>CM055092.1:70869471-71469471 GCA_029204225.1 Diphasiastrum complanatum | reverse complement strand
TTGGCGGCAGGATACAGTACTATCTCTCCAGAACTTCGTAGCTGACAGGATCATCGTTGGCCATTGTCTTGCTCTCATTGAATCTGACATCTCTCATAGTTTTCACAGTGTTCATGTCTGGAATGTACACTCTGTAGTATGACGAATTGTTGTCATAACCTACCACAAATCCCTGTTCGGCTTTCTCATCAAGCTTCTTTCGAAGCTTATCAAGAATATGTGCATAAGCTACACAACCAAAGATTCTGACGTGAGACAGGTTGGGCTTTCTACCCCACCATAGCTCATGTGGTGTCGTGTGAGGAATACCAGACTTGCCCTGTTCTGGATGTATGCGGCTGTAGCTACTACTTCAGCCCACAGTGTCCTTGGAGCTTTCAAGTAGGCCATCATGCATCTAGCTGCTTCCATTAGGGTCATGTTCTTTCGTTCAGCAACACCATTGTGCTGCGGTGTGTAGGCTGCAGTTCTTCTGTGAATGATGCCACGATCATTGCAGAAGTCAGTGAAGCGATTAGAGATGTATTCGCCACCTTGATCTATTCTGATCTACTTCACTTTGCTGCATGTGCATCTTTCTGCCCACATATTATGTGAATTTATCAAGTGCTTCAGATTTAATCTGAATGAAATACACTCTAGCAAATTTGCTATAATCATCAATGAAGGTTATGTAATACTTTGAACCTCCTATTGAGATCACGTTGAATGGTCTGCAGATGTTAGAGTGCACTAGCTCCAGAATCTTTGTCGTTCTGTAAGAGTCTTTGAGACATCTTGCCCTTCAAACATGCATCACAGGTGGTCGAACTGGTTGCACTCGAGGTGCTGACCCCTGTTATCGCTCCATGATGGCTTGTCTGGTAAAGTGTCATTGAGTTCATGTGGCAAAGTCTTCTGTGCCACAAAGTGTCTGGCGAGTCGTCATGAGTCTGATGCACCTAATTTGTAGGTAGGCGTACCTTCAGATGATATAGGTTCCCCTTCCTTCTGCCTTGAGCGATGAGACTACTGGTACTGGCATCACTCACGTTGCATGCTTCGTCAGAAAATGTCACACGCATCCCTGCATCTGCTATTCTTGTTACAAAGAGCAAGTCTTGTTGCAGAGTAGGCACAAACAGAACGCCTTCAAGTCGTCTATCTCTGCCATTGGTGTTGAGCCATAGTGAACAAATACCGTTCACTTGATGCTTGCAAATTGAAAGGGACTACGAGGGAGGTAAGTTATACTTTCACCAATCCAGATACACCCAGAAGATCCTAGAGGACTTTGGGATGCTGAACTGCACAGGAGCAAACAATCCAATGCTCGCAGGGACGGTGTTGACGAATGATGATTGTCCAAAGACTGAGGAAGAGAGAGAACAGATGCAGCTCACACCTTATAGGAAGCTGATAGGATCACTGATGTACCTTGTTGACAATACACGTCCTGATATTGCTTATGTAGTATTCAGGATGAGCCAATTCTGCACGAATCGAGGCTCAACACATTGGAACATTGCAAAACAAATTTTGCAATATCTTCAATTAACGAGGGATTATGGCTTATGTTATTGTCGTGGTGCAGGTTTCAGGATACTTTCCTATAGTGACGCTAGCTGGGCATCTCTCAAGGACAACTGTAAAAGCGTCTCGGGAGGATGCACCATCACATCAGGAGCAGCAGTGCAAGAAGTAGACTGTTGTAGCCTAGTCATCCTACGAAGCAGAATATGTTGCAGCAGCAAAGATGGCCAACGAAATAATATAGCTAAGGCAGTTCTTGGATGAATTGGACGAAACAAGGAACGAGCCCCTGGTCTTGCAAATGGACAACACCTCTGCAATACACCTGATGAAAGATCTTGTGTTCCATTCCAGAACAAAGCACATAGCGATCAAGTACCACTTGATCAGAGATCTCATTGAGAAGAAGATGCCGCAGACCACCTTCATCGAAACGAGAGACATGGTTGCTGACATCTTCACTAAAGCCTTGGACAAAGGACTCTTTGAGAGACAAAAGAGCTGTCTCGGGATCGTAAAGCTATCATGCTTTGAGAGGGAGCTGGCCGCCCACGGCCTCTCCACAACTTCACAGCAGTAGTAGGCCATCACGCGTTTACAGAACCGAAAAAGGTTTAGAAACCAGAGAGATTCACCATTGTTTAGCTCAAAACCCTAGCTAAGTGAAGAACAACTATTCTTTGGACTTTATCTTATCCTTTTAAGAATTCCTTTGAGCAGTTACATATCCCTCTGAGGTCACCCAACAACAAGCAATCTTCTGCACCAAACCGCTCTTCAAACGGTGTTCGATTGGATTCAAAGCAATCACAAATGCCAAGCAACCCTCTAGAAGAATTTTCAACTTCAATTTTTGTTTGCCTTCTGATTCAGCCGACAATTCCCTGTCTCTGTATCCTTTTTACAGTGATTGTAGCCACCAAGGGCTCTGATACCAAGTTAAGAAAACAGTTTAAAAACCCGACCGAAACCGGATCAATCGCCACAGCAGCACGTCAAGTGCAATAAGACAAGACAACAGAATTGCTCCCACAAACTGTATATTCAACTGATAAGCAAGTATAAAGATAAAGTTGCTTAAAAGCACTCAAAGGGATCGTAAAAGAAAGACGACTCGATAATTCTAAAACTGAGCACACGTGGTGCTGTCGAAATAAGAAAGCGCTGTATAAGTCGATCATTGCTATTTTAACTGAAATAACATGTATATTGCCTCTTTTGTTTATGATGGATCACTCTCACTTGGGCTTGCTTCTTACCTAATTTATTATGCTAAGATTGTGCTATTTATCTCTTTCGTAATGAATAATCTTGTTTGTAGGGAGCTTCTAAAAGAACAAGGAATAATATACTTCGAAAACTAGAACAAAAAAAATTGTCTTACACACTCTCAATCAAGCTTGCCTACAAATGAGCTTGGAGAACCCAAAATACAAAGACTTGATCCCTTTCATAGTTGGGTCCAAAATTTACTATGTAGTTAGTATGAGACTATTGGTCCAAACTACATGTTAAGTCTAAGTTGGCTCATCTTTTACATTTTCACAAAGCAACTTGAGTTTTACAAAGTTTTATTGTATTTTTTTCAAATGGGCCACCAAATGATTTTTATTGTTCTTCAAGGCATTTTTTTTTTTGCCTAGAAACTACATTACACTACTTATGCTTATTGGCATATTCACAAATATTGGCACTTATCATGCAAGTACATTGCACTATTTCATGGTGTCATACTTATTTAGTTGCACTGATTTTACCAAGGCAAGACATTGAAACTCTCGTATTTACATTTGCCTTTGTTGGAGATTTTGATTGTAATGAAATCTTCCAACACTAATGCTCTATCAAGGCTGTGGAGAACGCAAATGTGTGATATTGGTGAATCTACAAAAGAATATATATCCATCTTCCAAGAAGCAGAAGAAAATTGCATGCCCACGGGATGAGATCGAATCTCATAGGGATTATGCTACATCCTGGAGAAATGCATGTTGAATTCACTCATTTCGTTGGAAAATTGGAAATCCATCATCGTGGATGACTATGCTAAAGATGCAAATGTTATGCAAATCACAAGAGGCTTATTAAATTCCAAATGTGACAATCGGTGTCGATATCAATTTAAAGATAAAAAATTTATATATGACAGACAACATAAGGACAATTCTTGTGCTAGAGTCGAGATTGATTTTTCAAAGCATTCTTCTCCCAATGTTGGTCATTTACATAATTTTAGAGCTTTACCATAAGTTTAATTTTTTTTTTTCTAATGGCAAGAGATGAAGCTATATGTATTTATGATGGTCCGAGAATGTACAGGTTAACAAAGCTGAACATGTAAAAGGATCTGGATTCTCACAACCACTCTTAAAGAACTAGCATATGAATTGGATTTGCTGGATGAACTACCACCTTTGAAAAAAAAAGAATTGGTAGTAAAACTAGAGGTAACAATTGGATATTGTGACAAAGATCTACACAAAGAAAAATGAGTGCAACAATACCTAATCAAATGGAAGGGTTTATCATTTGAAGACAACACGTGGGAAGATTATTCCTATATGAGGTGTCAACGATATTGAAAATTGCCAAAGGTTTCATGGAACATGGCACGTGATGAGGAGCTACACGATCTTCATTTTTTGATGAATGCAACCATCGAGCTAGATTAGAATAGGACTAGGTCAATAGGTTGGTTAGTAAAAGGGCTTAGGCACTTGCCCAATCTTTGTTCATGGCGAGACTTGTAATACCGGTGGAAAGGGCCAATTTAGCCTAATAAGATTCCAAACTTATATAAGAGGCAAAAAAGCCCACTATAAATAGGTGAGGTCTTGCTAAACTTGGAGGCTATTCTACATTCATTTAATTTGAATTTTCTCTTTTGAGAGTTGAGAGCTTCTTTTGACTTCTTGTTTTGATAATTTTCTTGCTTTTGCTTCCATGTTATGTTTGGAGCATGATCCCAAAGTATGACTTGTTTGCATCGTGGGCTCTAATTTTGTCTATGCATGTTGATTAGGAATCTTCTAAGAAAGATGAAAAAATGAAGTCATGTATGTTTGTGATTTGTCTACATAGTCCTTCAATAAGTGGTAAATTAGTAAGGACTTCATACCATTGAAGTCAAGAGTTTGCCAATAGTGATGGGACGGACGCCACCCGAGGCTTTAGACATGGTGATCAAACGAGACGCAGACAAAAGACGTGCAACAGAAGAAGGAATGTGACCAGAGGCGATAAAAGAGCAGACCTGAAAGAGTTGAACAAAGCCACTAGCAGAGTCCTCAAGTGGAAAGCAATCACGAAGGTGTTCATAGACCAAACCGGAGGGACCACCAACAGCAAGACGAGGACTACGATGGAAGGCACGAGAGAAAGAATCACGATCAAGCACCAAGTCAACATCAGACACAAAGTCCTCCACAAACAAGGGAAGAATGTCTTCAGAAACAGGATGCAGAGCTTGGAGAGCAGCAATAGTATCAGCAGTAGAGGGAGCGGGTGTGAGAGGAACTAAAGCTCGAGCTGCACGAGAATACTCACCAACTTGCCCAAGATAAAAATCATAACCCATGGTCAATAATAAAAATAATAAACTATAATCAAGAGAAAAAAAATATATATATATATATATATATATATATATATTGTACAAATATAATAAGCAATAATTTGGTATTCAAGCTCAAAGAACCTCTCTCTCTCTCTCTCTCTCTCTCTCTCTCTCTCTCTCTCTCTCTCTCTCTCAAAATCTTGCTTCGAAACGAAGCTTGGCCTTTTTTCTTCGGAGCTTTTGAGTTCTGGTTCCTCCCTCTCGCTCTCGTTCTCTTTTTGTCTCTCCATCTCCGTCGCAACTCTCTCTTAAGCTTGTCCCTCTCTCTTCTCCTCTCGCGCACACGCACGCACACACATACAAGTACAAGCAATCCCTCAATTGGTGGCGTGAAAGAATTGGATCCGAACCTGATGGAAGTAGATTATGAAAAGCACATCATTCTTTCTTGGAGATTCCGTTGTCATATTTGAGATTCAGCAACAACAACCACCCATTGCATCAATCTTCTTGTGCTTTTTTGTCCCGCAAGTTTTGTGCTCCGCTTTTTGCAACTGTGTTGTGTTGCGAGCAGAGGTGCAATGCCATTGCAGCGGGAGTGGTATTACCTGGACGACTTTTTGTGGCTGCTGCGATCATGAATGTAACGGTAGTTGATGTACATTTGCTATTTTTGCTTCCATTTCGCATTCAGTAGCGAATATGCTGCTACGAAACCTTCAAGTTTCTTTTCCTGCATCTGGATCTATGCTTTGCTGAAGGGGCAAGCTCTAGATCTACGCATAACGGACGGGCATCTTTTCTTGGCACGGGAGCGACATGACTTCAAACGCTTCGAAGATGGCGAATGGGTTCAATGCTCCTCAGAAGCGCATCCTGGTCACAGGAGGAGCAGGATACATTGGAAGCCACACGGTGCTGCAGCTGTTGGAAGAGGGTTATAAAGTTGTGATTGTGGACAATTTGAATAACTCAGTAGAGGAAGCAGTGAAGAGGGTTGTTGGGCTTGCTGGCAAAAATGGAAATAACCTTCGGTTTTGCCTGGTAAAACCTACTAAAGATTCTGAGCCCTTATTGTCGTCGCATAATTGTGTTTCCAAAATCACTCAATTCTAACATGTGCATAGCGCACTAGTGCATTTAATCGATCCACAAGTCATTGTACACATTCTGTTGTTTTTTGGAGTATAGACATGTTATATTTAAATCCTGCTCATATCGTTATTTCCCAGACAAAATTGAAGATATCTAGAGCTCCTTACATTTTCTTTTCTGAATCGTTTTTCGATCTTCAAAGATGTTGCTTTCACCAGATAACTTGTAATGTGGTGCTGATATCACGAGTTCATGCCTGGTTGTTAGATCAGACTAATTCTGGTGCTCAGTTGAACTAGGGCTTCTTTAGTCAAGGGTATAATATGCTTTGGAAAATTGTGAAGGAATTGAGAACTTTAGTAACAGGTTCAAATCCTATCATACATTTTGTGGAGGTTTATCAAGTGGCTGAAGTAAGTACAATTGTTTCAAAGAGCAGAAATGTATGTAATGGGGATCAGAGTCTCTGAATAGCTTAACTTTCACATTCGAGCTCTTATGAGAGTTGTGTATCGGCTTGTAGGTGGACCTTTGTGACAAAAATGCCTTGGAGAAAGTTTTTTCAACTGCAAGGTAGTTTTGAATTTTCCTGACTCGGTGCATTTTCTACAAGTTCTCCGAGTTGTTTTTGTAGTATTAAATTGCTTTTTGTCATGTGGGAATTCAGAATCTTGTCTTCACTTTGAATTGTTGATTGTCAACTCTTGTAGGTTCGATGCAGTTATGCACTTTGCTGGGCTGAAGGCTGTAGGTGCCAGTGTGACAAATCCACTACTCTATTATTACAACAATCTTGTTGGCACCTTAAATCTCTTCGAAGTTATGGCAACTTACTCGTGTAAAAAGGTTCGCCTGAATTGAAAATCCAACTAAAGTTTATGCTTGCTTTGCTGTTAAGATTCTTACTAAGCCACCCAAAACTCTATTCAGCTGCTCAGATCTGATTCGCAAAATTCTATCAAAGGCCTTTGTTCTTTTATTTCAGACTTTGCTGAAAATTGATCTCACTTAAGTCATGATGTGTCCTCGTTATTGTTTTACTGCTCTGATCAGTTATCTTCATATTTTCAGCTTGTGTTTTCATCATCCGCCACAGTCTACGGTCAACCGAAGTCGGTCCCATGTACGGAAGATTTTCCCCGGGAAGCCGTTAATCCCTATGGTCAAACTAAAGTAAGTCAGATAACTTAGATTTTGCAAATATTTGACCATCGCATTCTGCCTGCCATGTAAGTAGCCATCATTGTCAAATGTTCAGCAGCTTTTTGATATTTTGCTGCATGCAGCTTTTTGTGGAACACATGTTGTGCGATATGCAAAAAGCCGATCATGAGTGGGGAATTATATTGCTGAGGTACTTCAATCCAGTAGCTGCTCATCCCAGTGGTCTTATCGGGGAAGATCCTAGAGGTGTACCAAACAATTTGATGCCATTTGTGCAACAAGTGGCCGTTGGACGAAGAAAGGAGTTGATAGTTTATGGAAATGACTACCCTACCAAAGACGGGACTGGAGTGAGTAACTTATGTTAAGACTTGTGAACCCTTTAGCTCTTAAAAGATTCACAAACATTTATTGGCTTTTGGCTTATGATATAATGGCTTCTCTAGTGTTTCCCTTGTCTATTTTCAGACTTGCAGTTAGATGGATATAGTTCTATGCTGATTTTTTGAGGTGCTAAGTTGCTGCTATACAATCTTACCAGGGTGCCAGTGGCTGATTGCATTGCAGATGGAGTGTGACATAAATTTAATTCTTGAAGTCAACTAATCTTCTTATTACTGCCAGGTCCGTGACTATGTGCATGTAATGGATCTGGCAGATGGTCATTTGGCAGCTCTGCGAAAGCTTTTTAACAGTACTAATGCAGGTAACTTGTTGGAAGTTGAGAATGGAACTAGAGATTAAGTGACTGAATTGACTGGGTTTAGTTTAGTGCAGGAGATTCGTGGCAATGCAATTTCTTGTTGATTAGAGAGTCAAGATTGCTGCGCTCCTTTCTAGATAATGCTTCTTGGTTTCCAAGGGGAGGCTCGAACCTGGGACCACAGAAACTTTGGATGTCAAGCTAACCAAATGAGCCAACCCTGCTGGGTTCCTTTCTACATAATGAAATTGTTTCATAGAAACTCCCAAGATACCACAATTCTGAATCTTTGATCTTTAGACAAGGTGACAACAACTGTGTTACTATTGTTAGTACAAATCACTCCGCCACCAGCAAGGTACCTTCATAGCAGAGGTTCACGCTGGCTTCTTTTTCTCTTGATTTTGACTTTCTTAGAAAATTTGTATCCAACAGGTTGTGCTGCCTACAATCTTGGGACAGGGAAAGGGGTATCTGTGTTGGAGATGATTGAAGCTTTTGAGAAAGCATCTGGAAAGGTACATATACAGCTCACAGAGCCATTTCAGGAGGTTAATGATTTAAGGAGCTTTTCTTTGCTATCCATTAGGACATAGCAACATCAAAATCTGTGTTGCTTTTTACTTGCAGAAAATACCCTATCGAGTGGCTGAACGTCGACCAGGAGATTGTGCTGAAGTATATGCCAGTACTCAAAAGGCTGAGCGTGAACTTGGTTGGAAGTGAGTATTTGTATGGAGATGTAATCTAAAATGTGCAGCTTCTTTTATATTGGGCATTTCTGTTTATTCCATGATTGCATGCAGCTGATGTTTCCATTAACCAGACATTCTTTATGTGGACTACTTTACGAGTCAATCATTTTTAAGGCATGACCAACATTGACTTGTTATGTGATGCCATTGTCCTTAAGAGCCAAGTATGGGGTAGAGGAGATGTGTCGCGACCAGTGGAACTGGGCAAGTAAAAATCCTTGGGGTTACAACACACTCTCTGCAGATTCAAATGGTGCTGCAAATAATGGATGTGGTTTGACTTCAGAAAATATCAAAACTTGAAACTTTATTCACTTCTAACTAGTTGCCAGTTGCTTTCATGGTGTAGGAGCCAGATGAAAATTTTTGGGCAATCAGTGCTTGAGGGATAGATAATTATTACTATCCTGGAAGATAATCAATAAGCTGGATTGCAACGTCATTTTTTGCTTCTCCTTAGTACATACCTCATGCAACTCTTGATCCTCCCTAACCTTGTTGCAATTCAGTACACCATTTTTTCGAGCAGATCAATAATGGTCTCTTAGGTATTATAGTCCAAGTTGCCTGGACTCCGACTCGCGCTCATGTGGCAAATCTTTCCTGTGCCATTCAGGTTCAGTCGAGCTATGTATGACATCCACTAATTTGTTAAAGAAATTGTAACATGAATTTGAAAATGTTATCCAGCGACTGCATCTTCTGCCAAATGTGGTATGATCTGGATTATGGGCTAGCATGAAGTATCTAAAAATTTATTTTTCTAGGTTTGAAATCATGACGTCTTTGCAGTAGGCGATTGATCAAAATTAGGCGGTGTCATTATTAAATGAGATGATTATTATGAGCTTAAAGGGCGATTTCTTAAGGTTCCAGTTTGCTCTGCAATAGCAAGGCATATTCTTTGTATAGAATTACATTGGTGGTTTCCTACTGCTTTTTTCAATACTTCCTGGAATGTGCTAACTTATTTTTGCAGCAAGGTAGCTACTGTAGCTAGAATTTTCTCTGGGGCCAGATTGCATGATAAAGCTTCTTCAGATTAAAGAAGCTCTTCATGTTCTTTAAGGGGAGAGAATATAGGAGGTCTTGGTACTCTTGCTTTTTCTTCACAATTTAAGGTGTTAACTGTTTCACATCTCCCAGAATGGTTTCCTGTGTACTTGAACAACCTGCAGCTCCAAAAATTGCAATTTTTAAAGTGCCTAGATCTTTTGTAGTATGGTAACAATATTTTTGTGTATTTGAACAGCCTGCAGCTCCAAAATTGCATATCTTTGAGTATCTATATCTTTTGTGGCATCAGGTAATATCCAACTGCTAGTTTTGGGGGTGTGAGTAACAAGCGCCAAAAACGAGTTTGCTTGTCCACACGATCAATTGTGGGATGAACAAGCAGCAATGGTTTATAGGTAGAGTTTTCTGAAGGAGAAGAGAGCTTGGCATTTATTACCAGTGTCATAAGAGGTGCTAAATATGGCTGCCCTATGTTTGATCGCAAATCTACTAGTATACATATTACAAACACCTTGGAATATAATCATTAGAATCTATAAACACCCGCTCTTTTAGATACCATCTTTTGTTTGCCAGTGTTATTGGTACAGGTATTTTTCTTAGTCAGCTCCACCTTCAAGACTAAATTACATTACCAGTTTCAACAGACTGACAACTTAAGTACACTGGAATACTTGGAGCTTTCTGAAAGTAAATGAAACACATTCAGCTGCTCTAATGCAAACATAAGAATCAATGTCGCTCATTTTGAACTTGAAAGGAGGATGATAAAGTGCTAGTTGTCAGCAAGCAACAATAATTGACTGTCTTTGTTGTACAAAAGTCTTGATGTCACAGTTCTCTATACCATCATCCTAATATCATAAAGAATCAATATGATTCCAACGGGATTGCCTTAGTTGGTTAGCTTGGCATCTAAAGTTTCTTTAGTCCCAGGTTCCAGCCCCCTTTGAAAACCAAGATGCATAAAGAATCAATATGTATTCTTCTCACACGTGGTGAGTTGGTTGGTGTATCGTCACGCTTAAGTTGGACCCATCCAGCTTCCATTATCTAGGATCCCACAGGTTTGAAAATCAAAAAACATAAAGAATGAACTTGTTAGCTATTTATTGCAAAATTTGGCCTAATAGAACTTATTTAGTGGCACTCCTTTGTTGAGCACGGTCTAAGTTGCATAGAAGTTAAGAGGATGTTGTCTTTATTATAAAACTTGCAACATAGAATGATGCTTGAATGTAAAGGTTGCATTTTTCATGATATTTTTATAAACTGAATTCTCTAATGGCAAAGCATGGAACTTATTGACTACTATCTATATGATGCTCAACAAGAAAATGAATTAGGCTCAATAGCTAGTCGAGCATAGCATCATGTCTTTCAATAAAGCTCAAAGCAAGGATGACCCACTTACCCATTGTAATGCACCACTATAGATTTGATCCGACTTGCCTCACCTAAGCACTCGAGGATCCAAAGTCTCATCCCTTAGTCTAGGCCTCACACCTAGGGAATGAATGTCGACAGATGTCCAAGTTCGCTCTTATATAACTACAATTTCAGCCATCTTTTTGTCCAAGTTCACTCTTATGTCTTTACAATTTAAGCCATCTTTCCAAGATTGTTTATGGGATTGACAACTTCTAATGCATGTCCATTCTAGTGGCTCTACAACTTATGTAAGCAAAGAGTCATATTCTTTACCATTAAGGGTATCTCTTGATTCTATGTGCAATGCTAATTATTTTTTGCTTGCTGTAAGTTATATATTCCTATTTAACTTTGGCATAACTCTAATCAATAAGGGAAATAACATTTTTTCATCTTTAAGACTATCTCTATCCTTAGACATATAGTAGTAAAAGGCAAGTATACTAAGCTCTCTCAAGAATCATGATCTCCCGACTATTATCAATTGATCTAGATCAATATGATTTTACAACCATCATTATGCTTATCTCGTACCCCTAAATAGAATGGATCCTAGATTATATGTCTTCAATTTAGATTTGTCATTCTTCGGGATTACAAATTTCACTTGTCATCTCTTGACTATTCTCAATCAATCTAGATCAATGTGATTCTACAACCATCTTTCTTTTCATCTTGTACCCCTAGATTAAAAGGATCTAGATGATTTGCCTTCAATTTGGACTGGTCATCCTCTGAAGATCATAAATTCTACTCATATAAGTTTCTAATAGAATCCATTACATGAAGATTTCTATGATCATGCTTTTTATTAGAAAGTACTAGATCTTAAACAGACTCTAGTTTCCATTTATAGTCCCATGTAGATGATTTAAGGTCTCAAGGAGATCTATTTCCATCAAATCACCTTACTACAGATTAGAGTATATCATAGACATTTGCATTGTATCCATCTCAATCATTTGATATTGGATATTATCCAATGCAAACTAATCCATCCTCTGCCAAATGTGTACTAAGACCATCCATCAATAAATATTATACTTCTATAGACTAGCAGTTGAACACATCATACAATAACCTATACATAAGCTTATTGGTAGTGATCCTAAAAGCAATATGCTTATCCATCACAAGCAATACTAGTGAAATTGCTTATCGCTTTACTTATTGACCAATTCCAATTATTTAGAACTAGTCAGATTTCAATTTACTACCACTCAACTCATCTCTTGTTTTTAGAATTTTAAGAATGTTCAAGATATCTAACCTTATCACATCTTGGTAGTTTAACATTCATGAAATATCATTGGACGATTCATTCTAGTTAGAAATGCACTAATTAACTTTAATTTATGGTCTCTCTTTCTGGGCCACGAGATTGATGGGCTAGTATCTACTTAGAGCCCTAATCACTATTTATCTTGTATTTGTAACTTTTGGTGAAATATAGTTGATGATGTTATTTGTGTGGTGATTTGCTCCTACTTTTCCTTTATGTGATTTTGTTGATTGGTAGATCTATGGGAAATTGCTAGTTTTGTAATTAGATTCGTGACTTGGTATTAGAGCCTTGATTGCCAGAATCATAGAGAGAGAGAGAGAGAGAGAGAGAGAGAGAGAGAGAGAGAGAGAGAGAGAGAGAGAGAGAGAGAGAGAGAGAGAGAGAGAGAGAGAGAGAGCCTAGTGTCTCCAGGGCCCTGGCACCTACAGGGAGAGGGCTTCAACTCGTGGATGAGACAGAACTGCCATATACAATATGAGTAGAATCGACAATCACGATTGGGGAATCCAAGATTGTTGGATCAAAGGCTTGGGTGAAGGGACCCCTAGAGGACCCTTCAATTTCATTAAAAATCTTTGTTTTGAAGTGTAGAACAAGACCCAACTAGTGAAATTGGGGCCATCCTTTCTTAAGAGTGACGAAATAGTTTATTACCTTCAAGAGCATCTAACTTTTTAGTCTTTTATTAGTTTGGGGCCACCCGAAAGCCAAATTCCTCCAAACTAAGCGCAAAAAGGACTATACCTTGCAAATACAATTTCTACTAGCTAAAGGAAGTGCCCTATCAAGGGGAGAAAGCATATCGAAGCTATAATTGGACCATTCAGAGGGCAAGGTATTAGATGATGCCGCATTGTAACATTTGTGCAGAGCCATTTTTAGCATGCTAGGCCAAAATTAATGGCGAGAGAGCCTTAAACATTTTTTATCAAACCTTAAAGCTGACTTGTGTAGCTTGCAATCACTCTCAAAGGCATCTCATTGAGCCATCATACAACGCAATTACATGTTTTTTGGCAAAATGGCAAGATTAAGTGCATCTGTGAAGGCTAATGACAACTCATGTCGATATAAGGTCATTCGACAAGAGGCTCAGAAGGCCCTATCCTTGATAAATTTCTTAATGAAGGATCAAATCACTGCTCATATCTATGAAGTTGTAATGGCAAGAGTTACATGGGATGCACTCATAACACAATGTTAGATGGTAAATCCATTTCGCGCATCATGTTTTTGAAGACCAAGTTGAGCACCATATGAATGGAGGATAATGAGAGTGCGAGATCATTTTTCAAGCGGATCAAGGAGATCAGAGATCATCTTACGACAATTGGTGAGTTGATAAGACATGTGGAACTTGTGCATACAGCCATGAGTGGCATATCTAAAAGTTGCAAACGTTTGTGAGTGGCATTGCACTGAGGGAGAGGATACCAGCCTTTGAGGACCGACACAATATCTTGGTGTAGGAAGAACAAAGGCAAGCCGCACTTGAAGATTAGGCATTCCTAGCCAAAGGCAAACACAAAGCCTTCAAAAAGATTTTTTAAGGACGGACAATGATGATGAAGATCATGGAGAGTCCTCCACAAAGCAGAAGAAGAAGAAGAAGAAGAAGAAATTCCAGTGTTATTCTTGCCATAAGCTAGGTCATTGGGCTAGAAAATGATATAAGAAAAAAGTGGATATCAAGCAAAGGAGACTGAAGCTACAAGAAAATTTACCCGAAGCTAGAGTAGAAGATGATAAAACTAATGTGTTTTCATTGACATTCTCTTAACAGATTCATGACAGCACAAAGTGGTTCATAAATTCAAGTGCTACTAGGCACATGATTGAAAATAGGGATTGGTTTGAAAGCTTTTTGTAAATCAATCATGGTGAGAAAGTCACATTGGCCAATGGACAAGAGTGCCAGATTCAAAAAGCTGGCAAGAATCAAGTTCAATTTGTGAATAGATAGGTAAAGAACATCACTAATGTGTTATACATGCCCTGGCTAAAAAGAGCTTCCTATCAGTTGAAGTCATTTGTGGCAAATTAACGTTTGAAAGTCAAATTTGTCTAGGATGCTTGCTTGATGATAGATATCGATCATCAATACAAAGTGGTTGCAATGAAAGACTATCAAATGACTTGAAATAATAATCAATGACAATATTGTTTCACAATCCAGAGTTTAGACAACTTTGCAATAATATATTGTGCTAGTTTAGATACTTTGATAATTAAGAACAAACTATGCCATTTTGATTTGTTTTGTCGACTATTATCTAGGCGACACTAAACCTTCTTGGTACAAAAAATTTGACTACAATTGAATGTTTTTTGTCTCCATGTGGATTTTTGAATGAATGTAACACATCTCATACATTCATTATTTATTTTTTATTGAGTTGGCATTGTTCAAATATCTTAAAATATTTCTCATCATGACTTTTCATCGTTGAATAATAGATTTCAATTTTTATCAACTCGTTTGTTTTCTTTATCACATGGTTACTTGCACTCTAATTGTCATGACATTGACGCACAATCTAGGCACAAATATCTTCTCTATCTAACTCCCACACTATTTCTTTCCAAAAAAGTAACTTGCTATACTCGTTCCCGCTGTGGATCAAGTCTCCCAAATTAGCCATGTCAACCTTTATTTTCACTTTTATAGTGTTTTACCACTCACTGTGTAACAACGATGACAAATCATCAAAATACCAATCTACAAAGTTGTGTACCAAGCCACCACTTTGTCAAGTACAATATTCGTCGACTAAATAGTCACCATAATGTGAATGCATAATATGCATGATTGGAAATGCCATCCAAATTACTCGTTCCCGTTGTGGATCAAGTCTCCCAAATTAGCCATGTAAAACCTTTATTTTCGCTTTTATAGTGTTTTACCACTCAATGTATAACAACAATGACAAATCATCAAAATACCAATCCACAAATTGGCTTCAAAATGGTGTAGCTAGATAAAACACGTACTAGTTCCAAGGCTTACTCTATAGCCCAACCTTTTCTACTTGCAAGTATATGTTCATATCGCCCTTCGTTGGTCAATACCAATAAGGAACACATTGGATATGAGGAAAACATCTAAAATTGGCCAAAAATGTCCCTATTAGCATTGTTTTTTTGAAGTGGAAAAAAAAATGACATTCTTCGATACGTCCCATGTCCTTCAATCTAAAAATCTTTAGTGAAATTGAAGTGCCATTCACCCTTTGAACCCATTCATATCTTCATTTAAAAAATCCTATTCAAGAAGACTTGATTTTGCCATTCAAAATTTTCCTTTTAGACTATTTTTAACGCTAGCATTTATGGAAATTTCATGGAGAACTCTTGAAATTCCCAACTACAAAGGCTCTGAAAAAAGTCCATCTTCCTTCATAGATTTCCTTAGTTCCCTTCACCATGGCTATGATTTTCAATGGCAAGTAGTCCATTCAACTACAAATTTCCCAAATTTTATAAACTTTACTTCAATCATGCTACAAATGGCAATCTTTTTGGTTTTTAACAACTTGATTCGAGGGCCAAAATACATCAATCTTCATAATAATGAGGTGTTTTCTTGGAGTGAAAAATCAAGGATTTCCAAATATTTCTAGTTTATTTATTTTTCTCCAAACTTCTATTCAAAAGAGCATATAAATGCCAAAATTGTTTAAGCAAACATCATCATGATCAAGAAGCCTCGTCAATGGGAGAAACCTCTACACCTAGTTAATCAAGCAAAGACATAAATTAATTATTGATCAATTTGATCAATTAAAAGAACAAAAGTAGTCTTATGATGCTTCTTGGTTTCCAAGGGGAGGCTCGAACCTGGGACCAAAGAAACTTTGGATGCCAAGCTAACCAGTTGAGCCAACCCCGTTGGGTAAGTAGTCTTATGATGACATCTTGGATTATGAAAAGGCTAACCAATATATCCCAAGCTTCTTTGGTTGTGTGAGTTCTACTCATGTGAGATATCCAAGTATTTCATATATAATATGATTAACGCGAGTTATCTTTTTGTTTTCCCCCAACATAAACATGTGTATCTACTTCAAGTATGATCTATGATCCATAATTGTCTACATGTATCTTTCTCCAATATCTTCAGTCAAAAATTTTACATTCGAAAATTTCTTGTCGAATATATGAACAAGCCTTTGATATCACAATGAAAAGCACAAAGACAGACAAAAAACCATTATTGACCATTCTAGCCTTCTAATATCGTTTTCATTTTCATTAAACAAAAGAGAGCTACTGCTTTTTTTAATGTTTATTTTCTCATGGATTAAATGTGTCTTTCTACAAATGAACAAAAATACCCTTGAAACACATTAGAAGCTAAATTAAGTTTCTCAATGGCTAGGAAATTCTCATGTAACACTTAAGCAAGGTTTGTCAACATACAAATTGACGAGTCTTGATATTTAAACAAAATCAAAAGATTTAGAAGATTGACCCGAAGGTTCTATTGTCATCTAGTGCAACCACTAATTTGAATACATTTCTATTGAGTTCATACTTTCAAAACACCATTTGCAAACATCTAGCTATAAACAACTTAACATTACTTCAAATTCAATCTGCTTTGTCTACACACATAAAATAATATAGGTCTATCAATATAATTTATATGAACAAGATGGAGAAATGACCCTAATGATGAGTTTTCATTTTCTTCACATGTTTCTAACAAGTTGTCATACTCTCTAGCTCTTATCGTTTTCCTTCTTGAATACATTTTCCACAATAATTTCCACTTCCTTGTTGCTCTACTTTGCCACTTGTGTTTCTAGTGAAATGCACGTGCTAAGCAAGTGAAAAAAATCAAAGTGACTCCTTGGGGCAAAGGCTTTCTATGAATGAAAACTACGCAAAAAGCAATGTGTTATCGATCTCCAAAAGGTTGCATGAACATACAAACTTCCATTCAATTTTGAGCAATGTTCTAGCATTTGTATTGATCTACAAATTGCACACCATGGATTGGCTTCAAAAGATGAAACATCTTGAGTCCAAAATGTTAGAAGCTGGCCAAAATTTCTCTAGGCCAAACTTTGCTAGTGTGTACATGTGTGCCACACATACAACTTCTGTATCAAATTAGAACAAGCAATGAACTTAAGTTATTGGGTCCTCACTCTTTTGTGCTTGTTACAAAAGTTTACTTTAGATCTTATAATTAATGTGAACAAGTACTGGTTACACTCTTGAGGCAGATTTTCCAAAAAAAATTGCTTATTGAAAAACTTTTACATCTAACAGAGCAATCACATGTGACCCACGAGCAAACGAGATATATTTTAGATGTCATGAAATAATATCGCATACCTTGAATAAATTAAACTGTCAACAGTGGAAAGAGTTCAAAAGTAAATTATATATGACATGTCTACTCATATTAAACATTTGCCAAAAGTCATTCCACAAACGCTTGAGTAGGAAAGTCATGGATCGGCATGTTTCTTGAGTATCTGATTCAGTGCAAGGATTAAAATTTAGCAACTTGGGATACAAAAAAAATTGTCCAGAAAATTTCTTTATATTACGTCACTTGAGGGGGAAGGCCATTTGGGAATGATTAAAGCAAAATAACGATCAAATAGGTAATTGCATACTCTATTTCCGGGTCTTTATTTCCCTGACCAGCGCTAAAAAAGAAGCAACACACTGATTCTTCAAAATTCTGATATAGTCGTGGATTTGTGTGATAGCACAGCAGGGATACTCCACGTAAATCATCCACGCAAATTCCATTACCATCAATTTTCACCAATAGCAAAAGGCCTTTTGGAAAGAAATTCCTTGAATAGGTCTGACGCAGGAAAAAAAAAAAAAAAAAAGCATCGTTGAAGACGACAGCAACAAAAAGCATTCAAGCAAAGAAAGAATGTAACACATCGTTTGAAAGATACTTATGGAAAAACCTCCTAGTAGAATCTGAATATGCAAAAAGTTCATCTTCCCAGCTTTGTTTTGTAGAGGCAAGAGAAAACAATGTTCAGAGTGTAAGCATCATCGAGCATGCAAGGCAATACACATTGGAAAAGACAGACTTAAAGAAACAATACCACGTGTAGTGGATGCAGTTTTGTTTTAGTAGAGGGGCGTCTACCATAGATGATAGATGTAATCTTGAACGTATATGTCCAGCCAGCACTTCTATTCCAAGAAAAAACCTCATACCTTTTGTCCAATTTCAGAAGAATGTGTCAGGTTTCTCTTGGTCTTGTAGGGTTACGTTGCAGCTCTAAGTGTTATTTTCAATGAAGTGCATCTGATCTTAATGGCGCCTTCAAGCATATCACAAATATTCTTATTCTTCATTAGTGGAAAAATTTGAAATTTGGTGGCAACTCGGTCACACTATAAGCAGAAAGTGCTTTCAAGTCTCTGTATCTATACAAAAATGAAAGCAGAGAGGTAGATCTGATATTCGCATGGCTTGGAAGGTTTCCAACCAGTGTTTATGGCATCCAAAGCTGGAGGACTCTAATCCCAAGCAATTGCAGATGAGGTGGTCATACAATCATGGATAGATTGAAGTAATCCAAAGCTGGAGGACCTTAATTCCAAGCAATTGCAGATGAGGTTGTCATACAATCATGGATAGATCAGTATTTCTACATTCCAAATTGTTCTTCTGCTACACGATACATGTCTTCTACTATCAAAGAAATCAATATCCAGGTACTTAATTTTCAAAGTATCTACAACTATAGACAGGTGCATCACCATGTGTTAAGGAACAGAAACTTGAGATCTGGTGATAAAAAAAAAAAAATTGAGACTCACGTAGGTGTATTATGACAAAAAAAATGCTCCAACCGTAGTGTTGCCTGTGGATTCTTTTTGCTTCTTTTTAGAAAGTTGTCCTTGCGCCACTTCAGCTTTGTCATGCCACTGGCAGCCAAATTGCTTACAACCTACAGAACATTTGACATCCACGATCACATCAAAATCATACGTACCCTTCATCAATCCTGCAGTAAAGAAATTTCTCGTTTCATGAAAATAAGTTCCACTCAGCTTAGAAGGAACAATGCATAACATGCTACACATTTGTGAAAGCAAGAGATTTCCACCATTGATTGCGGGGGCTTCAGCACTTTTATTTGACCTCCACGCCCATTGGCACCAGTGACGATGTAAGTGCCAGTACGATTTGTGGATTTCAAACCTTTGACCATATCACCACACAAATTTTGTGAATGCTGATTATTCCACACACTTTCTGCAGAATGAAGCCTCCTTTTGGTATGCATTTGACCTTGATTGCACCAACTTCCTAAGTTAGTTCCAATCAGACATTCAGTTCCTCCCTCACGCATCATTGCTGAATTGCCTGTTTTCCAATGCATCATTTATTCACCCTGACAATGATTAGGTATCATTCTTCATGAATAGTTCATCGACAAGCACCAATGACAAGTTGAAGTAATTTATTGACCAGTGGCTCCTGATTTGCAATAGCAGTTCATTGTGACCAAGAAGGTGGCAAGCCAAAGGGATTGCGAAACTCATAATTCCAGATTCACGAGTGCAGTTATTTATCAACCCAAACGTGACTAGATGAACATATTTTCACCAATTTTAATGCCAACAAAACAAACTCACAACATGATAAAACTTAAAGTGCACACTTCCAAGGGTAGCAAACAAACAACCTGAAAAAGTTTGTCGATCTTCCAAAAGACCCTGCACAAGGCCTGCTTCTCGCCTTATGGGGACTGGCAAGGTATCCTGCCCACAACTCAGGGAAATGCCTGGAGGACATGCCACTGCCATAACACACCCATCCCATGGTTCTGAGTTAGTCTCTTCAACACTAGTAGGAACCAAAGAATCATATGTTCTCACAGTGTTAACCTGTCCTTCACTGTTAAAGGAGGTGGAAGGTGAAGAAATTCCTCCATACACACTAGCTGGCAAACAGGTTTCCAAGTTGTTGCATTCTAAGTCCCTGAGAGCCACCACCGCCTCAGTTGAACAGCTCCAAGTCGATGTCCTATTAACCAGGTCTCCATCCTCTCCACAACTAGTAGAATCACTCATGGTCTTTAATTGACTAACAGATAATTTACTTTCATCAGACTCTTGGCAAGACAAGGGATCAGCTACAGCTAGCAAACATTGTTCTGTCTTGCTAGCTTCTATGCCCATTGAATAAAGGGTATTTGAGACAGCCTCCTTTACTGACTCCACTGATTTACATGCGAAAGGTTTCAATCCAATCCCTTGAACGTCACTACCATTAGCTCCTAAGTGAAGTTCTGAAGCTGGATCATAGCCACCATTTTTCAATCCTAAAGGCCTCCTTGTTTGCATTACATGCTTGGCCGAATTTCTAATTAGTCGAATAGTTCTATTCTCCTTTTCTTCCAAAACTTTTTCCAATTCTTGAATGCGCACCTGTGCAATGTCCAAAGCCCCAAGGAGGTCTAGACTTCTCAGATAGTGTGCCAAATCTCTTCCTTCACTTTGGAAATCATTCAACTAAATATGTTTCAATGCAGACTCAGATAGAACGCATTTGTGGTTATTAAATAGTAGTTTGGCATGATTGGGATCACTTTGAAAGATGAAATCAAAGTCGAATGGTCCAATGCTGTCAAAAATTCATTTACAGAACACAGAGGAAGAAGTAATAAGCCATACAAAAAGAGTGACTAAAGATTGTCCCCAAAAATGTCGCTGGATGTCCACAACATTGTGCTTGTAATGCATAGTCCAAGGTTGATTCTACTTATTTTCAGATCAAAATTCTAATCATATCTTTCAAATTAATTGCATTGCGCTGAAAACCGTTGTCCGAAATTTTTTAACAAGAACTGATCCAGGCACAGATGATTGTACCTTAACAAGCTACCATATTATCTAATCATGTCAAACTTGATTAGCGATTTGCTCTGTACAAATCATCCTCATAACTTACCATTCATTTTGCATGCAGAGAGTAACATAACTGCAATTCAACAACTTCACAACATTAAGACTAATGACATTAAGAGGAATAAGATGATCTTTCTGGAAGCACTAACCCTCGACCGCTTTAGCTGTTCTGTGGTCTTTGCAGACTTTCGATTAGCAATGTTCTCATTCCGTCCCAACTCATTGCACTTCGACATTAGCTCCTTATATGTCCTGAGACACATAGCATCCCTATATTTTAATAACTCAAAAATTCGCATTCAACACTTTTCTGAACATTTCTTAATAACATTCTTATTGCATCAGCCACCCTGCCATACTTCCGTTTGCAACTTTGCAATTTGTAACATCTAATACACCTCTTTCAGGCCAAACTCTATGCAGTGTAATAACTCAGCAGAAAAGAAAGGAGTGCTTCATAAAAATAAAGAACTGTGATTTCAACTACAAACGAATGAGTACATGGTTTTGGCAGTATCTTCAGAATGAGGAGTGCACACTTTGCAGAAAGCAAAGCACTTTAGCATACTTTTGTTCTTGCTATAGCAGATTGCTTCTTGGAGTTCCACAAACTGTTGTCATGTTAGCACTCTTGTTACATTAAGTGCCACTTGAATTCACACCTCGTCCATTCAACTCCCTATTAATATGTTGCTCAGTATTTTAGTCATGTGTCCAGGGTCTATCAAAAGGCCCCCCGTAATCCACAACAAATCCATATGTCCCTGAGATTGCAGACTCCATATTGCACATAGTTTAATGTCTTCTCAAGGTCCCTTATGAGATTATGTTGAGACTATATTTGATTCCGTGTCTCAGAACTCCAAAGTTTCTTAGATTCCTTTCTATTCTACCTGTCCTGAATCCTTAAACCTCTCCAGACTCAAAAGATGGTATGATATCCCTATTGCACGTAACTGTCCTGAATCTCGTCCAAAACACTAATATGGAACCCATTTAGTCTCCAAAAAAACCCATGAATAGTAAAGTTCCCCCCCTTGGATAAAAGCATGCAATACTAAAATAGAGCCTTCTGAAAAAGCTTAAGGAAAAAATATGCAGCATACTTACAAGGAGTGCTGGGCCTTAGTAAAGGATAATAAAGCAACCCTAATCCCACAACTCTCCATTTAAATAGTGATCCCTCTTTGCATGTCCCTCTTTGCATGCCCATTCTAGGTTGAAGAAAATTGTAGTTGTGATTTATACATGTAACTAGACCATCATGATGATGACCTTCTGGTGAGGGTTTAGGCTCCTTCAGGCTTTCTGGTTGTGTGCTGACTAGGCCTTTTACACTTGAGACAAACAAGTTCGTTAAGTGATCTTGCCTGAAGTATACAAACAAGAAAAGCCACAATGCAGAGGTGCAGAAGCCAAGAGGGTCATCCAAAAAATATTGGAGTGACTGACATGGATTGTGTAATAGAAAATGTCCCCATGCATAGAAGGTAAAAAGAGAATGAGATGCCCAAGAATCATCAGCCTGCTAATGCTCCAAAGTGGTAGAAAAGAAACTGTTCTGCTCAAATGTAGGGGGATGGACATCATACTTTGAAGGAACCCACCTCCCTCTAACAATATCATGACCATCTCCCAGGAAGCACATCAAAAAATAGATGTCACAACTCTAAGATAATCCTGGTTTATCTAGTAGTTTATCTACATTCACTTTCTTTACTGTTTTTTGGAGACATTTTGTGCACTCCCATTGATACCACACACTTGACATGTATCTTTTGGTCTTATATGCCTTTTGGCATGGAAGGGACATTAATAAAGCTCCCTCTCCCTCTCCCTCTCTCTCTCTCTCTCTCTCTCTCTCTCTCTCTCTCTCTCTCTCTCTCTCTCGCTATGGCTCCTCTCTCTCGCGTTGCTTGCAGGACCCCCTCGATGCCACCTCACACCCCCCCGACACAGGATGAACTATTATTGTTTCTTTGAGCTGATTTGTTTCTTGGGTTTTGATAGCAGTCCATGGCTATATGACTCCCCTCCCCCGCTGCTGCCGCCTCAGCCCCCCCCACTTTGCTGCTGCCGCCACCTCAGCCTCCCCCCCCTTGTTGCTGCTGCTACTGCCACCTCAGTCTCCCCCCTCGTTGCTGCTGCCACCTCGGCGCTGCTGTCCAATGAGCTGGCAGCGCTGCCTGCCACGCAGGCAGCGCCGCCTGATGATGTGGCAGCACTGCCTGCCATGCAAGCAGCGCTGCCTGCTGCTGCCATCCACCTCGTCTCTCTTTTCTTCTTTCTCTTTCTTCTCCTTCTTCTCTCACTACTGCCCCTCCCTCTCTTTCATCCTCTTCCTCTTCCGCATCGTCTTTCACACCCACACACAGCTCCTCCATCTACAACATCCATTCCCTACACTCCCTCCAAGTCAATTGAACTCTTTTCCTCTTGGGAAGTTGACCAAATGAGAACAGATTTCCAGCTTTTGAAGCAAGAACTTTCACAATTGAAAGGAGTAGTGGTCTCTTTACTAAAGGAAAAGAACTTGTTGCAGTCCCAAGTCACTTCATTGGAGCAAGTGATCAACACTTAGGAGGTTGCAACCTCGGAATCGACCACCACCATGATACGGGAGCTTGAGAGTAAAATTGAGCAGCATAAAGATTCATGGGCAGCAGTCTTGAAGAAAGGCACCAAGCCTAGCGCCCCCATTTCCTCAGTCATCTCAACCACCATTTCGGAAGAGCGTTCAAGGGAGAAAAGGCCCATAGCATCAGGGTTTGTGGGATACTGGACACACAGGATGCTATTGCCGAAGCTACGAGATTTCTCGAGACCACTCTAGGACATGTGACAGATGGGCTAGATACAGCTTGGAGGACCACCAGAGATGCAGCTACACTGATCATTCGCTTCACATCCCTAGATAGCCGCAGAGAGGCTTTACACTGTAGAGCCAAGTTACGTGGCACTACCATATATATGGATGACGATCTTACCTACATCCAGGTTGAGGAGAGGCGTAAAGCCTTCCAGGTGGCTCGAGCACTAGAGTCACAAGCCACCTTTCTCACCACCTCTCTCCACATTGTTGCCACTTTGGCTTTCCCCTCCAAACCTCATAACCACAAACCAGTCCATCCACGATCATCCCGACCTTTCCATCCACCGTGGTATGACGCGGAATGTCGATCCCTTCACCACTCTGTCACACATGCTCGTTTCCACGCCCGCTATCTCCTCCACTCTTCACGGCAATTGTACAATCGCACACTCCGTCTTGTGAACCTCCTTTTCAACTCCTCCTCTGGTGCCTTTTCACGGCAATTGCACACTCCGTCGCAAAAAGCGCCTATGATGACTCTGAACGAAACCGTCTTGTGAACCTTCTTTTCAGCTCGTGAGTTTATCCCTCGTGCCCCACCCCCCCTTCTGGACGATTTACATATCCGGACCGACTATGCTACCCAACTTTACACTATACCCACTAATACGCCCATCTCCATCTCTCCTCGACCTTCAGACTTCACCTTTTTCACCCCTGATTTGGTTCGGGCAGCAATCAAAAAGCTGAAAACCCACCGAACCAGAGACATTAAAGACCTTGAATCTGAGCTACTGATTCACGCCTCCGATACCCTTGCCCCTACATTATCCACTCTCCTTAACCATGTTGTTGTAGAGGGCTTCCCATCCTCTTGGTGCACCAACATCATACATCCTATCCATAAAAACGGTGACCCCATAGTACCTGGTAATTACCGCACTATCATGATTGGACATGTTCTTGCGAAGTATATGGCACCATCCTCCAATCTGCAGTTAGCTCAGAGGCAAAGTCCATGAGATTACATGCTTTGGGTCAGGCAGGGTTCTGATCACATATTCACACTTCGAGCTCTCGTTGAGGAAGCTAGACACAGAAGAGAAAAGGTTTACTGTTGTTTTGTGGACTTCAGGAAAGCCTTTGATTCTGTCCCACGCTCTTTACTTATCCAGAGACTCCGAGACCTGGGTTTCTCTACAAATATTATTCTAGCTGTCATGGCTCTCTATGAGAGGGTTTGGGGTTGCTTTCGTAATGGTAGTGGCATTTCTGAGCAGATCCGGAGTACTATTGGGGTTAAGCAGGGATGCTCTCTCTCACCAATTCTCTTTGGATTATATATTGACGAGCTAGAGCAGGTCATCTCTCAGTGTGGTGGGGACGGGTGTCAGCTTGGGGACATTCCGATTGCCATCCTTCTCTATGAGGATGATGTGGTACTAGTCTCCCATCCCAGAGAGGGATTATAGAGACAGTTGCACTGTTTACACACCTTTTGTACTCAGTGGGGTTTAGGGGTGAACCTCTCGAAGACCAAAGTTATGGTCTTCAATACCTCTCGGGCCCCCTTCATGCAGCGCTAGGAACTTACCTTTGATGGACAGTCCCTAGAGGTGGTCTCTTGAATCTTCATACACTCACCTGGGTGTGCACTTCTCTGGTCCTACCTTCAGTATGAGACAAGCAACTACTTCTAGTCTGGTCTTATATGCCTTTTGGCATGGAAAAGACATTAAGAAAGCTCTCTCTCTCTCTCTCTCTCTCTCTCTCTCTCTCTCTCTCTCTCTCTCTCTCTCTCTCTCTCTCTCTCTCTCCGTGCTCTTCCTCCAACAATAGTTAGGAAGACAAGGGGGAGCCCTCGCTCCCCCTCTCCACCTCCCTCATCCTCCTCTCCACCGTCCTCTTCTACACCCCCCCTCAGCTTCTGTTAGAGCCTTTACTCCCTGTCTCGGTTATTTACAATTTTTAGAGACACATGTACGTTTTGTAATTATTGTAATTACTGAAATGGCTAAGTCACCGGCATTTGGTGACCTTTGTAAATAAATTGTAATTAAACTGTAATTAGTTGGCATTGGAGGCATTGGACCTGAAAGAGTTGTGCATGAAATTGGCCATGTGTCGACGTTAGGAAAGGTCAGGGTTGAGGGGTGCTTGAGGATTGTGCATAAGTGAGCCTAGAGAGAGGCATTCCGGATCATAATCTATGCAGTAAAGGTTGGGAGGAGAGAAGGCAGCCAACTCCACCATGTTTCATGTGCTCTGATGTTTGTACATGCAGGGACAGGGATCGACATTGCTGATTGTTGTGCACGGATAAAGCTAGGTTTTATGTGGAGTTTCAGATGTGGAGTCTGAGATTTCGTATCAAAGCCTAGGTTTACGTTCGGAAGAGGGTGGCAAAAATGAGAATCAGATTTCATTTGTGAACCAGGATCAGGTTTCAGCGTTGCGGCTGAAATGATATCTGCCCCCTACCTTCTGCCAACATGGGTTTTGCCCTGCCTTGTGGGTTGTCTACAGTCACTGGCCAGCCTTGTGGCCCTATGCAACCTGTCTGCCACCTGTCAGCCAACAAGCTGTCGTTTGCTCGCTGATTTCTGAGGTGTGGAATCCATTGGCTTATCATCTGGCCACACAGCATTGGAAGAACTTGCCCATAGACTACCTTCCCTGGACAACAATGCACAAGGTTAGTGGTCAGCCTTGGCCTTAGACGGTTTTTGGCCTTGAGATAAGAAGAGGCTCAAAAGGTTTAAGAGTCAATTTGTGCAAAGGCAAGTTTCAAGTGACCTGAAAGGAGAAGGAGCAGGGGCTTCCGAGGACAAAGGATTGTATGGGCAGTCTAATGTCCAAAGAGGTCAGCATCCTTCGATGCAACAAGTAGTTGTAGCTTCTAGGGACAACGATTGGATGGGCAATCCGATGTTCAGAAGGGGCCAACGATCTTTGTTGCCAATGTCGCAAGATCAAGGATGTTCCAAATGAGAGAGTTTGCTTTGGTTACTTGGTAGGATGCATGTGGAAGGAATGTCCACGAACTCCAATGAGAACTTCATACAATTTGCCAGCAGGCATGAGCACCTATGGCTATTGAAGAGCTGGAGCAGGATGAACTCCAAGGAAGTACTCTTCATCTTGTGAAAGTGTCAATGATCAGGTAAGGTTGATGTTATTTCTTTTGCCATGATTGTTTCAAACGATGCAACGCATGTATCAATGTCCAAGTACTTCTTGATTGTTATGACTGGACAGATGTGTGGCATGGATGTGTGTGTTCTATTTGACACTATTGTCGAAAATAGGATAGATAATGGAATGCGAAAACTTCCTACTTCCAATGCAGACTACGCCTATCAAAAATTGAACAAAACAGTAGTGATGAAAATTGCGTCCAATCTTTAGCAACTAACTTTCGCTAGATACTAAGTGATTACGTAGCAAAACATAAAGTATTGAATTCTTAGACAATTTCTATCAGTTACAAAAGCAATACAAAGATTCATGCATTCTGACATATACTGAACGCAATAACAAATAGTATTGATTCAGAAAAACAAAATCAGATGCTAATGAGCGCAAAACAATAGCGAATAGAAACCGTGCACTCTAAGTTGTCTCTGAGTAACTGAGAATAAGTCTGATAATAAGCAGCTCTGTTGATAAGCAATAGCGCAATAGCAACTCTAAAATAAATTTCTAAAAGACTGAGCTAGAATGCTCAAGAGAGTTCAAGCTTGAAAGCTTGATAGAGAGCTAACAACAATACTTTTTTATTGTGAACGATCTGCTTGATAAGAGCGCAGGAAGCGTCGTGTTATAACACTCAACTCCTTCACAATTCACAACATTGATTCAGGACTTGAAAAGAGATGTATGAACAGCTGATTTATACTAAGTGTTCAGGTCTTCAAATGCGACTGCCAGTTGGCTGGAGTCCACTGGCATTCATCCAGTTCCTTCTCAGAAATAATTGCTGATAAGCGACAATAATTGCCATAAACAGTTTTCTGCATAAATGAACTAAAACTGTCACTCTGCATAAATGAACTAAAACTGCCACAGGCGACAATGTCGCAAAAAAAGCGACAGTGTCGGCTTTTGGAGAAATGTGACAGTGTCGCAAAATCTCATGTCCTTAGTCCCACATTTTGCCAAAGTCATTTTCTTAACGTTTGAGGCACTTTGAAAAAATGCGAAAAACGCGACTCTGCATTTTTGCTCGTAATTCCTGACAGGCGACAATGTCGCAAAAAGGCGAAAAAGGCGACACTACATTTTTATACGTGATTCCTGACAGGCGAAAAATGCGAAAAAGGCGACACTGCACTTTTACACAAGATTGACACTGTCGAGTTTCTAGAGAGAGAAAATGCGACGCTTTTATCAAACTTCGTGTAAACACTTGTAATTCTGCAGACTGTATAAAGACACGGGAAAATCCGCAGGACTGGATAAACAATGGATGAAGATTAAAAAAGATTAGTCGATTAGTAAGAAGGAGAATAATCCAACAACTATGTCCTTCCACAACGTACTTGACTCTGATTTAAAGGTTGAATGTGACCACACAACCATCCCTGTACCAGTACACAGTTGTGAGGGCTGATGGAAAGGGTAGTTGGGGGAGGTTTCAAGGTTGTGGGTACAGCATTAACCATTCAGAATTAGGTTAAGAAGTTGGATATAAAGATAATGTGTTTGACGTGTTTTGATGTGGTACTTGGAATATGTTGGCACATAGCACAGAAACTCTACATCGCTTGGGGTACTCATGTGTGCGACTTCCAACGCGATGGTAGAATCCATTCACTTTGAGGTGAGCCCGATGTGCGTCCAGGACCTTTGATCATGGCAACGTAGCATGTGGGGGTTCGCTCTAAGTATATGTGCTCGCTCATCCTACTTGCTAAATCAAATCCTACAAATGGCTAACTTTTTATTATGTACATGTTATTACACTATTTAACTGATTGATACGATCTATTACCTATAAACTGATCAGTATGGCACTCGCCTTGATACGGTAAGGCAATGGTATGACCTATCGCTATAAATACGATTGGAATGGGAAGGCTTGGATTATGACTAATTTTTAAAGATAATCATGTTGATAAGTAGTAAAGCTTGTTTTGGACATGGATAACAATTGACATTCAGTTTTGACACCTGTCTTCTTCACATACTAACTTGCGCGGTTTTGTGTTGTGGGACGGTGGTAGGTACCAGTTGGATGTCTTGAAATGAGTTTTGCTTTACGGTTCTATATTGTATTTTATTTTTTAGCTTTATATTACCTTGTCGGCTTATGAATAAAGGTTTCAAAGGGTTTGGCCTTGCTTAACCAAGAGGAACCATGTGTATGCTTTTAACTCTACTCTCTCTCTCTCTCTCTCTCTCTCTCTCTCTCTCTCTCTCTCTCTCTCTCTCTCTCTCTCTCTCATGAACGCTATTTTATACATAGTATGTCCCATGCTACTTCTGAACAGCACATCAACAAAACTCTCACAAACTTGTGATGTCTTTTGAACACTCTGACCAAGTGAGTACTAGCTTTTGGACAATGTTTAATTCACCATATCAATGATAATGTTGTAAAGATTGTTCAATAACTTGCCCCACAAGTTTCTTGGGATGTGCAATAACTTGCCCCACAAATTTCTAATAGACGGTGGGGATTTATCCTTTTATCATGGCTTGATCCGATGGTGGGCATTATGATTGATAGGGTGCCCTATTCTACCTCGATAAAACTATAAAAGAGCTCTTACAACAGCGACCTATTCCTCCTCTCTTGTTGAGCTTTTCTTGCTCTTCTACCCTCTCTTTCCATCGCTACTTCCAGCTTTGAAGTTTGCCCTTTCATGGTGATTGGTTGAGCGCTGGTTCATAGATCATTACATCGAAGATTGAAGCACATTCAGAGTGAAGGTATTTTTGTGCTTGCTGGCCAGCGATCTACCTCCAGCACGAATCGATGATCTTCTAATGTAGTTTGTGAGGTACAAATTTCAATTTTGAATGCATTATTTGGTTGTTCTTACATCTACGTATTTGAAGCTAAACGAAACCATTTTCAAGCAATCGAATTGTCCAGCAGTAAAGCGCTGATCCACAGCATAGTTTCGCCTAGTTATAAGGTAGCTCAATAGGTCGCACTTCCATAGGTGCTATTTTTTCAGAATGCTATTGTTGATTCTATGTGGCTATTTCCAGCAGAATTTATGATTGAATTTTTGACCATAAACTACTTGGCCATAAGGTTACCTACTATTCGGCTATCTTCGAAGGTAGGTTTCCATTAGAAACCATTGTCATTTCGGATTCTGGTCATTGTATACAACTGATAGCTTTACAATCTAAGTAGATATGGAATTCTGTATTACTGTAAGCAACATAATAGATCCAAGCTTATTCAAGGCAACTAAGCTGTCCTTGCTTCTTAAGATTGATAGTCAACTTTTAGGGCAAATACATTGAAGAATGATTCGTTTATAGCCTACGGATTTAGGGTTTGCCGTTTTTCCATTTGGAACCATCTTTGTACGAATCGTTATCATATTAAGCTGCTATTTTGCTTTGTGGTACCTCTACTAGACGGGTGAGCTACTTAGTACTCTAGAAAGACAATCATGACTACCTCTCAAGAAGAATCTTCGACACGTATCCAAGTATCATACTAAACTTGCTCTTCAACACATGCAACTGTATTTACAATTCTAAGGATCGTTATGATACGGAAGACTCCTACACTGTGTGCCTCTTTTTTGGGATTGCAAGACAATGGCTTTCGACTTCCCCACCCTTATGGTCTATTTATGAGAATTGGATGTCAAAAGGAGAAAGACAAGTCTCTTATCTTGGATTCCTATTTGAAAAACACCACCCACAGACAAATGGAGCAAGAAATAAGTTTGGAAAGTAGACAAACTGCTTGCGTGAGTCAAAATCCAATTGTAGGTTGTAGAGATCGAGTTGTGTCACCAATGTCAAGTCAAAACTGGAAACAAAATGAATCATGATAATTTGCCATGTGTAGTAAAAGAAAGCACGTGTAATCTTTGTAGAATGTTGCATGTGTCACGTGTCGGTCCCTCGACTGTTGCCATCTGTGCTTGATATAAGACAAAATAGTGCACTTCCAAAGTTAGAATTTCTAGTCGTGCCTTACGTGGTGAAAGTCGGGGGTGTCCAACCCTAACTTCTAAGTGATAAGTGTTTAGTGCTATGTGTATGGGTCGAGGGAAGGTGCCCTGGTCAAACCTCGGCAGCGGACTACAGTCACCGTGTGGCATGTGCAATGTGCATTGTGCATTGTGGCTGTTGGCATGATCTGATGTTCATTAGTATACTCTTGAGTCCTGACTCCTTAGTCTTCTTAGCAAGCAGATCCATCAAATAGTTGTACTCATCTTCAGCTTCTCAAACATTGTCATAAGTTACCTTCTTGTTTATTTTTTCCTCCACACTGCAAATAAGTTTGACACAAAATTACAATCTTAAGCAGTGGGTAATGTGGCAAAGGCATTGCTCCAAATGTAAGATGATCCAGAACCTAGCTACCATATCACCTCAATTATACTCTTGAGCCCTGACTCAATCTTCTTAGCAAGCAGATCCTTGTACAATTGTAACTTGTGCAAATGGACTCATCTTCTGACTTCAGCCTTCTCAAACATTGTCTTGACTTCGAGTCTTCAAAAATTGCATCCTCTAGGGCCCATTATAAAACAGTTAACAAGTCCTAAACCAAAAAATAAAAAATAAAAAGGTTCAAACCGTTTTCCTATTCGAACTTGGCCTGTCGGTTCGAACCAGAAAGAATTGTAAAGAATCAAACTGGCTGATTCAAATCGACGTGTAACTATGATAACCAACAACATGAAAACAATTTTATGGTTTAGCAGCCTTACTGCAACTGCTAAAAACGTCCCATTCGTAAAATGTATCAGGTTTAAAACCTAGAAAAAGCATAAATGGAATGAAGTGTCGAAAAAAGTAAGCAATGGTTGAGTATTGTTTTCTGAGGTGAGGCATGATGTTTCACTTGAAAAACTTTTGCTATTAGAGCTTCTGACAGACAATATTCTGTCACTTTGGCCAATTATGGATTGGTTACTTATGATTTGTTCAACCTCTTTGTCTAGAAATCTGACTCTCTTCAGTTGATTTTCTTATAAATTACTTCCTACATAGTACACACCAAGAGAATAGTCCAGTGATTGAACAATCTATAGTGGAGATGACATTTTTGAAGGAAAACATGGATACCACTAGATCATGCCTGGAACAAGATGGAGACACTAATAGAAAGCAAATTCATGTTACATACAATGACAAGTTTATTACTACTATTGAAGTTGAAGAAGATTGGGGCCTTCACTATATCACAATAGTAAGACTTTGTCAAGAGGCAACTCGCTGCTTTGCATAAAAACTCAGCTTTTGACACTCCCATTGCTTTTGATATTGTGATTAAATCGAATGGGCCAAAACTAGAGGTCATTTTGAAACTGGTTTTAATAAGATGAATTTACACCAAGCTCGTATTTGGAACTAGAAATTGTACATTGTAGATTGTAGTCTGTAGATGTGACTAGATGAGCATTGACTCTTGGGCTTACACATCATGATTTATCGTCAGAGCACTCTAAGCTCTCCTACGCCTGAGTCTCCTACTCGCTGGTGTTGTGGAGCCTGTTGTGGTCTCTCGAGTGGCAGCTGCAAAATCCTCATCGGAGGCAGAGGTATGATGCCCCTCATCCTCATCCCCACTCTCCTCGGACTCCTCATCCACATACTCCTCCTCCTCTGAGGACTCTGACCCTGACGATGCCTCAGACTCAGACTCGTCGTCAGGGGCTGTAATAGATCCTAACACCACAGTAGGGCAAACACTAACTGATCCACCCAACCTTGCCTACTCCCTGATATAGAGTAAGCCCCTCCTAGCCCAGTGTGAGGACTGGTAGCATGCTACTGCCAAGTGTCGGCCACGTGGCACTGACGTGGCCGACTGCACGTCGGGACCCAACTGGGGGCCCTATCCTGCTGACAGGGTCCCTAGGCTGTGTTAGGCCCGCCATAGCTATGGACCGTGCTGGGGCACACTACTCACACTGTCTTGCCCTGTTGGTCATGTACGCTGGACACGACCCTGACTGTGGTATCTGAACTATCTGTGTTCTCTAGGGTTCGGCACTGGTTACGAGCTCGTAACACTCCCTCCCCCTTAAGAACCGTCTTGGTCCTCTAAGACAAAGTCTGGAAAAATCTTGCGAAGGACGCTGCCTCTTTCCCAAGTGGCATTCTCAACAGGCTGATCATTCCACTTAACCAGATATTCTCGGTATAGAGTATGACGAGTCTGCGTCTCTCTACTATCAAGAATCTCCTCTGGTTCATGTGGAGGTTGTTGAGGATCCAGTGGGAGAACTAGAACACTGTCCCCTACCAGATTATCTGATCTGGTTAAGGCTTTTCGTAACTGACTTACATGAAAGACTGGAAAAACCTTACTGCTGTGTGGGAGTTCTAGTTCATAGGTGACCTCGCCTAGTCTCCTACTGATGGTAAAGGGACCACAATACCTTGGAGACAACTTAGCACACACTCCTGATTTGAGGGTTTTAGAGTCAACTGGGACTCTCAAGTAGACTTTCTCACTAGTGGAGAACTGCACATCCCGTCTGTGTGGATCTGCATAATGCTTGGCTCGATCCTGGGATTGTCTAATGCTACGCTTAGCATGTTCTATCATATGGTTTAGGTCTTCTAAAAAGTTTCTGGCTGCTTCAACTTTTTCTTGTTTAAACCCTACAGCTGTGGGTGAGCGTGGCTGAAAACCGTACATCAGCATAAATGGGCTGTATCCCGTAGCTGAATGTTTGGTACTGTTGTAAGCAAACTCTAATATCGAGAGATACTCCTCCCAATTAGTCTGCTTCTTGCTGACGTATGCACGAAGCATATCCTCCAGCACTTGATTTACCCTTTCTGTTTGACCGTCCGTCTGTGGATGGTCGGTGGTACTCATATTAAGTTTAGTATGGAGATGATGGAATACTGCTCTCCAAAAATTTCCAGTAAACTTACTGTCCCGGTCGCTGACTATGCCGGAAGGTAGACCGTACAATTTAAATAGCCCGTCTACAAACAACCTCGCTAACTCTGGAGCTCTCACGGTTGTTTTGGTCGGAATAAAATGAGCCATTTTGGTCAGACGGTCAACTGTGACCCATATAGCGTCATTACCCTTTTGGGTTTTAGGCAGGCCTACTATAAAATCCATGGAGATACTCTCCCATTTACCAGCTGGTATTTCTAAGGGATGCAACAACCCTCCTGCCTTTAAACGCTCTGCTTTATTTACTTGACATTTCTGGCAACTGGTTACATACTGGTGGACGTCCTATTTCATACTGGGCCAGAAAAATTGCCTACGAAGAAGCTCATAGGTCTTCTGTATGCCTGGGTGTCCCGCGCTAGGATTGTCATGACATTCATATAGGACCTGCTGCCTATAATCCTCTGAATTGGGGACACATACTCTATCTCTATAGATCATCCTGAATGGAATACTGTTTCCATTTGAATCCTTGAGTCAACTGACCCTCAACCCCTAGGGTTTGCTTGGGTAATACAGGCTCAGAATCCTCAACGTCATCTGACGACGTATAGTCGGACTCATCATCATCCTCAACGGAAGCTGCCGTATTCTTGGATGAACTGGCACCAGCCCCGGGAACTGGTTCTGGAGTCTGTAACTGTCTGTTCTGGACTGAGTTCCAGATAATAGAGAAGAATGCATCATACTGGCATTTCCCTCTCAAGGACTCGAGTAACTCATTACGAATCTGAGTAAAACTCAGCTCGTTTATCATAGGCATTCTGCTAAGGGCATCTGCTACTGTATTGAATTTTCCACGCCTATATCTGATAGACATGTCAAACTCTTGCATCAACTCTGCCCAACGAGCTTTCCGACCTCTAAGCTCAGGTTGATTGCAAAGGTATCTGAGACTCTCATGGTCTGTCAGGACCTCAAAGTTGGCACCATACAAATAATGCCTCCAAGTCTTAAGGGCATGGACTATAGAAAAGAGTTCCTTTTCATAGGCACTATACCTAGTCTGTGCTGGCTCGAGTTTTTTACTCTCGAACGCAACTGGTCGTCCACCCTGAGTTAGCACGGCACCTACTGCAAAGTCGCTAGCATCTGTTTCGACCACAAATGGCTGATTGGGGTCGACGACTTTTAAAACTGGTGCTGTAGCTAAGGCTGTTTTGAGAGCATCAAAGCTCTCCTGTTGTGCGGACTCCCAAATGAACTCCTTTCCCTTCCCCTTAAGGAGATTTGTCATAGGGACTGCTATCTGAGAATATTCCTTGACAAATCGTCTGTAATATCCCGCCAGACCAAGAAAGATTTGAAGTTCCAAAATATTCTGAGGTCTCAGCCAACTGAGTATGGCTTTAACCTTATTTGGGTCCATCTTAATCCCATCTGAAGAGATAATGTGACCCAAATATGCTACTTCTTCAATGAAGAATTCACACTTGGATTGTTTAGCATAAAGCTTATGCTTTCTGAGCAGACGAAACACCTTTCTGAGGTGTTTTAGATGCTCCTTCCTCGTTTTGCTGTAGACGAGGATGTCATCTAAAAATACGACTACAAACTTACCCAAGTATGGTCTGAGGACACTGTTCATCAAGGTCATAAAGGTAGCTGGAGCATTTGTGAGCCCAAATGGCATCACCTTAAACTCATAATGACCGTGACGAGTCCTAAAAGCTGTTTTCGAGACATCTTCTGATTTTATACGGACTTGATGATATCCCGATCTGAGGTCTATTTTACTGAAAAACTTAGCCCCGTCGAGTTGATCAAACAACTCGTCTGCTCGAGGCATAGGGTATTTATTCTTAATTGTGACTTTATTGAGGGCTCTGTAATCTACGCAAAGACGCATAGACCCCTCCTTCTTTTTCACCAATAGGACTGGTGAGGCCCATGGTGAACTACTGGTCTAAATTTGGCCTTTCCCAAGATAGTCTGTTAACTGCCTAGTTATTTCTTCATCCTCTGTTCGGCTGACCCGATACGGAGGTTTAGAAACAGGTGCTGTACCTGGTACTAGGTTTATTACATGATCTACCTCTCTGCTAGGTGGTAAACCATGTGGCAGATCTTCAAGAAAAACACCTTCAAATTTAGACAATAAAGTTTCTAATTTACTGATTTTCTGAAGAATAGAACTGGAAATAGAAACTTCAGGAATAAACTGAAAGTCACATAAGAATACCTGATGGTCTTCGTCTCCGATTAGCTGACAGAGCTCTGAACTGCAGACCATAGGGCTGTTGGGAACATCATGCTCCCCATGCAACTGGATCTCTCGGCCTTTATACTGAAAGCTGAGGGTGTTCTCCTGATAGTTTCTGTGGAGGGAAGGTCCTAAACTGTAGAGCCAATCTCTCCCGAGAACAATGTCTGTTCGATGCAGGTGCATTATCTGAAAGTTTATTTCATCTTGGTACCCCTGAATACCAAGATTTAACTTACTTACCATAGTTTCCCATATTTTTTTATCTTCACCCTTAGCTAATGAAACTATGTACCTATGCTGACTAGGTACTTCTGGTAGTTTAAGCTTTTTAACCAGGGTGTGGTTGATGAAATTATGGGTTGCCCCATCATCAACCATGACTCTTACTGACTGGTTACCAACTTTCCCATGCATACGTACTAGGTCATGCGGCCCAAAGCTGAAGGGTCTCGCTAGCATTGCAGAGGTCAGCTGGCAACAGTGTTCATGATCTTCATGATACACTTTGATCTCGGAAGCTGCCGAGTCACTGGGGAAACATACAGTCTGAACAAGATGAACTTGTTTCTTATCTTTCTTATCTTTTTTAGTAAAGGCCCCTTGGGACACTGTCTGACTGTGTGTCCCTTGCCCATACACACAAAGCACAAACGTTCTTGTTTGGCTTTCTCAAAATCATCTGGTTTTAAGGGCTGTATGAGTGAAGGGCGTTTCTGAGGAGCTTCACTTTTAAATTTGTCTTCTTTCTTTCTTTTTAAAAATTTCTTTTTAAATTGAAAGTCTTTCTGAGGAGGCTGCTCAGAAAGTGGTTGTTGTCTCGCCCTCTTCCTACCCACTGAATCATCATAGATTTGAGCATATCTGAGAGCTTGCTCAAGGGTAGTAGGCGAGTTTCTCTGGACCTCTACTTTATATTCATCTTTGAGGCCACGGACAAATCCCCTGATTTTTTGATAGTCATCCATATTTTTAATCTTTAAAATTGCTTCTCGATACTGCGAGATATATTGGATGAGGGATTTATCCATTACTCTTCTTTCCCAGGCTTCCCAAGCTCTATCCAGTTCATTTTCTGGTAGAAATTCTCTTAGGAAAGCTTCTTCAAAAGCTTTCCATGACCGGGGAGTCTGCCCAGTCTCCTGGAGATTTTTCCACCACTTATAGGCCATAGGCCCTAAAGAAAGACTGGCCTCAATTGCTTGCAAATGGTCAGGGGTCTGTTTAAGAGCATGAATGTTCTTCCATTTGCTGAGGAAGGTTTGTAGAATATCTGCATTTCTATCCTTCTCTTCCCCATTAAAAGTAGGAGGCTTTAAATCTTTAAAAACACTGGGGTGAGACCGTAAAGTCTCACCCGAAACTGATGGAAGTGGAGAACGGGATAACTGAGAAGTGGAGGGAAGGCTTCCTTTCGCGGAACTCAAAATCAAGTTTTTGAGTTCAGCGAACGAGTCGTCCACACTGGACTTGAAATTGGCTAATGCCAACTTCAGTTCATCCACTTCTGTTACCAATTGGAGGAACTGCTCCTTGGTAACCAGTTCGTCGAGTTCTTCGGCGAACTGTTCCTGTTCTTCTACTTCCATGGGTTCCTTCCCTTTTCTGTAAGCCAAGGCTTCTGTTTCAAGTTCGTCGAAGCCTCTCTCCGAAGGTTGATCAGGTCCCTGAGGAGTGGTCATCTTCGGAACTGGAAGAGAGCTACCTTAACTTCTGATGAAAAAAAGTCAAAAGACTAATTTACAACTATACAAGGTAAAGGAAAGATGACTTAGCTGTTTCTGAGGACTGTACTTCCAAAGAAATTACGAAGAAGAACCCTCTCAGCTCTTTTACCCACGATTTCAGACCTGCTGTCCCGGAAAATCCCAGCTTGCAGCTTCAAAATGGCGTCCAAATTTCCGGTTCCTTGAGTATAGTAGCTCGCTGATCTGATTGCTTTTGAAATGGTTTCTAGAAATCAGATTTGAAGCCAAGATTCACTTCTGAATTCTGAAAATTTCAGAACACTATACTCGCTGTCTGGCTGAGGTCCAATTTCTTAGAAAACTTTGGTTTGAAGCCCCAAAAATGCAAATACTTTGGTACTCCTCTACCCTCGCTGACTGGACAGCTATTTGATGGCTCCAAAAACTTCTGATTCAAAGCCCACTTGCTTCTCTGATTTAGCTTCAGATAGTAGGTCGCTGATCTGAGGGCTTTGGTAGGTGTCCAACTTCAGATGTCTGAGCTTCAATTTGAAGGATGAAGTCTACAATCAGCTCGCGATGGTCTTCTCAGACCCTGCCTACCTTCCTCTGTCCAAAACCCGCTCAACAGTTTCAGTTTGGCACTTGAAAATCGAGATTTAAGCACTCTTCTGACAGCGCTGGTTCTGGCCCAGACTTCTGATTTCTATTTCCTCTAAAATCTGAGAATTACCCTCTAAAAACGAAGGATAACTAGTTGTTTTCTACAGCGATGGATCTGTTTCAGAAATCTAGCTCATACTCCCACTAAAAGGAAGATGATTTAATGGAGACTTTCACAGTAGTAAGCTACTCCTCCAGCGCTGGATCTGTCTCTCCTATTTTCCAAAGTTTTTAAGAGATTCTGAGCACCTTCTCCCTGCTGCTACTTAGCTCCCTAGGATGGAGATAGCTCTGATACCAGTGTAATAGATCCTAACACCACAGTAGGGCAAACACTAACTGATCCACCCAACCTTGCCTACTCCCTGATATAGAGTAAGCCCCTCCTAGCCCAGTGTGAGGACTGGTAGCATGCTACTGCCAAGTGTCGGCCACGTGGCACTGACGTGGCCGACTGCACGTCGGGACCCAACTGGGGGCCCTATCCTGCTGACAGGGTCCCTAGGCTGTGTTAGGCCCGCCATAGCTATGGACCGTGCTGGGGCACACTACTCACACTGTCTTGCCCTGTTGGTCATGTACGCTGGACACGACCCTGACTGTGGTATCTGACCTATCTGTGTTCTCTAGGGTTCGGCACTGGTTACGAGCTCGTAACAAGGGCCTCAAGGCTGTGAGCACGGGACCTGCTACCCTCTCCTTCCCTCCTCCTGTGCTCTGCTCGAGTAACAGGTCCTGCACACAAGGAGGGACAAACGTATTATTGCCTGCAAAATGCAAATTAGTAAATTACAATAATTAGTTCGAACTTCAAAAATTTAATTCAAGAGCTTAGACAATTCAAGACCTTAGACAAGTGAGTCGTGACACACACAGTGACACTGTCAACTTTGAACTGACAAGCGGCAAGCCTGAAGTGACAAGTCAGAAGCATGGCACATGCAACGTCAAGTTGTCAACCTTGATAGCAAGTACTAACTTCTAAGAGCCTAGAGGCTAGAGCTAAATCCTGATTTCTCACCTGCACTCTGCATGGCCTCCTCATGGAGGAATGCGTACCCGTCCTCCTCTGCCTGATCTCTCGGTGGCAACTCTGGAACCTTTGCCACATCGATCTTATCGGGATTAACCTACGCACGTCACAATGCACATTGAAATCAAGAGTTAAGACAAAATTACAAGGGCCGACAAAAGTTAAAATTTAGCTACAGTCTAGTATCTACTATGATGATTGATCTATTTAGTATCTACCAACTAGTAACTACCAACTGGGATAAATCATAACATGTTAGAAATTATGGCTTACCTGGATAGGCTCTGGGGTGGTCTGGAGTCTACCCAAAAGTCTCAGGTTGGCGTGTACGTACACCAACCTCTCCAATTGTGCAGAGGAGAGTCGATTCCTCTTCTTCGTGTGAATCAGGGAATGGACACTCCAGTTTCTCTCACAAGTGACTGCAGGTGCAGTCTTGTGAGAGAATCCTAATGGCAAGGCGACGCAATTTGGGGACATCAACCCCAAACTTCGACCACCATGACACGGGACGCAGCTGGCCTGGATCACAGTTCAAGGGGCAATTAGTACTAGCAGGTTGCAACCAAGTTTTCCAACAATATGATTGAGTAATTGTGCAGTAAAATGTGAAGTTTCAAGTTTAAACTATAATGTTAAAAACTTAAATGGACGGTGGACACTGGACCATGGTCAGTTTATTACCGTCTCTCAAAAGCACCAGGCCAGTGGAGAACTCCGCGGTCTCCTGCCTGAAAATCTGGAGCTCATCCAGCAGGTTAGCCTGCTCGAGTACATCAAGATAAACTCGGGAGATATCGGCATTCCAGCCATCCCTGAGCTCCCTATCTGTGAACTGCTCCTCATTCCTCCAAAGTGGATGGAGTATGTGGGCCATGGCATGCAAGGGCTTATGAAACCACTCCCACTTGCTTTGCCAAATGAGTCGGACCTCCTCAAGCCTGCAAGAAATCAGAATGATTTCAAACATCATTCAAATTTCCCACATTAGTTACAAGTTACAACTTAGAAGTTTCAAGTTAGAACTTAGTACAACTACGTAGTACGTATTTGTAACTACTAACTAGTAAGGCTTAAGTAATAAGCATTAGGTTTCAGCGATGTACCTCTTTGGGCTAATGGTCGTGCAAAGGCTCAACTGCTCGCCCAGCCTGTCCATGAACTCGTACAAGAGGCCCAATGTGCAGCCCTCTCGATCTGTAAGGCGCAGGACAGTGTAGATAGGCTGTAGGCCCACCACAATGGATCGAGCCTCATCCCAAAATGGTGAATACATAACGGTCCGCTCGAATCTCTTACTCTTGGGCTCCTGTGATGGCCCCAGCTGCGCCTAGTCGACGGCAACAACCATCTGCCTCAAGCCCTGATGAACTTTCAGCAGTCGTTCCAGGACCAGGAACATAAATGCAAACCTACGCAAGGCACAAGTGACAAGTTCTAACTTCTGACAACACAATACATGGCAATGGGCATGAAATATTTACCACTACTAACTAACCAGTAAATACTTACCAACAAAAGCACGTTCAAATTTGAGTTGCAACTTGCAACTTGCATACCTGGTGGGGGCAGGTCTCAAGACATCCAAGGTGGACTATCTCCTAAACATGGCCAGGACCCTGGGCTTCTTGGTGACGAATCTCACCAAGAACCATGCGGTACGCACCACCTCCGCAATCCATGGAATCTTGGCCACATCCTCGACCAACAAGTCCAGGCAGTGTGCAGCACAAGGTGTCCAAAAGATGTGGGGGTGGGGGGTAGGTCTCATTAACGAGCCTACCCATGGAGACGTAGTTTGACGCATTGTCTGTGACCACCTGCACAAGTTACAACCATACAATGCAATGTGCATGACTTTGAAATTCCGAATTCAAGACTCAAGTGAACCATAATTCATTGTTCATCAACCATACAATGCAACATTCAACATTGACATTTACAAATTACCATTATAGTAATAAGTATAATATATATACATGTACAACGTGTTGTGGTCCCACCTCCTCAATGGCAGCTCGAATGTGTGAGAACATGTACTTGCCCGTGACTGCCTCCCCAGAGGTGTCGATGGATCTGAGAAACATCGTCCCCATGCACGAAGATACCAGGATATTCAATATGTGGCACCTCCTCGTATCGGTCCAACCATTAGATATGATGGTGCAACCATACCTAGTTCACAGGTGACAAGTCACGACTCACATTGCAGTGTTGCACAAGACGAGATCCGAGATCGTAATTCAAATTTCATGGCAAGTAGTACATACTACATATCAATGAATCATGATCAATCATCATACTACATAGAGTCTTTGAAGTTTAAACTTTAGAGTGCATAAAGTTAAAAGGATAGTAGTACGTACTAGGCCCATGCCTTCCTAAGAGGCTCCAACTTCTGGTCAACAGAAGCCCGCTCATCAAGAAGCCCCTTCGTCCTCAGGTGCTCACAAGATGGCCCCTGCCACACCTGCCCAATCGCACTCACTGCACTCATCACCGTCCTCCATGTCGGGGTCCTGGCCAGATGTAGAACTGTCGAACTACAACCTTTGCCTCTGCAATGGCTCTGGGAGCGAAGGTGGACACATAGTAGTCCCTACCCCCCAGCTGTGTAGTGCGGCCCCGTCTACCTCTCCCTCTCCCTCTCTCAAATGCCTGATGTGGTGCCAGTATGGTCACGGCTGGAGGTGGTGTCGAGGATCCCGCACCAGAAGGCGGATCAGGCCGGGTGCTAGGCCCTACCTCATCTGCAGGCTGAGCTCTGTCCTCTGAGCCATGGGAAGCGAGGGGTGAGCGGATGGCAACTGGGGGGCGTGATGTAGTGGCCTATGGTTGTGTCGTCGTGACTGCATCTCGATCTGCCAAAAAAGACAAATTACAATACGATTTAGAAATTAGATGATCAATGATCGTTGAACTTGAAACTTCAGACTTGATGTATCATGTGAGTTAAACTTAAAACTTGATCAATGTTTGAAGTGTAAGAGTCTTAGAGTTGAATGTTTACCTCTCGGTCTGGACCCATCCTCAAAGGGCCAACCTCCTCCGATGCAACAAGAGTGAGTAGCGTGTCAGGAGCATGCATGCAAGGGGCAATCTCGTACCCCCTCAAACGTAACAAATGTGCCCTGATGGGTGTGGCCCTCCAGTGTAAGACTGGTGTAGTATCTGCAACTCCATCTCTTCGTGCCCGATGTGCCATAGGCCGCAGCGATGGTGACGTGATCCCACAAGGGATCCCTATCCCTCGGCATGGTGGCCCTCCGTTACCATCTCCCCATCTTTGCCAGCTCAAACGCCTATATAGATATACTTGCCACTATAAAAAACGTATTTATGACACTTCTGAAGGTAAACGCCTGGTAGATCTCCTATATAGCTCCTCATCTAATGCTTTCTGGCGTGAGTTTTATCCCCCGCGCTCCACCTCCTTTGCTGAAAGACTTACGTTGTTGGACTGAATCTGCCACTTTACTCTATACTTTTCCTACTGACCCGATTGTCATATCTCCTCGTCCTTCCACCTTCTCCTTTTTCACCCCGACCATGGTTTCTCTTGTCATTGAGAAAATGAAGACCCATCGTGCTCGTGATATAGAAGACCTAGAGGCCGAACTGCTGATCCATGCTTCTGATATACTCTCACCTATTTTAGCCTCACTCCTTAATCAAGCCGTCATTTCTGGATTTCCCCTCACTTGGTGTACTAATATCATTCACCCCATTCATAAGAGTGGTGATCCCATGAAACCCGACAACTATCGTACCATTATGATTGGGCACATTGTGGCTAAACTTTATGGCACTATCCTTCAGACATCGATCAGTTGTGAGGCAGAGACACGTCTACTACATGCTTTGGGGCAGGCCGGCTTCAGGACACAACACTCCACCACTGATCATGTGTTCACACTTCAAGCTATCATTGAGGAGGCCAGATCCAGACATGAGAGAGTCTATTGTTGTTTTGTGGATTTCCGGAAAGCGTTTGACTCAATCCCGCATCATATGCTCATCCAGAGGTTGAGGGATCTTGATTTCTCCACTGATACCATAGTGGCGGTCATAGCACTATATGAGCAGGTTTAGGGATGCTTCAGATCGGAGGAGGGTCTTTCTGAGAGAGTTAGGAGTACTATTGGGGTGAAGCAGGGTTGCTCCCTCTCCCCCACGCTCTTTGGTTTGTACATTGATGAGCTTGAGAGGGCCATCAATCAGGATGGTGGTATTGGCTGCAGGCTTGGTGATATACTCATTTCCATTCTACTTTATGCTAATGATGTGGCATTGCTTTCTTCTTCTGGTGCGGGGCTGCAACGACATTTGGATACATGACAGGTCTATGGAGACTTATTTGGTTTGACTGTGCATGCTAGGAAAACCCATATCATGATCTTTAATACCTCCAGGTCCTTTATGCAGCGACAGGTGTTCACTCTAGGGGGACATCCACTTGATGTGGTATCCTCTTATACTTATTTGGGGGTTTCCTTCACTGGTCCTGCTTTCAGTATGAGACAAGCCGCTACAGCTAGACTACGTAAGGGTCATGGCTCGTTGGTTAGCCTCGAGCGTTTCTGTTTCAGGAAGCACATTCGGGATGCCCCGAGTAAGTGTGACCTATTTGACACCATTGTTACACCCACAGCTATGTATGCAGTGGACGCCTGGTGCACTGGGATTCCCGAGTCAGAGTGGACTAGCATTTCTCGTCTACAGATCAGTATGCTTGCACGTATGATCAGGGCCAAGCCATCTGTTCCTCAGCAGATTATACTTGCTGAGTTTGTTGTTATTCCACTCCGAGTTGAGGCTATTTTCAGGTTGATCATATACATCCAAAGAGTGTTGAGTCTTCCAGCTTCACGTTATCCCTATATAGCTTTTCTCTCTTCTCAGCAGCTTCATTATCAGGGTCATCAGCTTTCATGGTACTCCCAAACTTCTCGTCTCTTACGTACCTACGGCATGGATACCTCTGATTTACCAAAGGGATCCCATCAGTATATCGGGAGGGTTATCTATCGGGCGTATTCTCGAGTGACATGGCAGGGGATTTTGGGGGTCAAACCAGACTCGCTCCAATTTCCTAGAGCTAGACAGTGCTAGAGTCCCAGTTTTGCCTCGTTACCTGGATAGTGGACTTTCACATTGCCTCCGATTTACACTGGGACAATTTCGAGTTTTTTCACACCAGCTATATGTGGAGACCGGGCGTTTCCAGGGAATCCCTCACATGAGCAGACTTTGTCAGTTGTGTACATTAGGGGAGGTGGAGTCAGAGGAGCATTTTCTTTTTAGATCCCCCATCTATTATGAGATCCGTGGACATTATCACTGTCTTTTCCGTGATACTCCAGTTACATTGCGCTCACTTATTTGATATGCTGATCCTCGATGTGTTGCATTGATGCTGCGTGAGATGTTCCTCCTCCGTAGAGATATTTGTCAAAGAGATCGTGATGGATACCATGACTCCCAGCAGACCCAAATTACCTCCTTTTTTTCCAAGAGACTTTCCAATGCCGACACTTTCTCCGAGGATGAGTCAGATATCTTATCTCGGGATGTTCACCGTGATCGCCGATAGCGTACTGTTTCCAGACCATACACTATGGCTACACAGAGACTTCTCCTATCTAGAGCTCACACTCGCCGGCCCTCCTCGTCAGCTCCGGCGTCGTCATCATCATCATCATCATCATCATCATCATCATCCTCTATTCTTGCTTTTTTTCAGCAATGATCTTGTGGTGACATGATATTGTCTATGCTACAGCTCAGATGGTTACTGTACAGCCTTAGTCATATGATTCCCGATGTATCATATCTCAGACTTTCATGTCTTGAGAGTAGATGAGATACTTAAGTTGTTTAGTCTTGTTAGGCTGATATCTAGTTGTTGTTGTTGTTTGATTATGGAGACATTTATATGCTCCGTTCAATATCTAACACACTTGAGATGTACTTACTACAAAGCTCTCTCTCTCTCTCTCTCTCTCTCTCTCTCTCTCTCTCTCTCTCTCTCTCTCTCTCTCTCTCTCTCTCTCTCTCTCTCTCTCTCTCTCTCTCTCTCTCTCTCTCTCTCTCTCTCTCTCTCTCTCTCTCTCTCTCTCTCTCTCTCTCTCTCTCTCTCTCTCTCTCTCTCTCTCTCTCTCTCTCCCCCCCAAGTCTGAGGTCTCTAATATCTATGTAGTATACCGAGTACCCTAAATTCTAAATTCAATCTAGTTTCTAACCCTAACTGCTAACTTCTAACTCCTAAGTTCTAACTAGACTCCAGTAACTACTAACTTGGACTAACTCCTAAGTTGAAAGTTCTAACTTCTAACTAAGTAGCTACCCAGGTCCCACTCCCCTCTCACAATGCCCAGGCCCCACACTGAACCCCATCAAGATTCAACATTGAACACACACACAAAATATCACACACATAGTGCACACACACACAATCTCACACAGACTCACAGTGCACACTCTGAAGACTCACACACTCACACAGTGCACACAATCACTCACACACAGTGCACACGTCACACACACACAAAATCTCAAAACTCACACACACACACACAATCACTCATTCACTCACACACACATCAAAAGACACACACACAATATCACACAATCACTCACAGACACACACACAACACCATTCTCTCTCTCTCTCTCTCTCTCTCTCTCTCTCTCTCTCTCTCTCTCTCTCTCTCTCTCTCTCTCTCTCTCTCTCTCTCTCTCTCTCTCTCTCTCTCTCTCTCTCTCTCTCTCTCTCTCTCTCTCTCTCTCTCTCTCTCTCTCTCTCTCTCTCTCTCTCTCTCTCTCTCTCTCTCTCTCTCTCTCTCTCTCTCTCTCTCTCTCTCTCTCTCTCTCGCAGATACAGTGGCACCCCACGAGAGGACCGGCTTTGTAGCGTGTGTTATGCATGAGACTGAGGACGAGTCACATTTCCTCTTTAGATGTCCAGCCTACTATGAGATACGGGGGCGGTACTACTGCTTGTTCAGAGAGCACCCAGTTACACTTTCTACCTTGATATCTTATGAGGACCCTAGATGTGTCGCACTGATGATCCGAGAGATGTCAGACCTAAGGAGGAGGAGACTAGATGGTACACATTCCCTGACACAGCTGAGCATTGATGAGTGCATATTCCGTCGGAGACAGAGATCCGAGGTACTCAGATGGAGAGGCCGAGATTCCCGACTCCTTTGTACACCGGCATCAGAGACCATGTCGACGGCCAGAGAGACAGTCAGTTATTAGATCATAGCCCAGAGCGCCACGGCAGCAGAGACAACACCGACGGCCTATCCGGCGACAGAGGTCCAGGGCACATCTAATCACACCTTCACAGCATACCATCCACCATTTCTTTCATGTTGATGGGCATCGTGATATATGATTCCAGGCTATTGGATCCTGACTGGGCCAGCTGTCTTTATGCATTGTATTTGCAGTTATTTAGTTTTATAGATGATTGAGCTTTAAGCTCCTATGCGCACACTTGACATGTACCTTTTCTTAGTCCTATGTACCTTAGGGTATTCAAGGACATTAATAAAATCTTTCTTTCTTTCTTTCTCTCTCTCTCTCTCTCTCTCTCTCTCTCTCTCTCTCTCTCTCTCTCTCTCTCTCTCTCTCTCTCTCTCTCTCTCTCTCTCTCTCTCTCTCTCTCTCATGCACCTGTTACATTGCCGGTCCTTATAACATATAAGGATCCACATTGTGTTGCACTCATATGTCCCCTACTGTGACGGGATCTATGTCAGCCAATTCAGCAAAGTCACTCTCGATTGCATCCTTCTTCTCTTGTAGAAGACCATGAATAGATCCAAAGTCAGACAATAGTAATGATCCAATTCAGCAAAGTCACTCTCGATTGCATCCTTCTTCTCTTGTAGAAGACCATGAATAGATCCAAAGTCAGACAATAGTAATGATGATGATGACATTCCTCAACATAGAGACCAAAGAAGGCGTACCATTCAGTTTCATGTTGTTATTAGAGCTACATGTCCTACCATGAGGAGACACATATCTCAGATGACCTCGATGATGCCAGCAACATATCATAGACATACCTCCAATAATAGCCTCCCTTATATCTTTCTTCAATAGTGACGAGATATGATCACAACATGCTATACCATTATGTTTGCAAACATACTTATTTGCATTATATTCATCTAAGATCATAGCAGTTACATTTACATGTATATTTCTCTTTACTGTTTTGGAGATGTTTTGTACGCTCGCATTGATACCACATACTTGCCATGTAATCTTTCATCTTATATGCCTTTTGGCATGGAAAAAGATTGATGAAGCTTTCTTTCTTTCTTTCTCTTCAGGGTTTAGGTGGTACTCATCATATAGGGCAAAGACACGTTTGACGAGTGGCAGAGGTTCGAGTAGTCTCTCTCTCTCTCTCAAATCATGCTCAAGTTCTGAACCATATAGTTTCAATGTACACATTAAAATGACATGAATACAAGCAAGCAAAGTCCTTCCGATACAAAAAAAACTAACATCCTCCTTTTCAAACATCATTGCATAAGCCATCATTCTCATGACCAGAAATACCTATTCCGAAGAATAAGAGATTTTATCAAGGTATCAATCACATCATCTTTGTTTGCTCCTCTTCCAATAGTCGCCAGCCTCAACGCATCATCTTCTTCAAGATTCACATCAGCTATTCTGCTTGATAGGAAGAGAAGTTATGCTGTGCAATACAGGATTTCTGCATGTTCCACTACAGTTCTTCTTAAGAACCAGCAGAAGCTAGAAAAGCGAAATTTCTGATATCTTTGTCTACATCCTCACTGACAACAGAAATAATTTCCTCAAGAATAGCTGCATGACTCTTTCGAGAAGCAAAAGAACGACCGGTGGCATAGGTACACATACAACTTGAGAGCCGCAAGCTCCTTTGACAACGCTGTGTTTTGCTCAAAAAGATTTGAGCACTCCAACGATGACCTTTCCAGCTCCTACACATGGATGAAACAGAACAGCATTGATTGTAAAATATTCAACATGGAAAAATGCAAAACATAATCTAAAGTTGTGGCTGTATCTCACATTCCCAACGTCTCTATATTCTCTATGCAGACCTGTAGAAGTATTATGTGATTTAAGCTTTTCAATGTATTCAAATTGTTTTGCTCCTTTTGACAGAGGTCATCCTCATAAAGTATATCGGATTTGGGATGAAGGAAACACTCAAGCATGTTGTAAAACACAGTTTCTAGCTTTAGCATCAAGGGCTTTAAGCACTCTAAATCATCTTCAAAGTCCAATACAAAACAGGTCCCCAATATGCCTAAAATCTTCCTAGCTTGCTAGAATTAGCTATGAGCAATACCAGTTGAGAAGCCTCTATACTGCAATTTATTTTGCAGCGTGTAAGAGTAAGTCATGATAAACAATAAGTGTTAGTGGGGTGCTGATTTTCTTTGTTCAAAAGCAGGAACTTGTATGTTTGAACTTAATGAAATTGTTTAGAGAAGATTTTTTTGGTCTCTACCCGTTGCCTTCCATGATAACAGCTACAGCTTGCTTCCATAACTCCTTGTCATTAAAATAAATGCCTCTTTGCCACTCATCTCGAGAGATTTCTTCTGGAGCTCTTGGCTTCTGAAATTGCTCAATACATCTGCTAGCACCTTGTTAGTCCCTGCCTCAGCAGAGTTTATATCAGACCAAGTTAATGGGTTTTGATCGGCATAGATTGGTCATTCTTATCCTTCTGTCCTTAAACGGGGGTTATGCCTCTGTCATGGAGTGTACGATTGATCTAATTATTCTTATTGAGAAGTTGGATGCCTTTAAAGACAAGCCTGAGGATCGGCATCAAGCCTTTGGGAACTAATGATCTACATACAAATGGGTATCTTATTGCATTCCTCTCTATAACCAGTAGAAAACCAATTTAAAAAGCTGAGAATATAGTTTCAGAATATAGAATTTGCATATTTTCATATTGCACAAAGTTTAAAAAAGTTAAAAACAGGTGTAAAGACCAGGTATATATAATGAAAACTTAATCGTGCATCAAATACAGATAACCAATCTTTGTAGTAGCCTTCACTAATCACAACACAAAGAACTCCAAAGCAAAAGAGAAGCAAACCTGGGTGAATTTCGCCCTAATCTGGCCAATATGGTTATTATGCCCGGAAGATTATTGTTTCAGGTGTATTTTCTCATTATGCCTTTGAAATTTCAGGCTAAAATCTCTGTTTTATAAAATGTGCCACTTTTATTGCTTTGCTTTGCACCTTTTCTCGTCTTTCAAGTATACAACCGATAAAATTGCATAGAAAACCCTTTTCTCGTCTTTCAAGTATACAACTGATAAAATTGCATAGAAAATGTTACCGATACCAGAATAGAACATCAACAATCTTAGAAAGGTTATAGTACAAATAGCTGCAATGGTGAATACTAGACTCCATCCAAGAACGAAGTAAAACAGAGACTAAGAACTAATGTCTTCAGTCACCTCAGAGCCAAGTGACAAGTCCAACTATGACTAGAAGCTAAGTAGTTCCGTCTTCTTTAGGAAGCCAAGCATCAAGTGAAAATATGCATGCTGGCTGAGCCTCGTCATCAAGAAATGGCTGGTTCTATTTCATGCTCAAAATGCATGTTGTTGAAAAGCCTCTCCACCTATGAACTTCCTTCCAGAACCTTCCCCATTCAGCTCCTGCTGTTAATTGTTAGTCTGTCCACTTGTAATTCATGTACATACTCGTGCCACTCCTGTGAGGTTGCTCATAAGTCCACGACCCAATCTTCACTTGCTTCATTGTTCATAACCAAACATGTCCATGTATTGAGCACTTGCTCCTCTCCAACATAGTTAGAAGACTGGCCTATTGCGTTATCTTTGGAAGGGGTTTGTATGGCCTTTCCTTTCTCTCTAGCAAATATTCTTGCTTACTTACTTCAGCAATCTTTTCCCATGCAATGTGTTTAAGATGCTTCGTCATGGTTTTCCTTGCCAAATTATTGCATGGTCCCTTGGACCTTTTTGGAGAAGTATTGGAGCCCTTCTTAATGAAACGCCAATCATCAACCGCCAAGCGTTCTTGTAGTCCAATCAGCATGAACATTGACAGCCAATAGTCATACTATGGAAAGGCCAAAGGTCCATGTGCCTATAGAGCCCAAGCAAATGTAGAGTGGGGCGCGCACCTCCCAAGTGAGAGCCCCCCAATGATATACTTTTATAGATGAAATCCAAATACTTAACTTTTGGGAATTATTAATGAATAGGACACGCATATTTAGCATCGTCATTAATGTTATTAAGTAGCTATTTTCCATAATTTTGTCCTCTAATTGTGTGTCATAATGTATGATATGGTATTTGTTGGGTATGGAAAGTCTAAAACTATTAAATTAGCATTTCTGAATGTTCTATATTCTGGAACATCCGATTCAGCACGTGGAACATTGCCTACAACACAATCCAATGATAGAAGGTTCTATGGTCATTGCTTGCTAACTTACTACCTATAGAAAGTGCATGTTAGAAATGTGGAAAGGGTCGACGAAGTGGGATTCATAGCTGGTTGATATGGAACACACTTAGAGAGACTGGTCATGTGATTAGGTAGGCCTAGTGACCAGTCATAGCTGAGGCCAATTTATTGATGGCTTTCATTTGATGTTAGCATTTTTAAATTGAGGCAGCATTTGTCAGTGCTATCCGAAGGTTATTGTTCTAGTACTCGGAGGAAGTCCAAAATAGATGCTAATGACTCAGGCACTTGATGCTATTCATGTATGTGGTATGATGTTGAAATAGAGGACAAAAAGACATTGAGGATTCATACACGTCAAGATGATGATGGTTTTCTGACATTCTATGAGATGATATTCGAGGATCACACAAGATGATGGCGATTTGCATTCTCCATGAATCAAAAGCAGTATTAACGTTTTTTTAGGCCATTTAGTGGTATTTTTTTCAACTTCTATGCAGAAAAAATAATTATAAAAAAAACAATCCGGACAGCGTGTTCCGCTGTCCGGAATGCTCGTTCCGGATCGCTGTTGCAGCGGAACGCGATCCTGTGCAACACTGAACAGCTCACACATCATCTCACAAAGATTGGTTCACTATTTTAACACAGCTGGACAGCAAGTTGAAAGTTCTTCTTGGTGACAATTCAACTACAAAAGTTAAAAAAATATGAGATATTTCACTTCAGCTTGGAAATAGCAATCAACTATTTCTAATGCCTTGTATAATCCAAACATTGTAAAAAAATTGCTTTCAGTAGGTGCATTTTCCACCTGGTGAGAAGATGATTGGCTGCAAATAAAAATATTTAACTCAGTATCATGTTGATGGAAGTATTGCCAAACGCAAGGCTAGGCTAGTTGTGAAGGGCAATGCACAAGAAGAAGGCATAGACTATGAGGAGACATTTGCACCCATGGCAAAGTGGACTACCCTATGTCTTATGGTGTCTTTGGTAGCTCATTATGGCTGGAAAGTTCATAAGATGGATGTCAAATCCACATTCTTGAATGGTGTGCTTTAGGAGCAAGTCTATGTAAGCCAACCCGAGAAATTCGAGGTACAAGGCATGGAAGACAAGGTTTGTCTTTTACATAAAGCTCCTTACCGTTCAGAGCAGGCACCACATGTATGGTATACACACGTTGATAGGTATTTCCTTGATCGTGGTTTTGCCAAAACGTCAGTTGATTCCAATTTGTAAGTGATGGAATGCAAAGACTGTATTACCCGGTTGTACTCTATGTGGCTTAGTTGCAGCGGATCGCGATCCGCTGCAAAAACGAACCGGATCGCGCAATCCAAAACGTCAGCGATCCGAGACACGGATCGCAAAATTTTTATTTTGTTTTTGGGTGGAAAAAGGAGTAATGGCCCATTTTTTTTTTTTAATGGTGGACATGCTTTTCCAATAGATATCAGAAATCAGTTTTGAAATGGTGTTCTAATGGTTTGCAGATCTACTGATTCCATTTTCTGTTAGAAAACGATAGAAAGAGTTAGAAGGAGCCTTCCTTGGACTGGCGGCGGGAATTGTATACTTCTTGTGGAATAGCTGAAACCATCTAAAACCATCTACTGATATCCAAATTTCTGAAACCATATGAAAATGCAGCCAGTTTGTTTATGATAAAATCTACTAATGTGCAGATTTCTTATGAATGTAGCCTGCAGCCATCTGAAACCAAGCAACAGATCTGCATAACAATTGCTTTTTTGATATCCTTTCACATGATACCCATATTGGCAACTATCCAAAAAAAAAAAAACGGGGTTCCGGGAAACCCTAATGGGAAATCCCGGATCGCGTTCCGGGTCACGTTCCGGAATGCAGACTGCAACTTTGCTATGTGGACAATTTGGTGATCACCGGAAATGATCTAAAGTTAATCGAGAATGTCAGGTCAGATTTTTGCAAGCAATTGATATGTCAATCTCATGCACTTTTGTTTAGGAGTCGAGAATATGGCAGAATGAGGATGGCATTGGAATGTCACAATTGATGTACGCAAAACAAGTATTGTAGAGATTCAATATGGAAGCCTACAAGCCAATTTTAACGCCTATATGTCATCTACTTGACTACAAGTAGGTCAGATTTTGTGCTTTGTTATTGGTTCAATAAGTCAATTTATGGCCTCTCCTACTAAGAATCACTAGAAAGTAGCAAAGAGGGTGTGTTTGCTTATTGTTTGTTACTCGTCTTGATAGCATGCCAATAATTCAGGAATGAGTTGACACTGATTGGTAAGTCTACTACATGTTATGCTTTTCACATGGGAAATAGCTATTTCTCATGGTCTAGTAAAAAGCAAGACATTGTAGCCCTATCGTCAACAAAAGTAGAATATAACACTCTAAGCCCAAGGGCTTGTCCCAAGCCAATAATATTTATCCATGCAATGCTCATCACGAGCAGTTGTCACGTAGAGGCCTAAGCGCCTCACTAGAAGTTTTATAAATTAGTGGGAACGCAACTAAGACCATGCAAGTTGGGCATCTATGTATTGTATATATTTTGTAGGTCTTCACGTATACATGCTTTTGCTTTGCTTTTCTTTTGAAGTTCTATATGTATGCTTAATTGCTTGCAATGTTTCATGGACCGATTCGAATCAGCGGTTCACATTTGCCGATTCAAATCGGCTGGACCGGTTCAAATCGGCCGATTCATACACCTAAAAAACTTTTTGCCTGTTTATGCCAAAAACAAGTTAACAAACTCACATTTTGATGTAGTGACAAGTTCTAGCTCATTTTGGTGCATATTGGTCCTTGGACTCTATTCAGGGACCAATCACCAAGAATCAAGATTTAGAAGGTTAAAATGAAATCTTCCAACTTTGATTCTTGACTACAACAAAACGTACGTAATCACTAGTTGATACATTCTAATTAGTAATTTCTCCAACTTGCAAGTGGGATAGAAGATTGAATGACTTGAGTCTTGTTCAAACTTCACAGGCATCTCTCTCTCTCTCTCTCTCTCTCTCTCTCTCTCTCTCTCTCTCTCTCTCTCTCTCTCTCTCTCTCTCTCTCTCTCTCTCTCTCTCTCTCTCTCTCTCTCTCTCTCTCTCTCTCTAAATGGGGGCATTTAGCTGATCTTCATAGTGCAGTGAGACTTTGTGAGCCTGCCATGATTCCAACAAACCCTGTTTACCAATATCTGGGCAAGAACCTAGAGGTCTCTCTCTCTCTCTCTCTCTCTCTCTCTCTCTCTCTCTCTCTCTTCAGCTGCCAGGCTCTGGTGACTACACTTGCTTCCCACATAGTGGAGGACATAGCGTCGTCGACTATTTCATGGGTTCACCGTTTCTCCTTCACTTCATTTCATCCTTCTCTGTACACCGCACCACTCTTTCTGATCATTCATATCTCTCACTCTCTGTCGGTCATCTCCACATCACACCTATTTTCTCTTCGACCCCTACAGCTAAACCCACCTACCGCTACACTTCACATCACACACCACTATATAGAGAAGCCCTCTCCGATCTCCTTACCTATTTTCCACATGAGCATACTTTAGAGGAGCAGTCCCTCTTTCTTGTCCAGACCATCCATACTGCAACTTCCATTGCCTTTCCATCCCCACGGCCCAAAGACCAGCAACGTCATAGACCCTATAACCCCTGGTATGATCAGGAATGCATCCAGCTACATCAGAACCTCATATACGCTCGCTCCCATCTTCCTCATATGACCAAAACCATATCTCGTGTCTACCGCAGAACCACAAAAAAAAAAAAGAAAATCGCATACGAGATTGGTCATGGTAAGAAACTGATGGATCTCCTCTTTAGTTCTTCCTCAGGTTCATTCTGGAAGAGGTTCCTTCCACGGTCACCCCCACCACGGATCACAGACCTCAGCACTTGGGTCGCATATGCCACATCATTGTACACCATCCCAGATACCCCTCCTCTTCCCACCTCCTGTCTCACGGATACTTCTGCCATATTCACTAACGAACTTATAGAAAAGGCCATCACACGACTCCATTCCCATAAAGCCAAAGACATTGATGAGCTAGAGGCTGAACTTCTAAAGTATGCTCCCGACATCCTCTCACCCTTTCTCTCCATCCTATTCAACCGAGCTGTCACCTCTGATTTTCCCTCTCCATGGTCCACAAACCTCATTCACCCTATCCACAAAGGCGGGGACCCCATGAAAGCTGACAACTACCGCACCATTATGATCAGTCACCTCTTCGCCAAAGTATATGGTTCTATCCTACAGTCAGAGATCAGTACAGAGATGGATGCTAGATCACTCCATGCCATTGGACAGGCGGGTTTCAGACCGGGATATACTACATCGAATCATATCTTTACTTTGAGGTCCATCATTGAGGAGGCTAAGGCCAAGAGGGAGCGTGTATACTGCTGCTTTGTGGATTTCCGCAAGGCATTTGATTATGTGCCTAGGCATCTATTGATACAGAGACGTCATGATCGGGGCTTTCAGGAGGATACTATACAGGCGGTAGTAGCATTGTACAGGCGAGTTATTGGCAAGGTCCGACTATCAGGAGTTATGTCACCGGAGGTGGTCAGTACTATTGGTGTCAAACAGGGATGTCCACTCTCTCCTACACTTTTTGGTCTTTACATTGACGAGCTAGAGCATGTTATACGGAGTGATGGAGGGGAGGGTTGTACATTGGGCGACCTCATTATTGCTATTCTCCTTTATGCTGATGATGTGGTTTTGCTTTCACGGACGAGAGAGGGTTTGCAGCGACACTTAGATGCTCTTCTTTCTTTCTGCACACGATGGGGTTTGTCGGTGAATGTGGCCAAGACTAAGGTTATGGTGTTCAACACCTCTAGGTCTTTCATGATGCGGCAGGAGCTTCTATGGGATGGTCATCCCCTAGAGGTTGTTGATTCCTATACATATCTAGGAGTACTATTCTCGGGACCTACGTTCAGCATGAGACACGCAGCTATTTCCCGGGTACAGAAGGGCTATGCCTCACTGGTAGATTTGGAGAGACTATGTTTCAGCTCACACATCAGAGATGCGACTAGTAAGTGTCGGCTCTTTGACACTATGGTTGTGCCCTCAGCTATGTATGCTTCCGAGACATGGAGTACTGGTCTGACAGCTACTGATTGGACATATATCTCCCGGCTCCATATTCGTCTGCTCTCCCGGATGATACGGGCTAAGCCCTCAGTACCACACCAGATTATCTTGGCGGAGTTCACGGTCCCCCCCATTCAGATTGAGGCCTTATTCCATATTGTGACATTCATACAGAGGTTAGAGGATCTTCAGGACGGGGGTACACATTATGTAGTTGCAGCTTTATCTTCATCCCGGCGCCTACACTCAGAGGGACACCTTTTCTCATGGTACTCCCAGGCTTGCCGTCTCCTATCCACATTGGGTATCCAGATCAGTGATCTACCTGCGGGCACCCACCAGTACATCAGAGGCCTCCTTTACAGATCATATCTTCATATCACTTGGCAGGGTCCATTGGGGACCAAGAGTGAGTTTTATCGTACACACTTTCTATCTCTTGATCCGGCTGGCTGCCCCATAGTATCTGGTTACTTGCTGAGGAGTATATCACATAGTCTGCGGATAGCGATGGGTCAGTTTCGGGTTTCTTCACATCAGCTGGCTATTGAGACTGGCAGATACAGTGGCACCCCACGAGACGACCGGCTTTGTAGCATGTGTGTTATGCATGAGACTGAGGACGAGTCACATTTCCTCTTCAGATGTCCAGCCTACTATGAGATACGGGGGCGGTACTACTGCTTGTTCAGAGAGCACCCAGTTACACTTTCTACCTTGATATCTTATGAGGACCCTAGATGTGTCGCACTGATGATCCGAGAGATGTCACACCTGAGGAGGAGGAGACTAGATGGTACACATTCCCTGACACAGCTGAGCATTGATGAGTGCATATCCCGTCAGAGACAGAGATCCAAGGTACCCATAGGCAGCGACTCAGATGGAGAGGCCGAGATTCCCGACTCCTTCGTACACCGGCATCAGAGACCATGTCGACGGCCAGAGAGACAGTCAGTTATTAGATCACAGCCCAGAGCGCCACGGCAGCAGAGACGACACCGACATCCTATCCGGCGACAGAGGTCCAGGGCACATCTAATCACACCTTCACAGCATACCATCCACCATTTCTTTCATGCTGATGGGCATCGTGATATATGATTCCAGGCTATTGGATCCTGACTGGGCCAGCTGTCTTTATGCATTGTAATTGCAGTTATTTAGTTTTATAGATGATTGAGCTTTAAGCTCCTATGTGCACACTTGACATGTACCTTTTCTTAGTCCTATGTACCTTAGGGTATTCAAGGACATTAATAAAATCTCTCTCTCTCTCTCTCTCTCTCTCTCTCTCTCTCTCTCTCTCTCTCTCTCTCTCTCTCTCTCTCTCTCTCTCTCTCTCTCTCTCTCTCTCTCTCTCTCTCTCTCTCTCTCTCTCTCTCTCTCTCTCTCTCTCTCTCTCTCTCTCTCTCTCTCTCTCTCTCTCTCTCTCTCTCTCTCTCTCTCTCTCTCTCACACAACCACGATGGCTCCTCTAGCGCTGAATATGGCTTTGGCTTAGTGCACCCTCCCTCCCCCGTGCTCCATCCATGGCACCCACCCATGCTGCTACTCGCAGGACCCCCCCCCACCCCCTCGCTGTCACTTCATCCCCCCGCTCGCTGGTGTCGCCTCACACCCCCCCCTTCCCCCTCGCGGCTGCTTCATCCCCCCCCCTCGCTGTGACCTCACCCCCCCGCTGTTGCAACGACGACCTCCCCCTGCCTTGCAGATGACATCCCCCCCCCCGGTTGTTGCTGCCACAACACCCCCCCCCCCTTGCGCTGCAGATCACACCCCCCCCTCAATGTTGACACCCTCCCCCTCACTGCCCTCACTACTGCTTGTGACACCCCTTCCCTCGTTGCCCTCGCTACTTCTGTGGACACCCCCCCCCCTCGTTGCCCTCGTTACTGGTGTTGACGCTGCCACCTCAACGTTGCCTGTTACTGCCATAGCACCCCCTTCCACCTCATCCATTTGCTCTTCCTCTTCTTCTTCTTCCTCGTCCTTTGCCCCTCCTTCTCTTTCATCCTCTTCTTCTTCCACATCATCCTCACACGCACACACAGCTCCTCCATTTACAGCCCCCCTTCTCTACACCCCCTCCAAATCGACGGAACTCTTTTCCTCTTGGGAAGCTGACCAAATGAGATCAGATCTCCAATTTTTGAAGCAAGAACTTTTACAAATGAAAGAAGTAATGGTTTCCTTACTAAAGGAAAAAAACATGTTGCAGTCCAAAGTCGTTTTGTTAGAGCAAGTGATCAACACTAAGCAGGCCGCAGCCTCGGAATCGACCACCACCATGATACAGGCGCTTGAGAGTAAAATTGAGCAGCATAAAGATTCATGGGCAACAGTCTTGAAGAAAGGCACCACGCCTAGCGCCCCCATTTCCTCAGTCATCTCAGCCACCATTTTGGAAGAGCGGTCACGGGAGCAAAAGGCCCATAACATTCGGGTTCGTGGGATACCGGACACACAAGATGCCATTGCTGAAGCTACGAGATTTCTCGAGACCACTCTAGAACATATGACAGATGGGCTAGATACAGCTTGGAGGACCACCAGAGATGCAACTACACTCATTATCCGCTTCACTTCCCTGGAGAGTCGTCGAGATGCTTTGCGATGCAGAGCTAAGCTACGTGGCACCACTATCTATATGGATGATGACCTCACATATATCCAAGTAAGGCCTTTCAGGCAGCCCGTGAGTCTGTCAGACGAGTCAATTATCGAGATGGACGAGCGCGCTTTCTTGATAGCGCTCCTAGCAGATCACAATGCCAGGGACTTGGGGTGCCCGGGGTTGGGAGCACCCCAGGGCCCCATCCACACCACCTTCGTATTGGAGTGTGGAACTGTGCTGGCATACACTCATCTTCTCTATTCAATCTTCCAGATGCTTCTACCATCGTGTTCTTCGCCGTAAGAAGCGTTCCTATGATGATTCTGAAGAGAAACGTCTCATTGACCTTCTTTTCAGTTCTTCTTCGGGCGCTTTTTGGCGTGAGTTCATTCCTCGCTCTCCACCACCTCTCCTGGAAGACCTTCGCATTTGGACTGATTATGCTACCAGCCTGTATACCATCCCTACCGACTCCGTTATCTCTATATCTCCACGACCATCTGAGTTCTCCCTCTTCACATCTGACATGGTACTTGCAGCCATTAGGAAGATGAAGTCCCACAGTTGTTTCCGGTTTTCCATCATCCTGGTCCACTAACATTATCTACCCCATCCATAGGAATGGTGACCCCATGATTCCGAGTAACTACCGCACCATCATGATTGGGCATGTCCTGGCGAAACTATATGGTACTATACTACAGTCTGTTGTGAGCACAGAGGCGGAGACTACGAGACTACATGCCATGGGTCAGGCAGCCTTTCGAGCCCACTACTCTACTGCAGACCATATCTTCACATTGCGGGCCTTGATCGAGGAGGCTAAGCATAGGAGAGAGAGGGTTTAACTCTATATGCGGCAGAGGCATGGTGTACAGGTCTCCCCTCCTCATACAGGGCCAGTCTTTCACAACTACAGACCACCATGCTACCTCGGCTGATTCGAACAAAGCCTTCTGTTCCACATGAGATTCTCCTGGCTGAGTTTGCAGTTCCACCTCTACATATCGCGGCAGCTCTTCAGCTCATCACTTATATACAGAGGATACAGGCGTTACCAGAGATGGACAGACGATACATACAGGTTGCACTATCCTCTTCACAGCATCTTCATGATCATGGCTACAGGTTATCATGGTTCTCTCAGACATCTCACCTCCTACTTTATTCATTTGGTATCTGTTACGAGCACGTGACCAATGCCGAACCCTAGAGAACACAGGAGGTCAGATACCACAGTCAAGGTCGTGTCCAGCGTACAGGACCAACAGGGCATGACAGTGTGAGTAGTGTGCCCCAGCACGGTCCATAGCCATGGCGGGCCTAACACAGTCTAGGTACCCTGTCAGCAGGATAGGGCCCCACGTTGGGTCCCGACGTGCAATCGGCCACGTCAGTGCCACGTGGCCAACACTTGGCAGTATGCATGCTACCAGTCCTCACACAGGGCTAGGAGGGGCTTACTCTATATTAGGGAGTAGGCAAGGGTTGGGTGGATCAGTTAGTGTTTGCCCTACTGTGGTGTTAGGATCTATTACACTGGTAGCCATCTCCTTCTTTGGGAGCTTAGTAGCAGCAGTAGAAAAATCTATCAGAGTGCTTAGCAACTCTTGCTAATTCTCAGAAATCAGGAGAGGACACTTAGCGTTGTAGAGACAGCTATCTAACGTGGAAATCCTAGTACAATCTCGGGCCATCTGAGCAGAAACCAGAGCCGTTTTGTAGCATAGATCCATCGCTGCAACTTTAGTGATTTATTTCCGATTTCCAGGAGTAAATTACTACTATCTGAGCGGATTCTGAAAGGGAAGCATCGTATAGGTCCAGCGCTGCAAATTCAGGGTTTAAGCCTGATTTTTGTGAAGTAATCTCTGGAATTCAGATCAGATTTAGAGCAACAGGGACCTGGTAGACCAGCGTTTTTGGGATGCAGGTCTAGCATGGGTTTTGGCAGCCATTTATCTGTATTTTTTCCAGCAGGGTTCGTGTCAGAGAAAGTGAGCTGACCAGCGAGCAGGGGGCCTTTGAAAATCCGGAAGTTGGCAGGGTTTTTTGGCTTCAAATCTCGTTTTCTGGACCTGCTGAGCCGGTACTCAGATAGCGAGGGAAGACAGCAAGAAATTTCAGAGTTTACATGCATTCCTTTTAGCTTTCCATCCTGATTTCCCAGACAGCAAATCAGTATTTTAGACAGCAGGGGTAAGGAGCACAAGAAATCAGAAACTTGCTTGCAATTTCCAGACTACCCTCTCCTGACAGTATGCAGCTAAAGAAGACGGATTGGACAGCTGCGGAAGAACTGAGGGGGTTTTTTGCTTTTTTCTCTGGATGTACAGTCCTAGTATTCTACTTTCGTTTTTCCAATTTAGTCAATCTTTTTTCTTATTTCCAGTTAGAAGTTAAGGTACCTCTCTTTCAATTCTGAAAATGACCACTCCTCAGGGACCTGATCAACCCCCGGAGAGAGGCATCGACGAACTTGAAACAGAAGCCTTGGCTTTCAGTAAGGGGAAAGAACCCATGGAAGTTGAAGAACAGGAACAATTTGCCGAAGAACTCGACGAATTGGTTACCAAGGAGCAGTTCCTCCATTTGGTAACAGAGGTGGATGAACTGAAGTTGACATTAGCCAATTTCAAGTCCAGTGTGGATGACTCGTTCGCTGAACTCAAAGGCTTGATTTTGAGTTCCGCGAAAGGAAGCCTTCCCTCCACTTCTCAGTTGTCCCCTTCTCCAGTTCCATCAGTTTCGGGTGAGCTATGCGGTCTCACCCCAGTGTCTTTAAAGACTTAAAGCCTCCTACTTTTATTGGGGAAGAGTAGAAACACAGACATTCTACAAACCTTCCTCAGCAAATGGAAGAACATTCATGCTCTTAAACAGACCCCTGACCATTTGCAAGCTTTTGAGGCCAGTCTTTCCTTAGGGCCCATGGCCTATAAGTGGTGGTTAAATCTCCAGGAGACTGGGCAGACTCCCCGGTCATGGAAGGCCTTTGAAGAAGCCTTCCTAAGAGAATTCCTACCGGAAAATGAACTTGATAGAGCCTGGGAAGCCTGGGAGAAAACAGTAATGGACAAGTCCCTAATCCAATATATCCCCCAGTATCGAGAGGCAATTTTAAAGATTAAAAATATGGATGACTATCAGAAAGTCAAGGGATTTGTCTGTGGCCTCAAAGATGAGTATAAAGTAGAGGTTCAGAGAAACTCGCCTACCACCCTAGAGCAAGCTCTCAGATATGCTCAAATTTATGATGATTCAGTGGGTAGGAAGAGGGCGAGACAGCGGCCCCTTTCTGAGCAGCCTCCTCAGAAAGACTTTCAATTTTAAAAGACATTTTTAAGAAGAAAAAGTTAAAGGTGAAGCTCCTCAGAAACGCCCATCACTCATACAGCCCTTAAAACCAAAAGATTTTGAAAAAGCCAAACAAAAACGTTTGTGCTTTGTGTGCATAGGCAAGGGACACAAAGTCAGACAGTGTCCCAAGGGGCCTTTCATAAAAAAAGATAAAAAAGATAAAAAACAAGTTCATCTTGTTCAAACCGTAACTTTCCCCAGTGACTCGGCAGCTTCCAAGATCAAAGTGTATCATGAAGATCATGAACACTGTTGCCAACTGACCTCTGCAATGCTAGCGAGACCCTTCAGCTTTGGGCTGCATGACCTAGTACATATGCATGGGAAGGTTTGTAACCAGTCAGTCAGAGTTATGGTTGATGATGGGGCGACCCATAATTTCATCAACTACACCCTAGTTTAAAAACTTAAACTTCCAGAAGTACCTAGTCAGCATAGGTACATAGTTTCACTAGCTAAGGGTGAAGATAAGAAAATTTGGGAAACTATGGTAAGTAGCTTAAATCTTGGTATTCAGGGGTACCAAGATGAAATAAACTTTCAGATAATGCACCTGGATCGCACAGACATTGTTCTCGGGAGAGACTGGCTCTACAGTTTAGGACCTTCCCTCCACAGAAATTATCAGGAGAACACCCTCAGCTTTCAGCATAAAGGCCGAGAGATCCAGTTGCATGGGGAGCATCATTTTTTTACATCAGTCCGATGGTCTGCACTTCAGAGCTCTGTCAGCTAATCGGAGACGACGACCATCAGGTATTCTTATGTGACTTTCAGTTTGTTCCTGAAGCTTCTATTTCCAGTTCTTTACAGCAGAAAATCAGTAAATTAGAAACTTTATTGTCTAAATTTAAAGATGTTTTTCCTGAAGATTTACCACATGATTTACCACCTAGCAGAGAAGTAGATCATGTAATAAACCTAGTACCAGGTACAGCACTTGTTTCTAAACCTCCGTATCGGGTCAGCCGAACAGAGGATGAAGAAATAACTAGGCAGTTAACAGATTATCTTGGGCAAGGCCAAATTCAGACCAGTAGTTCACCATGGGCCTCACCAGTCCTTTTGGTGAAAAAGAAAGAGGGGTCTATGCGTCTTTGCGTAGATTACAGAGCCTTCAATAAAGTCACAATTAAGAATAAGTACCCTATGCCTCGGGCAGACGAGTTGTTTGATCAACCCGACGGGGCTAAGTTTTTCAGTAAAATAGACCTCAGATCAGGATATCATCAGGTCCATATAAAGTCAGAAGATATCCCAAAAACAGCTTTTAGGACTCATCATAGTCATTATGAGTTTAAGGTGATGCCATTTGGGCTCACAAATGCTCCAGCTACCTTTATGACCTTGATGAACAGTGTCCTCAGACCATACTTGGGTAAGTTTGTAGTCATATTTTTAGATGACATCCTCGTCTACAGCAAAACAAGGAAGGAGCATCTAAAACACCTTAGAAAGGTGTTTCGACTGCTTAGAAAGCATAAGCTTTATGCTAAAGAATCCAAGTGTGAATTCTTCGTTGAAGAAGTAGCTTATTTGGGTCACATTATCTCAGCAGATGGGATTAAGATGGACCCCAATAAGGTTAAAGCCATACTCAGTTGGCTGAGACCTCAGAATATTTTAGAACTTCAGATCTTTCTTGGTTTGGCGGGATATTACAGACGATTTGTCAAGGAATATGCTCAGATAGCAGTTCCTATGACAAATCTTCTTAAGGGGAAGGGAAAGGAGTTCATTTGGGAGTCCGCACAACAGAAGAGCTTTGAAGCTCTCAAAACAGCCTTAGCTACAGCACCAGTTTTAAAAGTCGTTGACCCCAATCAGCCATTTGTGGTCGAAACAGGTGCTAGCGACTTTGCAGTTGGTGCTGTACTAACTCAGGGTGGACGACCAGTTGTGTTCGAGAGTAAAAAACTCGAGCCAGCTCAGACTAGGTACAGTTCCTATGAAAAGGAACTCTTTTCTATAGTCCATGCCCTTAAGACTTGGAGGCATTATTTGTATGGTGCCAACTTTGAGGTCCTGACAGACCATGAAAGTCTCAGATACCTTTGCAATCAACCTAAGCTTAGAGGTCAGAAAGCTCGTTGGGCAGAGTTGATGCAAGAGTTTGATATGTCTATCAGATATAGACGGGGGAAATTCAATACAGTAGCAGATGCCCTTAGTAGAATGCCTATGATAAACGAGCTGAGTTTTACTCAGATTCGTAATGAGTTACTCGAGTCCTTGAGAGGGAAGTGCCAGCATGATGCATTCTTCTCTACTATCTGGAACTCAGTCCAGAGCAAACAGTTACAGACTCCAAAACCAGTTCCCGGGGCTGGTGCCAATTCATCCAAGAATACGGCAGCTTCCGTTGAGGATGATGATGAGTCCGAGTATACGTTAGATGACGTTGAGGATTCTGGGCCTGTATTACACAAGCAAACCCTAGTGGTTGAGGTCAGTTGACTCAAGGATTCAAATGGAAACAATATTCCATTCAGGATGAGTACTTGCTCTATAGAGATAGAGTATGTGTCCCCAATTCAGAGGATTATAGGCAACAGGTCCTATATGAGTGTCATGACAATCCTAGTGTGGGGCACCCAGGCATACAGAAGACCTATGAGCTTCTTCGTAGGCAATTTTTCTGGCCTAGTATGAAAAAGGACGTCCAGCAATATGTAACCAGTTGCCAGAAATGTCAAGTAAATAAAGCAGAGCGTTTAAAGGCAGGAGGGTTGTTACAGCCCTTAGATATACCAGCTAGTAAATGGGAGAGTATCTCCATGGATTTTATAGTAGGCTTGCCTAAAACCCAAAAGGGTAATGACACTATATGGGTCACAGTTGACCAATGGCTCATTTTATTCCGACCAAAACAACCGTTAAAGCTCCAGAGTTAGCGAGGTTGTTTGTAGACGGGCTATTTAAATTGTACGGTCTACCTTCTGGCATAGTCAACGACCGGGACAGTAAGTTTATTGGAAATTTTTGGAGGGCAGTATTCCATCATCTCCATACTAAACTCAATATGAGTACCACCGACCATCCACAGACGGACGGTCAAACAGAGAGGGTAAATCAAGTGCTGGAGGATATGCTTCGTGCATACGTCAGCAAGAAGCAGACTAATTGGGAGGAGTATCTCTCAATATTAGAGTTTGCTTATAACAGTAAAAAACATTCAGCTACGAGATACAGCCCCTTTATGCTGATGTACGGTTTTCAGCCACGCTCACCCACAGCTGTAGGGTTTAAACAAGAGAAAGTTGAAGCAGCCAGAAACTTTTTAGAAGACCTAAACCAGATTATAGAACATGCTAAGCGTAGCATTACCCAGTCCCAAGATCGAGCCAGGCATTATGCAGATCCACACAGACGGGATGTGCAGTTCTCCGCTGGTGAGAAAGTCTACTTGAGAGTCCCAGTTGACTCTAAAACCCTCAAATCAGGAGTGTGTGCTAAGTTGTCTCCTAGGTATTGCGGTCCCTTTACCATCAGCCGGAGACTAGGCGAAGTCACCTATGAACTAGAACTCCCACACAGTAGTAAGGTTTTTCCAGTCTTTCATGTAAGTAAGTTACGAAAAGCCTTAGCCAGATCAAAAATCTGGTAGGGGACAGTGTTCTAGTTCTCCCATTGGATTCTCAACAACCTCCACATGAGCCAGAGGAAATTCTTGATAGTAGAGAGACGCAGACTCGTCATACTCTATACCGAGAATATCTGGTCAAGTGGAATGATCAGCCTGTTGAGAATGCCACTTGGGAAAGAGGCAGCGTCCTTCGCAAGATTTTCCAGACTTTGTCTTAGAGGACCAAGACGTTTCTTAAGGGGGAGGGAGTGTTACGAGCACGTGACTAGTGTCGAACCCTAGAGAACACAGGAGGTCAGATACCACAGTCAGGGTCGTGTCCAGCGTACATGACCAACAGGGCATGACAGTGTGAGTAGTGTGCCCCATCACGGTCCATAGCCACGGCGGGCCTAACACAGTCTAGGTACCCTGTCAGCAGGATAGGGCCCCACGTTGGGTCCCGACGTGCAATCAGCCACGTCAGTGCCACGTGGCCGACACTTGGCAGTATGCATGCTACTTGTCCTCACACTGGGCTAGGAGGAGCTTACTCTATATCAGGGAGTAGGCAAGGTTGGGTGGATCAGTTAGTGTTTGCCCTACTGTGGTGTTAGGATCTATTACAGTATCTCCATCACAGAGCTTCCCTCAGGCACCCACCAATATATCCGACGATTCCTTTATCGCACATATCTAGAGCGGACTTGGCATAACCAGTTAGGGGCTTTCTACCTGACCCATTTCTTGGAGCTGGATACATCAGGAGCCCCGGTTATGCCACGCTACTTGGATTCGGGACTATCACATTGCCTCAGATTCAAACTGGGACTCATCAGCTAGCTATTGAGACTGGGAGATTCCATGGTATTCCTAGAGAGGAGCGGATTTGCCAGTTATGCTCTCTAGACGAGGTGGAGTCTGAGGAACACTTTATCTTTAGATGCCCCTGTATACTATGAGATCAGAGGGCGATATCACTGCATGTTTCAGGACATGCCTACCACCCTACGCTCTCTCGTAGCCTATGAGGACCCACGATGTGTCGCTCTGATGATACGCGAGATGTTCATACTACGGAGAGATTTATACGGGACACCACAGCATTTTACCTCACAGCCATTGATTGCTTCATCGCGTGATCTAAGTGCCTGAGGAAGAGAATTATGACGACGACGAGGATGATAGCCACTCGCATGCTCATAGAGATCACAGACAGTGTACTTCCCACCATCAGGCTACTATCAGGATCACCAGACATCATACACAAAGGCGTGCTACTGCTACACATGCTCATGCTCACAGATGACGCCTACAGGCTCCAGCGCTTTCTCATACTGTGGCTCGCATTACATCTTTTTACAGTATCAGCACAGCATCAACAGCACAATCTTCATAGTCTTACACTTGACATGTACTTTTTAGTCTTATATGCCTTTTGGCATGGAAAAGACATTAATAAAGCTTTCTCTCTCTCTCTCTCTCTCTCTCTCTCTCTCTCTCTCTCTCTCTCTCTCTCTCTCTCTCTCTCTCATTGATCACTTCATTCTTTACTAGACGGAGATCGCGTGTCTCAGTACCCGAGGATGATGACTACTACGACGACGAGGATGACAGTCGCTTACATGCCCACAGAGATCAGAGACGATGTACCTCCTATACTGCCAGGATAGCCATACCTCATATACAGAGACATACGACACACGCTCATGCTCATAGACGACACCAGCGGGCTCCAGCGCCTTCTCATGTTGCGGCTTGCATTACATCTTTCTACAGCACCAGCACAGACTTGACATCTTGATTGCAGATGATTACTTGTTTATTTAGTTGATACTAGCTGTTTTCTTTATTTCAGTTTTGGAAACGTTCTATGCGCTCCCATGGTTACTACACACTTGACATGTACCTCATTAGTCTTATATGCTTTTGGCATGGAAAGACATTAAAAAAGCTCTCTCTCTCTCTCTCTCTCTCTCTCACATAGGAAAGCGCTCCTCTCCCTCCCCCTCGCTGCTAATCCACCTACCCCCCTCGCTGCTGATCCCGATGTGCCCCTCCCCTCCCTCGCTGCTGATACATCTCTCTCCCCCCTCGTTGTTGATCCCGAACCTGCCCCCCTCGCTGCTGATACATCTCTCCCCCCCGCGTTGCTAATCCCGATGCGCCCCTCACTGCCTGCTGCTGGTCCTGATGCCACCCTCCCCTCCCTCGTTGCTAATCCCGATGGTGATGCCTCCCAGACCCTGTCCCTCACTGCTACCCTGTCCCCAGATTCCCAGGCCCTGTCCCCCGATTCCCAAAGTGGTGCCCTCCTCGTTGTTGCCCTGTCCCCCGACTCCCAGCCCCAGCCCCTGGCTGCTACCCTGTCCATCCCTTCCCAGACCCTATCCCTCGCTGCTGCCATGTCCCCCAATTCCCAGGCCCTCGCTGATCGCCCCCCCCCCCCCCCCCCCCGTTGTTGTCTCTGCTGACCTATCCACCTCCTCCGTTGCCTCATCATTTGTTCCAATTGAGCGAGCCATTCCGATTTTACACTCCTTTCCTCATGACAGTCCAGTCACCCTCCCCACAAAACCCCATCCCAAAAAATCTCGACACACACCTCGACCGTTGCACCCTCCATGGTACGATACCGAGTGTCGTTCTCTTCATCAGTCAATAGCCTATTCACGTATTTATGCTCCACATCTGGTCCGATCTTCCCGACACTCTTACCATCGTGTTCTCCGCCGTAAGAAGTGCTCCTATGATGATTCTGAAGGGAAACATCTTATTGACCTCCTTTTCAGTTCTTCTTCGGGCGCTTTTTGGCGTGAGTTCATTCCTCGCTCTCCACCACCTCTCCTAGAGGACCTCCGCATTTGGACTAATTATGCTACTAGCTTGTATACGGTCCCCACTGACTCACCTATCTCTATATCTCCACGACCATCCGAGTTCTCCTTCTCCCTCTCACCAGTCCTCTTTGGCTTGTATATTGATGAGTTGGAGAGAGTCATTACACAGTGTGGTGGTGCTGGTTGCAGGCTTGGGGACATCCTGATTGCTATCCTCCTTTATGCCGATGATGTGGTATTGGTCTCACCGACCAGAGAGGGTCTACAGCGACAGTTGGATTGCTTGCATGAGTTTTGCACCAGATGGGGCCTAGGGGTGAACATTGGGAAGACCAAGGTTATGGTCTTCAACACTTCTCGAGCATTCATGCATCAACAGGAGCTTACTTCGGGTGGACAAGTTCTAGAGGTGGTCCCTTCCTACACATACTTGGGGATCCTTTTCTCAGGTCCTACTTTTAGCATGAGACAGGCCGCTACCACTCGACTAGGGAAGGGACATGCCTCTCTTGCTCAGCTAGAGCGTTTTTGTTTCCAGAAGTGTCGCCTCTTTGGTACCATTGTCACCCCCACGGCTCTATACGCGGCAGAGGCATGGTGTACATGGTCTCCCCTCTTCACACTGGGCCAACCTTTCACGATTACAGACCACCATGCTAGCTCGGTTGATTCGAGCGAAGCCTTTTGTTCCACATGAGATTCTCCTGGCCGAGTTTGCAGTTCCACCTATACAGATCGAGGCATCTCTTCAGCTCATTACCTATATACAGAGGATACAGGTGTTACCAGAGATAGACAGACGATACATACAGATTGCACTATCCTCCTCACAACGTCTCCATGATCAGGGCTACTAGTTATCATGGTTCTCTCAGACATCTCACCTCCTACTTGAGTCATTTGGTATCTCCATCATAGAGCTTCCTTCAGCCACCCATCAGTATATCAGACGATTCCTCTATCGCACATATCTAGAGTGGACTTTGGCTTAACCAATTAGGGGTTAAGCCAGCTTTCTACTAGACCCATTTTTTGGAGCTAGATGCATCAGAGACCCCGGTCATGCCACGCTACTTGGATTCGAGACTATCACATTGCCTCAGATTCACACTGGGACAGCTCAAGGTGTCTTCTCATCAGCTAGCTATTGAGACTGAGAGGTTCCATGGTATTCCTAGAGAGGAGCGGATTTGCCAGTTCTGCTCTCTAGGCGAGGTGGAGTCTGAAGAGCACTTTATCTTTAGATGCCTAGTATACTATGAGATCAGAGGGCGATATCATTGCCTATATCGAGACATGCCTACCACTCTAAGCTCTCTCATAGCCTATGAGGACCCACGGTGTGTCGCTCTGATGGTACACGAGATGTTCATACTACGGAGAGATTTATACGGGACACCCCAGCACTTTACCTCACAGCCATTGATTACTTCATTCTTTACTAGGCGGAGATCGCGTGATTTGCCTGAGGAGGAGGGTTATAACGACGACGAGGATGACAGCCGCTCACATGCTCATAGAGATCAGAGACAATGTACTTCCCACCATCACGTTACTACCAAGATCACCAGACATCCTACGCAGAGACGTACTACTACACATGCTCACGCTCTCAGATGACGTCGGCAGGCTCCAGTGCCTTCTCATGTTGTGGCTCACATCACATCTTTTTACAACATCAGCACAGCAGCAGTAGCAGCAGCAGCAGCAGCACAGTCTTGACATCTTGACATGGATACATGCGATTATTATGCGCACACACACTCTCGCAGACATGTCTATTTTAGTATGTAGTAGATGTTTTCTTATTATAGTTTTGGAGATGTTTTATACGCTCCCATGGTTACCACATACTTGACATGTACCTTATTAGTCTTATATGCCTTTTGGCATGGAAAAGACATTAATAAAGCTCTCTCTCTCTCTCTCTCTGTTACGAGCTCGTAACCAGTGCCGAACCCTAGAGAACACAGATAGGTCAGATACCACAGTCAGGGTCGTGTCCAGCGTACATGACCAACAGGGCAAGACAGTGTGAGTAGTGTGCCCCAGCACGGTCCATAGCCATGGCGGGCCTAACACAGCCTAGGGACCCTGTCAGCAGGATAGGGCCCCCAGTTGGGTCCCGACGTGCAGTCGGCCACGTCAGTGCCACGTGGCCGACACTTGGCAGTAGCATGCTACCAGTCCTCACACTGGGCTAGGAGGGGCTTACTCTATATCAGGGAGTAGGCAAGGTTGGGTGGATCAGTTAGTGTTTGCCCTACTGTGGTGTTAGGATCTATTACACTGGTATCAGAGCCATCTCCATCCTAGGGAGTTCAGGACAGCAGTAGAGAAAGCTATCAGAAGATAGGAAACATTTCTCAGATTCTCAGGAAAGAATTGAGGAGGAAAATCGCTGTAGGAACAGCTTTCAAATCCTTGAAATTTGCTGGGAATTTACAGTTGTTTGAGGCACAATCCCTTGTAGAAGCTCAGCGCTGAAAAATCAGGGATTTACCCTTGATTTTTATGTATCAGTTGTGGATTTTTGAGCACATTTTATATAGAAAACGTGGAGCAGGTCCAGCGCTGCCAAATTGGGTGGAAACTTCGAATTTGGAGTGAAATTTTCTGGAATTTGGAGCGGATCTGAGACAGAATCGTGGGTGCAGGTCCAGCGCTGAAGGTCTTTGGCAGGAACCACAAGTTTGCAACTGTTTTGGGTCCTAAAACGGGAATTTTGGAGCAAAAAGTATACACCTCAGACAGCGAGGGAAGGGGCCAAGACGATCAGAAGTTTGTTTCTTTTTCTTGGTACCTTGATCTCTGATTTTTCCGGACAGCAGATCTGAAAGCAGTGGAGGAAGAGCTGAAAGGGCTTTTCTTGATTCTTTCTTTGGAAGTACAGTCCTCAGAAACAGCTAAGTCATCTTTCCTTTCCCTTGTACAGTTGTAAATTAGTCTTTTAGACTTTTTTCCTTCAGAAGTTAAGGTAGCTCTCTTTCAGTTTCGAAGATGACCACTCCTCAGGGACCTGATCAACCCCAGGAGAGAGGCTTCGACGAACTTGAAACAGAAGCCTTGGCTTACAGAAAAGGGAAGGAACCCATGGAAGTAGAAGAACAGGAACAGTTCGCCGAAGAACTCGACGAACTGGTTACCAAGGAGCAGTTCCTCCAATTGGTAACAGAAGTGGATGAACTGAAGCTGGCAATAGCCAATTTCAAGTCCAGTGTGGACGACTCGTTCGCTGAACTCAAAAACTTGATTTTGAGCTCCGCGAAAGGAAGCCTTCCCTCCACTTCTCAGTTATCCCCTTCTCCACTTCCATCAGTTTCGGGTGAGACTTTACGGTCTCACCCCAGTGTTTTTAAAGATTTAAAGCCTCCTACTTTTAATGAGGAAGAGAAGGATAGAAATGCAGATATTCTACAAACCTTCCTCAGCAAATGGAAGAACATTCATGCTCTTAAACAGACCCCTGACCATTTGCAAGCAATTGAGGCCAGTCTTTCTTTAGGGCCTATGGCCTATAAGTGGTGGTTAAATCTCCAGGAGACTGGGCAGACTCCCCGGTCATGGAAAGCTTTTGAAGAAGCTTTCCTAAGAGAATTTCTACCAGAGAATGAACTTGATAGAGCCTGGGAAGCCTGGGAAAGAACAGTAATGGACAAGTCCCTCATCCAATATATCTCGCAGTATCGAGAAGCAATTTTAAAGATTAAAAATATGGATGACTATCAAAAAATCAGGGGATTTGTCCGTGGCCTCAAAGATGAATATAAAGTAGAGGTCCAGAGAAACTCGCCTACTACCCTTGAGCAAGCTCTCAGATATGCTCAAATCTATGATGATTCAGTGGGTAGGAAGAGAGCGAGACAGCAACCACTTTCTGAGCAGCTTCCTCAGAAAGACTTTCAATTTAAAAAGAAATTTTTAAAAAGAAAGAAAGAAGATAAATTTAAAGGTGAAGCTCCTCAGAAACGCCCTTCACACATACAGCCCTTAAAACCAGATGATTTTGAGAAAGCCAAACAAGAACGTTTGTGCTTTGTGTGTATGGGCAAGGGACACACAGTCAGACAGTGTCCCAAGGGGCCTTTCACAAAAAAAGATAAGAAAGATAAAAAACAAGTTCATCTTGTTCAGACTGTATGTTTCCCCAGTGACTCGGCAGCTTCCGAGATCAAAGTGTATCATGAAGATCATGAACACTGTTGCCAGCTGACCTCTGCAATGCTAGCGAGACCCTTCAGCTTTGGGCCGCATGACCTAGTACGTATGCATGGGAAAGTTGGTAACCAGTCAGTAAGAGTCATGGTTGATGATGGGGCAACCCATAATTTCATCAACCACACCCTGGTTAAAAAGCTTAAACTACCAGAAGTACCTAGTCAGCATAGGTACATAGTTTCATTAGCTAAGGGTGAAGATAAAAAAATATGAACTATGGTAAGTAAGTTAAATCTTGGTATTCAGGGGTACGAAGATCAAATAAACTTTCAGATAATGCACCTGGATCGAACAGACATTGTTCTCGGGAGAGATTGGCTCTACAGTTTAGGACCTTCCCTCCACAGAAACTATCAGGAGAACACCCTCAGCTTTCAGTATAAAGGCCGAGAGATCCAGTTGCATGGGGAGCATGATGTTCCCAACAGCCCTATGGTCTGCAGTTCAGAGCTCTGTCAGCTAATCGGAGACGAAGACCATCAGGTATTCTTATGTGACTTTCAGTTTATTCCTGAAGTTTCTATTTCCAGTTCTATTCAGCAGAAAATCAGTAAATTAGAAACTTTATTGTCTAAATTTAAAGATGTTTTTCCTGAAGATTTGCCACATGGTTTACCACCTAGCAGAGAGGTAGATCATGTAATAAACCTAGTACCAGGTACAGCACCTGTTTCTAAACCTCCGTATCGGGTCAGCCGAACAGAGGATGAAGAAATAACTAGGCAGTTAACAGACTATCTTGGGAAAGGCCAAATTCAGACCAGTAGTTCACCATGGGCCTCACCAGTCCTATTGGTGAAAAAGAAAGAGGGGTCTATGCGTCTTTGCGTAGATTACAGAGCCCTCAATAAAGTCACAATTAAGAATAAATACCCTATGCCTCGGGCAGACGAGTTGTTTGATCAACTCGACGGGGCTAAGTTTTTCAGTAAAATAGACCTTAGATCGGGATATCATCAAGTCCGTATAAAATCGGAAGATGTCTCGAAAACAGCTTTTAGGACTCGTCACGGTCATTATGAGTTTAAGGTGATGCCATTTGGGCTCACAAATGCTCCAGCTACCTTTATGACCTTGATGAACAGTGTCCTCAGACCATACTTGGGTAAGTTTGTAGTCGTATTTTTAGATGACATCCTCGTCTACAGCAAAACGAGGAAGGAGCATCTAAAACACCTCAGAAAGGTGTTTCGACTGCTCAGAAAGCATAAGCTTTATGCTAAACAATCCAAGTGTGAATTCTTCGTTGAAGAAGTAGCATATTTGGGTCACATTATCTCTTCAGATGGGATTAAGATGGACCCAAATAAGGTTAAAGCCATACTCAGTTGGCTGAGACCTCAGAATATTTTGGAACTTCAAATCTTTCTTGGTCTGGCGGGATATTACAGACGATTTGTCAAGGAATATGCTCAGATAGCAGTCCCTATGACAAATCTTCTTAAGGGGAAGGGAAAGGAGTTCATTTGGGAGTCTGCACAACAGGAGAGCTTTGATGCTCTCAAAACAGCCTTAGCTACAGCACCAGTCTTAAAAGTCGTCGACCCCAATCAGCCATTTGTGGTCGAAACAGATGCTAGCGACTTTGCAGTAGGCGCTGTGCTAACTCAGGGTGGACGACCAGTTGCGTTCGAGAGTAAAAAACTCGAGCCAGCTCAGACTAGGTACAGTGCCTATGAAAAGGAACTCTTTTCTATAGTCCATGCCCTTAAGACTTGGAGGCATTATTTGTATGGTGCCAACTTTGAGGTCCTGACAGACCATGAGAGTCTCAGATACCTTTGCAATCAACCTGAGCTTAGAGGTCGGAAAGCTCGTTGGGCAGAGTTGATGCAAGAGTTTGACATGTCTATCAGATATAGGCGTGGAAAATTCAATACAGTAGCAGATGCCCTTAGCAGAATGCCTATGATAAACGAGCTGAGTTTTACTCAGATTCGTAATGAGTTACTCGAGTCCTTGAGAGGGAAATGCCAGCATGATGCATTCTTCTCTATTATCTGGAACTCAGTCCAGAATAGACAGTTACAGACTCCAGAACCAGTTCCCGGGGCTGGTGCCAGTTCATCCAAGAATACGACAGCTTCCGTTGAGGATGATAATGAGTCCGAGTATACGTCGTCAGATGACGTTGAGGATTCTGAGCCTGTATTACCCAAGCAAACCCCAGTGGTTGAGGGTCAGTTGACTCAAGGATTCAAATGGAAACAGTATTCCATTCAGGATGAGTACTTGCTCTATAGAGATAGAGTATGTGTCCCCAATTCAGAGGATTATAGGCAGCAGGTCCTATATGAATGTCATGACAATCCTAGCGCGGGACACCCAGGCATACAGAAGACCTATGAGCTTCTTCGTAGGCAATTTTTCTGGCCCAGTATGAAAAAGGACGTCCACCAGTATGTAACCAGTTGCCAGAAATGTCAAGTAAATAAAGCAGAGCGTTTAAAGGCAGGAGGGTTGTTGCATCCCTTAGAAATACCAGCTGGTAAATGGGAGAGTATCTCCATGGATTTTATAGTAGGCCTGCCTAAAACCCAAAAGGGTAATGACGCTATATGGGTCACAGTTGACCGTCTGACCAAAATGGCTCATTTTATTCCGACCAAAACAACCGTTAGAGCTCCAGAGTTAGCGAGGTTGTTTGTAGACGGGCTATTTAAATTGTACGGTCTACCTTCCGGCATAGTCAGCGACCGGGACAGTAAGTTTACTGGAAATTTTTGGAAGGCAGTATTCCATCATCTCCATACTAAACTTAATATGAGTACCACTGACCATCCACAGACGGACGGTCAAACAGAAAGGGTAAATCAAGTGCTGGAGGATATGCTTCGTGCATACGTCAGCAAGAGGCAGACTAATTGGGAGGAGTATCTCTCAATATTAGAGTTTGCTTACAACAGTACCAAACATTCAGCTACGGGATACAGCCCATTTATGCTGATGTACGGTTTTCAGCCACGCTCACCCACAGCTGTAGGGTTTAAACAAGAAAAAGTTGAAGCAGCCAGAAACTTTTTAGAAGACCTAAACCAGATGATAGAACATGCTAAGCGTAGCATTAGACAATCCCAGGATCGAGCCAGGCATTATGCAGATCCACACAGACGGGATGTGCAGTTCTCCACTGGTGAGAAAGTCTACTTGAGAGTCCCAGTTGACTCTAAAACCCTCAAATCAGGAGTGTGTGCTAAGTTGTCTCCAAGGTATTGTGGTCCCTTTACCATCAGTAGGAGACTAGGCGAGGTCACCTATGAACTAGAACTCCCACACAGCAGTAAGGTTTTTCCAGTTTTTCATGTAAGTCAGTTACGAAAAGCCTTAACCAGATCAGATAATCTGGTAGGGGACAGTGTTCTAGTTCTCCCATTGGATCCTCAACAACCTCCACATGAACCAGAGGAAATTCTTGATAGTAGAGAGACGCAGACTCGTCATACTCTATACCGAGAATATCTGGTTAAGTGGAATGATCAGCCTGTTGAGAATGCCACTTGGGAAAGAGGCAGCGTCCTTCGCAAGATTTTTCCAGACTTTGTCTTAGAGGACCAAGACGGTTCTTAAGGGGGAGGGAGTGTTACGAGCTCGTAACCAGTGCCGAACCCTAGAGAACACAGATAGGTCAGATACCACAGTCAGGGTCGTGTCCAGCGTACATGACCAACAGGGCAAGACAGTGTGAGTAGTGTGCCCCAGCACGGTCCATAGCCATGGCGGGCCTAACACAGCCTAGGGACCCTGTCAGCAGGATAGGGCCCCCAGTTGGGTCCCGACGTGCAGTCGGCCACGTCAGTGCCACGTGGCCGACACTTGGCAGTAGCATGCTACCAGTCCTCACACTGGGCTAGGAGGGGCTTACTCTATATCAGGGAGTAGGCAAGGTTGGGTGGATCAGTTAGTGTTTGCCCTACTGTGGTGTTAGGATCTATTACTCTCTCTCTCTCTCTCTCTCTCTCTCTCTCTCTCTCTCTCTCTCTCTCTCTCTCTCTCTCTCTCTCTCTCTCTCTCTCTCTCTCTCTCTCTCTCTCTCTCTCACACACACACACACTTATATCTACATTCTATAATCTATTTCAATTCTCTTGTTTGTGCCATGATAGTCATAGTTTATAAACTTAAAACCATTGATGTTCAAAGTTCAAATAGTGAACACAATAGACCACATACAATACTAAATACAATGTGCAAGTCATGTCATGACCCAGTAACAAATTACAATGTCGCTCAATAAGTCTCGACAACTCTCTAACATCTAGCATCTACTATGATCTATCTAACTGAGCACCAAATAAAAACTATGATGCATCATCTACGATCTATCGTATGACCCTCCTAGCTCTGCTTGGAGGCTCCTCTACCACATCATCATCATCATCATCACTGCCCTGCCCCTCTGCCTCATCATCTGCCTCATCATCCTCATCAACATTCTCCTCTGAGTCAGAGGTCTCTGTGGATGAGGCCAAAGGCTCCTTATCCTCAACATCTCGGGAGCGTCGATCCTGGCTCAGCCTCTTAGGTGTCCTCCTGGCAGCTCTAGTGGTAACCCCTGCACACAAAAATGGTAAACGATTACAACTTTGAACTGGGCAAGCCGCAAAACGTGCACAATGAGGTTAATAGTTATCAACACCAATTTCCAAAGACACGACCTTTGTTCAAATTAACTTGTAAGCTCTAAGTTCTAACCTGCGGTCCGTGTAGCCTCCTCATACAACAATGCATACACGTCCTCCTCTGCCTGGTCCCTCGGCGGCAAATCTGGAACTTTTGTCACATCAATCTCATCGGGATTGATTTGCATCAAATTTTAATTAAATCAAAGTTTCAAAAGGTTAGATAGTAGATAGTATATACTTGTAAGTCATATTCATCATTCCAGAACTTAGAAGTTACATGTTTACCGTTGGTGGAGTTACGAGTAAGTTCTAAGTTCTAACTAAGTAGCTAGTAGGCTGTAGCTACTAGCAATATTGAATAATCAAAAGTTTAAAGTTTAAACCACAATTTACCTGAGTCGCCTCTCTGGTCCTCTGTAGCAATCGCAAGTTGGCGTGCACATACACTGTGGCGTCAAAAGTCTGTTCCTCCTCTTCGTGTGAATCAGAGAGAACACACTCCAGTTCCTCTGACATGCAACCGCTGTGCAATCATGTGAGAGAACCCGAATTGCTAGAGTCTGCAATCTGGGAACGTCAATCCCATACTTGTCCCACCATGAGATAGGCCGCAGCATGCCTAGTGGTAAGAATTTAGAAATTTGACAAGTAGAGTCTGAGTCAAGAGTCAAAACTTTTGACTAACTCCTGAATAGTGAAGCACACATAAGCAAAGTGTTCCAAAGAAGACACTAGTGCATTGTTGACTTGGTAAAAGATACTGAGAAAACTGGAAAGAAAACACAAACAAAGGCTAAAAAATCATCATTTCCACAGGCATAAAATGTGTCAAGAACTTGGAGCCATCAAATATCTTACATAAAAATTGACATTTCCACCAAAGTGACAACTGTCAAGGATCAATGAGGACTCAACTTCAAATGCATTCTAATAGGTTAAGGTAGACTATTGCAATTTACAAGTCACTATTTAGTATTGATAGTTTACCTGGTCTCAATCGTGTTGATGGAGAGCCGACCGAACTCAAGAGTCTCACGTTTAAACACCATCAAGATGGATGCATCCTGGTCATCAGGATTAGGATAGACTGCTTGAATGTAGGTGTTCCATCCATTCCTAAGCTCCCTATCTCGATATTGGGCTGGACTCCTCCACAACGGGTGAAGGATATGGGCCACTGCATGTAGAGGACGATGGAACCAATCCCATCTTGATTGCCATCGATCTCGTATCTCTTCCAGCCTGTACATTTAACATAGGCAGTGTGTCACATTCGCATTTATGATTTCAAAAGTTCAAAATTTCAATGAGCGCTTGCCAGCATCCACTCCACATTGATGATTGAGCGTACATAGTACACTACATAGTACAAGTCAACTTACTACACCTTGCACAACTACAAGGTTAAATTTTGGTGACAAGTCAAAATCGTTTAGTATATACCTCTCAACACTGATGGCAGTGGATGTACGGAGCTGCTCACCAATCCTATCCATAAACTCATATAGAAGGCCCAAGGTGCAGCCCTCTGAATTTGTAAGGCGTAGGACATTATAAATTGGCTGCAGCCCCGTGATGATAGCTCGTGCCTCATCCCAGAAAGATGTACCTAGCACGATACACTCAAATCTCCTCACCCTGGGCTCTCGTGATGGTCCCCAATCCGTCCAATGATTTGAGACGACCATCTGCCTCAAGCTTCCATGCACTTTCAACAAGCACTCCAAGACAATAAACATGTAGGCAAACCTACACAATGACAATTCACAAGTCACGACTCACAATCGAATCTCGATTATTAATTTGTATCAAAAATCATGATTCATTGTGCAATATTTGCAAAATGCTACGAGTGATTAAGCAGTAACGACTCAGAGGTTAGAGGTCCAAATCCAAATGAGTATGTAGTTACTAGAGTCTAGTATACCTTGTGGGGGCAGGCCTCAAGACCTCGAGCTGTGAATGAGCCCTGAACATGCTCAACACTCTCGGTCTCTTGGTGACAAACCTCACCAGAAATCGTGTTGTGTCAACCACCTCCTTGATCCAAGGCAACTTCGCTATATCCTCAAATAGCACAGGGCGTCCAAAAAATGTGGGGATAGGCCTCATGGACAAGCCTCCCCATCGCAACGCAATTAGATGCATTGCCAGTCACAACCTATACAGAATTTAAATTTCAAGTAGTAAATACGTTGTACAGGTAAAAAGTCTATGTGAGTGATGAGTCGCAAGTCATGACTCATACACAATGACATACACACAACTTACAAGTCACAATAGTAATTACATTACTAACTACAAATCATGATTCATGATCATTCGACAATCGACATTGATGCAACATGCATCATGCATATTATGTGTAAATCATGATTTGGGACTTGAGAGTGGACGCAAGTTTCAAGTTACAAATTATAATTCATATCAGTCCCCGATTCGAATCGGGCTGATTCGAATCGCGGTTTGTTGTTCGAATCGGTGATTCTTGAAACATTGGTTGCTTGCTTGATCTCCATAGCTTTGTGAAATCTGCTCGATCGGTGTTTATGTGATCTTGGATGTGCTAACAGTGTTGAGTAGGCAAGTGTAAAACCTATTTGAGGTAGGCAAGTGTACTATTTATTCAATGGATGGTTGCAAGCAATAGTCCAAAGGTAATTGGTGCTTGATACTTGAGGGACCATAGTAGATTAAGCATTAAATAGGAAAGGGTTAACAACTTTCAAAATAAAAAGCACGAACTACTATAACACCAAACAGACCATGCTATGCTCAATAGAAAGAAGAGATTGAGAGCTCCATGGTGGCATTTGCATGTCACCAAATCACGCCCAAGTAATGAAGACTTTTAAAGGGAAAAGGTCATGATAACCTATTTTTAGATGGCTTTAGACCCAAACACTAAAAGCATTGCTTTTTGGTGGATTTGGGCAATATTCCGAAAAATAGCTTTCCTTCTACGATGGATGGAGCAGAATGCATTACCTAGAGGGCCCAAGCTCACCATTATCCCATAATCACCAAAATGCCAACTTCCCTCTCTGCTAGATAAGGAGGGCAAGGAGAAGGGGGACACGAAACTCCTTGAGTGCTTTCTTGACAAAGTGAGCAAGGAAAGGGTTTGTTGAAGAGAAGAGCTTGGCGACTATCTCCTTTTGGTGTGGGTGAGCTTTTTATTTCATAACACACAGGTGTTGAAGAACAGAGTCTATAGCATTATCCAAGAAATGAGAAAAAAGACAGGAGAGAGAACACACAATGCTTGTAGTGGAGAAGTTATACAATAATAAAATGATAATGAGAGAGATGAGAATGGAGGTACGTAAGAGTGGTGTCTCCTCACATTTATTCCACTGGTCTCGAGTCCTTTTGAACATAGAAGGACTGAATTTCATGAATTACACTATATAAGGCATTGAGGCTTACTTTGTTGTTGGATATATTGAGTACATTGTGAGTACGTTAAACAATCAACGAGTACACTATAATGACCAATATAAGTAGTACAATGTAATTAATAATTTACATAGCAAATTACATAATTATTATATCTAACTAATTGCCCGTGCACTCAATTGACAAGACCAACAAAGTCATGATGTTGTTGACGTGGATGTTGAAGAACATATCTCCAACACTGCCCCTAGATCAAAGATCCATAATCAACACGGCTTCAATTAGCAACTCACAAGGGCCATGCAAATGACAATTTTCTCTCCTAACACTTGTTCTTGAACCTACAACCGCATGGTCTATAACAATTTGTAACAAGACCAAATAAAACTTTCCCACATCTTCTTCTAGGCTAGCACTAAGAATAAAAAATTTCCAACAATCTCCTTAACCCCATAGAACATTATCACTCCTGCACACGAAATAGCTCTGTATGGAGTTGCTTCTCCAACAAAGAGGTTAACAACTGCCACTTTGACTTCATCCTTTTCCTTGAGCATCTTAACCTTCTTTAGTTTCTTAGAATCATGGGAGTACCTTTCCCATGATGGAAAATCCAATTCAAACTTGCACTTGACCAGTTGCACCATTAATATAGTTCCACGTATTCTTGCTCCATTTATGACATTTTGACAAATTTCAAAATTTACACTAAGTCAGGTTGATTGCGTCCCCTTATACAGTGATTGACAATTTTAGACACTTCAACAAATGTTTTAGGACAGACTCAGAACCAAACTTTGATCACAATGACCATCGCAAAACAACTTCTTGGGACTATTTTTTGCTGAGGAGCTTCTCATCACGCCTATCACATGGAAATTGCCTCCAATCACTAGATGCATACAACCGGTCCACACAATTTGCCTAAAGGCATCAAATTAGAGACTAAAATCTTCAAATAAACTTTGGACCTGATTTTCAATGAAATTCTGAAGTTGCAATTGAAAGGAAGCACCCTTTTAGTGGGCTGAGGACACAATTTTGATATCAACATCTTGCAAAACTTCAACTTCATATAGCTTTGTTTTTTAAACAAGGACTAAGAAACTATAGCAAAGGTTTGATACCCTTCGTAAAGACCCTAAGAGATCTTCTTTTTTACCAAGGAGCCCCTTGAGAACCTTTTGGTTCTCTTCTCACGCTACCATCATCCACATGCCTACATCGGGCTACCTTCAAGAACATGCTACCTTAGAAGAATGACTTGCTACCTTTCCATAATTTCCTCTATAATTATTTTTGCAATGCGGGTTCTCTATGAATTATAGATCTTCGCGCAAAAAAATTAGGATACCTCAAGAACTTCCACAAATAAAAGGCATTTGCTTCTCGTGGGGTCTTCCTATGCTAGCGCATCTCCTTCACATGATATGACACAAGAACCTTTGTGGCTTCTCACGATCTATATTAGTGTGATCATGCTTCCTTAAGGATTGGCCTCTCATCGACACAACAAGGACGTTTCAAAGCATAGCAATAAAAGGATCCACGACTACCTTGTTGCTCCTACGTGTGGTTTGCTTCCATGTATTACAAATTAGTATGGATGGGCAATGAAGCAATCAACAATTGGCTAACGAACTTCGGCGTTGATCTTCCTGGAAACTCCATACTTAATCATCAAGATTCAAAAGCATGAAAGGTGTCCACAAAGCAAGCAAAGGCTTTGGAAGAAATCTTTGGTGCTAAGAACGGGTTGTACCTCATGGGCTAAAATAAGCCCTTCACAAAGCCATACACAACTAAGTAGTACGTTGTTCATCATGCTCCTTCCCAAGTTCTTCTACCTTCAGTGGACCTACACATGGATAGATTTATAAATCTTCCATGTTTGAAAACATGAGGTTTCAAAAAGTTTTCAGCAACAAGTTCCTTCTTGGCCAGCAATCAATCTCAAGGCATTTTGACAGCATTCAAAAAAATCTCTCTCTTATCCCTTGCTCATTGTATATTTTTTATTTCTAGACAATTGAAAGCTTACGGCATGGTAGCTCTTAGCAAATGATAACCATCACCAACTCTCATACCACATTGAAGATTAAATCACACGGCATTCATTCAAGGCATAAGAGAAAAGAGGGGAGAAAACACACAATGCTTGAAGAGAAACTGCATGATCACACATAGTGAAAATGAGAGGTTAAGATGAAGTTACATAGGACTTGTGTTCCTCGCATATAGTCCCCTGGTCTCAAATCTTTTTACACATAAAAGGACCAAACGTCCTTAATTACATCATATTAGACATAGTAATCTACTTAATCATTTAAGATAATATTTGAATCACAAGTACAATAAATGATCAATGAGTACACTTGCATGCCTAGTATAACATATACAATATCACTAATCCTTACCGTAGCTATTTACCCTTGATTGTAGGATAAGACTCGGGACAAGAAATTTTCCTATCACAGATTTATTGTGCTAGAAAGTGAGTTATAATTTGAGGATTCTTGCATGGTGGAGTAGCTTGGCCAACAAAAGATTTCCAGCTCACTAACGCTTTGTGATCTAACGCTTTGTGATGGAAAGTAAGTCAAGTGCCCAAGTGGGGCTTTTGGCAGCCTTCATCTGGCACTGACTCAATGGTGGATCTTGATGACGCTCCTAGAGTATCATACACAATTGAGATGTACATTTATTCTGTCTTTTGTACTCGTGGGTACCTATAAGACATTAATAAAGCTTTCATTCTTTCTTTCTCTCTCTCTCTCTCTCTCTCTCTCTCTCTCTCTCTCTCTCTCTCTCTCTCTCTCTCTCTCTCTCTCTCCCCTTAATCCTGATCCATCTTCTGTTTCCAGCATTGCCTCAGCCTCACTTCCAATGCCCGTTGCAGTTCTTATCTCTCCATCAAATCCTAGTCCCGACAATGAATCTATTGTAGCTCTTCCCTTGACTCCAAACACTCCAAAAGAACCTGCCTCTCTCCCCACATTTACCCTAGTCCGTCTTCTTCGTGAAGATCAACTCCGTCTATTTGAATACCTCAACAATCACAGAGAGCAACTTGCTTCCCTTGACTCTCTGCTTCTTGTTGTGCAATCGCACCTTCAGAAGCTAGACTCTTCTATTGAAACACTCAAGAATGAAGTGGCAGTTCTCAAAAGTGAAACTTCTTCCCAAATCGCTACTTCAGCTAAAATTCAGCAGCTCGAAAGTCAGGTGGAACAGCACCATACGGCTGTCAAATCATGGGCAGATGTACTTAAAGGTTCGTCTACAGTTGTTTCTCCACCCTCGCCTTCATCTTCGTTTATCTCAGCCACATTCACTGAGGGCCGTCTGCGAGAGCACAAAGCTCTCAATGTTCGTGTTAGAGGTATTCTGAACTCCCAAAATGTTGTTGAAGAAGCTGAAAAGTTTTTGGAAGGACATCTTCAGCACCATAGCAAAGGTATGGAAACTGCCTGGCGACCTAAGGACCCGAATACCCTTGTCATCCGCTTCACGTCAGTGTCTCACCGGCGCGAAGTTTTAGGGAAACGATCTAAATTACGTGATACAAAAATCTATTTGGATGAAGATCTTACTTTCATCCAAGTCCAAGAACGTAAAAAGGCAAGACATGAAGCTCTATCTACTGGCAAACGACTTATCTATCACGATGGCATTATCAAATTTGTGGATCGTAAGCCTATAGTTAATGAGAATCTTAATTCTGAGTAAGAGAAATGAAGAGATGTCCAGTTGAGCATGTAAATGGTACACGTACCATATAATCCTAGCCATATCACTCTCTTCTTAGTTAATTTGTTTCTAGTTAGTTTGTTTCGACGGCACTGGTCCATCTTGTTTCCATCTTATCTGATGTACTGGTTTCGTCTTATACGCCTTTCGGCATGGAAAAGACGTTAATAAAGCTTTCTTTCTCTCTCTCTCTCTCTCTCTCTCTCTCTCTCTCTCTCTCTCTCTCTCTCTCTCTCTCTCTCTCTCTCTCTCTCTCTCTCTCTCTCTCTCTCTCTCTCTCTCTCTCTCTCTCTCTCTCTCTCTCTCTCTCTCTCTCTCTCTCGTCATATGGTATCTCCATCACGGAGCTTCCCTCAAGCACCCATCAGTATATCAGACGATTCCTCTATCACGCATATCTAGAGCGGACTCGGCGTAACCAGTTAGGGGTTAAGCCAGCTTTCTACCAGACCCATTTCCTGGAGCGGGATGCATCAGGGACCCCGGTCATGTCGCGCTACCTGTATTCGGGACTATCACATTGCCTCAGATTCACACTGGGACAGCTTAGGGTGTCTTCTCATCAGCTAGCAATTGAGACTGGGAGGTTCCATGGTATTCCTAGACAGGAGCGGATTTGCCAATTATACTCTCTAGGTGAGGTGGAGTCTGAGGAGCACTTTATCTTTCGGTGCCCTGTTTACTATGAGATCAGAGTATCTCAGAGAAACCCTAACTTGTCACGCTTTTCATTTTGAAGGTCACGCTTTGCAAAATTCCAGAACACTCAGGGTATATATAGCCTTTCAATCAAAATGACATTAGTTTTATGGGATAAATTGAAAGACACATGTCCATCAAACACACCTTGTTAACTTGGAACAATCAGAATGCACAAAACCCTTTTTGTCCATCAATCCTGACATTCTCTCTCAACTATACCTTGTATCATCATGTAGAAAAGCATGCAGCTCCAATTCTCATAGTTTATTGCATCAGCTAAAGTATGCTTAGAAGAATGTTTCAATGACTTGTGAACAGAAACTAGACGCAAAAATTAAGAAACTACCTCCTGGGTTATGAACAGCATCTCTTTATAATGTTTGTTCTCTCTAACGCATTCTCGTCGAGCAGCTGCGGCTTTCTCCAGAACTCCTTTCATGTTTTCAAGCTGTAAAAGTTGAAAAAGAGTTCACTTGTGCAGAAACAGAACCAGAGTGAGCCTAGCAACAACAATCACGTCCAGAACACATATTCAAAACAAGAAAATGAATGCAGTCTATCTGTAGATCTTGATCTTCAATTCAATAGTCTGTTTTCAGATTAAGTTTTCTTCTCTCTTGTACTTGTACAGTGAAGCTATTACTATGCAGATACTGTCCATATTATTAAGATGATTCACAAGTCAACTTGAAAAAGGATGTGGAAATTAACAAACTCTAAGTCTCCTCCTTGGAACATCTTTAATCTCTGGGTAGAACATATCTCAGTGATGTGGCCAGGCTGCAATTGACAGAAACTGGACTTCCAGTGAAAGCTTGGGAATCTCCACAACAATTATCTACAGCCAACCTTTGCAGTGAGCTCGTTTTGCTGATCTTGATGTGCCAACAGAGCAGAATTGGCTACTGCAAGCTGTCCTTCAAGCTTCTGGACTTTGACTTGGAAAAACTGCAGCCAGTGACTGAAATTGATCACGTGTAACTGTGACTTGCAGAAGTTTTCTGCTGGTGATCATCTTGCAGCTATTTACAGAGTCAAATCTCTTGACTAATTTTGTGTAGCGCACGAACAGAACACAACAGAGAAAGGAGCAGGTAGGTGCAGATGGTAACTGGTTTACAATTTCGCTTCCCAACCATTTGAACCCCTTATAATACTAAATATCTTGTCACCGGAACAATATAATAGAACCCGGGCAACAAATATTCAACATAAGAGCATGGGTAGTGAAAAAGATCAACACAAAACCTCACATCGGGAACGTTCATAGAAGTATATAATATCACTTACCTCGATACTTTCTTTGTCCGGCTGCGTGAAGTTTTTGGAAGGACAAAAGGCTTGGGAAATTTCGGAAGAAGATTGAAAGAACAATCGATGCGCATCTGTCCTTGAGCAGTTTTGTTTGCATACTGGACAAGTGGGCTTTCGACCGTGAGGACAATATTCGAGCCATTGCTGTAAGCTTTTGAATAAAAAAGAAATAAGACTCAAAGTTAAACGTGATCTCTTTGAATGACTTCAAAAAGAAAAAAACCTCACCAGTACTGATAAATTGTATCTTTCTGGATCAATTGGGATATTAGCATATCTGCTGAATTGTATCTTTGTGAGTAAACTAGGATACTATCAATAACGTTACGGTTATTCGCACGGACTATAAAAACATCTGTTTTCCAGTAGAAAACTCTATTAGCTTAAGATAAATCAAATTTTCAAACTTCGCATTAGCACTTCCTATTTGAGGGAACTGCATCAAATGCTCTAGCTAAAGAAAATTTAACTATTATATATATGTCCCGCTACTTAAAAAGTACAATCGGAACGGCAGTAAAAGACTCACCAGAGCTCGTGAAAGACGTGGCCGCAAACTGCAATGGCTTGTAAATCTTCGCAGCTAGGGTTGGCATCCTCGTAGCATATGGCACATATGGTACGGCTAGTTTGCTGCATTTTTCGAAGTAAGTGCAATTTGAAGTCTAGAGATTGAGAACTTCAGATTTCTCGATCAATTGATTCTTGCGAGCACAATACCAGAATATCCACTCTCCTTGTGAAGCATCCCTTTCAAAACAGAATAAATAGGAGCTCAAATTGAAACCCGAGAGCACAAGAGGATTTTTTACTTTCTTATTAGTTCTTGGCCATGGGCAAAGAAAAACTACTAGCTAGTGACTAAAAAAACTAATCTAATCGTTTCCAACTTCTGTTGAAACAGTAAGCCTAGTCTGTGCATCTTTGCACCTTGTGCTCCCTTAAGTTGACAGTCGTAATCTATTGATGATTTACACCTAAGCTCCCTTTTATAGGCTTTACACTCAATTACCTGTACTTAAAATTTTTGACATTTAAGGATGAAATTTCCCGTTCCTCCAATCAGCCTTTCCCAGTCTCTGCAATTGATCCAATCAAACACTTACTTATGGCCACGTTTGGAATTTTTGTTCAAATCATTGATTGGCGGGAAGTTAAGTACAGCCCACATGCATAATTATGTACATGATGAATGTGCAAATCTCACTTCCAATGTAGAACGCTTGTGAGAGAAGATCAATGAACAACAGAAGGCCGCCAAAGTTGCGAATGACTGGGATATTGAGACACAAGCAGCACCTTAAAGCTCAAAACACGCCTGGCTTCCCTAAATCAATGAAGATTGTGGCGAAGCTGAAAGGATCGTGCAATGCCAGGAAATCTGTCTGTGAATAACAATCCAGTGCGATGCTGTAGAAGGAGGAGGCAGCATCGATGGCCATAGCCGGTGGAAAGATTGATGAGTTAAGTGTGCTTCTGCTTCTGTTTTAGCAAAGCAAAGCACTTGGTTGGTTACAAATTGAATTGCCGCGAAAATGAATGAAATGAGGAATGGAGGATGGGTGGGAACAAGGAAGGCAATCCCGGCTGGAACAAGGGCGGGCCTGGATACTTGAAAATCACCACTATGTGCCTATATAGCTAGCTAGCTAGCTATAGCATTCATCCACACACAAAATATTTGAGAGCATGGCAAGGCTTTACTTTGATCACATCAACAGGACTTGATATTTTTACATCAACAGGACTAAATATATGAAAATTTTCATCTCATGTGGATGGCCACATGCATGCATGTCACTTTTCACAAAATATTTGCGGTATGAGTAATTGTGGTACGTATAACTTCAAGATTTGCCATGTGACTTACATGTGATAAATTTTGAGTGGACGCATTGAAACCTTAGAGGCCATTGTCTCTAAGGTAGAGTAGTGGACCTTCAAATCTCCCTTATTAAAAATTTAGTGAGAGGGCAAATCACAAATCATTGGTTCAAAGTTAAAAGAATGGGCTTGCTTTAGTTGTCAAAAAGAAAAGTGGAGCTAAATGTGAAGCTAAGTCTTGTCTCAAAGAGATATTATGCATGCCTAAAACCCTTCATCACCCATGTGAATTGTAAACACGAGCATGCTTGCAAGGTGTGAACAATGACTTTGAGCCTTGTAAGAAATTCTAGTTGTCAACTCCAACACCCATTTAACTTAACCGAGTGTTAATAATTTCTACTAAGTCCCCTTTTAGAGTGAGATGCATGGCAAGTGTTGTTGTTGCACTTGCCATGCTCTGAAACTAAAATCTCCCAAAAATACTCTCATGTGGACTACGTGACGTGTCAGCTACAATAATGAAAATATAGTGTCTAGTATATGTGGCAAATCGTGAGCAAAAGGAAAATTGTTTGGGAGGCCCTCAGAGTTGGGTTTCCCACAGAGTTGTTCTTGGACACATGATATCAAGACATGGCATTGCCACAAATTATTCTAAAATCAAGGTTATTGTGGAATTGCCACCGCCAAGAACAATTCATGGAGTTTATGTGTTTATGGGTCATGCGAACTATTATCGAATTTTCATTATCTTCTTTGTTGATCTTGCAAGACCTATATACAAACTGACCATTGTTCCTATTTGGACAGTTGAAGCGTTAGAAGCCTTTGAAAAATTAAAAAAAAAAACATTAGCTTCAGCACCAATACTTTGTTCTCCAACTTGGACGATTGAATTTCATGTTCACACTAATGACTCAAAATATGTAATTGGATCAGTTTTGACGTAGTGAGGTGAATATAAGAAGGACTATCCAATACGATTTGCAAGCATACAACTTACAGATCCAGAGAAGAACTATTCAACAACAAAACGTGAAGCGTTAGCCATGATTTTTTCTATACGAAAATTTTGACATTATCTCATGGAAATGCACTTTGCATTTTGTACGGATCACCAGCCGTTACTTTACTTGGTAAACAAGATGTGCAATACAGGGCGTATTGCAAGATGGTTTTTGTAGTGGGTTTCTTTCATTGCCTGACCTGAATCCAAGATCTAGTCAATCTAGCATCAAAGAGACGGAGTTAGTTGTCACACCGAGGTTCGTTCCCATGAGAGCGATAGTATAGTTCAGATTTCAACATCAATTGAGGATCTAGAACTAACATCCATTAACACTAAGCATTAACACTACATCCATTAACCCTAAATTCACTCTTTTCTCTCTCCTTTTCTCTCTCACAAAAAGCATAAAAAATAGCAATCCCAATAATGATAAAATCCAACAATTAGGAAATACCAAAGAAAGCATGAGGAATGGAGGAAAAGAGAGGAAGAGCAAGGACATTCATCAATCCATTTCTACAGAGAACCAATCTGCTTTATTGAAATGAGGAAATGAACATGAGGAGCAACTCAAGTTGGTCTCTTTTTATAGTAGAGAGGAGGACCCTGGCCTTTGAATCCTATTGGTCTAGTCTTGCCTCTCTTTTTTTTTAAAAAGTGTGGGAACCATCAAAATTGGAGGGAAACTCAACTTTATTCACTAACTTGACATTTAGGCCCTGCAACATTAAAAGTCCCGCAAAAAGGCCTAAAGTCCTTTTATTAACATTGTAATGAATCAAATAACTATGTGATCATTGGGTTGGACTTACACACGCAGGGTGCCAAATCCCTCTCACTTATTAACTTGGGTTAGGGTTGCCTTGGGATCCACAAACCCTCCAACAATTATTGTTATTGACTGAATTTTGGATCAGACAATATTCTACGTAGATGTGTTTTACCACATGAAATATCAGATTTCATCATGTTTTCACATGATGGCATGCGTGGACACTTCTCTACAGATATTACTGTTCGCAAACTTTTGCAATTACTGTTTGCAAACTTTTGCAATCAGGTTGTTGGTAGCCTACACTTCATAAGGACACAGAAAATTTTATTCAGACATGTGGTGTTTGCCAACGAGCACGACGGACTACTAAACCTTCACATCCAATTTTATCAAATGCCATTTGAAAAATGGGGCCTAGATTATATTGGTCCTTTTCACCCTGTCGCGCAAGGATCTCAGGCCTGATACATTATCGTAGCAACTGATTATATGACCAAGTGGGTTGAAGCCAAAGCTGTCAAAGTTGCTGATGCAAAATCCGCGACCAAGTTTCTCTACGAAAATATTATTGTCAGATTTGGATGTCCGATCGAGATTGTCAGTGACCGGGGTACACACTTTGTTAATCAAACGATCAAGTGTTTACTGGAAATTTTTTTTGGTTATACACCGCTATAGTACTCCATAAATAAGTTGGTCCAATATATTGTTTGTCCATCAACAGATCATTGAAAATATTGGAAGCATTGGAGGTGGATGCAACTAAAGGAGTGGGATGGTGAGCTAGCATATAACTGTTGCTTGTATCATCATCGGAGCCCTCATCATCTTCTCTGATGGCGTCTTCCATTGGTTCATGCAACGTCATGTATTGCTCTCATCGTTTGAGCTCTTTTCTAATACTACGTGGTAACCCAGTGAGGAACCACATTATTACTACATGATTAGGAGTTAGAGCTTCATTGCACTTGGATCAAAGATGCTTGATCCGTTCGATGTAATCCCGGACTCTTTCTCATTTACCCATCTTGAATATGCTCAACATAAAAAATGGGTCTTCTATTAACTTTTTTGGTTTAAAGAGGGTGATAAAGGCCGCTTTAACTGCCTCATAGGTGGTTTTTTCTTCCAACGATTTGTTGAAGAACCGGTCTTGTGTTGCTGCTACTAATGACATTGGGAACAACTTCAATTTTTTCTCATGAGTCTATTCTTCGTAGATTTCACACGTTTGTTTGTAGATCTGGAGAAATATGGTACGATCAGTTGATCCATCATATTTCAGCATCTTAAGATGAAGTGCCCTCTAGATTGCTTACAAGGGTACTACAAATATGGGTTTTTCATTCCATCCATCTCGGCAGGTCCTCCTTTAGATTCGAATGGTGTTATAGCAACTCTGGGTAGGTTTGATACTTGATTTCCAAATCTTTTTGGTACTAGTTATTTCAATATGAGATTCATTCACTTGTTCAATATAGGGACGTTGGATCTTGATGGATGTGATGAATTTTTCTTAGATCTACTTGGATCTGATCTGTTTATGTTGGTTATTAGTGTAAAATTAGCTTTTCTTTCTCAGATATCTCTACGATCCTTGGTTAGATTGGTCTGAAACTTTCACTATAGATGGATCTGATGTAGATCTATCTACTGAAGATAGTCATTCCAAAGATCACATGACCAAGAACTTCCATTTTGGACACAAAATCACAATGCTAGTTGCATGCATGCATTGCCACCTTCCAAGACTTTGAACACCAACGTTTTCCATGCCAAAAGCATTGTATGAACCTAATTTCTTTTCCATTCCTTCTGCACATGTAACTTTGTTTGAGTATTTTATCGTTGCATATTTCAATGCGCCTTGCTGTCTTGTGTTGTGGACCTTTTTTTGGATTGGTGTGCTAACTTGTCAAGCGTTTAGAGACTATTTCAGGTCTCCTCTACCTTACCACTAGCTTGCAATAAATCAACAACAAAATAAACACTCTAAATTACTCCCAAATCCACCACTAACACTCTAAAAACCAAGGAAATGACTAAAAAACAACCAAACAATAACTAGAATAGTTAGTAGCCGCTATCCCCGGCAATGGCACCACTGTATGGTATAGAGATAGTTAGTGAGCAGCTCTTCTGCCTGTCAAAAGAGGTTAGAACACAATATAGAGCTCTGACTTATATCTAGTTGTAGCTTAGTTGCTATCTAACTCTAACACTAGCACTACCCTTTTAATCTAATACTATCCACACACCAAAACCGTGATAATAGAGAAAGAGAGAGTGAGAGTAGAGAATGAGGGAGGTTAGCTCATGCACTTTTGATTCTAATCTATGGAAAGGCATTAAGAACACAACTAGATAATGATATCAAAGGATAAAGAAAATGCACTCATTCATGAGAACATCAAAGCAAGAAGCAAGAGCACATGAAGATGCTTGAATTACCAAAATGGTAGATTCTCCTCCTCTCTATTAAGCGTAGAAAAATGAGTACAAGAGGAGAATTTTTATTTTGGGGGAGTCCCTTGCCCCTTTGTTACTATTGGCTACTTCATGGAGGCAGGGATTGAAATCCAAGCCCTTGATAGAAAACACAAAAGATTCTAAGGTGCACAAAGTAGCAAATCTCACCTACTACCATTTTGACTTTGACTCTGACTTAAAACTTTGTAACTTAGACTTTGGGCTTTTTCTATTATTTTATTTAGAAGGCCCAAGTCTATTTTATTCTATGTTACAATAGTAATGTGCTCATTGGGCTATGGGCTTACGCATGCAAGATGCCACGACCTTCGCACCTATTTTAATTTTTTGAAAAATATTCTTTATTTTTTACGATTCCATTTATTTATGTACACATATTTCCCATAGCAAAGGGTAGTGTTTAATACAAAAAGACTGTTGAGAAAAAGACCTTGAAAATGAGTGGTTTGATGGTGGTAGAAAGACAATCAGCGATATTTTTTGGAGTTGGTCTTTGGGTTGTGGGTTGGCCTTAAATTGCATCCTCCTTTCCCTTCTCAATTTGGGCTTCTGTATATGTGATTTGGGTCAGTCGACTTTTTAGGGCTCTTTAATGTTGAATTTACTAAATTTTGGACCTTAATTGGATCTACAATAGATCCACAAGAGGTGTTGGGTGCTAATTAGATAGATCAATTGTCGCGGAAGCAAGACTGTTTAGATTTCATATTCGTCTTCTTATTCGCGAACAATTCTGTGTCTTTGGATTTTCCTTTGCGCGAAAGCTTTTACAGGATCCTAAACACGCAACTACACATCACAGAACATATTTTATTCTATCAATCAGGATAGACAACACAACACAAGAAGATGCACAAAAATAGAGCGATTGTATTATCAGTTTAATTTTTTGGAGCGAGATTGTCAGTGTCTCGCTCGTTGGCGGAATGACATTTTGCTCTTTTGCTGTGTTCTGCTCGTTGGCAGACTTTCATGCACAATTCTATTGTTCCTAATATTTTTCTATCTGCTCTACTTCCTACGTCTATCTCTCTGTCTCTTACAGATTTATCTATTCATATTGTTAGTTATGATCCAGAAGGGATCGTTTATACCTCCACTGTGTGGAGTTTACAAGATAGTTAAACGTAGAATCACAAGACTAGTTAACACTAATCAACTAGTTAGTTAGTCTCCGTCGTTGCCACTCGTTTCAGCTGGGCGTGAAGTCTACGACTCCAAGCTCATTGAGCTGCCAGCTGGCAGCGCAAAAGATTCCTCTTCGTTTCTTTCGTAATCTCCTGTTTGCTTTTGTTCTTTTTCGTTTCTTTCGTAGTTTTTCGTTTTGGGTCCCTTTGTGGTTTGCAGTCTTGGAGGTGTGTTTACGATTCACAAATGATTCGTGAATCGTTCGTGCTTCGAATCAAGGGACGTTGACTATCGCAAATTGTTCTCGTTCAACCTTTGTTTCTTGTTTGTGTTGTGACAAAGTTGCAGGAGTTCACCATTTCTGACACTCCCTCTTGAACCTTGCAACTTTGTATGTTTAATCCAATTTTCGATCTCTTCTGATCTCCAGCCCTAGGTATGTCGTGGCTTCTCCAAGATCTATGATTTCGTAGCTTTCAGAAATCTGACTCTTCGTGTCTTTGATCAGCATCAAGGTATTTTCTATCATCAACGATTCATCCACGAAAATGGTCAGTATCACAAAATCTTTTTCTACTCTTTTAATGTAGACATTGTAGTATGGTTGAGTAGGATTGAAGTTCAGAGACTTTAGAAGACCATCAGGCTTTTTACACCAGGCTTGTGATGCCTGTTTTAGACCATAGATGCATCTCTACAACCATCAGACATATTGTCGATTGTCGGGGTCTTCATAGCCTTCAGGTTGCTTCATGAAGATTTTCTCCTCTAGTTCTTGGTGGAGAAAGGCTGTTTTCACGTCAATCTGGTGAATTTCCAGATTGTACTGTGTGGCGTATGCAAGGAGCAGTCTTATGCTTGTCATCTTTACCATGGGCAAATATGTGTCGAAATAGTCAACACCATATCTCTGCATGTAGCCCTTCGCGACAAGCCTTGCTTTGTAGCGGCCAATGGTGTCATCTGATTTCATCTTTTTCTTATATACCCACTTGCAGTTGACTATTTTTTTGTTTTCTGATAGTGGCTCTAATGTCCATGCCTCGTTTTGCCTCATCGACTCGATCTCCTCTAACATTGCCCACTTCCAGAATTCTCCCTCTAGACTCTAGATAGCTTCTTGGTATGTTGTTGGCTCTTCTGTGAAGCTGCAGTACTCAAACTACGTGTCTTCGCTCCATTGAAGATTGTCAAAGTAGCAGTCTGGAGGTCTTTTTTGTCTCGTTGACCTTTGAGGTTCGATTCGTCGTTGTTCAAACGTTTGTTGTTTGTGAGATTGATCCTCTCCTCCCTGCTGCTCTGGAGTCTGTGGCTTTGCATTCTGATTTGATGTCTGTCCTCGATCTCCCTCTTAAATGGGCAGTAGTGTGAAGGTCTCATGGCCTCTTTCGTCTTTTAGTCCAGGAAATGTGGACTCATCAAACTTCACATCTCTTCTCGAAACAACCTTCTTCGTGGTTGGATCGTAGAGTCTGTACGCATGTGTTTCGTTCAAGTAGCCGACCATGATTGTTTGTTCAGACTTGTCATCTAGCTTGCTTTTTTTTTCTTTTGGAATGTGCTTATATGCTGCACATCCAAACACTCGTACGTATGATAGATCATGCCTGTTTGTCAACATTTCATATGGTGTTTTGTTTTCTAGTGCTGTCATTTTGTTCTGCAGGTGTACAGCTGCAACTATTGCCTCAGCCCAGAATTGACCTGGCAATTGAGCTTGTGCTATCATGCATCTGGCTCCTTTGACTAGCGTTCTGTTTCTTATTTTTGCCACACCGTTGTATTATGGTGTGTATGTAGAAGTGAACTGGTGTTCTATCCCTTGTTCTTCACAGAATCTTGAGAATTCTGTGCTTTTGTATTCACCTACGTTGTCAAATCTAAGGATCTGTATCTTTTTTAAGGTGTGTCGCTCTGCAAATGCCACAAACTTCTTGAAGGAATCAAACACTTTGGATTTCTTCTTCAAGTACTAGATCGTGGTCACCCGGTTGTAATCATCTATGAACATCAGAAAATATCTCGAACATGAGAGCGAATTCATCTTCATCGGTCCACAGACATCAGAGTGGACGAGCTCAAGAACTTTCTTGGCTCTTCTTCCCTCGTGTGTGAATGGATTCGGAGGTTGCTTGCCTTTCTGACAAGCTTCGCAGAACTCAGTTTTGGGCCTTGAGATCTTGAGACCTATGACAATGTCTTTTCTGCTCATGTCATACAAGTTCCACATGTTCAGATGATACATTCTCCTATGCCATAGCTGATCTTCATTTTCTAAAGCATTTAATATGCTATCAGAGTTGCTGATTATTTTGGTCTGGTAGAGATTTCATTCTCCGTATCCGACCGTCAGCAACTTGTTTGTCGTCTTCTCGATCATGTGGCATGTGTTGCCATCGAACAAAACTCGAATGCCAAGGTCTGTCATCTTGGAGACAGATAGCAGATCTTTTCTGAGTGAGGGCACATAAAGTGCTCCTGGTAGCTCCACTTGGTCTGACAGTGTTTGCAGCTGTAGAGTGTCGATGCCTTTGACATCATGTCTGCTCCGCTCACCTAGAATCACTGCTCTGTTGTTTTCGAGTTCGCAAAAATCGATCAAGATCTTCTTGTTGCAAGTGACGTGTGAAGTTGCTCCTGAATCAATGACTACATCGTAGTCGTGTTCAGTGTAGCTCGTTGAAGCTTCATCGAGTATCGTGAAAGCTTCGTCACCTCTGTCAGCATCCTTTGATGACTCTGCAATGTTTGTTTTTTCAGCTTTGTTCTTTCTTTTTGGGTTGAATATACAGTCGTATGCAGAATGCCCTTTCTTCTTGCAGTGCATGTAAGGTATTACTGGATTGAACCATCACTTGTTGGCTGTATGGCCTAGTTTGTGGCAGTGATCGCAGGAAGAAGATTGCTAATTCGAGGACTTCGTCTTCTTGAATCTTGGCTTGTTCTTGTTCTTCTTCTTTCCTTTCATGAAGAGAGCCTTCTCTTGATCACTGCTTCCCTCTCCTTCGTCTCTCATCAGTCTCTCATCAGCGACAAAACTGACTGCTTTCTCAAATGTCATATCCGGTAGACTCAGTATGAGCATTCTCAGTGGCTGATAGAACGTCGGTAGAGATTTTATGAAGTACATGAGCTGTTGTAGTGCTGGGACCTGGTGCTCCTGTCCTAATGCAGCGAGTTGAGCAAAGACTGTTCTGATCTTCTCAACGTGCTGATCCAACTGGTTGCCATCCCATCGTATGGATTGCAGCTGATTGTGAAGGTGCATGACTGAAGCTGCAGTCCTCACTTCATACTTATGCTTTAATCTTTCCCACGCTGCATGGCTGCTTTCGCAGTTTTCAATCTGCATGAGCAGATCTTCATTTATGGATGAAACGATGATTGTCATTGCACGCTCATCTTTTTTGATCCATTGAGCTCTCCTCGGGTCTCCCTCTGGAGGTTACACCTCTAAGAGCTCGGTCACCGACCAAATGCCTTCGTCCTTCATAAGCGTTTTGATTTTTAATTTTCAAATTCTGTAATTCGCGCCATCAAGACTGATTGCTACTCTAGTATGGATTGTCGTAGCCATATTGTGTTGTCTAGAAGAATCACTGTCGGGATATCAGCAGTGACAACCTGTGAGCTCTGCTACCATGTCGCGGAAGCGAGACTGTTTAGATTTCGTCTTCGTCTTCTTATTCTCAAACAATTTTGTGTCTTTGAATTTTTCTTTGCACGGAAGCTTTTACATGATCTTAGACACACGACTGCACATCACATAACATTTTTTATTCTAGCAATCAGGACAGACAACACAAGACAAGAAGATGCACGAAAATAGAGTGAATGTATTATCAATTTAATTTTTTGGAGCGAGATTGTCAGTGTCTCGCTCGTTGGCGGAATGACATCCTACTCTTTCGCTGTGTTCTGCTCGTTGGCAGACTTTCATGCACAGCTCTATTGTTCCTATATTTTTATGTCTGCTCTACTCGCTACGTCTATCTCTCTGTCTCTTACAGATCTATCTATTCAGATTGTTAGTTATGATCCAGAAGGGATCGTTTATACCTCCACTGTGTGGAGTTTACAAGATAGCTAAACGTAGAATCACAAGACTAGTTAATGCTAATCAACTAGTTAGTTAGTCTTTCGATTCCTATATCAGGTTCTCAATATATACTATTTTTATGAAAAATCATTTCAAAAATTATTGCTGCATACTTTGTTAAAATTCCCTCACATTATCAAAGGACACGTGGAAGCCATGTAAAAAAAGTGTAAGTGCACACAATTTGAGCATTCCAACTCAAATAAATAAACACTCTAAAAATAAGACTAATATAAAAGCCGCTAAAAAAAAGTCTTGTTGCACAATGTTTTAAGTTTTTAACATTCCACTTATCAACTAACTACCCATCAACAAAAATGATAGCCTTGAAAAAAGTCTTGTTACAATTTCAATCTTAACATTAGGCTTACTCATCCTACTCATGAAAAAATCCATACTCCTCAATGAGGTCTACATTCTCATCTATCATGATGTCCTCACTTGCTAAAAGCCCTTAATGAATGTTAGGTTCTGTAGGGTGAATTGATACTCGGGTTATACCCCCCTCCAAATGACGGACCGGTTCTCAACGTCAATCCAAGGCTCAAAGGGACCCAACAATTCTCAACCGTGGCCGGTTCTTACAAAAGAGCATACCCGCCCGGTTCTACATAGAAGCCGATTCTTGAGAGACAGTGTACCCGCCGGTTAGGGTCTTTAGAACCGGGTTGAGGACCAAAAAAAAAATCAATACCCGGCCAACACTGGTACAGACAGTGAGCAAGGATTGAATATCATTACCTATTGATAGCATTCAATGCAAGAAATCACAACACAAATAGTGGAAATAACAAGGTATTTTCTCAAAATCAAGATCTCTCATCAATATTGGATTATTTACAATGATGATCTATATAGATCAAGTATATTTTGACCCAGTATGCTGACTCATCAGGTCTGGCATGTGGGGGGAATGCCACATCATCTAAATCAATCAATAAATGCAAGATAAACCCCCATCTCTTTGACTCCTAAATTGGTGCCATTGCCTCATCATGATTTTGCTTGATTTGAGGTGATTTTCCTAACTTATAGGAGCTTACAAGATTTACTCCTATGATAAGCTATTGATCTTTCCAAACATGGGAATAGCCTCTCACACATGGGAACCACGTCTCATTCATATGTGAATGCTTGACCAATCAATAAAATAATGCCAAGTGGCAATTTTCTACTTGACTAGCTTTCTACAAGTTCAGACTTGAGTCAATCAAGAAACATTCAATCTAACTAAATCTATATGCATTTATGACTACCATCCACACATGGGAACAGGCTCCACATGTGTGGGATCAAGTTATGTACAAATGAACTTAGATCTAAAAGCTAGAATTTGAAAATTTCAACTCTCCTCAAAATCTAGCTTGGCAGATCTAGTGTACATCTATCTATAACACCTAGTGCATATCTCAAATTCATAAATGAATCCTTTGGCAATGGTTTAGTCAACATATTAGACATTCAAATGATGACACATGAAGATGCTTGATCTCCTTGGCTTGCACCTTCTCCCTTACAAAATGATGTGCAATCTCGATACGCTTGGTTCGAGCATGGAAGATAGGATTGGTGGCAAGTTGTTGTGATGCTTGATTATCACAATAAATGCATGGAATCTCCTCGGCCTTGATCACATGAAGCTCCTCCAAAAGTCTTTTGAGCCATAGAATCTCCTTCGTGGTTGATGTCGATGCTTTATACTCGTCTTCACAAGAGGATAGAGAGATGGTATCTTGCTTTTTTGAAAGCCAAGATATAACTCCTCCATGTAGGAATGTAGCAAAGGCACTTATGGATTTAATATCCATCTTATCGCCTACAAAATATGATTCTGAGTATGCTCCCAAGTACAAACTAGTCCCTTTATAGACAATGCTGCAATTCCTAGTAGATGAGATGTATCTAAGCACTCTTTTGGCACTTTTCGAATGGCATACATCCTTGCATATATTGCTTCAACTTGCTGACACTAAAGCTTGGATCAGGTCTAGTGATTGTCAAATAGATCAAGGAGCCAATAAGCTTTCCATAGAGTGTGATATCCTCGAAGGATGCTTCATCACCATCAATAGAAACTTTCACAACTTGCTCCATAGGGGTATATTTCATTCCAAAATTTTCTAAGATGGAAGTAGCATACTTTGATTGAAAAATGAAAGTAATATCACTACTTCTAGTGACTTCTATTCTAAGCATAAGCTTAAGAAGTCCTAGATCTACCATCTTGACTACACAAAGCAATCTTGACATCTCTTATGCCATCAAGATCATATCCTGTAAGAATGATATCATCAACATAAAAAAATTAAAATAATGAACTTGCCATCATTACATTTGACATATAACGAAGTTTCCTGAAAGAGGATAAAAAGTTATCAGCTCTAATGACGATTTTTGTCTCCTTTTGACCAAAATCTGGCAGATTTGATCGATTTTTGTTGTTTTTTCTGATATCTTAGATCCAGATGGATCTTAAGATTGGTGATCTGAATAGCTTTCCCTATTCAATAATCAAATAAGATTTCAAAAAAGCAAATCCACTTAGGGTTCATAAGAGCTTATCACAAAAACAATAGAATAGAGGTACTCATGCAACCTAGAGTACCAAGCTCCAGGTGCTTGCTTGAGTCCATAAAGACTCTTATCCAAGTAGCAAACTTTGTCTTCATCTCCTCCTTTGATGAAGCCCTCGGGTTGCAACATGTAGATATCTTCTTCCAAGAATCCATTCAGGAAAGCATTAGTGACATAAAGTTGGAAAAGCTCCCATTTGAAAGAAGTAGCAAGACAAATGATCATCCTTATAGTGACAAGCTTAGCAAAAGGAGCAAAAGTTTCATCATAATCCATGCCTTTAGTTTTCAAAACCTTTTGCTACAAGTCTTGCTTTGTACTTATTAATGGATCCATCTTGATTGTACTTCAATCTATAAATCCACATACAAGAAAGTGGTTTCTTCCCATATGAAAGATCCATAAGTTCCCAAGTTTGATTTTCCATCAAAGCATCAAACTCAACTTGCATAGCATTTTTCCAAGATTGTGACTTAATATCAACTTCAAAACAATATGGATCTTCAAGCATAGTAGTCAAGAAAGTGTAGGAATTAATTGGATGAGTTTCTTCCCTTTGCTTGGCCTTAAGACGAAGCATTCTACTCTCCTCGGCCACAAGCACATTATGGAGCTTTTCCATTGTAGGTAGTCTATCTTGGATGGAAAACTTTGGACTAGATTGGTATAATCTTCACTTAGTCCATTTAGAATGACTTGCACAAGTTCATTATCTTGGATTTCATCTCCTATTGAAGCCAATTCTTTGTTCAAAAAATTGATCCTAAGCACATACTCTTGTGCACTCTCTTCACTTCCTTTCATGCTTTGAAGCACTTGATTTCTAAGCACGAGTATCCTTGAAGTGTTATTGGATTCATAAATGTCTTTTAAAGAATCCCAAACCTCCTTGGCCAACATACAAGATGACACCTCTTTCAAGAGGTCATTGCTCACATTCATCTTGATGCAATGTAAGGCCAATGTAGCATTTCTCTTGTACCTAGCTTGCTCTTGTCCAGGAGGTTCATCTTCCTCTTCTAGGACAATGCCATAGAGATCATGGAGCACCAAAGTGATTCCATTCTCAGTTTCCAAATGGAATAATTAGTGGATGTGAGCCTCTCATTGGCTTCTAGCAAAAATCCACCCATTGATGCCATTATGAATGGTTTAGCATTTGAAATTCACAAAGATTTCACTCAATGGAATGATCTAAGGCAGACTTCTAGCACTCAAGATGCTTCTAGTCTTGGCCCAATCAAACTAGCACAAAGCTTGGTTGATGGTACAATGAGATCACTACCAAATTAGCAAATCACTCCCTAGATCTATGATTTTTGGCAATCAACTCCCCAGTACTTATCACTCCCTATCAATATCTGAAAAATGATTTTTTTGGGCCTAATCTGGGCTCCCAAACATTCACATCAATGAATCATTACAAGATCCTATCATTGATATGGAAACTATGAAGCTAGATCTAGACAATGCACCAGAAATCTTGAAAAGTGGATGTGTATGTGAAATATAGGACAAATTCAAAGTTAGGCACTTGTAAGATAGGTCCAATATGGACTCACATGTGTGAACAATACACCTACAGCCCAAAACTCAATTTGATCCAAAAAAATTGACGCTACCACTTACTGCTAGCTCGCCCTCACAAGATAAAATCAAGCACTCAAAACTTTCTAAGTTTGGGTGTGTTCATTGATCATTTTCATCGCCTATTGTACTTGGATCTAATATCATGTTGAATTCACTAAAGTTTGGACCTTAATTGGATCTACAATTGATCCACAAGAGGTGTTGGGTGCTAATTAGATAGATCAATCTCAAATCTAATGTCTATATTTAGATCTAGATAAAAAATTGCATCTAACTAGCAAGAACAACTTGACAAATGATCAAAACAACTCAAGAGCGAAATCACACATGTGAAACTCTGTCACTGTATGGACAGTGAGCATGGATTGAAGATCACTACCTATTGATAGCATTGAATGCAAGAAATCACAACATAAATAGTGAAAACTACAAGGTATTGCCTCAAAATCAAGATCGCTCATCAAGATTGGATTATCGAAATGTACTTGATCTATATAGATCAAGTACATTTTGACCTTGTATGCTGATTCATCGGGTCTGGAACGTGTGGGGAATGCCACATCATATCAACCAATAAATGCAAGATAATTGGAAATGACATTTTTTTCTCAATTGTAGTTGTAATGACAAATGTAAGAACAATTCTTCCATGATTCGGTTTGATCGTCTATTTGGTTAATGATGAACAAATGAGTACATTCTATCTTGGTGCCTCTATGCAAAACCAAATGTCTTTTTTCTTTGATTACATACACCAACTAGAGCCGTTGTCCAAGCACATTTTACTTTTCTATACATCGAACATTACGTGATTGATAATCCGATTGAGCTTGCTCAAGATCTTGTCACAAAACATAAGACAAATCGAACAATGACTATAGACACCTAGTTTTTTCACTTTGCAAAACAAGTACTACCAAAATGCTCACTCAAAACAAGAGGATGGGCTCATTCAACTTAAACAACTCTAGTTTAGTGATGAACTACAAAGTGTTGTGTGCATATTGACCATTTTCAAACCTTATGCATTTGGAGTTGTTTTTTGTAAAATAAGAATCTATACAAGAGCAAGAATAGGAATCTCAAATTTAAATACCCTCTAGAGCTTTTTTTAAGCACTAAAACATTTAGGGAGAAGAGTAGAATAGGAACTTTATTTTCATTACTAAGTGATTTTTTTTTGCTTAGTTTCTTATTTTGTTGAAGAGTCACTTCACAATGGAATCAAACCACGAGTATGAGTGTGATTATGATTCCACTTTCTATGAAGATTGTTTAGACGTTGTCAAGCAAATGAAATTAATGGGCAAAATTTAAGAATTTCAAAATTCATGGAAACAAATGTACTCGGAGAAATAGGAAAATACAAAGAAATGGCTTATGCATTGGAAAGAAGAGGGAACACTTAACTCCTTGTCTGAATATATGTCATTTATCAAGCATCTTGTATAAGAGGAGTTGGTTCCATATGAACTTGGCCATTCTAAGAAAAAATTTGAGAATATCAAGATAATATTTGCAACATTCCAAAACCTTGGTGTTGAGCTCAAATCCATGTTTCTTGAAGCATTTGAGAATCTTCAAGATGGCCTAACTTTGATCATGACACAAATTTCAAGGGCAATCAATATGTTATCTTTTTATTCCCCAAATTTATCAAGTATAGCATCATTATCTTTGGAGACTCATGTACACATTCAAAGGACTTAAGACATACATGTTGGTTATATGGCAACATACCATCTATTCTTAATATGGTATTGGGATTAGTAAGGACATTGATTGTTCTAATGTTTTGGGCAAAGGACAAAGCAACAACATTGGATGCTGAGCCACAAAGAAACACAATTGGCATTGGATAAATCAACCTTAAGGCAATGGTATTGGTGGAGAGGTCATCCAAACATTTCTACAAGAAATGATGTGCATCATCAACTTTTTCATCAAGCACCCATCAAGGCCTGGTAATCAAGGGAAATCTACATCAACAAGTCTATTCCAATTTTGGTCCAAAAGCATTCACATTGCCATATCTGATTTGTTTTTTGTACTTCATTTCTAAGGGCAAAAATGTTTCAGCAGGTGTAGTGTCATGTGCTAGGCCTAGAACATTAGTTAATGATATTTTCTGATTGTCAGCTTGAGGGCTTTGAAGGGAATTAATAAATCATTTGTACCCCTCTTAGACCCCTCCAAGCTAATAGTTAGGCCATTATGAGATAACAATGGTAGTTGGGAGATAACGATGGTAGGTGAACTTTTAGAAGATAGTTAACTTGTGGAGGTTTTCTTTAAGTAAACGCACTCTACCATAGATCATGATGTTTTAGGCTCATTCAAAGTGATGTGAGTTTCTACTCCTTCGTTAAATAGGAGCTATGGGACTCTTCCAAGCTATGGTCTCATGTGCCACTATCCCACGTGATGTTTTCATGTCTTTCTTGATGAGAATCTCATGTCCTTTTGGCATTCAACCATCGTGGTTTCCAATGTTCTTACGTTGTTAAGTCTTTTCTCTAGTATCATGTTGGATAGCTTGTCTTTGAATTGGCGTATGTAATTTGGCTTGCTAATTTCTTAGGCATAGGCATATGACAAGAGATTCATTAATTGATGAATTAATGATACACATCAATAATTTACAAGATTTATGGTTCTAGGATATGATTTTAGTCAATAATTGCTTGTTTTTGAGGACTTTTGATTAGAACGGTGCGGTAAGAATCATAATCCAACAAAATCAGACGGTTGCGGATTTCCTGCATTATATAAAGAAATGTTGCAAGTGTCTAAGGACAGTATCCGTAATGTTCATGACAGAGCTAAACACTATGACGATCTTAAGAGATCTCTCATAGATTATAAAGTTGATGACTGGGTATATCTTAGAATTCCAAAAGATTTAGGACATTACATATTAGAAAGCATTATAAAGTGTCTACCCGATTTTGTCGACTGTTGATTTAAAGTCCTTATCGAAACTAATAAAACATTTTACCACTACAACTATGTTATTCGCTCCAATGGAGGATTTAAAGTCCGCAATGAACGTAAGAACATACTATGCCATATTAGTTACAATGGAGGATTTAAAGTCCTCATTGGACCTAAGAACATACTATGTCATATTAGTTCCAATAGAGGTCAAAAGAGACTCTACTAATGGCTGCATCCTGCTTGCCTTTATTAGGTGCAGGTGTGAAAAGAAAAGGGCGCCAAAAGACATACCATGTCCCCAACAATGATAGCAATGTCTCGAGCTCTTTCTTTCTTTTTTCGTTTTCAAAGCCATATCTAGCACTTTTCTGGATTCAAGGAAATTTGATACTTGCGACAACGTTCAAATACTTTTTCCAATCGAACCAGGTGGTCTGAGTCTGTGCTATGGACTCCAAGGTCATCCATAAATTTCAAGAAATTTCTGTAGATAATCTTTAAAAGCAAATTGCATTACTCTTTGAAACGAACTTGGTGCATTATGGAGTCCAAATGGCATTACTTTGTAAGCATAGGTCCCCCATTCTGTTGCAAAGGCTATTTTGTAATGATCTTCAGGTGCAATTTTGACTTAGATGTAACCACTAAATCCATCCAGAAAATTATAAGCTTCCGCTCCAGCAAGGCGATCCAAAATGCTTTCAGTAAAAGGTAACATAAAGTTATCTTTTCTCGTTCCTTTGTTCAAGGCCTTGAGATTCACACAAATTCTCAATTTTTCATTCTTCTTAGGAACAATGACAATTGGTGAAACCCATTCGGTATGCTCGATCTCAAAAATGAAATCAACGTCAAGCAATCTCTGAAGTTCTTTCTTTATCAGATCCGCAACATTACGATTATAGCGATAGAACTTTGTCACCTTTGGAACTGCATCAGGTATTAAAGGTATGGTGTGTTGAATAACTGACGTCGGGATCCCTTTAAGATCTTTATAAGTCCAGGCAAAGCAATCTTGATACTTAATAAACAACTTCCGTAGCGCTTGAAAATGTTCAGGATTAAGTTGTGATCCAACTTGTACAATCTTTTTTGGTTCTCCTGGCTCAGCAAGATTCATAGGCTTTGTCTTAGCTGGGCCATCGTAAACAACTTTCGATTCTGGCACTTGGTCTTCAAGTTCATGGTGTGCTTTTGGCAACATGATAACCACATCATCCAGTGTATAGCATTTGAAATGTTCAGGCATATCATGCTGGACCTCATCTGATTTCTCTTTATCAAAAGGATTAGACTTGGATCTTTGCTTAGTCTTTTTAGTAGGAATTGATCATGGAGGCGATGATTTCCGAGAGAATAGACTTTTCTTCGAAGGTGAAGACTTCCTGGACGATGATGTCTTGCTAGAACTCTGACTTGAATAATCTCCCTTAACTTTTCCTTTGCCTTTATCCAGTAAGGCTGGCTCATTCCTTTAGTCAATCTTTTCAAGTGGATTTTCTCATTTTAGGACTATATTATACTGTTGTTTAGCTTGTTTCTTCGTCATTGATCATGAGATCCTGTCTTCCTTCAATATAATTGCTTTTGGCGGTTTTATTGTTGGTTCATAAGTAATATTACGTACTTCAAATCTGGTCGGATCCATATGATTTAGAATTTGCTCATTAGTAAGTTCTACATTATCACCATAAGTCAAGGCATGACTCACAAGAATGAGTTCATCTTCAATCGGGTTTGGTATGGGCGGTTCTCGATATCCCATCTGGACATACAATTGCTGAATAATCCGAGGATTAAAGTTGCAAAAAGCAGTCTCATGATCAGGCGAATTACACAAATGGCATATACTAATTTCCATTCATTTTTTTATTTGAGGACACTCATTCACTGTATGATTTCCCATACAAATGGAACACCAAACATTTTTTCTGGTAGAAAAAGTCTTAGCAAATTTCTCAGGTTCCTTGTTCACTTGTCCATGGAAATTTTCCATTGAGCATCATTTCTACAGTAGAATTGACATTCGTTGATGCAATAGTGGTGGATGTCATAGTGGTTTGCCCTGGTGTATAAGACAACATAATGACATTTGGCTCAGCGTCTCAATCTTCATCCTCCTCTTGTATTGCATCATCCATAGCGTTTTGCAAAGTCGCATACTCATTGTGGCATTTTAACTCATGTCTGATCCTTTTCGGAAGACCTGCTAGGAACCACATAATCATGGCATCTTCGATAATCAATTCAGGTACGCACTCATATCTGAGGCGTTTTACTCATTCAATATAATCTCAAACCATTTTTCGCTTTCCCATTTTAATTTTACTTAAGAGTAAGAAAGAGTCTTCCATAAACTTCCGAGGTTTGAACCGTGTGATGAGGACTCGTTTGACAGTCTTCCAATTTGTACGCTCAGTTTCATCTTTATTGTAGTACCAATCTTGCACTGCACCCGTTAAAGCCATAAGAAAAAGCTTAAGTTTATCCTGGGGGAAAACTTTGCCATAAACTTCACAAGATTCAGAATAGATCTGAAGAAATCTAATTGATCTATTAATCCATTGTAATTGGGTAGATCCAAACGGGGTGCTCTCCTAACAATGATTGGATTGACTTCTTGAGGAGCACCTCCAGGGGCAGCCATTTTTACAGATTAATTTAAGTAGACAATGAGATTGAATCTATATTTTTCAATCAGGAACTACCTCAGATCAGATTTGCTAGATCTCTTTCACTTGACGAAAAATCAGGTTTCTAAACTGTGCAAAAAATTATAAGATCAATCGATTGATACTTCTCAAAAATGAAGAATTCTCAGAATCAGAATCAAATTGGACCAGATTTGATCCAAAAATTGACAAGAACTTGATCTGCAAAATCAGAACCCAAAAACAATATTGGCGAAGGTTTTCTAGACGAATGTTGACTCGGCAAAGGTTCAAGAGTGCTATTATTGGTAAAAACTCTTTGATCAGACTTTTCTATCAAATTCCATAAATATTAACCTTTGCCGAACTCTCAGATTGAGAATCTGACTCAAATAAAGCTAGGGTAGAACTAGCGAAGGTTCCTGACAGATAAAAGCATAGTTTCTGTAGTTTGGTGAGAGTAAAAATAGAGATTTTTCATGATCCGGATAGAATGAATGTTCGCTAAACTCCAAAATAATAAACTATTATAAATAGAATAATCTGGTAACTCAGCGAAGGTTCTGGTGAAGAATCAAGAGTAATACCGATATTTTTGCAAAAAAAAAACTTTTTTGACAAAAAAATATGACAATATGACAACTGATCCTCTGAGATATCTTCTATTTTTAATATTATTCTTCGCCGACCTGGAAGTAGATAGATCTGAATCACACCTATGCACAGTGAATCGGACGAAGGTTCTTTTTCTATTTTTTTAGGATTTTGGTGATTTTTTTGCGTTTTTTTATGGTTTTTCTGATGTTTCTAAAAATCTGTTGGGAAGGATTGTTTGCTCTTAAAATTGAAGGTTCTGAACCGAAGGTCAGGGAAAATCACTCCCAAACTAACCCTAAATGCAGATTTAACACTATTCATGCCACGACAAGATGCCTAATGCAAGCTAACCATCCAACAAACATGCTGCAAGCTAAAACGTTGGCGTAGCTCCCCGACAATGGCACCAGAATTGTAGTGGGTTTCTTTCCTATCCTAATCTCAACCCAAGATCTAAGCAATCTAGCATCAAAGAGTAGAAGTTAGTCATCACATAGAGGTTTGTTCCCATGACAGTGATAGCATATCTCAGAATTCAGCATGAATGGATTCAGATCTACATCTAACACTAACATCCATTAACACTACAAGTTAACAATATAACCATTAATACTACTTCCTCAATGATAATAGCTTACTGTTTCTCTCTCACAAAAAGTATAAGAACATGCAAACCCAATAACAATTAGATACAACAATTAACAAATACAAAGAAAAGCATGAGAGATGGAGGAAAAGTGATAGAGAGCAAGGACATTCGTAAATCCATTTCACAAGAGAACCAAATTGCTTTATTGAAATGAAGATATGTACATGTGTAGAAAACTTGAGGTTGGGTCTCTTTTTATAGTAGAGAGGAGGACCATGGCCTCAAAATCCTATTGGTCCAATTCTGCCTCCCTAACTATTCAAACTTCAAAAAAAGTGGGAACCCATTCAATAATTGGAGGAAACCAATTTGAATTTGAATTTGAACAAATTTTGGTGGGAGTCCCAACTTTATTTACTAACCTGACATTTAGGCCTACAACATTAAAAGTCCCACAAAAAGGCCTAACGTCCTCTTATTGACTTTCCAAATATTAAATAACTATGTGATCATCGGGTTGGACTTACACACGTAGGGTGTCAAATCCCTCTCACTTATTAACTAGGGTTAGGATCCGCAAACCCTCCAACACACATGCCCTAATATGGTAATTTCAAGGCTTGGCCTATCATTAAAAGACATTCTGTTGTTTGGGAAGACTAGACTATGATAAAATGCTATTTATGTTGTTAAGCGGTACAACTTCTTTATGATCTGCCATGTATCATATTCCATTGTTGAGTAGTTCATCTCTGCTTCATTGAGCTGTTGTCTAGCAAAACAGATTGGAAAATTCTTTTTTTTGCTCCCCTGACTGGGTCAAGATGGCTCCACTTGCATATTTTGATGCATCCGTATGCAAATGAAATTCAATAGTCCAATTGGGCGGTCGTAATATTGGCACTGAGATCAATGGTTCTTTGAATGTTGTTTGCATACTCTCTGAAAAGTGCTCAAGGCATTGCAAAGTCTAAACGGTTTGTAGCAGCTGAAACCGTCCAGAAAACTATAGGCTTTTGCTCCAACTATGCAATCTAAAACACTTTATGTGAAAGGTAGGGAAAAGTGATCCTTCCTTGTCACAACATTCAAGGGTTTCAAATTCACACAAATTCACATCTTGTCGTTCTTCTTGGATACTATAACTACGGGTAATACCCACTATGTGTGCTTGATTTTATAAATGAATCAAAATCAAGCAGCTTTTGCATTTCCTGTTTGATCAGCTTTGTGTAGTTCGGGTTGCAGTGATAATAACGACTTACCTTGGGGACTGCTCCTCCTTACACCAAGGGTATGGTGTGTTGGAATACGGTTGAGGGTATACAATCTTTATATGACCATGCAAAACAAACTCAGTATTCTGTCAACATGTTTCGTGGTCTTGTGAACTGAGGGGGTGTCAATTTTGCTCCCACATGAACAATTTTGTCTGCTTCTTTTGGCTCTACTAGATTCATTGGTTGCATTTGAGCAAGTCCCTTGTAGACTTGTTCCTTATCATCATGATCCTTGTCAGGCACATTCTATGAAAGGCGTTGATATCTGCAATGGATTCTTTGGGAAGGCTATAATACCACTTCCTAGCTGTTCCGGTGAAGGTGATCTCAAAATACATCATAGGGTGACACGGGTTTGAGATTCTATTTATATGACAAGCTGTCCAAAAGGCATTTATATGATTTTCAACCCCTTCATACGGTGCCTTGTGGTATTAAGGGGTCGTACCTCTGAATTTAGACAATGGTTCTAAATTGACTGGTATAACTATAGGTTCTGTTACACTTGCTGCCATGATTTTTGGGTGGGTAATCTTGTTTGTAATTCCTGGTTTTCTGCTGCTAGCTACACTATGTCCCAATAGTTCGTCTGATTAAGATGTCACTCCTTCTTCCAATCGCACACATTCTGAAAGACTTGTAAAAATATTTGAGGGTCCGAGCTACCATCATACTTGGGTAGATCTAACTTTGGTATTCTTTTTTCAATATGAGCTCCAAAGTTAGTAAAGGCTCCTTTAAGGTGTGTTCTGGCCTGTGAGAATTCAGCACCATAAAAATGGGCTCAACCACGTGAAGATTTAGCTCTATTAGGTTCCCGGCTCTCGAATGGGTTTGTGGAAGGCTTGTCCCAGATGGAATGGCCAAGCTGAATCTTCCAATAAGATTCTATGTACTATCATGATGAAAGTAGGTGAAGCGAGTCGATCTGATTGGGAACATAAATTGCATGCAACATTATGGGCATTTAGAACCGCTTACAAGGGTAGTACAAATCAAACACCCTTTCAACTTGTTTATGGTCAAGATGCCGTTATGTCGATTGACCATCCTTACGCATAGCAACAACAGAGCGATTAGATGATGATAAACCTTTACAACTGCGTCATGAAGCTTTGCACAAATTGTGTGAAACTAGATTGATGGCAGTCCATATGTTAGTGCCAGAGAAAGCTCGCCGGAAGGCCTGGCACGATCGTCGATTACACAAAGGATCTAAAAGAAGGAGATCTAGCATTGATGTACAAAACCAAGCTGATAAAGGGGAAATTAAAGTTTACCGGTGAAGGCCCGTATAGAGAGAAGGAAATTATGAACTATGGAACAATGATTTTGGAACACTTGGATGGTAGACGCTTTGATACTCCCGTGAATGGCAACCGATTATGCAAATTTTGACAGCCTGCTCCGCTAGTTTAACAACCATGATCCAAATAATTTTTATTCTATTTGTTTTTCAATTTCTTGTTTTCACTACTTAATTGATATTTTCTTTTGGAAAAGACAGTATGAAAAAAAAATGAGGAAAGACTGATGAGCAAAAGTCAGAAATGTCATCAGATCAGAAAAATCGAAGGAAAGTATTTTTTGGAGTTAGATTTTTATGAAAAAATGACTTGAAAATTTACTGTTCTGGTCATTTTTTGCACAAACTGTGTTAGAATTGTTCGCCGAGTTTTCAGAAACAAGATTCACCTCAGATATACCCATATTGAGTTGGGCGAACATTCTTTTCACCAGTTGGTACCTGTTTTAACGTTAGGCGAATTATCAGCATTATGCCATTTTGGAAACCTTCGCTGAGCATCTTACTGTACTCAAAACCTTCGTCGACATGCCAGATGGATTTAAAATGGCAAATTTAGGTCGGTTATAGGTTCAGATCTTGAAAATTTGCATTTATGACAGTACCTGGGCGAAGAATGATCTTGGGCGAACCTGAAAAACATTCGCCGAATAGGTTCAAAGATTCGTAAACCTTCGCTAGGATTTTTATAGCCTATTTTCATAGTATTGAGCAAGCCTGCAAATTTTTGTCCAGAACTGATTAGCCAAACTAGTATTTTGTGTAATGGACCCTCCAAATTCACCTATAAGTAGGCTGAATTTGATTCATTTCTCACTTGTGCTAGTGGAGCTCTTGCAAATTTTTCTTGCGACCCAAACTTTCTGCCTTCTGATATACACTCGCACTTACTGTCCAATCACCATGTCTTCTACCGACACTTCTCAGTCTCCGAAATACTCCGTTCATCGTGGTGTTCCAACTGCAACAAACATCATGATGCTCCCTAGTGCAAGCATGGTCGCTCAATGGATGACCCTTGCCAGGCCTTTGCTCATGGCAATGAAAATCTACGTGCGCGCCTTCTCTGGAAAAATCAACATGCATTTCATTACCATGGCTTTTACCACGTGGACCGAGGCCAAGTCTAAGTTTTATGTCACTTTCCAGAATACCACACACAAGGTGCGTGTTACTAAAGCCGCCCTTGTTGCCATAGGAATCACATCTGGTAAGGAGCCATCTCCAAACTATAAGCACGCCAAGAACATGATCAAGTCGTTCATTGACACCTCAATCGAGTTCTACTGGACTCATGACGGGTATCTCTTAGACTCCCTCCGAAATTCTGTCATCCAGCAGGCTGCAACCCAGCTTCTGAACAGCTTCCTGATGGTTGGCAACCTTAGGAAGGAACGGAATTCCTCACAAATCATGCACCGTCTTGTCGAATCCAACTACAAGATAGGATCTAGCCCCCTCGAGTCTTATAACTGGTATAAGACGGTTTTTGGAGAGTTGAAGAGGGCAATCAAGGAGAACATCAAACAACAATTTGCGGCTGGCCCTCTCCTCTCTCTATTATCCGCCTCTTACTTGGAGGACAGGCTTCGTGGGTTTGTTGCTGATTTTGTGTCATCTGTTTATGAAGAAGCACTAGCAGAGTCATCTCACCAGACATCTACCTCACATAGTCATTGTCGTGTACGCATCAAGATTGTTATCCGTGTCATGTCGAAGGACTAGGCAAACATCTTCAGCTGCGCTTTTATCCCCCGCTGCTATCCGCACTTAACTACCTATTCTCCCCCCCACCTCTGAAGCTTCCCTCGCCTCTGCTTCCTCACAAGGACAGTCTGTGACCACTGGGGCTTCCATTCCCATCACATCTGCCTAGGCTGCCTCACCTCCAAACACGAGTGCTATTTCACCAAATACCCAGTATTTCATGGACATGTTCGATGAGTATGACCCCCTTTGGGCCAAAGAAATCTCTGTAATGCCCCATAGCCCAGCGCCCTTTGAACTCCATTCCTTCCGAAGAGGATTCAAGACTGTCCATGATTTGGAAAATATTTTTTAAGACACTTTTCAGCAAGAACCACAAGAAACTGTCGCAGCTCAGGTGCCAGATACAAATCGGGTCGGGCAAGCTGTCAAGTCACCAAAACAGTTCGACTCTATGGTACCTGAGGGCTACGAGCAAGAAGACATATTTGAAGAAGAAGAATCACGGACACAAACTCCATGCCAACCAAGGACAATACCACCAGGTCCTCCTGTTGCTACCACCTCCACGACAGTAGATTCTAGTGATGCCCTGAGTTTAGTCTCAAGCCTTGCGCAAGTGATCCAGTCTATGCTGGATAAGAAAAAAGAAATGGAACAACACGTATCAGAAATGGGTTTTGAGAACACACTTATTAGCCATAAAGTCATCCAGCTGGACAAAGAGTTGAAGATCGCCAAGCAACACGAAGCCAAGTCTGAAGCTGAGATGAAGAAGGCATATCAATCGGTTGATTGCCTCGAAGAGTATGTCACTACACTGCAAAATGCCCTCACAACTGCCCAAGACCAAGTGGACAGGGCCGTGCATGATGCAAAGCAACAAGTGCAGCTACTTGAGGGTCAACTGCAAATGGCTGAACAAGATCGCACACGTCTCCAAGGTGAATTGGATGCGACTACCCTTGAGCATCATGCATATCTAAAGACGCAAATTCTTGATCATCCAGTAACTTCGACGAAAATCAGATATTTGTTTTAAAAGGTTGAAACTTATAAAGTGGCCCTTCAAGGATTCCAAGGCCGCTTTGACAAATTCAAGGGTATGGCCTTAACTGAGTTGGCAAAGGCCAACGCAACCATCAATAAATATGAAATGGCTGCCACTCAGGTTTTGGATTCTAGCCCTCAGATCCAAGTTTTATTGATGCCACAATTCTCGCCTCAACAATAGGAAACATCAGGATTGGATACAAGTTTGGATTCAGGCATGGAACAGGGTGGAGCCCCTAACGTAGAAGAAGTTCAGCCAGTTCCACAAGCAACGCAAATAGATCCATCCACTTCAGGGACCAGACCATTGTTCAGAAGACCAATCAGCTTTGAGGACCATATCCAGAGCTTCTTAGTGCAACATCCCCATGAGTCTTCGCGTGGTGGTTGGGTCATTAAGTTTAAGACCTCTGAAATTGAGGCCGACAAGGAATTCGATAAACTACATGCATTGGGAGAGCAACCGGCCTAGAGAATTATCGTATTTGAGAAAACTTCGGAATCCATTAGGAGTTATGTGGCCAGCCCTCGCCAGTTGCACGTAGATCCATACTACGTACCGATGTCGCAAAGGAATAAGTGGAAGGATTTGGGATTGGCCATGGACAAAATTACCATCCATATGTCGAACTGGCCAATCATCCACCAACCTTACAGTTGGGAGATATCAGTGGATTTCCATCGAGCCCTACAAGCATACCAACGGGAGTATATCCACTCTCTCGATCCAACAATGAGGCAATCGACGCTGTTCGCAAAAGATCTAACTCTATTGGCATCCGTTGCAACACAATGGGATGATTGTCTAACCACTTTGGCATTCGATACGAATAAGCCAATGGCGTCAGATAGTATTAAAGATCAGCTGCAAGTGGCAAGATTGTATTTCCATGCTGCAATGATGGGAAGCTCCTGGCAATCTCGATTCACAGCTTGGACAACCTCAAAGTGGATCGCCGGAGCCCAGAGGTGTTTTTTGCCACACAACCTGGATTTCAACACTATCCGACTCGTTTCATTGAGAAGGTGCAGTTCGTTTAATAAAGATTCGACGTGATGGTAATAAAAGTCCATAGTAACTACAACTCGTAGGTGTCATGGGACCGCCACCAGTTTTGGTGGGGGATACTGTTGGAGGGTTTGTGGATCCCAAGACAATCCTAACCCTAGTTAATAAGTGAGAGGGATTTGACGCCCTATGTGTGTAAGTCCAACCCGATGATCACATAGTTTTTTGATAATTAGAAAGTCAATAAAATGACTTTAGGCCTTTTTGCGGAACTTTTAATGTCGCAGGCCTAAATGTCAAGTTAGTGAATAAAAATGGGACTTCCACCAAAATTGGTACAAATTCAAATTCAAATTGGTTCCCTCCAATTATTGAATGGGTCCTCACTCTTTTTTAAATTTGAATAGTTAGGGAGGCAGAATCGAACCGATAGGATTTTGAGGCCAAGGTCCTCTTCTCTACTATAAAAAGGGACCAACTCGAGTTTCCTACACATGTACATATCCTCATTTCAATAAAGCATATTGGTTCTCTTGTGAGATAAATTTATGAATTTCCTTGCTCTCTATCACTTTTCCTCCATCTCTCATGCTTTTCTTTGTATTTGTTAATTGTTTGATCTGATGGTTATTGGGTTTGCATGTTCTTATACTTTTTGTGAGAGAGAAAGAGTAAGCTATTATCATTGAGGAAGTAGTATTAATGGTTGTAGTGTTAACTGGTAGTGTTAATGGATGTTAGTGTTAGATGTAGATCTGAATCCATTCATGCTTAATTCTGAGATATGCCATTGCTGTCATGGGAACGAACCTCCGCGTGACGACTAACTTCTACTCTTTGATGCTAGATTGCTTGGATCTTGGGTTGAGGTTAGGATAGGAAAGAAACCCACTACAATGTGCCATGCTGATCAGTTTATGGGCATTGGTCCATATCAGTTCATTTTGTTTTGTGTATAAGTATGAATAGTTTTCACCATATATATTGTATCTCACTAAAAGATATGGTGTGGACACGTGTGCTGGTATTAGGGCAAATCCATGTCATTCTAACCCACATGAGAACTTTCAGAAAACCAGTCACGCACTACTGTCCATATTCCTGAGCATATCCATGCTTTTCAGTCGTATCTCACCATGCTATGATATGACAACTGAATGGGTATTATTTTGCGATAGCCATGATTGAATAGTGTTGTTTTGAATAAACTTGCATTTATCAAAACTACATATTCAGACCGTGGTATTCATGACACCGTTATTGATAGGTTATATATATTATCGGTGAGGTCTTCGTGGTTTTTAAAAGGTATCATGACAGATCCGTGCCATTCTAGTCCTTTTATAAGAAACTTTTATCTTACGCATATCCATGTTGTCTAAGATAATTTTAATGAACAACCTTTTCAATGGACAACATTTAAGTCATCATTATTAGAGTGTTAAACCGGTTACAAAATGGTAGATGGCAGGAAGTGGGAAAAGACGTGTTTAAGCATCCGTTGTCTTCTTACTAACCATAGAGAAAAATATACGTAAAACAAAAACCTCTTCCCTTTGAGTGTAAGTTGCTTATGCACAACCTGAATTCTATTGCGAGAAATCATACCTGGATGATCGCATATGTGTTATCTTGTGAGGATGTCATGTTAATCCTTCAAGTGCTCTTGCTTTCTTTAGAATCAAATCATTAATAATGTTATTGCCAAATAAGGTATTTTCATCCTTGTTTAAAAGCATAAATCAAAGTAGTAGAGACAGCCACTCGTCAGTTGCTATATCAATCAGGAGCGAAGGGTTTTATGTATGTACCTACGCATACGCTTATAGATAGATGATTCGAAACTGAATCTAACTGAAAGAAAAGGTCGTAGTAATAATCGATGCTACAAGATGTACTCTAGCAGCCTGACAGATGCATGAGAGATAGCAATAAAAAACTGATCATGCAAGATTATGAGTTGTAGTTCTTGTATGATAGAATGAAAACAAAGTTTGATCCATCGTTGGACTTGTAAGTGACCTTTCAGTACTTAGCAAACAACCGAACATACATTCTATCCATCACTGGATAGTAGTGCTTATTATGTGTTATAAATAACAAAAAATCATCATTCACATATATGTGCAATGGTGAGTTGATCACCCGCCGATAAGGCAAAGAGTCATTCCCCAAGAATATGTTGGGTAAAAACCCAGTTAGCTTTTCCATGACATATATGATAGTTTCTGTAACTGAGTTTTCTTGATCATTAGGAAAGGGACTGAATTTAGGACTGTTAAGTCTATCTAGGGCAAGCTTCCATACAAGGAATTTGTGTATGAAACTGGGATTGTGTTGTGTCTTGTCAATGCCATTGATATAGAGCAAATTTGTGAGCCATAGTCTTTCATTTTAGCAGTTTGTATTTTTGCAGTTGTGTCCTTATTGCCATATATTCAGGTTTTTTTTTTTTATGATTTCCATAGCAAATGTTTTTACAAAAAGTCACATGCTCCCTTATAGTTTCTTCATTTAAATGTTCATGCGTAGGCAAGAGCTTGATTAATTTGAACAATCCATCATAAAGTTCAGAAGCCACCTCATTCATATTATTCTTTCTCAAGGTAATATGATTGAGACCCATATCTAAAGATTTACGTAAAATCGGGCTTTTAACAATATTGCTATCTGTAGAAATAACATGCCCAAATTTTTTTGCAACAAAGTTCTTGAATCTATTAAGAGATAAGCATTCACACGAATGTAAGTTGTCAATGTCAAAATCACAGAAAACATCATAGGAAAAATACCAATCACTTTTGACACTTGGTAGGTAAGCCCAACCAAACGTAATATCATGAAAGCGTTCATCTACAACAACGAATGCTCCGAATAAAACATGAGCATAAAAAGTCGTCACATGGATTGCTTCAAAAACTCTATTGCGGTATCATAGATGTAAAAAAGAGCTCCCTGAATAACTGCTAGTGGTCAGTTGTAGACGTCGTGTCGCTGAGATATCGACTTCTATTATTTCTATCCTTTTTTCCATCATGCACACAGATTAATCTCGGTAAAAATTCAGCCTTTTGATAGGTAGGTCGCTCTTTGTGCTACTTTGCCCTTCCTTTCCAGTAAATCGTCTTCTCTTCCTTGTTTGTGATGCAGATACCACAGAGTTTGGATTGTTGAGATTAAAATTTCCCGTTCTTTTGCTTGTGTTTTGAAAGTATTTATCTTGGAGAGTGGAAAAGCTTGGTCGTTTAAGGAGGCGCTCTATCTCTCGTATGTCTTCAGCATCGTCGAGGTGTGATAAGAGTTTGGCAGAAGAATCTTTGGCAAGCTCAATAGAGGCATCAACCATGTATTGTCGAATGAAAAGAAAGGTAAGGTGTGCCTTAACCACATCTCTGGCGGACTTATGTAGCCATAGAAAGAAAGAATTCATTTGGTTTTGGAGAGAAGCACCAGGGAAGAACTTGTCTAGATTGTTCATCATATACCAAATGGCGTGGTCAAACTAGATAATGGATGAATTGTTTTTGCATTTCTCACCACATCCACATTTAAAGAATGGTCGCTTCCAGTTCCAGATTCTTGCTTGGTGAAGGTTCATCCTATTAAAGCCAGTCTCAAAGTGTCCTCTGATTCTGACCCAGGTCTGCTCAGAAGGGCAACGAGAAGGCTCAAATTTGTACATGTGAATAACAGTATCAAAGGCTACAGGAGCCTTAAGAGAAGGATTTTTATGTAAAGCAGCGGACTTACAAACTTCTATTTCTTTTTCAGTAAGATGTGACATCAAGATCCAAAGGTCGATAGGCACAGGGGCAAGAAAATTGACAGTAGGTAGGCTCCAAGGCTTATAGGCGGTAAAGGCAGATTTGAACTCAATAGTTCTGCTGGGTACAAAAGGAATTTGACAGTTTTTGAATTGGCAAAAGTCATATGAAGATTGATCACCAATATCATAGATATCTTGAGAAAACAATTCAAGCTGGGAAGCATTGTCCTCGTCAAGCTCATCTAAAAAGACCAAAGAGTGTGGTGAAAGCGGTGCATCAGAGGAAGTATGTGGCACATCAACAGAGGAATTACCATTCCCATTCTCAAGGCACACAAAGACTTTTCTAATATGTAGATTAAAAAATCTTTCATCTTCAGCCACACAGATCTTCTACCATACTCAAAGTATCATTCTTTTTAACAAACTCCAGATAGATCTTAACCAAAGAATACATCATTACGGCCTTTTTCATACAACAAATAAGCATCTGAATAAAATGGTTAGGTGGAGGTAGGGGCTCCCCATAACCCAAAAGAGTAGCATCTTGAAACCATCTTGTGGACTAAAACATGAAAACAGACCTTTGTTATCTTATGAACCGGATAGAAGGTAAGGGTTTAGAACTATCCCAACCAAGGAATAGTCGGAGTTACACCACAAGGATGCAGAGAGAGAGATACACAATTTCACATAGTTCCTCTTGACAAAGCAATACCAAATAACCACTCTCAAAACGTCCAGCTGATACCTGCCACCATCCTAGAACACAAAACCGCACAAGTTAGTACAATGGGGAAGACAGGTGTCATAGCTGAGCGTTAGTTGTTATCCATGTCCAAAAGAAGTTATACTACTTATCAGCATAAATAGCATTTTAAATCATAGTCTAGAGTTCTCAAACACAAAGACGATTTTTTAGTGATAGGCCAAGCCCCTCCATTACCGTCTCCGGGCGAGTGCCATGCTAATCAATTTTTGGGCATTGGTCTGTATCAGTTAATTTCGTTAAAAGCATAAGTATGAATAGTTTTCACCATATATATTGCTTATCGCTAAAAGAAATGGTGTGAACATGTGTGCCGATGTCAGAGCAAATCCTTGCTATTCTAACCCTGGCGACTTAAGAAAGGTCACGCACTACTGTCGATACTCCTGAGCATATCCATGCTTTCCAGTTGTATCTCACCATAATCTGATATGACTACTGAAAGGATAATAAATTTGCAAAAGCCATGGTTGAATAGTGTAGTTACGAGTGAACTCACGTTTATCGTAACTCCATATCCAACCCGTGGTTTTTTAAGACCTTGTATTGGATAGGCTTCATCTTATTGGTGAGGTTTATGTGGTTTTTACAAGGTATTAGGGCAGATCTGTGCCATTATAATCCTTTTGTAAGAACCGTTTATCTTACACAAATCCATGTTGTCCAAGATAATTTGAAGAGAAACCTTGCTTTGGGACAGCGTGTGTGTCATTATACGCAGAATAGTTACATTATTTATGAAGTGATATAGTGTAAGTGAGTAAAAACCAACTAATTTTTGTATTTAGGATCATTATTAGTCACCAAGAATGGAATATATTTGTAAAGAGACACCTTACCTTTCGAGCATAGGCGGTGCTTGCAAAGTCTGAAAACTGTTTGGAGAACTCATACCTGGATGATCATAGCAGTGACTTCTTTTGAGGATGCCATGTAGTCCCTCGAGTGCTCTTGTCTTCCTTAGACTCAAACCGTTCATAACGTTATTGTCAAATATTGTGAAAACGATAATAAGCACATTAAGGAGAGCCTACTATTCATTGCTTGTATAAGTCTGAAGCGAATGGTTTAATGTGCATACTAGTGCAAATGCTTACAGCTTTATGGTTCGAAACCGAACCTAATAAAAAACGAAGATAGTAGTAATATTCGATGCTACAAAGAGCGCAAGTTTTAATTGTTAGTGCTTAGACACAGTAGTATTCCCTTTGAAATAGCAATCATTCAAAAGTATGATAGCAAACAGGTTAAAGCATGAGGTATACTAATCATAATCAAAACGTGCCAGTGTCTGAGTTGTATCTTTTGTATAATAGCATGATACTACAATGGCTTCGTCTCTAGAGTATGTATGTCACCTTTCGTTACTTATGGAACAACCAAACATTCATATTGTCCTTTGAAAGATAGTAATGCCTATTGTATACTGTAGTTATCAAACCAAACTTTCATCCTTTCATATGTATGATAAGGAGTTTGAATCCACACAACCATTCATAAGGTAAAAAGTCATTCATCGCTGGTCATTAAGAAGCTTTTGTCTCAACCTACAATATGTGATGCATATCTATCATTATCATGCTTACAAAGTATGTGGAAGGAAGCATTGGTTCAATGCTGGACAACTTACCATATATATCCATTTTTTGAGTACATAACTTAAGAAAAATCATTGCAGGTCATATATCTTCAAAAATCTTCTACACAGTTGAGCATGCTTCATCACTGGACAACGGATAGTATTTATGAAAAAATGCCATACAAAAATGTGTATGAACCCTCGCTGGACCACGGATCCATACCATCGTGTTTATCACCCAGAAAGCTTGATACCATTTGTATGTAGCAAAGAGATGGAAGCAATGATATGAAATGAGCAGAACCATATACCATAAAGTAGACGTAGACGACTTCAAGCCAGGGAGAGCGCAATCTCTATCGTGAGCATATCTTCCAACCTTCTTCTCACCGTATAGTAGAAAAAACTCATTCGAGAACAGGTTATATATATTGGTTCCGTAGGAAGTATCGTGGAAGCTCCCTTTCAGCCAAAATTGGTGGGAAAATACTTTTTGAAAAGTGACATATATGGTTGGGTTGGCAACAAAGGCTAGGACCATCAAATCACATACGTTTATTTGTAGCTTGATCAAGGGTGGTAACTTATGATAAAGAAGAGTCCATGAGAGAGAGAGAGAGAGAGAGAGAGAGAGAGAGAGAGAGAGAGAGAGAGAGAGAGAGAGAGAGAGAGAGAGAGAGAGAGAGAGAGAGAGAGAGAGAGAGAGAGAGAGAGAGAGAGAGAGAGAGAGAGAGAGAGAGAGAGAGAGAGAGAGAGAGAGAGAGAGAGAGAGACCCACCAACTGACCCGCAGTTAGTGAATCCTTTAGGAGGCAGTTAGCTCCCCATAAGGGATAGCTAACTGCCCACCAATACAGTGTGGTAGATAATAGGACAAACCAGAAAATGAACATGTCAAAAGATGTTTGTTTATGATAAGGCAAAGTTTATCCCTCATGAAGCCATTTTTTTGAAAAGCTTTTAGCAGGATTTCTATCTCTTTTATAAAGGTTTCTTGCTTGTTGCAGCAATACATTGCATAAATAACTTGGGAAATAGTAACTTTGTAAGAATTGAAGATTGGTCTATTGGAGGCCAGATGTATGTATTATAAGTATTGAAAAGGTAAATCTCTTCTTTTGTCAAACTTTGAGAGATGAGTAGTACCCATAATGGGATTGAAAGCAATTGAAATGTTCAGAAAGTTAGTAGTGTTTGCTTCACAAGACTTTTTTTCAATACCAAGAGATTCCAAGGAATAAATCAAGAAAGAAGTTTTTGGAGTTCTTACCTAGTTCTTGTCCATAAACAAATCGATGTTCGATGGCAAGTTAAGATAGAAATCAATAGACGACTCGCATTGCCAGAATTAGGTTGTATCCACATTTAGTATACTCTTGTATGTTTTTGCCTTAAGGCCTACCCCTTCCACGAGGAATGGAGACAGTCATACCAAGAGCTCCTGTTAGGAATTTTGTGAGTCTAGTAAACATGAGCGTAAAAAGGCTTCACATGGATAGCTTTAAAAACTCTATTCGGTAACATAAATGTAAAAAAGAGCTCCCTGAATCACTGCTAGTAGTCAACTGAAGACGTCATGTCATCGAGATAGTGACTTCTCTTCTTTCTCTCCTTTCCCCAACCTGCACATCAATCAGTCTTGGTAAAAATTCAGCCTCTCGCTCTTTGTATTGCTACTTTGTCCTTCCTTTTCTGTAAACCGTCTTTTCTTTCCTGTCCCCAACCCTGATATGACTGAGTTTGAATTGTTGAGATTGAAAGTGCCTGTTCTTTTTTTTGTGTTCTGAAAGTATTTATCTTGGAGTGTAGAGAAGCTTGGTCATTTCAAAAGGCGTATGTTTTCAGCATCTCCCAGGTGTGCTAAGAGTTTGGCAGAAGAATCTTTGGCAAGCTCAATGGAGGCATCAATCATGTACTGTCAGATGAAAAGAAAGGTAAGGTGTGCTTTGACCACATCTCTAGCAGGTTTATGTAGCCACATCAAGAAAGCGTTCATTTGGTTTTGGAGGGAAGTACCAAGGAATAACTTGTCTAACTTGTTCATCATAAACCAGATGGCGTGGTCACACCAAATAATAAATGAATTGTTTTTGCATTTCTCACCACATCTACACTTGAAGAAAGGTCATTTCCAGTTCCAGATTCTGGCTTGATGAAGGTTAATTCTATTGAAGCCAGTTTTAAAGTGTCCTCTGATTCTGGCCCAAATTTGCTCAGAAGGACAACGAGATGGTTCAAATTTGCTCATGCGAATAACGGTTTCAAAGGCCATTGGAGTTTCAAGAGAGAGAGATTTATCTAAAGTGGATGATTTGTAGACATCTATTTTTTTTTTCAATAAGATGTGACATCAAGATCCAAAGGTCGATGGGCACAGGAGCAAGAAAGTTGACAGTAGGGAGGCTCCAAAGTTTATAGGTAGTAAGGGCGGATTTGAATTCAATGGTTCTGCTGGGTACAAAGGGGATTTGACAATTTTTGTATTGGCATAATTCATATGAAATGGCTACCAAACCATCATAAGAACCCTCGTAGAGCTCACTATAAGCAAATCTCACCCAAATGGACTCTAGTAAGCTCGGTGAGAGTTACGTGTGAGAGAACAATAAAAAAATAGACCTTGTGAGACTTCAATTAGAGACAGACTTCAGAACCTTTACAGACCATCAAAATTATCAAACCAACCTTCGCAAGCAGCATAAATGGAATCGTGGTAGTTGAATTGACTTGACTATAGGCTGGGTTTGAAGAAAAATATCGACTGGGGCAACTTGTACAAGAGTTCATTTCCTACAAGTGTTGAACCCTCACCAGACTTTCAAAACTCTCACAGGCAATCCAAATTATCTTTTGAACCTTCGCCAACTTTTTTGGGATCTTAGAAAATCATCAAGAAAGTTCTTGCAAAATTTGGTAGTGAACTGAGCTCTGAAAAGTGCACATTGCCTAATACACCATCTGATTCTCCGTTATAAAAACATGGAATTCAACTCATTTATCACTCTCTTTTTTCTTCATAATTTCCAACTTTATCCGATTGTCCTCAAAACCTGCACAAGCTCTCCTCAACATTCAATCACCATGCATCCAAATGTGCTTTCTCCCATTTCACTCACATCCCTCTGAAATCACTCATTCCACCCATTTCACCACCCTTTGAGTGATTCCTACCAAACTCTCTTTACCATCTAACCCGTCTTCTTCCCATACACCATCACGGCCTCTTTAACCAACCCTAACAACACTCCTTCAAGCCTTTATAACGAGATTGGTGCCACTCAGATTGCTCGCCACAACGTCCCTTCTTCCACCCATATCTTCGACCTTCCAACTGACACCCAGATCACCCCATGGATCCAATCCGCCCAACCTCTCCTGGAATCTATTCCCAGCTTTTCACCTATGCCTTACGTCTAGATTTTGTCATCCAGGTCAGGCCTTTGGAACTTGGGATAAGAGTAAATCTAGATTTTATATCCAATACCACGGTACCACGCATCGAGTGCATGTGAACCCAGAGTCGTCTTTGGTGATATACCAAAACCATCACATCGCCAAGCCCCTACCACCATCGCACCCTTCTTGGACTCCTCGGTGCCCATAATTCACACGAACGATGGGTATTTGATAGAGGCCATTATCGACCCTATTGTCCAAGCCGCTTCTCACCTCCTCAACAACTTTGTAGCCATTGGGAACCTGCACAAGGAGTGCATTCTATCCCTCCTTCTATGCCAAAAAATGTAGAATCCCATGAGGAATTCCCGACAAACACTTTGGTGCCATATGATTGGCACTCCTCTCAACCCTCTGCATTGCTCTCCTTTAACAGAAGGCTCATGGATTTCACCATTCACCCGTCCTCACCATCACCATTTCCTCCACCAGCCAATGCCCTCATGTCCTCCCTTTTGACACCACTTCCTCAAAGCGCATGTGTCATGCTGACACTTCCACACCCCCAACCTCCCATCCCATCATTGATCTAACTGCCACCACTTCTGCTTCTACAATCCCTTCATTCACCATTGCCTCTGATGCCACTCCATCCATCACCATAGAATCCCCTAGCTCTCTCCAGGCACCCTGGCCTTAATGAACTTGATCCACTTCACCCCTCCTACATCCCACTAATATTCTTGACACTACCTTGCAATTTTCCATACTTCACTTGATTCCCTCAATTTGAACAAGAATTCCCCATCCCATCCTCACCTTTGCTCTCTTTTCTACTCCCCCCACCGTTGTGGATGTCAAGTTTGACAAATTGTTGGATGATGACGCATTCATAAGTACATAATACATTCCATCGCCACAACTGTTACATACCTATGAAACTAGCAGTACTTCAGTGACCCCTATATGTCCATTTAGTGTTGGGGGCTAAATGGCAAGTTACCCTTGGATAAGAGGTACCCTTAGGATTAAGGGTAGGTGCCTTTGGATAAGGACAGACAAGTGACTATACCTTGGTTGGAGGTATGGAGTCAAGTTACCCTTGGATAAGGGGTACCCTTAGGATTAAGGGTATGTGCCTTCATATTAAGGTATTGGTGTCCTTGGATAAGGGCAGGTAGGTGTCTATGCCTTGGTTGGAGGTATGGAACCTAGTGAGTTGTTAGAAAGTCATTACCATGGGCGTTCTGGCTATTTTTCTGAACCTTGGGCCTCAACCTTGAACCATATCGCTTTATTGGTCTTGGACCAAAGTATACAAGCACAACTTGGGCAATGGGACCTAGTAGGAGGGCGCACTTCCAAGGTATCCATTGAGTTCCCAACTCCTACAAGAAAGGCATTCAAAGAGTCATAGGTTATGGAAGAAGTCTCTTGACCTTCCATAAGCCTATGAAGGTTTTTAACTCCCCTAGGCCTCTCTCTTTCTCATTGGCTGTGCATAAAACTCCATAGTGTATTGGAGGGTGCCATTTGTTATCTATGTGAGGGGGGTGGGCGCCCACAGGGAGGGGAGATATCTCTTTTGTTTGCTATGCTTATGCTCTAGTGTGGCTACTAATGTATAGAATGTTTTCTTGTGTGTAGTATGCTTAGGGTTTGGATCTTGCTTATGGTATGAGACATAAGTAGGGTTTGGATCTTGAGTATGTTATGGTTTGTGGTGGTATGCTTGTGATTAGTTATTGGTTAGCAAGGGGGTGCTAGATTAGCCAAGTTGCAGGACTACATTGTGCTAGCTAGCTATGTTTGGGTGGTGGCCACTTGTTATCTACTTTGTGACAAAGATTAGGGACACAGGTGGAGGAGAGATCCATGGAGGCTTGAAAATCCTTACTTGTAGGTGATGGCATCCTAGCATGGAGTTGGGGAGCATCTTGGAGCTTGCAGGTTACTTGGAGGATCTTTGGAGGCACTACCTTTGGATTAGGAGGACTTTCTGACTTCATTTGTAAAAACAATGTGCTGACCCAACAGCACCAGGAGAGCTCGTGCGATAAGAAAAACTAGTTGAAGAAGAAGAAGAGGCCGAGCCTCAATCAGGCCCAGCCAGCACCTTGACATCGGCCGCTCCTCGGGACATCACGACAGCCTACCAACAGTTGGGTCGCAGCTGCTGGGCGACCGAGTAGTTACATTGGCTACGAACAATACCAAACTGCGCGCCGAGCTTGAGCAGCTCAAACAAGACTATCAAATGGCGCAACAACACATAGGTGCGAAGAAAGCAAAAGTCATGAAGCTAGAGCAATACAAGGCAACGCTTTAGGACTATATCAAGCCACTCTACAAGTTGGTGGTGGATGTAGTTACCAAGGTCCAGGAAGCCATGACTACCGCACAGCAGCAGCTCCCCCGCTCCAGACCCAAATCTAGGTAGCTCAAACAAAAAATATATGGCTGGTAGCAAAGGTAGATGCACTACAAAAAGAACACAGTGAATGGCACGCCCAACTAGTGTCCACTACACGTCCACTCACCCAGCATGAGCCAACTATTTGGCTCAATAGGTGGAGCTTTATAAACATACATGGGTGGGCTATCAGGCCACGTTCGACCAATATCAAAAAATGGCATGACAAGAGTTATCTAAAGCCAAAGTCGCGTTGCACGATTGGCAGAAGCAAACCAAACAACAACAAGTGTCTCATGTGATAATCCCTCCGCCACCCCAATTTGATGCTGCACAGCCCAACCAAAGCCAAGATCAAGGGATAGATTCGCAAGCAGCGGGGCAAGTAGCAAAGCACTACACCATTCACGGAGGAGCAACTAGCCTCCTCATCTCAAAGCTCTCGTTCCATTTCAGCATCCAAGGCCTTCATCAAAGAAGAGATCGATGACCTTCTTTGTAAATATCCATACGAATCCTCATGCGGCGGCGGGTGGCAGATCTCCTTTACTGTGTCCAAAATAAAAGACAATGAAGTGTCTTGCATCTTGTGAAAGATTCAACTAGTTTAGTCATATTTGCTACATTTCTATATTTGGAAAATTGAGGCCAACTTTATATTAGACTTAGAGTTTGACTTTTCAAAGTTATGTTAGTCTAAATTGCATTTGAATAAACACTTTTTGAAAGTGTGGGAATGTTAGAAGTCAAGTTTGAGTAGATTCAAATTTAAATGTTGGGTACATTGAATCTAGACCCAACAAATAGTAGGGTTTACATTTTGGAGGAAAAGCCAAGTGGCCAAATAGGGTTTGGACCTTTTATAAAAGCATGTAACTCGTGGAGAGACATATCTTCTCTCTTCTCTATCTCATTTCATGCTTATACATGGCTTTGGTTCTACTATTCATTGGTGCACTATACTTGTGATTGCTTGCAATTCTATGTTTAGAATGATCTATATTTGCTACTTTTGGATCCACACTTGTGAAATATAGTAGCTTGCTGGTTTTGTACTGGGACAACAACAATACTTTATGTTGATCAAGTTCTATTAGAGTCTGTTTTACAAGTAGAGGTGAGGAAGTCCTCCAAATCCAAGGTAGAGCCTCCAAATGTTCTCCAAGCAACCTGCAAGCTCCAAGATGCTCCCAACTCCAAGCTAGGATGCCTCCACCTGCAAGTAAGGATCTGCAAGCCTCCAAGAATCTCTCCTCCACCTGTGTCCCTACTCTTAAACACAAAGATAGATAACCAGCTGGCCTCAAGTATTCACCACCCAACCATAGCTAGATCCAAGCTCCAAGCAAGACCCATCTAGCACCCCCTTGCTAACCATAAACAAATCACAAGCATACCACAACAGTCTATAGCATACTCAAGATCCAAACCCTCCTTATGTTCCATACCATAAGCAAGATCCAGAGCCTAAGCATACTACACACAGAGAAAGTACTCGACACACTAGTAGCAACACTAGAGCATAAGCAAAGCAAGCAAGAGAGATCTCTCCCCTCCCAATGGGCGCCCTAATACCCTCATATAGATGGCCCATGGACCCCTCCAGTGCACTATGGAGTTCCATGCCCATCCAATGAGAGAGAGACAGAAGCCTAGGGGAGTTAAAGAACCTCCAAGAACCTCCATAGGCTTAAAAATACACATGTACTTTTATCAAGCTGCCGCGTTATGTGGGCACCTCCTAGGAATGCACTGCCGGTTTAATTATGAACCGTAGGGGCTTGGCACACTTCTAGATTGGAAAAACTTATAAGTGGACTTGCCTACAATGTCACATAAAAAAAAAACATTTCAAGCTAAGATGCAATGTTTTCAACTAAGTCTTCTTCTATAAAAGCTAGAGGGTGTGTAGATAAGGGTGGTTCATCAACAAGAGAATGAGACTCTATGTTAAAGAGAACCATTAAGTTTTGAAAGCAAGTAAACATGTTTTGAATATTGTAATTGCTTTTTCTTTTTCTTCAAACCTTTCCACATAGCCAACAAGATTACTACATATGTTTTTGAGCATACCAAGATGATCTTTCTTCTTAAAAAATAAATATACATGATGATCTTATCATGGGGATCGACAACATTACATATATCTCTAGTAGTAGTAGTAATGAAAACATGGACATCAATGACCACCTTTAAACATCAAACAAGAGTTTGTCTAGTTTTTATGCGGTGGAAGGAGATCACCATAACCAAATTGACAACCTATTGAAACCAATTCGAGGATTGGACAATTGAAAAAAACATAAGCTGACCATGAATTTGTTAGAGTTTATCTTGCTCCTACTCATTTTATTTTACCTTTTTGAAATCCTTCCTTACTTTGTATGTACTTGCTTTAGTCTGAAAAATGCAGACAGACTGTAGTTTTAGTCATGTATTTTTATAAGTTTGCAAAAATGAACTAGTTTTTATACCAGATTTTGCACAACCCTACAAATGTGAAATGGCCCAAGGTTGGAAAAATACAATGGAAGGGTCGAAATAGTCCAAACTGGAATCAAATAAAAATCTAAGTTGGTTATTGGCTTGGATTGACGAGTTGAGTTGAGTAGTCATCTATTTCAATCCCTAGGGTCGAAATAAAAAATTCAACCCACTTATTGTGATCCTTCATCTATTTCGATTCCGACCTAGAAATTGGATTCTAGTCGACTATCAACTCCATGATCAAAATACAATGTGAGATCAAAATGATGCCCACATGACGCCTAGTCCAATGCAGTCGTTCAATCTTGCATTTTTGAAAAATAAAAATAAAAACTTAAAACTAACTTTGACAAAAATTGAGAAAATATATATTTTCAACTTAAACTCAACAAAAATGGCGCAACATTAGGAGAATTGTCACAATACATCCACATATTTTGGGAGGCATGTTGGCTGTTTGAGCTTGACACACCCTTAGCCACAATTTAAAAAAATGGAAGTAAAATTTTAGATGCCCTTGCAGTCTGGCAATCTATCCCATAAGCACACAGATACAAATTTTTGTACCTATCAAAACAAAAAATAATATCCCGTTTCGTGTTCTACAAGATGTGCACAAAATTTAGGTGTCTACAAAATTTGACGCGCGCTTGAAATTTTGAGTGGCACCAAAATCCAGTTCAAGTAAATCTTTGTCTTGGGACATGATGGCTTGGGTAGACTAGAGCAATGATGCCACTTACTATAAAACCTCTTTTTTTTTCTTGGGACATGATGGCTTGAGTAGACTAGAGCAATGATGCCACTTACTATAAAACCTCTTTTTTTCCCTCTTTTACAAAGAAAACGGTGCGGCCCCCCTCAATAGACTATGCATCTTTTCTTACACACATGGCACAAGATGATTTGAAGGACATGGGAAAAGAACATTTCCAATTTGTAGTACATGTTGTCATTGAAGAGGATATCAAGAAGGGACGTGAAGAGTACATGAAGTATGGAATTCTGAAATAAAAAATTGTGTGTAGTTAATACCCACAAACATTTTTGAGAGAGCTTTTATATTTTTCTTATTCCATATGAAGCCGCGATTGAACTCCTCTTTGCCTCAAGTCTTGCTTGCAATGCTGAGGGGTGAACTTGTACCAGTGAAAAAAGCAATTGTTGTTTGTAAGGCCATGAAAGCACTTGCGATGGTGCATTTAGAAGACATACATTTAATTTTTTTTTAATGTCAAACAGATTTTCAATACTTTTAAAATATGCAACCTAACATTGACAGTATGATTGCTAAACAGATGCACATGGAACGACAAGAAAGCTGTAGAGAAAATGAGAACAACAATCGTGTGTTACTAGAATATGTGGAAATTATAAACTCTTTTGATAGCCAAGATGCTGATGCTGTATTTCATATTTAGACAATGTTGTTTGTAAATGTTGTTTTGTGTAAACACAACCATTGAACTTCAAATTTTATGCCAAGATTTACGTTTGTGAACTTTTTACCAAAATTTTTGCAACGAGAATTTATAAAAGAAAAACTTCATGTTTTCATTGATAAAAAATTGGAAAATCCATCAAATTACAAAGGAGTGCATGTAGAAAGTATAAAGGACATAAGGTGAATTGAGATACTGCACATCAACTATACTAATATAATTGCAAGTTTAGGTAGTGCAGAAAGTTGAGAAGCAACCGTTCTTGCAACTATGGCATGTCGAAGTATTGCAAATGCTTGAATGTGTTGTAAAGAGATAGAAACTCATTGACGATAGTAAAATGTAATGCTAGTAGATAAAGGTGATGCATCACATCCTTCGAGTTTCACTACAAATCCTGCACAACTTGATAGAAAAATCATTAAATTTATTTTGTACCTATGTTTGTGATTTTTGATTTTCACAATTTTAGCCTACCATGGTGTTCTGCTCTTTTTAAAAGCAAAATGAATTACCTATCAAATCCTTATGAGATTAGATTTATTTTATTTCCAAAATAAGAAATGATGATTTGAACACGTACTGCGCATGTGAACCTAGTGGTTCATTGTTATGTTTTGCAGCAAATTTGTGTTTGTGAAGATGTTTCATTAGAATCTCAACATTATACCAGTTTAGAGGTTGTTGCTTCTGCAGAACAAAGAAAGCTGCCACAATAGCTTCCTGCCCCTCTCTCTGCCAACAATCTTCCGCAGCTGCAATTGATATTATAGTCCTTTTCCTTGTTTTAGGAGCTTGCGGGATTCTCTTCACGCGCCCTACTTCAAATATGCTTGTAGTGGGGCATCAGAGCTCTTGCCATAAAGCCTTGGACATGGAAATGAGATATTGGTTTGAAGTGGTATTGGTTTACGTTTATCCTCCTAGCAGTGAGCATAAGAACGATTGTAGGTGTGATCTTGGTTGGTGCCATAAGATCATTCTTCTGCAATGTGGGCTCATGCTTTTGCTTTTGATCAGGTGAGACCATGTCTTTGAGCTTGTTCCCTATCCATGGCAAATATGTGACCATAATGAAGAGGCCCAAAGTTTCTAAGGTCAATAGTTGTACAAAATTATGAAGTTGACTCCCAATGTGAGGAAGTCATCCCAAGATTGCAAGGAGTGATCTAATAAATACCATTGTGAAAGTTAAGCAGTCTTTCCACATTCTCAACGTCGTTGTTAATATTCCATTTTTTAGCACTCCTTTATTAGTTTCTACCATAATTGGCACAAGGTTGTCTTTCTCCCTTTCCATTTTGTATATATAGTAAGTCCCTTTATGAAACTTTGAACGCCAAACACAGTCCATCGAGGAAAATGATCGGTGCTGCTTAATGGTATTATTGTGTTCCCAAACGACATAACTAAGTTGATCCGTCTCAATGCCCAAGCTAGTAAGGACGACACCTAGTCATACATATCTTTAAGGATATGCATCATTAATGTCATTGGCTAAGCCTAGAGATCATTCTCGGAGAAGCATTCCGAGAGGATTGAGAGCTGTGGTGCTGGTTTGAGACCTGGTCCTGCTATACCTTGAGAAAGCGTCCGTGGTGTGGGGCACATATGCTATTGGCATGGGATTGGGTTTGGAGATGGAGAAGGTATGGGCTCAAAGGGTAACTCTTGGATGAGAAGCTAATGGCTGGGTTTGAAAACTTTGCTAGCAATGCATGCTGGATCTTTTTGAAAAGTTGAAAAGTCTGAAATTGGCGAAAAGTCAAAAACCTATATCCAGCAAATCCAAAAAACCAAAACCTTAAGACTGAAATATGTGAAAAGACTAAAATTATGAATTTTCTGGCGCGAATTTTTTTTTTAAAATTTCAAAATATTTGAAAAGGCCAAAATAGTCGAGAAATTCAAAATTGTAAACCCTAAAATATGATTTAAAAAAAAATAGCTGATATTGGTTCTAGGCGCAGGTAGGAACTAATCCAATCACACTTGGTAGCCTTCAGAAATCATGTGAATCCATAAAGGATTAACCTAACCACCTAAGAGCATTGCACAAAACAAGTTCCATAATAGAATTGTTCCAAAGTGAAGGCTACACATCTCTAGATTAATAACTAGAGGAAGATACAAAAAAGTAGATGACAAAGATCATTACCCTGAATAGTATTGTATAAAAAGTAATTTTTTGTCAACATAATCTTGACAAGAGAGGTCTACAAATTTCATACTTATAATTTGGCCCCTTGCATGCCTATTTTCCCTTAGTTTAGGACATTGCATGCTTGTGTAGAGAGAGAGAGAGAGAGAGAGAGAGAGAGAGAGAGAGAGAGAGAGAGAGAGAGAGAGAGAGAGAGAGAGTTTTGTAGGTAAAATTAAATGTTTTATATGGTGTTTTATCAGAGATACAGATCAAATTATATTGGAAAAGGTAGGAATTTGAAAGGTCCGTTGTGCAGAATTTGACAAGTACTAGAAGTGAAGCTTGCCATTACTTGATTGTTAGCATTAGCAGAAAGTCAACGAAAAAGGTACGTACTTGTTACCCAATGTGAAATCCATGTTAGGAAACTAGCTATAGTAATGAATTCTCGAAATTGCAATTTGTATAAATTATGTATGTTCAATTTTTTGGTATGTATAAGTGATTGGAATTCACATAAAAAACAATTAGTAATGTTCATATGTGGTTCCCGTATTAATTGAATTAGTCTTGTAGTGAAATATACTATTACTAATCATTTTTGCTAACATCTTGTAAATAACTAAATGTAAAAATTAGTTGTGTGTACGTATGAATGTAAGAAATATGATTATTTTTGGAAATTTTTAAAAAGGGAGTATGAAAAAATGGATAATTGTTCGTAATAGGGAGGAAATAGGTAGTTGTCTACATATCAATTAAGTCATGTTTTTTAGTTTTCTACTTTTCAATTTATAAAATGTATGTTAATATAATATAGTGAATGTTGGTACAAAAACAAAACAGTTACAAAAAATTCAGGGAAACAAAATATGAGGTAGTGTTAAAGAAAAAAAGGCCGTTCAACAAGTAAATAGGTTTGGAAAATACTCGAATAGACTTTGGGAACGTAAACCTTTTGAAAAGCGAAATGCAAACTGTAGTTGCAAATTTCAATTTTCAAAGTTCAAACTTTATTTAGGAGACATGTATAATCTCCCAGTTTATATACTTTGGAAGGAAATTGCCACTTCCATAACCACTAACTTTACTAACAACTAACGTACATAATTTTAAAAAATTTCAATTGCATGAGCCTAAAGAATGTCAAATAATTTTTGGAAAATAGAAAGAGTAGATGTTACCAAAAAGTTGAAAGAATTTGGTAGTGAATGTGCTTATCAAACGTAGTGGAAAGAAAATATAAAATTGCGGTCGTGAGTTTTTCCCTTGCGAGCATAAATTGAATTCATATTATAATCTTTTGTTATAGCATAATGTGATAATAAAAAATTATAACAACAATTACTTAATAAATAATTTGAATGATCTTGAATGACATGATGAAATAATCCTAAAAAAATTGGATAGATTTTAATTGCAACTAAATGCATAGAAAAAGTGAATACATGAGTTTTTCTTAGCACTAAAAATTAGTGATTTTTTTATTTTGGCAATATGTTTGATTTCAAAAGTTAGTTGTGCAAAAATAATGCATTATAAAGAGTGGTTATTTAGCTTATATACAGTATGCTCAGATAGATCTAGATTAGTGGTGGGATCAATTAACGAAGAAAACTCGCAGTTAAACTACGTTATCATAGTTGCTTCAGGTGGCTGGCTAGTTGGTTCGTGTGTGCAAAAGCTTGAGAGAGAGCGAGAATGTGAGTTGAGAGAGAGAGAGAGAGAGGGAGAGAGAAGGGGGGGAGAGAGAGAGAGAGAGAGAGAGAGAGAGAGAGCGAGAGCGAGATAATTAAAAAAAAACAAAGAAAAACGATCAGCGTGAAGGAAGAGGAAGAGGGAGGCATGGCGAAGCAAGGCTTCGAGGAGGATGAGAGCGAGGCGAGGGATGCGGAGAAAGCTTTGGAAAAGGAAGGATGGCGCTTGTCTCCGGATGCACCATACACGATCCTCCAGAATCTACCTCAGGAGACGAGGAGTGGAGGAAACAGGCGTGGCCACCCCCTGGAGCAGCGTCTGAGAGAAACAGCATTAGACTTGGATCTCAAGGATATTGGTGCGCGCTGCATTCCAGAAGCACAAGCCTTGAGGCAAATGCATTGTCTGCGGGGGGCTTTGGTTTTGCAGGTGAATTGATCGTGGCTCGTATCTACTCCACCCTGCTTTTTTTCATATCCATAGATACCGATGATCCGTGCTATATTAATGGTATCATTTTGTTGCTTGATATCTGTATCTGCTTCAAACATGGACTGGAATGTACTCAAGCTCCTTACAGGATGCTGACAGCTGAAAGTATGTTTCAGCTTGATAAGTGCCGATAAAGGTTTCAACCATTATCATTCTCTATCATAGGATGTTTAGGTTTTCAATCATTATTACTTTCTCAAGTAAGGTTTTTCCTACAACTGCAGATTGCATCCATTGCTAATATTTGTGAAAGCAAGGCCACTAGTGCTAGCAGATCGAAGAATCGCCTTTTGCGTATGCAACTATCTGACGGGCATACTTCTGTGCCTGCCATTGAGTATCATCACATTCCTAGTCTTTCCTTGGATATTCCTCCTGGCACCAAGGTTCTATTCTTTATGAAGGTTTTCTTTCTGTGGAATGTTGTTTATTTATCTGACTTGGGTGGTTGTTGGTATACGTAGATTTCAAGCCTATTTCTTGCATACTTCTAATACACAACGGAAAGGGAATCTATTTGTTCAATGAATTTTGAAAAACTGTGCGTCATGACAATTTGTATGGAAGCAGTGACAAAGATCGCCATCTAGTTCTGGAATCCGAGTTTTTATCTGAAAGATTGAACATCATTGCTCCTGTAACATACAAGGGCCAGATTGATGTCGGTATCAGTGAAAGGTTTTAACATGTCAGATCATGAATTCAATATCCTCTTTGTCAATAGGAATATTTACGTATGGACAACTACCGTTTTTGTGCAAGCCACAATAGAGTTGGAATTTGAGTAAAGAAAAGTGACATGTGAGAGGAAGATTTATACAGGTGTCTATAAAGGTTTTGAATAATTTTTTTTATGGGCGCGTTACTACATCGTCAAGAGAAATTTAAGATGACCTATATGATTGCTGTGCACCATACTCCCATATAAGTATTTGACTCCATATAAGTACTTGAAGTATGCCAAATTTTTGCTGGACCCGTACGTCCAAAAATATATGATTTTTAAGAATCTAGTAGAAATAATGAAGCAGGTTCAACATTGATTAAAAAAACAGAAGATCACACAAATAAAGTGGTGATAAGTTGGCTCTGTATGGGTGACTACTTGTTATAGATCAGGGGTCATTCCCGTGACGTACGTTTTACAATTCAGTCTGCAGGAGCTTCATTCCTCAAGATTTAAGTCTCTTTTTTTGGCTGTATATACCTGCTTGTATGTGCATGCTCATGTGTACAGACAACTATACAGCAGTGCATATGAATAGTTATGCGAACTATGACATATATCAGAATATACAAGAGCATTGACAAGTGAGTGAAATTTGCTATATATGCTTGTATGAGAATAAGATTTAGAAATTTGTTTTCAAATTTTTGAATTACATTGGGGTTGACGTTATTCTCACAAGGCCACCTTCATAGTCTTTCCCACAATACTTGCACGTCCACTTCTTTGTGCCTAAGGTGCTGTAACTCGTAGGGATAGTGACATGATCCCACAAGGGATCTCTCTCCCTTGACATGGTCTTGACTCTCTAAACCCTAAATAATAAATTTAATGCTAATTTTTAAGTTATTAGCTCTAACCATAGTTGCAGCGCGATTCCCGAATCGCGATTCAGAATCGCGATTCCGATTCGCGATTCGGAATTTTCCCAGAATCGTGTAGAATCGATTTTTTTTTTTTTTTGAAATTTTTTTAGGCAATATGGGTATCAGATGAAAGCTCTGATCGAGGGGATTATGATTGTGTAGTTTGCCGACTGTTTCGGGTGCGAAACACCAAAAAGTGTGTTTTCACTCGGGGAGTTGGAAGGCCAAATCATGAAGAGGCCTTACCGTCGGGGCCGGGGTCTACCGGCAGCCCCCGGACCCCGCCGTTGGGGGGCGTTGCCCCCCAAACCCCCCACCAGGGGGCTCCCGCCCCCCGAACCCCCCGTTTCTCGGGGGGCTACCGCCCCCCAAACCCCCCGTTTCCCGGGGGGCTACTGTCCCCCGAACCCCCTAGAGCTTCTTGCTATATAGACATTGTAGATAAAAATGCCAGCGCCCCCCTGTAGATAAAAATGGGGTCCAAATGCGCGCCGAGAAGGGCCCAATATTTATGCCCCCAACTGTATGTACATTGCACTCACATCTCCAGTGAACCAATTGCAAAAGTGATCATCATCCATACAGTTGATAGTCCAAACTGTAGCATTAACATTTACTGAAAACCAGAGCAAATGACAACCGGATAGCTACTGAAAATAAGATTTGTTTGTGCCTCATCTACTACACTTATGAGAGGCAAAACGATGGTTTGACCATTGATCCCCTAAAAAAATTTCAGCAATAAGCTATTTTTCCAATTTTTTTTTTTTTTTTTTTTTTTTTTGCGATTCTGGGTCGCGAATCGCGATTCGCAGAATCGCGACCCGCGAATCGCAGACCCAACGAATCGAGATTCGCTGCAACTATGGCTCTAACACTAGATTCTAATCTCACATTAATTAGTAATCACTCACTAATCTAGGTTCTAAGTTCTAACACTAATCTAAGTTCTAACCATAGATGCACTGCGTTTTTGAAACGCGTTTCAGAATCGCGGCCAGAATCGCGGTTCAGAAAGTCAAAAAATTTTTATTACTGTGTAGCTTGCCGATTGTTTCGGGTGCAGGATGGTCCAGTTCAGGTGCATTAATCCATGTTGGGTTCTGTCAAGGATAAAATTCAAAACTAACCTCTAGCTTGTTCGTTACGATCACAGATGGTCCCAGTAAGTGTGTTTTTGCTCAAGGCGTTGCCCCCCAAACCCCTCATCGGGGGGCCACCGCCCCCCGGACGCCCTGTTTCTTGGGGGGCTACCGCCCCCCGAACCCCTTGAGCATTTATTGAAAACCAGAGCAAATAACAACCAAATAGCTATTGAAAGTAAGATTTGTTTGTGCCCCATCTACTGCACTTCTGGTTTGACCCTTGATCCCCTAAAAAATTTTTAGCCATAAGCTATTTTTCCAAAAAAAAAAAAAATGATTTTTATTTTTATTTTTTAGTACGATTCTGGTCTGAGAAACGCGTTTCTCAGAAACGTGGTTTCCGAAACGCGTCTCCCCAGAAACGCGTTTCTGTGCATCTATGGCTTCTAACACCCTAATTAGTAATGATTTATCCCACACTTCGCATTAATCTATGTTCTAAGTTTTAACGCTAATCTTTAAAACAAGCTCTAACTTTTAAGATTACAACAACTTCTAACTTCTCTCCCTCACACTCCATCTGTTTCCAGTCTAGACTCTGCCTCACACTCTCTTGCCCTCAACTAAGTTCAAGTTTCAAGCACATCGAGATTTCTAAGCTACATACAATGATTTATCTCAATTCCCTACCCTCACACCAAAAAACATCATTAGACAAAACTAAACTCTCTCTCTCTCTCTCTCTCTCTCTCTCTCTCTCTCTCTCTCTCTCTACACTGCCCATGCTAACTCGAGCACCCACGTACACATTTGAATCCATTTACATGCCATTGTACCTGCAGTCCCTGGCTTCACTTTTACACTCCTTTCCTCATGACAGTCCAGTCGACACCCAGGCTGCATTTCTCACTACCTCTCTCCACACAGCTGCATCACTAACCCTCCCTACAAAACCCCATCCCAAAAAAACTTGACGAACACCTCGACCGTTGCACCCCCCATGGTACGATACTGAGTGCCGTTCTCTTCATCAGAAAGTAACCTATTCACGTATCCATGCTCCACATCTGCTTCGATCTTCCCGACGCTCCTACCAGCGTGTTCTCCGCCGTAAGAAACGTTCCTATGATGATTCTGAAGGGAAACGTCTTATTGACCTTCTGTTCAGTTCTTCTTTGGTCGCTTTTTGGCGTGAGTTCATTCCTCGATCTCCACCACCCCTCCTGGAGGACCTCCGCATTTGGACTGATTATGCTGCTAGCCTGTATACCGTCCCTACCGACTCACCTATCTCCATATCTCCACGACCATCTGAGTTCTCCTTCTTCAGATTTGACATGGTACTTGAAGTCTCACAAGGCCAGCGTTGTTTATGGTTTTCCATCATCTTGGTGCACTAACATCATCCACCCCATCCATAAGAATGGTGACCCTATGATTCCGAGTAACTACCGCATCATCATGATTGGGCATGTCCTAGCAAAGCTATATGGTACTATACTTCAGTCTGTCGTGAGCTCAGAGGCGGAGACAAGGAGACTACATGCTATGGGTCAGGCAGGTTTTTGAGCCCATTACTCTACTGTAGATCACATCCTCACATTGCGGGCCGTGATTGAGGAGGCTAAGCACAGGAGAGAGAGGGTTTACTGTTGTTTTGTGGACTTCAGGAAAGCCTTTGATTTTGTCCCTCGCTCATTGCTCATCCAGAGACTCCAAGACCTAGGCTTCTCCACTGACATCGTTCTTGCTGTGATGGCACTTTATGAGCGTGTCCTGGGATGTTTCCGGCATAGCAGTGGCATATCTGATCACATTTGGAGCACTATTGGGGTGAAGCAGGGTTGTTCCCTCTCACCAGTCCTCTTTTGGCTTATATATTGATGAGTTGGAGAGAGTCATTACATAGTGTGGTGGTGCTGGTTGCAGGCTTGGGGACATCTTGATTGCTATCCTTCTTTATGCCGATGATGTGGTATTGGTCTCACTGACTAGAGAGGGTCTACAGCGACAGTTGGATTGCTTACATGAGTTTTGCACCAGGTGGAACCTAGGGGTGAACATTGGGAAGACCAAGGTTATGGTCTGCAACACTTCTCGAGCATTCATGCAGCGACAGGAGCTTACTTTGGGTGGACAGGTCCTAGAGGTGGTCCCTTCCTACACATATCTGGGGATCCTTTTCTCAGGTCCTACTTTTAGCATGAGACAAGCTGCTACCACTCGACTGGAGAAGGGACATGCCTCCCTTGTTCAGCTAGAGCGATTCTGTTTCCGGAAGTCCATCCAGGATGCTCGTAGTAAGTGTCACCTTTTTGATACCATTGTCACCCCCACGGCTCTATATGCGGCAGAGGCATGGTGTACAGGTCTCCCCTCTTCACACTGGGCCAGTCTGTCACGACTACAGACCACCATGCTAGCCCGGTTGATTCGAGCGAAGCCTTCTGTTCCACATGAGATTCTCCTGGCCGAGTTCGCAGTTCCACCTATACAGATCGAGGCAGCTTTCCAGCTCATTACTTATATATAGAGGATACAGGCGTTACCAGAGATAGACAGATGATACATACAGATTGCACTATCCTCCTCACAGCGCCTTTGTGATCAGGGCTACAAATTATCGTGGTTCTCTCAGGCATCTCACCTCCTACTTGACTCATTTGGAATCTCTATCATAGAGCTTCCCTCAGGCACCCATCAGTATATCAGACGATTCCTCTATCGCGCATATCTAGAGCGGACTTGGCGCCACCAGTTAGGGGTTAAGCCAGCTTTCTACCGGACCCATTTCTTGGAGCTGGATGCATCAGGGACACCAGTCATTCCACACTATTTAGATTCGGGACTATCACATTGTCTCAGATTCACACTGGGACAGCTCAGGGTATCCTCTCATCAGCTAGCTATTGAGACTGGGAGGTTCCATGGTATTCCGAGAGAGGAGCGGATTTGCCAATTCTGCTCTCTAGGCGAGGTGGAGTCTGAAGAGCACTTTATCTTTAGATGCCCTGTATACTATGAGATCAGAGGGCGATATCATTGCCTATATCGAGACATGCCTACCACTCTACGCTCTCTCATAGCCTATGAGGACCCACGGTGTGTCGCTCTGATGGTACACGAGATGTTCATACTACGGAGAGATTTATACGGGACACCCCAGCACTTTACCTCACAGCCATTGATCAAATCATTCTAATTAGTAATTTCTCCAACTTGCAAGTGGGATAGAAAATTGAAATGACTTGAGTCTTGTTCAAACTTCACACACATCTCTCGACTCTCTCTCTCTCTCTCTCTCTCTCTCACACACACACACACACACACACACACACACACACACACACATCTAGATTCTATAATCTATTTCAATTTTCTTGTTTGTGCCATGATAGTCATAGTTTTTAAACTTAAAACCATTAATGTTCAAAGTTCAAACAGTGAACACAATAGACCACATACGATACTAAATACAATGTGCATGTCATGTCATGACCCAGTAACAAATTACAATGTCGCTCAATAAGTCTCAACAAGTCTCTCACATCTAGTATCTACTATGATCTATCTAATTGAGCACCGAATAAAAACTCCACATTGATGATTGAGCATACATACTACATAGTACAAGTCAACTTACTACACATTGCACAACTACAAGGATTAAATTTGATTGACAAGTCAAAATCGTTTAGTATATACCTCTCAGCACTGTTGGCAATGGATGTACGGAGCTGCTCACCAATCCTATCCATAAACTCATATAGAAGGCCCAAGGTGCAGCCCTCTGAATCCGTAAGGTGCAGGACACTATAAATCAGCTGCAGCCTTGTGACGATAGCTCGTGCCTCATCCCAAAAAGATGTACCTAGCACGAGACACTCAAATCTCCTCGCCCTGGGCTCTCCTGATGGTTCCCAGTTCGTCCAATGATTTGAGACGACCATCTGCCTCAAGCTTCCATGCACTTTCAACAAGCACTCCAAGACAATAAACGTGTAGGCAAACCTACACAATGACAAGTCATGACTCACAATCGAATCTCGATTATTAATTTGTATAAAAAATCATGATTCATTTTGCAATATTTGCAAAATGTTACGAGTGATTAAGCAGTAACGACTCAGAGGTTAGAGGTTGGAATCCGGATGAGTATGTAGTTTACTAGAGTCTAGTATACCTGGTGGGGGCAGGCCTCAAAACCTCGAGCTGTGAATGAGCTCTGAACATGCTCATCACTCTCGCTCTCTCGGTGACAAACCTCACCAGGAATTGTGCTGTGTCAACCACCTCCTTGATCCAAGGCAACTTCGCTATATCTCATATATTTCAAATTATGAGACATCTAAGGATGACGAACCAAAATTAGAGAGCTGAGCAGTGAGTAGAGACAGCCTGGGGTCGCATATGCCATACATGATACATGAGTCGTGACGCTACAATGTACATAGATGATAGTAAAAATGAATTAAGAAAGATTCAGGAGTCAAGAATGCAGTATGTACCTGGCCAAGTGAAAGGGGAGGTCGCATAGGTAGAAATACCTTCGAACTGCAACTCAAGCTTGGTCCTTATTCTTGGGCTCATAGCAACCCACATAATAATCTCTGCCCCATGGTCACGAGCCCTTGTCGATGGCACAAGGGCTCTGTGTGGCTCTGAAGATCCACCGATGTCAGCAGGTGGACCACGCTGCGCATCACTGGCACCTACACCCTCGGCCTCTCCCTGAGAAGAGATGGGTGTGCAAACTGGAAAAGGTACAGCCCGTGATGTAGAAGGCTCTCCATCACCTCGTGTCAATGACAAATGTGTAAGTTGTGACATGTCAAGATTGAAAAATTAAATGTTTAGTGTTCATTTTGTAAAGTCAAGACTCGAAACTTCATACAATACAATTTTGGACATTTGAATTTTGAACTGACATCTTTCAAGTCTCAAATTTCAGCAACATTCAAAATTAGTAGAAAATTACAGACATTCATGAATCACATTGCACAAGTTGAAACTTGAAATGACTTTTTACTTAGGACTAAGCTTTAACTTCAGGCTTTAGTGGAACCTATTTACATCTCGCCATCAAAGAACCAGCCTCATGCTCCTCCGCTCGAGCTCTATCACCTGTATCTGCCAATGATTCGGGTGCCTGTGCGCAACCACGCTGATGGTATAAATGCGCTCTAATCCGAGTAGGCCCACCTGTGAAGGAGGCGTGGCAGTATCTACAAGTCCCTAGCCAACAAGGGGCTGAAAGAGTCCTAAGAGAGACTCAAAAGTTCAACTATGAATTTTGCCTTAATGGCAAAAGTACTAAACGTTGAGGTGCCTCGATCCTATGAAGAAGCTTCACAACAAGAAGTATGGGTCAAAGCCATGGAGGAAGAACATTCCTCTATCATGAGGAACAAAACATGGGTATTAGTTGAACTAAAGCCAAATCGAAAACCATTAGGTACAAAGTGGGTATGCGAAGGCGCAAAGGCAAGGTGAGGCTAGTGGCAAAGGGATATGGCAAAAGGAGGGCATAGATTTCAACGAAACGTTTGCTCCTGTTGCCAAAATGCCCACCATTAGGTTTGTTCTTGCTTTAGGAACTCACTTTGGATGGGAGACACATCAAATGGATGTAAAATCTGCCTTTCTCTATGGCTATGTTGATGAAGAGATATATTTTTCCCAACCCCAAGGATTTCTGTTGAAAGGGAGAGAACATCATCTATGTCGTCTCATTAAGGCTTTGTATGGACTTAAACAAGCTCCAAGAGCTTGTTACTCAAGAATGGATGAGTACCTACTTTCTCGTGGTTTCACCAAGAGTACGGCTGATCCCAACCTTTATATCTTGAATATAGAAGGTGAAATCCTCTTATTAACACTCCTCATTGATGATGTAATTATCACAAGAAGTAATCCTAAGCAAATCGTCGAAGTTAAGAAGACTTTATCTCAAGAATTTGAGATGAAGGACTTGCTTGGGACAAGTCCATTACTATCTTGGTTTAGAGGTGTGGAGGCTCCCACACTCACTCTTCCTCACACAAAGCAAATACATATACAACATGCCTGTTCAATCGTATGGACTGCAAACCTGTTGCAACTCCAACAGAGATTAAGCTATCCACACTAGATACACATGAAGAAAAAGAAGTTGGCAAGACCTTGTTTAGGCAGCTGGTTGGTAGCCTCATATATGCTATTATAACCAGGCCCGACATTGCATATAGCATCAACTTTGTTAGCCGACACATTTATGAGAATCCAAAACAGGTTCACCTCAAGGCAGCCAAGAGGATTCTTTGGTATCTAAGGCATACAACTAATTATGGACTCGAATATGCCGAGAATGACATGTTCAAATTGTTGGGCTATTGTGACGCCAATTGGACAAGTGATCCCACAAATCGGAGGTCAATTTCCGGACATGTTTTTTCACTTGGTTCAGCTGCGATAACTTGGCTTTGTAAGAAGCAACCTACAATGGCATTATCCTCTACCGAAGTTGAGTATAGAGCTGCAGCAACAGCTGCTTGTGAATGTGTTTGGTTGTGCACCTTGTTGGAAGATTGTGGTTTGCATCAATCAAATCCAACGCAGATTTTTTGTGACAATCAAAGCTGCATCCAACTTGCAAAAAACCCCGTTTTTCATGCACGCACCAAACATATTGAAATACACTACCATTTCATTTGCGAGAAGGTTCTAGCGGGAGAGTTGGAGCTTATTTATTGCTCCATTGATCACCAAGTTGTGGACATATTTACAAAAAGCCTATCAAGGGACAGATTTGAAAAATTTCGACATTGGCTTGGGGTCAAAGAAATCAAACTTGCCATTAAGAGAGAGTGTCAGAAATAGAAACTCGCACCCTTATATCAAGTTTCTATGGTCTAATGTCAAGTTTAATGTTAAACTTAGACCCTACCAATGTTGTATATTTTTAATGTTAATTCACCTTGTAAGTTCATGGAAGCCCATTTTAAAGATGGCCTTTAGAGCCCATACGAGTGTCAAACTTCATATTCACTCCCATGGGGAGTTACATTTGTTGGCTATTCAATTCCATGGGCTGTTGGTGTTTGGCTCTCATTCTTGAGCCTTTACATCTACCATGTCCCATCTACTTGTATGTCTCCAGATTAGGAGAATATTGAGAGATTCATTTGTGCAATACAAGCTTTGAGTTTTTTCTCTCAATTTTAGCTTCCTCTTTCTTGATGATTGTTGTTCTATGGCTGTCCACTATTTTCCAAATTTGAAAGTGTTCAATGTTCTTGATTGTTAGCATCTTAGATTCAGCCCAATAGCATTTGAAATCACCTACACTTTAAGGTTGGAACATTCAATGCAACATGCCCAAGTGGCTAAGTGAGAACTAAATTGGAACCCAGATCCCACGGGGCAAAACTTTAGCTCTTACATGCGTAAGAATTGTACAAATTAGAAAATATATTAGACTCGTACAAAATTAAAGATTAGAACTATTTGTATGAGAATGCAACAAGTGGCAAAATGAGAATGAATGTGCATACATGCAAAAATGAGATCAGAGGACTTACTTAAAGTGCACGCCTGCATGTCCTAATCCACTCTAACACCTCACTTAGTTGTGTGGCTGCAAGTTCCATGCCACCCTCACACCTCACCACCCTTTGGATGCTTACATGAGAGCCCTCATCATATAAAGAGTCGTGCTCTTGAGTCCTTACCTATTTGGTGGGAGTTACAATTAAAGCACACAAAGTTGAATGAAATGATCCTTCAACTTGTAATGGAATGCATAAGCATAATACAATAAGCAAAGGGCCGCGCTACCTCTTTAATTGTAATGACTATAAGTAGGTAGCATGACTTTTTATATGATCATTAGTGAGGGATAGGGCCCATGTGGCATGTACATGCAGGGAAATCAATAGGGATCAAAGTTTTAGATTGCTGTGCACAGGATATGCTATGTTTTGAGTGAAGTTTTAGATTAGGAGTCTGACAAAACCATAGTTGCCAGTTGTCCTTGGCTATACTTAAAGAGACCCCCTAGTGCATATAAAACTTTAGTTAGGACCCAGTAGGGAATACTAGAATCATGAATACCTTGTGCATGTGCATTGTGCGATGTTCTCAATGCCTCACCCTTAGTCATCTAAGTGTGTCGATTTCCAATTGTTTATATTATCACTGTCTAGTAACTTAAAGAACACTTGGTTGTCCTTTAACAAAAGGCTAGATCCTAGAATATTTTAGAAAGGGTCAGATACAACATTGTAACTCACCATGGGCTTCTCTAGTCTTACTAGTTAAGAAAAAGGATGATGCTGTGTTCTCTTGCATAGACTATCGACCCCTTAAGAAAGTAACTATTAAATACCAGTATTGTATGCCTCGAGAAGACAAGTTGACTGACCAACTTGGAGTCACAAAATATTTTAGTAACATAGATTTCCGATCAAGGTGTCATCAAGTCCGAATTAGATTGGATGATATTCCTAAAATAGCTTTTAGGACATATCAAGGCCATTACGGGTTCAAGGTAATGCTTTTTGGGACTACCAACGCTCATAATGAGAGGCCAATTGCCTTTGAAAGTAAAAAATTGGAACCTGCTCAGGTAAAGTATAGTACCTATGCAAAGGCACCATTATTTGTATGGTGTACGGTTTGAGATTGTATGTGACCATGAAAGCATTCGCTATCTGTGTAATCAACCTGATCTTCAAGGAAGGAAGACTTGATGGTTAGAGTTAATGCAAGAGGTTGACATGAGCATTCGTTATAGAAAGTGAAAGATTAACGTTGCAGTAGACAGCCTTAGTCGATTGCCCATGATCAATGGATTGAGTTTTACCTAGATTCATAATGATTCCCTTGAGTCCTTGGAAGGGAAATGTAGGGTAAGGCCCTTATTTCCTTGTTATGTGGAATGAAGTTTAGAATAGAGGTGTAGATGTATCCATAGTAGTACTTGGGGCTGAGGGCAGTACTTCCAATAATCCATTAGACCATGAAGGATGAGGAATCCGATAACGCATTAGACCATGTGGAGGATTCAACTACAGTACAACAAGGACTCGGATGGAAACAATACTCTGTAGAAGATGAGTATGTACTATATAGAAGTAGGATTTGTGTTCCAGAAATTGGTGATGTTGGGTGCCAAATTTTGTATGATTGTCATGATAGCCCTAGTGCAGGACAATCAGGAATGTAGAAGACTTATGAGCTTCTGAGATGACAATTCTTTTGGCCTAAGATGAGGATGGACGTCCAACAATTTCTTACTAGTTGCTAAAAATGTCAAGTGAATAAAGTAGAGCGCCTAAAAGCAAGCAGCCATTAGAAATCCGAGCCGGCAAATGGGAAAGCATTTTTATGGAATTCATAGTAGGGCTGCCACGTACTAAGCAAGGGTATGATGCCATATGGGTGATGGTAGATTGTCTAATCAAGATGTCACATTTACTCCCAACCACTACAACTGTAAAAGCTTTGATACTGGGTAGATTGTTAGTAGATGGACTTTTTAGGTTGTATGGGATGCCAACTAGTATAGTAAGTGACCGGGATAGTAAATTTACAGGTAGTTGCTGGAGAGCAGTCTTCCATCAACTACACACTGAGTTAAATATGACATCAGATCATCCTCAGACAGATGGTCAAACATAGAGAGTTAACCGGATACTTGAAGATATGCTTTGTGCATATGTTAGTAAAAAGCAAATAGATTGGGATACCTTCCAATCCTAGAGCTTGTTTATAATATTTCTAAACATACAACAATGGGATATAGCCCATTCATAATAATGTATGGTTTCGAACCTTAGACCGCCAACAGCCTTGGGGTTTACTAGTTACAAATATGCGTAACTCTGTAGGCATGTCAGCAATAATCAAGGAAAAGAATGTTCTATTCTTGGACCTTCATTCCCCTGCCACTCAAAAAGAGATAATAAAGAAAATAAAAGCTTTTTTATGTAATTAATTTCCGTTGTTGTGATTTAGCTGTGATATGTTTGTTTATGAGGCCCTTCAATAATGAAAGGATGAGGCCAGTTGCTGCTATCTTTTATTGTTTTCTGTATATGATCTGCAACATAAGTAGGCTAGTATTTTGTATCTTCAAATCCTTCCAGTAATGTGTGATGATCATGTACAAATGTCAGGTACGCATAAGTGATGCAGCTGTGCATAGTGGAGTGCTCTTTCTTGAGGAGAATGTGGTGTGTGTTCTAGGAGGCCATGTACAGACACTTTATGATGCATGGGAAATAGAGCATAGGTACTCAGGCTTAGCACGGGCCACAATGAAAGGGTCACTACCAGAGGGCGGAGCTGGGCCCCCTCCATTTCGTGGATTGTCAGTGAGCTCGTTAGATAATGCTTCAAATGGACCACACAAGGTTTCTAAGTTGGAAGAGAAAAGTATGTACTTTCAGTTGGATACTGTCTGGATGATGAGTCTCAAGTGTTTAACTTGTTAATGCTGGTTACTGCTCCGATGCTCAAATATATTCCCTTACATATCTGGATAATTAATGCTCTCATTACGTAAGAGAGTATACCCTTTCTCAGAACAAGTTATCGTGTAAGAAGTTTTGAGAAATTAATTATGATGGACCTATATATTGGGCAAGTTTTATGTCCAATCTAGATTTTTAATATATGTTGTTATATATAGTGTATTGTATTAGGTCTTTATGTCATACATTACACGATTCTACGTAAACCCTGTATTGATGCAACAGGTTCTTGTTCGAACTTTTTGTACATTAGATTTGATTTGAGATTCCATCTTTTCCGAAAGATTAGTAAAGTATAAAAAGCCTACAGTTTGCTCAACTGGTTGAATTATTGAACAGAACCAAAGGATCATGTGTTATTTAGCATCTAATGTAATAAGGTATCTTAAAGTTACCTCTCACATGTCTCTTAGCTTCCAGAAAATCATCGCATTACATGCTATCTTTGAAAACTTATCTGAACAAGTTTCAAATTCTGGATAGGAGTAAAAGCAAGACTCAAAGATTGCAACAAGCTGGAAAAATTTGAAAAGGTTCGAAACCCTTTGAATTGGAAATTGGTGTATACTTTGTATGATTGTATATTGTTTTTTATGAGCTATGAATTTTGTATAATGTTTTAGTTTCGTTTGTAAGTATATCTGTCCGTCTATTGCTATCTGCCCGTTTTAGGGTTGTAGATTCTATCCATGTGTATCATTTTGAATTTTATTTGCCTATTCAACAATCCAACAAGTTTTGTGTGTACGTTTTAAGCTTTCAGGTATTGGGGTGTACAGTTGTACCCTTAATATCTTTTCGAATGTGGTCAGCTAATGGATAAGATATTGCCCCTTTTACTGCACATACGAACATATGATGTTAGTAGCAGGAATCGCGGGAAAGCTTTTGTTTGTAGATGGATAAATATTACCCTGCCAGTTTATCCAATATACATAGCTTTCTTCAACTAGAGCCGAGTGTCTGGGTGAATTTGTGCTTTCTAGTGTTTTGTGTGGTTAACTACTAATGATGCGTCACATGGTCACAGACAACGTTATCTTGTAATTACTGCTCATAAATTTAGCTTTCCTTATCTTAGGGCTAATGTAGATAAGCTGTCGATTTAAATTAGAAAGAAGATTTATAGGGAATTCAGAAAATGAATACTGGCTAACGTTTTGGAAGCTGGATAATAAGCTTTATGCTACTAGAGAAAATGTAGTATGCTACTTTTTCTGGCAAGCACTACTTTATGGGTAGAATTACCAGCCACAGCTGATTTGAACCTCAATATTTGAATGTGTCAGGTACTGAAACCCATTCCAACATTGGATCACAGCATATTCGGGCTGACATAACCAACCAATCCGGCAGCAGTCACTACAATCAGAAACCCATTGCATTGAAAGTAAGGCCAGGATCAGAACCTTATAGGCCCAGAATGAGTCATGACATAGTAAAAGATCAAGATGTTGCTGATGGTAAAGGTCAGGTTAAGGAATCGCACTTGAAAAGCAGTCACAAGATGTGCAGCTCATCACAAAGTATAGATGGTGGTCCTAGAGTAACAGAAAACAGAGCAGAGCTATCAAGTACATCCCAAGTTATTCGTGTGGTTGATCCTACAGTTTTAAAGAATGCTCAATCAGGTGAGTTTGGTTGTTTAACAGCTCAAGTTTTATTCTTGCTTTGGATTCTGAGCCCAGTTTCTTGTTCTCAAAGATTTTGAATGTGCATGTTTTAAGTGATGGCACATTATTCGCCTTGTAGATTTACTTGGAGCTTTTGATTGAGCTAGCTGAAGGATGATCTTTAGTCTCTTTTCTATACGTGTATTGGCAGCATTTATCTTACGCTTTAGTGTAATCTTCATTGTGGCTGGCTGTGCTTTTTCATCATGGAAATGATATGCTGGTTTCTGTACAAGTATGGTTGTCGTTTATTCAAGTAAATGACTACAATCACTTATGGTGATGCCATATAATCTGTGTGCAACTTTTGTTTGCGGTTACATTAGGCCTGGTCTTCAGTGACAATTTATGCTAAAGACACATAATGCTCATTGCTTACTATTTTTCACATCAATTTTATTCTTTTGATACTCTGCTCATCTTTTGAAGAAGCTTGCATCTTTGAATCTTGATCCGAATCTGGATTCAACTCTACTCGATTCAAATTTTGTTGTAATTATGCTTTCAAGACATCTTGGCTTGCAGTTTGGCATGGTATACATTTAGTGCTGCTTATTTGTGTAGCATTTGAATGAGTATGTCTGGTTCTGCAAGTTTTGAGGCTCATACAAAAAATTCATGGATTGCAGATGCTGCTGAAGGGAAATCATCAAAGAGATATTTAGAAGAAAGGATTGATGTTGTGGAAAGTGTGAGGGCTCAGAATACAGAAAATTTGCCTGTTCAAAATCGTATGGCAGCTCAGAAGTTGCTTGAAAGAAAAATCCAGATCGATCCTTGTTTTGGAGGGAGGGGAGAGAATCGTGGACGTGGAAGGCGAGGAGGAAGGAGGGCTGGCAAAGAGCGTATGGAGGACCAGACTGTTTTTACTTTGGATGAATGGGAGGCAAGGCAGCGTGCTGCTAGTGCCTCACTAGATACTGCTGCCTATTCTAGAGGACAGTCGATTGAGTTGAGTGATGAAGCACTAGCTCGCAAGCTACAGCAAGAGCTTGACTTGGAAAGTGATCAGGTAAAAATTCGCAAGCCGATCGATAGTGAAGTTAGTTTGAGTTTCGTACACACTTTTAATTCTTATGCCTTGAACTCATGCACAGATACAATTTCTAGGTGATATTCATATAGCGCTCATTGTGATTCTCACTTGATAATATGACTAGCGTATTATTTAAAGCTGGAGGGCGATAATATTCCATGTTCAAGGTTCTCTATGGACGGGAGGTTAATAGTCTTTCTTATTCTGATTATGCAGGCAACAGAGTCTGAGCAGCTTAGGCTTAGTATGTTTAAGTTTCCCTCAGAGCAAATTGAGAATAGCAGCCGTGAAAGGATCAGAGGAAGGAGGGGTGGAAGGAGGCAACGCTTTTGAAATTTTGTGAATGGTTGTCTCATCATCCAGCAGAGATGAAAAAAAAAATACTGCATTGTATTTGACTGATGAATGAGCTAACGATCAAGAGCTTCTTCATGTGTTGAGCAAAGGTGGATGGCTCACTGCATTGTGTGCTACAAAACATTCATTTGACCAGTTAGATTGCCTGTTTCTCTGTGTGTTTTATGTGCTGATCCTGATATAGTGACATTCTTGGGTTGAATGCAAATTTTGTGTTACTAATCATTCTTGCCAAGGAATTACTGCCAACAATCCATTTACAGGCAGTCCAATCTATTGAGACATTCTGATTCCTTGCGCAAGACTTTCTAATTATTGAGCTAAAAGAAGATAGCTGTGGAAAAGGTCATGACGCCTGTAGTGGATAACGTGACATGTTTTCTCTTCTGTGTAACACAAATCTCTTGATGATGTCTGTGCAAATAGTCCAGGGCCATTATACATAGTCGGCCTCACAAATTGCAACGGTGTTCAGGCAAAGCCTCTTCCAGGATCGTGTGTGCAGATTTGGTGGTCATTTAATGTGTACAGAGATGCTATTAAACATCTATCAATCAAAGGTGTGATGTGGATATAACACTCAGTTTTCTTCTAGTAATCCCATTCTTTCAGATCAGGTTCAAGTTTTCATTCACCGTGGAAGCTATTATGAAGCAATTTTTTTGATTTATATGGATTGTTCCATGTTCAGAGAATGGGTGCAAACTGACACTATGTTTCAGCACCTTCTGGAAGATGACCTAATCATCAGACACTGTATCTCGTATTTATTTAAGAATAGTTTTTGTTACTAATCATTATTATCTTTACTGCACATTGTTTGTCATTTGGTACAGAATTCCAGGTCAAATTTCACTGGAATCGGGATATTCATTTCAGGCTCTAAGAGCTGGGAAGAGATTCTTGTTTGCAGGACGTGATGTACGTGGATTTTATAATCTTTGGGGCTAGGGAAAATTGTTCCACGTAAACATGAATCTTGTGACTCCTTGAACGAATCACATTCCATTAAGAACTTCACCATACAGGAGGATCAAAAAAAGAATATCGCATATTGAAAGAATGGCTTTGTTTGCAAGCCAAATGGGCCCATACCATTTTTATTGAATTCAATTTTATAGAGGTTAAGTCATTAACCCAAATCTCCCAACGGGGTTGGCTCAACTGGTTAGCTTGGCATCCAAAGTTTCTTTGGTCCCAGGTTCGAGCCTCCCCTTGGAAACCAAGAAGCATTAACCCAAATCTCAAGTCTCTGGGTGCTGTGACTAGGACAGATATTTTAACGAAATAAGAGTGAAATTATACTGTAATGAGTCAAAAACCATGTGAAATGCTGAATTTAGCACATTATTGGAAGAAATGCTCACACAACAAGCCACGCATGAAATGAGTGCATACATGATTAAAAGCAACTGGTAATTAGAACATGCATGAAGTTAAATCTATGCATGGACAAGGCCAGGCCTTAGAATGGAACCTGAGTAGCAATCAAGCATAAGATTTATTATTAAAATGACAAAATTTTGACCCCCCTGGAGACTATGGAAAAGCTAAATTTCCCCTTGGAAACCAAGAAGCATTAACCCAAATCTCAAGTCTCTGGGTGCTGTGACTAGGACAGATATTTTAACGAAATAAGAGTGAAATTATATTGTAATGAGTCAAAAACCATGTGAAATGCTGAATTTAGCACATTATTGGAAGAAATGCTCACACAACAAGCCACGCATGAAATGAGTGCATACATGATTAAAAGCAACTGGTAATTAGAACATGCATGAAGTTAAATCTATGCATGGACAAGGCCAAGCCTTAGAATGGAACCTGAGTAGCAATCAAGCATAAGATTTATTATTAAAATGACAAAATTTTGACCCCCCTGGAGACTATGGAAAAGCTAAATTTCCCTACAAAGGAGTGTGTGGGAATGAGTGTATACTCTATATGTTCAGTGTGGAGAGAAGAAAAAATATATAAAACATGAACATGTTTTAAGTACTGTAACGGATTCTTTGTGAGCATTCTGCCCATTTTTCGGTCTCCTTTAAAAGCAGAATATGTCACTGTTTTTTAAAAAAAAAAATCTGACGCCCATTCCAGCTTGTGCGTCAGTCCGCACACGTCAGCCTGTCACGTGGCAGTTTTTGACTGGTAAAGAAAATCAAACTGCTGATTATGCTTTATACATGACGTGTGGAAAAGTCAAAGAATCCACTACGCAATGGAATGGGCTGGGCACATGCGATTCTACTCGGTTCGGCTTTTCAAATTTTTTTAGGCTCAGCCCAAAGTAGAATGGCCTGTGCCGGGCCCATTCCATAGTACAGAATGCTACATAAGCTTGTTGCAGTGTGACTTCGAATAAAAGATAAAGAGTAATTTTGAAGTTTTATCCTAGGTTAGCTCTATCTATATAATATGTCCATGGAGTTGTTATATATAGAAAATCTTGTATAACATAATCGAGTGTTACACAATGTCATTTTGTCTATATCAAATTAGCATTATGTGCAATGTAAATGGTTAAAACAATCCTATACAATAGAAATGAATGTAACGATATGTTGCCATCTTTGCTTGGTGCCACTTGGCATGTTGGATTGAAAAGTGTCACAATCTCAATGGAGGAAGTGTTTGGTTTTTTGGTTATGAGTATGTATTGACTACACAATGTTTGCAATAAATGACAAGAATATCTCTAGACTTGTGGAGCTTTTGGTGTCATCTATGACTCCTACGAGGAATGTGTGACCTTGCCTCAACATTGTCTTCAAAATTTGAATCCTTAATAATCTCTGGGATGTTGTTTGGAGAAAAAAAATGAGATATATGATTGGCTAAGGCCTCATGTAGATCCCATATGTGTCACTATTGATAGTTGCTACGATGAAACCTCCATCTCATGTATAATCAATAATATCACACAATGTTGATTTTGTACTAAATGAAAGAATGAAAAAAGACTCGTTGCTTTGTGAACAAACAATGTTATTTTCTATTGATCTTATAGTATATGCTTTTTGGCATTATCAACTCGTGGGATTACGGAGATATATGCTTCTTGGTTTCCAAAGAGAGGCTCAAACATGAGACCAAAGAAACTTTGGATGTCAAGCTAACCAATTTAGCCAACCTCGTTGAGTTATCATGAAGATATATGCTTCTTGGTTTCCAAGGGGAGACTCGAACTTGGGACGAAAGAAACTTTGGATGTCAAGCTAACCAACAGAGCCAACATCGTTGGGTTTTATCACACATATATATGGGGAAAGGAAAGATGAAATGCTCCTTTGTCTCCAATCAATCCAATGAACAAAGCTTGGAAATGTGAACCCCTCTAGCAATCCCATGAGCCTATGTGTTCTCTTTTCATAGTTGTTGTGATGAAATTTAAAGTACCCTAGGATGTATATGAGATTGTAATGCATCAAGATAGCTTGGTATTAACAACTTGCTAATGTTTATATGGAGAAAACCTATAATCAAGAAATCTCGTTTGACCCAAGAGGACCATTATACTCATGCATTAATTATGATATACTAACGATCCTCGTTTAGAAGACGAATGGAGATTCTCAACACTACCAAGATCCACATGGCTTGAACACAACATGTTGCCAAAATGTTTTGGGCAACGAAGGACTAAGGTCCCATTCTTCCTTTTGGCAAACTCGACTAAGGTCCCATTCTTCCTTTTGGCCAGTCCATTCGATTGTGAAGAATATGAAGCAACAAATTGTTGTTCGATACTAATTAATGAACAATAATCTTTGAATGCATTTGAGATGTATTCACCGCCATTGTCTCTCTTGAGAGCTTTAATTCTTTTTTCTGTCTGCAACTTTGCACGCTCTTTGTTCTTTTTTAAGAATTGAAAAGCTTCATATTTGTGCTTCATAAAATATACAATAGTTCTTTTAGAATAGTCATTGATGAATATAATAAAGAATTTTGCACCAAGGATGGTGTTTGCATCGGACCACATATATTAGTATGAACTAGTCTAGCAAATCTTTAGATATGTGTTCTTGATTCGACTTATATGAGATTCTAGTTCGCTTTCCTAGGATACAACTCTAGCAGACAGGAGGGTCGACAGTTCGATAGTCAAAATCAAGAAGTAAAGAATGATTAGACATGTTAGCAATCGATATATGATTGAGGTGGCCAAGTCTGTAATGCCAAACCAATTCTTTATTCATAGATGCTGAAGTACTTAAAGCACGATCAATCGTAGAGTAACAATGAGTAAGCCTATAGAGATATTATTGTCTCTTTCCAAGTGCAAGGACTCTCTTACATTTATCAAGAATCTTACATGAATCTGTTTTGAATTCTGAGACCTTATGTTCTAAATCAGTAACTCGATTGACCGACAATAGACTTGTCATCAGATTCAGGACATACAATACATTTGGTATGAGCTTCGATAGTCCATGCTGAAAAAATTTGGTCTGACAGTACTTTCACCTTTGATCATGTGTGAGATGTAACAAATTTCTTGGTGCTGTAAGCCGAATAGTCGATAAACCATTCTTGATGGCTTGTCATGTGTTGCGTCGCTCCAGAATCGAGAAACCATTTCTCAACTTGTTCGACATGGTGATGATTCACCATGAAGACATTCTGCTCATCATTATCTTTGACATTCTGCTTCGAATTGATGGCTACGTTGGCTTGTTGATAGCTGTTTGTTGTTGTTGTTGTTGTTGTTGTTTTTGTTGAAGTTCAAGATTCGACAGTCTGGGATCTCATGATTGCTCTGATACCACATGTTGAGGGTGGTACAAGCATTTATGAAATAATTATTTATCAGCTCAAATACCACTCTTGCTGAACATAAAATCTAGACAAGAGAAAACACAACGTTAAATTATAACATGATCTACACAAATTGTTGATTCAGACTATTTCTTAGATCAGAAGAATATCTTTGTAGGTGTTTGAGACAATCATGAAGGCAACGATATAGTTAGGTGTCTATGGCAGCCGTGCTTCCTTTGAGTTAGATATTCTAAATGAGTCGTAGGAACGAGCATCAGTAATCGAGAAGGAAATTATTAGAAAGCATTCATCAATGCAAACAAGCATAAAAAAAATAGAGAATCTGTGTATTAGTTGTTGTAATAACAACGATCAGATCACGATCATGTGTCCGAGAATGCTTCACAGTAGTAATGCACTATGTATTGTGATCCTACTATGCTGATTATAGATTGAATAGTATCTCTACTTCTTGATTTACTTTCACTCTCTCTAATGATCTCTGATTATGTGGAATCAGATAGTATGATATAATGGAGTTCACGGAGGAACTCTGATTCTTGCTTCCGCTGATTGATTATTGACTCTGATTCACCAATGGTGGATATTTTCATCATCTTTTTCTGTTTTTGTTATTGTGTATATAAATACATCAGTTGCAGCGGTCGTGAAGATTACAACTATATCGTTAGAGTGAACTATATAGGTAACATTTGTGAAGTGATACAGTTACTGCATAGTGAACGATGACGTAGTCTGTATTGGATAGAGCAGAGTGAGAGCTTCCTATTGAGTGGTGATAGTCGACGGACGTTGAGGGAGTCAGATGAGTAGTTAACTGTTTGCCCTTGAGTCGATGTCGAGTGTCGTTGTCGGGTAAGTCGAAGTCGATCATGCTCTTTTTCGAAGTCGATGTATTTATAGACTGTTCGACTTGTGCGAGTAAGGATGCATGATGTTGTAGAGAGAGAATATTTACATAGTATAGGAGATGAATTTAGGTGAGTAGGAGTGAAGATTAACTCCAACAACAACTAGGTTAGGATCTTTGTAATTATGATTATTCTAAGTCTAACATTGTTGAGGCACATTTGAAATGAGGCCAAAATGTACATAGATAAGCTAGAGATTTTGTAGGAGCTAAAAATAGCAATTTTTACCTTGTTGAAGGATCCCAAGATCTCGACCCCCAATGAGGGTGGATCTTATGACCTAAAAGGTTAGATACTAGGTTTAGGTCATGAATGAATTAGAGGTAACCCTAAACCCTCATATCCGAGCTGATTTTGTATATATCCATGTGGGATTTCCCAAGCAATATGATGAGAAATTCGAGACTTATCTTGGTGACTAGTTTTTGTCTACAATCTGAGTGGTGATTGCTATGATCATGTGCTTTCTTGTAATCAATCATTGGATCTGAAAGTGCTGGTATTGTACTTAGGTCTTCTCAAGCCACACATTCACACGTGTGAAGGATTTTACATGATTTTTGGAGCCCTAGAGTGGAGTTGAAGCCAAGATAAGCTAGTAATCACTAGTTTGTTTTGTGTTCTAGCTTTGTGACCTCAATTGGATCTTAATTAGGTGCTTTATCCATCATTTCTAAAGTACATTGGAGTCTATTTGCTGATATTTTAGCATGGTATCATAGCCAAACCAATAAATGAGCTATGGGTCATTAAAATTAGTAAGTTTTGTGATTTCTTCTACTAGATGCCACTCAATTTGTAGAATCTATCACAAAGAATAGCTTTCAGTCACTCAATAGGAAGTTAGATCAGCATTCTCGGAGCTGTAGTAGGTCATATTTAAGTCTTAGAAAGTGTCATTTAGGTCAATCCAAGGATTTTGTAGAATTCCTCATCCTAGAATGCAATTATGACTAAAATTGTGTTCGAATTTGCTTGCATTGATGGAATAGTTTGGATTACTAGTTGCTTAGTAGCTCAATCTGATTTCTTAGATTCAATCAAATAAATTAAACAAACCTATTCTTAAACATAAAACAATTTTATTCTACTAAAAATAACAACTTATATAAATATTAATAGGTTTAAGGTTTATACTTTTGCCTTTTTTTTTTTTTTTTTTTTTAAATTTCTAGTTTTAATTTTTACAAACTTAGATTTTTTTGAATTGTACATTTTTTTGGATTTTGATTTTTTTAAAATATTAACATTAAATTTTTTTTATTCTTTTAATTTCTAGGTTTCTCAAATTTTTATTTTTTGAGTATTTTACTTTTTAAAATTAAAAAAAGTCTTTTTAGTTTTTTAATTTAATCTTTTTAGTCTTTTTAAAAATTTTGGCTTTTTAAAAGCTTGGACTTAGAGCTTTTAACTTTTAAAATCTAGAAATTTTAATTAGCTGATTTAATTTTTATAGTATTTTTAGAATTTTTAAAATCTAATTTTTTTTTTTTATGTTTTTGAATTTTACATTTATATTTCTCGGCTCTTTATATATTATAATATTTTTAGTTTTTATTTTCAGTCTTTTAACATGCTATGTACTTCTATGTTGAGCATAGCTTTCCTTGGCATATAGCTTCATCGACAAGGCTATGCTTGGCATAACTTCATCAACAAGGCTATGCCAAGCATAGCATTTGTTGTACAATAGTAATCAACAAAGTCATGCTCAAGACTATGCATAAATTTGAGCATGAGTTCGACGACTACTATCAGAAAGAGGGTATGATTGGCATAGCCTTGCCGACGAAGCTATGCCAAGCTTTACCCCTGCCAAGGAGAGTTATGCTCAACATAAAAGCTCAACACCACATGGCAAATGCACACACATGGCATTAGAAAACTAAAAATAATAGTTAAAAATAATTCAATATTAATAGAGTTGTAAAATATTTTTAAAATTTATAAAAAATCAATGTTAAATTCAAAAACATCAAATTTTTAGATTTCAAATATAAAAAAAATTTAAATAACTAGAAAGTTTTAAAAAGAAAACAAAATTTTAAATTTTAATTTTAAAACAAGATTTTGAAAATCTCAAAAAACTTAAAATTTGAAAATCAAAATATCATAAAATAATAAATAAATACATAAATATTTTTTTATACCATATTTACTACGAGGACTTGTGTTTATAATTTAATTCTCATAAAAAAAAATTTAATCATGTTTTTCACAAGCTTTGATATCTTTTGACACCCATGCTCATAAAGATATATTTGGGTTAAGTATTGTTTAGAGCTACACTCTGACAAGTATTTGTACATTTATTATTTAATTAAAAACATTAGAATGGTGAAATGGTATATCATAATTGAGTTTAGTTTGCTTCCAAAGGACTTTTGGGGAGAAGCAATCACATGTGCCAATTATCTTTGCAATAATAGACTTCCTCATCATGCTCTAGGAGGAAAATAACCTTTTGAGATGTTGCATAAGGACAAGCCTGTGAAAGATTTCAGATCCTTAAGATCCAATCTACTTGAATGATCTTTGGTTAGAAAGAGAAATACACTATCAATTTCACCAATGTAGAAAAATCAGCATCTACACACAATTTGAGATGCAAACACTAATAGAACTTGATCAAACTTGAATGAAATGATTATGTACTGTTGCTGTCCGTACAAAACCAGCAAGCTACTGTATTTCACACGTGTGGATCCAAAAATAGCAAATATAGATCATTCTACACATAGAATTGCAAGCAATCACCAAGATAGTGCACCAATGGATAGTAGAATCCAAGAGAACCATGTATAAGCATGAAATGAGATAGAGAAGAGAGAAGATGACTCTCTCCACGAGTTACATCCTTTTATAGCAGGTCCAAACCCTATTTGGCCACTTGGCTTTCCCACCAAAATGCTAACCCTACCAATTTTTGGGTCTAGATTCAATGTACCCAACTTATTCAAATTGAATCTACTCAAACTTGCATTCTATCTTTCCCACACTTTCAAAAAGTGTTTATTCAAATGAAATTTAGACTAATGAACTTTGAAAAGTCAACCTCTAAGTCTAAAACAAGTTTTGGCCTCAATATGTCAAATATGGAAATATTGCAAAATGTGATGAAACTAGTTGAATCTTTCACACTCCCTCTTCAATTAGTTTTAGCATAGACTTTGATAATACTCCAAGTGAAGTCCTATGCTTCATGAACAAGTCTTTTCCCAATGCTTTGGTGAAGATATCAGCTACACATTCCCTTGAAGACACATGTTGAAGCTCCACCTCCTTTGCAATGACTCGCTCCCTCACAAAATGATATTGTATCTCAATATGCTTGCTCCTAGCATAGTTTTTGACAATAGAACTTTGATCCATCATAAGAATGATCTTCTTCCTAAGAATAGACCTTCTTTCAATGATTATGTAATGCTCAAAATAGAAACAACCATAATTGATATAGAGAATAGTGTCCGCTTGGGATGCTTCACTATTTCTTACATCAATTTTACATGTAAAAATGTGACTAGAACATGAAGAATCAAATAGAATGTAAGTGAGATGATTCCACCATGCTTCCAACTCTGAACTCTCTAGAAAAATACAGCAAACAAACAATAAATGTGAGTGATCAACTTTTGCTTGCATGTCTTCTCCTCCTTTGTCCTTTGTTGCCTTGTATCCACCATGATACTCCATGAATGAGCCTCCATCTTCATCTTGCCACAAGAAACCATCAAACCTTGGAAATCCATGAGTAGGTGAGTACATTAATGATTCAAATCCAGCACCACATGACTCCATAAACCAAGTAGTTTGCACTAGTCCATCTTCAAGATCTACTTGACACAAGAAAATGACCATGAATTCACCAAAAATTGACAATCTCCAAGTATTGGCACCAAGTAGCTCAACACTTGAGAACTTAGCCATGGATGAGTGACATAATAAACCTCCAATAGCTTCATTTCCATCAGCAAAATCAGCCAAGAATGCTAGTACAAATCCAACATCAAAACAATGCTCACCAATGTAGCTGGTTTTACCATATCTTGACAATTTGCACACATCCACATGAAATTGCTCAAACATGAGATAGAACAAGTAAAGTAAACTTGAACAACACTTCCTTGCTGCTCCTCTGACCTTACTTGAGTCTTCAATATGCTGCAAAAACAGATCCATAACACCTTTGCCAATTACCTCTCCTTTGATGCTCTTGACTAGCTCCAAATTGTCAACTTCTCTTTTGACTAGTTGAAGCGCTTTGATGTCAACCTCTTGATCTTCAACTTGACCATCAAAGTCATTGAACAAAATTTGTTTTCCAGATCCATTACTTGATTTTACAGCAAGATAACGTCCATCCACTTGCATAGCTCCATGTACACAAGAAGATCCTCCAAAAGATGTTCCACTCTTCATAAGAGATCGATACTCAAGATCCATTGGTTGGATCCACTTCTCTTCTTTCCTTGCTTGATCTATACTTGTAGGCTCATCCAAAGAGGTTAGGAAAGCAACATAATTTCCAGAAACTACTTGCTTACCCTTTTGATCATATGTGAGCCTTGAAGGTACTTGTCTTTCTCTTGATGTTCTCCTTGGCTTTTGACTTGATGAAGGTCCATCATCACCACCATCCAAAGTAGGATCCTTCTCATCAACATCAAGAATGTTAGATCCATCTACTTTACCATCAATCATGCTTGAAGACACCTTTGGAATGTTTCCCTCATAAAAAATGACATCTCTACCAACAATCACTTTGTTAGTAGAAGGAATGTAAACCTTGTAGGCTTTACTCACCTCACTATATCCAACAAAAATACCTCTTCTTGAAGATGGATCCTCCTTGGTCCTATCATCAAGAGTAATGTTGACATAGCATGTGCATCCAAAGGTTCTTAGAAAGTTGACACTCGGCCTCCTCTTGAATAGCATCTCAAAAGGTGTCCTTCCATCCAAAATAGCACTCGGCCACCTATAGCACAAGAAATTGGCACACAACAAAGCTTGATCCCAAAATGGTTTGTCAAGACCTCATAGATTTAGCACTTTCACATAAAGTTCTATTCCTCCTTTCAGCCACTCCATTTTGTTGTGGGGTCCTTGATGTTGTATCCTCCCTCTTGATCCCATGCTCATCACAAAAGGCCTTGAACTTGTTAGATATGTACTCACCACCATTGTCACCTCTCAAGCACTTGATCTTTGTGGAGAATTGGTTATCCCTTGCATTCTTGAACTTGACAAAGACATCATACACTTCATCCTTGCTCTTTAGTAGATAGATCAACAAAATCTACTAAAATCATCAATGAATGCTACATACATCTTAGCTCCACTATTGCTAATTGTAATAAATCCATGAATATCCGAATGTACAAGTTGAAAAGGCTTTGTAGATCTAGAAATAGATCTAGTATAAGGTAGTCTATGTGACTTAGACAAAGCACAAGACTCACAAACATGCTTGTCATTACTTAAGGAACTTGGAAGACCAATCACAACCTTCTTCCTTGCCATTACCTCCAATGACTTGAAGTTGAGGTGTCCCATCCTTTTGTGCCAAACCTCTTGAATAGAAATTTGCTCCCTTGCAACACATCCAACTTGGTTAGCAATAACACAAGCAGCAAGTTTGAACAACTTCCCTTGTCTTTTACCTTTTCCAATCAAAAAATCCTTCCTTTTGATCAAACAAGCATCTCCATCAAACTCCACCTTGAGGCCCTTACTTAGCATTTGACTCACACTAAGCAAATTCTTGGTAATAGGTGGAATAAACAAGACATCCTCCAAATGAACATTCCTATTTGTAGAGAGAGAAATAGGAATTGTGCCAATCCCTTTGATTGCACACTCACCATCATTGGCCATGTAGATCACCCTCTTGTCATCTCCATATGCCAACAAAGAAGTGAAGTACTCTTTGTGAAAGGTCATGTGTGAACTTGCTCCACTATCAATCCACCAAGGATCTAGATCTCCATCATTAGCAAGCATACATGAAGACATCACAAAAGCATCATCATTTGCATCTTGCACATCCAAACCATCCTCATCAAGAGTAGGATTACCTTGCTTGTCTCCTTGATCTCTCTTCTTCTTGTAGCACTCACTTGCAAAGTGTCCTTTGATGCCACAATAGAAGCACTTGAGCTTTGATCTATCCTTCTTTTTGCCACTTGAAGAAGCATCCACTTGATCTTGCCCTTTAGACCACTTGCTTTTGGTTTTGCCCTTGAATTTGTCTTTTGTGAACATGGCATCCTCTTGAAGTGTCGATGTAGATCCACCTCTTGCTTGAAGCCTATATTCCTCATTGATCAAGATCTCTTGAAGATCCATCAAACTTGGCAAAGTCTTTTGAATAACAATACTTTGAACAATGTTAGCATGAGCATCCAACAAGCCATTAAGAATCACTTGAATAAGTTCTCCTTCCTTAATGCTTTCATCTATGCAAGCTAACTCATCATTCAATGCTTTCATTCTCAAAACAAAAGTAGTTGGATTTTCTTCATTCTTTTGCAAACAAGAAAAGATTTGCCTTCTTAGAGTCAACACTCTAGAAGTAGACTTGGATTCATAAAGCTTCTTCAATGAATTCCAAGCTTCCAAAGATGATGTGCACTTACCAACTTCCTTGAGAAGTTCATTGGTAACATTCATCTTTATCATGTGTAGAGCCTTCTTGGCCCTCTTGTCATACCTCAATTGATCTTGTTGTGTTGCTGGTCTCTCCTCCAAACCTACAACAATATCCAAAACATCATTCATCTCAAGACTCCATCCTCACTTTCCATAATGAATAGTTACTTGAGGTAAGCCTATCATTGGCTTCCAACATGACTCCAATTGAGATTGCCATGTAGCAATGACCTGATCTTCTCTTTCAACCTGCTTCAATGCACAAAGCACTCCTTTGAACAACAACAAATGCTTTCAAAAGAAATCACCAAGATTTGAAACTATCTCACAAATTCTCTTTTAGCACTTATCCAAGCAAATCAACACATAGAATCATGGAATCTTGATCAACCTACGATCTATCCTCAATCTAATGACTTTTGCCACTTCCTAAGATTGAAACACACTCAAATGAAGTCCAGCAACCTCACTATCTAGAGATCCAATCAAAATTAGGGTTTTGACAAAATCACAAAAAATTGACTATTCCAAATCTACATGCAATTGCTGAAAATTTGACATGCAATCTGTAAGCCACCACTTAGGCTGAACCAATGATCCAAAAATCGGCCAAATCCAGCATGTGAATTCAAAAAATGGAATTGAACAAGTATATTGACCTATTTAGTGTTTTGATCTAGAAAAGATCCAATCTACAAAAGCAAAAAATCCGATTTTGGTGTAGAATCCTCTCTAGCATGCTCTAGACTTGATATCTTCACCAAATCATTGATAGATCTGATTTCCTCCTTCATAACCTGAAACACAAGCTCTGATACCATGTGAAAGATTTCAGATCCTTAAGATCCAATCTACTTGAATGACTTTTGGTTAGAAAGAGAAATGCACTATCAATTTCACCAATGTAGAAAAATCAGCATCTACACACAATTTGAGATGCAAACACTAATAGAACTTGATCAAACTTGAATGAAATGATTATGTACTGTTGCTGTCCGTACAAAACCAGCAAGCTACTGTATTTCACACGTGTGGATCCAAAAATAACAAATATAGATCATTCTACACATAGAATTGCAAGCAATCACCAAGATAGTGCACCAATGGATAGTAGAACCCAAGAGAACCATGTATAAGCATGAAACGAGATAAAGAAGAGAGAAGATGACTCTCTCCACGAGTTACATCCTTTTATAGCAGGTCCAAACCCTATTTGGCCACTTGGCTTTCCCACCAAAATGCTAACCCTACCAATTTTGGGTCTAGATTCAATGTACCCAACTTATTCAAATTGAATCTACTCAAACTCGCATTCTATCTTTCCCACATTTTCAAAAAGTGTTTATTCAAATGAAATTTAGACTAATGAACTTTGAAAAGTCAACCTCTAAGTCTAAAACAAGTTTTGGCCTCAATATGTCAAATATGAAAATATTGCAAAATGTGATGAAACTAGTTGAATCTTTCACAAAGCCTAAAGTTGTTGATCACCTTAGAATCTTTGTATGTATTTGAGTCTTACATGTGCCTTTGGAGACTAGGAAGAAAGATGATCCTAGTTCTACTAGAGGTGTGATGGTTGGATATTCATCTTCAAAGAAAGATGAATATTTATAGAGTCTTTATACTTTCTAATAACAAAATTATTGAAAGTAGAATTGTGATGTTTCACTAAGATCAAAAGCACAATTTGGATGAGGACAAGATCAAAGCATCTCATGGAACATTTTTTTCTTTCCAATCATTGCACTATTATCAATCTTGAACACAATCAAGACATGTTGGGGTAAGGCTTGAGGAGGAGCATCTTCAAGCAATCACACCAAAAAGATCCATGAGAGAGATCCAAGCCAAGAGACTCTCTTATGTTAAAAAAGGCAAACAAGTTGTTGGAAGGAATATGTACTCTTTTTAAGTGACTTTTTCAAGCTGAAAGTTGTGTCATAAGATCCCTTCTTGGTTACTTATATCATTAGATTGAGCTGGTAGGGTTCATGCCCTTGAGAGGCCAAGTGATCTGTTAAGGCATGTCTATTCTATTCTGAAGGCAGGTGCTCTTTTTTCCCATATCTCGAGGAGCCACCAATTGGGCACATGCGGAGATTTTTCTCATTCGTGTGAGGATTCCGTGCGGTGCTCATTCAAGGCAATGTCACGTCAGTATAGTATGCTGACTTCAGTCATTGTCAATCATATCATCGATCATAACAGTATGCCATAGAGTTGTTTCTTTACCATTGTTGCGACATTCTTTCGTGCATGAGCAAAGGGAAGATGGACTCCATAGCTAAGCGCAATCCAAACAGATTTTTCGATTACGTATCTGGCAAAGGATGGATGAAACTGAAAGCAGCATGACTTCTAGCCTTTGCTGCGCAGTTGTGGCCTGACATTATTCCCCAGGTGCTAGAACCCCTTGTCAAGGACTGTGATCGACTAATTGGCTGATGCAAACTTTTGATGGCAGAACCAAAATGCTCTCTACAACATGTGTTTCTGAATCATTGAAGCTTCTTGCTTGTGTTCGTGAAAAAGCGATTGGATGATGCCAGAGAGACAGAAGCTTTGAAAGACCGTTTCGGAGGAGAGAAGCCAATGCTCGAATCAGGTTTTGCGCTGGAAAAATGTCAAGATCCTGATTTAATGGAGTTCCTGACCTGGGTAGCAGAGGTTCTCACTTGGAGGGTCCATCCCAAGTTCCTTAGTAGAGCCTTGGTTCAAGCAGCTGTTAAAGCTTACAACCGAGTTGTCTTAAACTAGGCAGAATGGACGATCGAACGGATCAAGAGAGATATACATCGCTTTGTAGCAGGCAAGAACAAAAGGCTTGAATTCACATTGCCAGTGAACAAAATGCTTGTCATGTGGCTGTACACATAGTTGTTACTAACCTGTAGGATCTGGACCAGCCGCGCAGGTCTAGGATGAAAGTAAAGCCAAAAAAAAGCTGTCTACTCAATCTAAATAAAAAACCAAGCGCAAAATTGCTGAACCGGACTCTAAGCCTGATGGTGAAGCTGATCAATATTCAGATGTGAACACCCTTGTGAATGCTCATGAGCAAGCGGACACACCACATAAAGAAGACGTACCGACGAAGACTACAGGTAACATTGTGAACTTGGATGACGATGTCCAGGAGAACGAGGCTGTTTCTGTTGATAGGTCTGCAGATGTTTTGGTGCTACTCATGCTGGTTTGTCTACCCAAGTGCCTGATGCTCCCGCCTGTCACATTGTTTTTGAACCTGATACTATCGATAAGAAGATAGCTGATTGTGCCGTTGCGGTTGATGATGCATACCCTCTCGGTTCTCTAAGACACTAGCGGACCTATGTGAAGGGTTGAATCAATTGTTGCAGACAACATTTTAACAGACCAATGTTTCTACCCCGACAAAGACCTACATATCAACCGTCTGATAACGACAAAGTTGATTCTGGTAAGGGCCAATCATTACCATCTACTCCTTCTGACATCCACCACATGCTCTATGATTCTGGTGACACTACGCCGCAGGGCATTTGCTTACAAACCCCTGTGATGGTGTCAGAGGAGCGGAAGCAGAACGGTGTCTGGCTGCAAAATGTGTTGATACTGATTGGGTTGATGGATGGATTCAAAAGGCTCCCCTACTGAAGGCTCAATTATTGAAGTGCTTGACTGGTAAGACACGAGAAACCACTGAGGTCGAGATGCCGAAAGGTAATCTAGCTGCCAGTGAGGCGAAACTGTCATTGCTTAAGGCTGACAATGACGATCTGCGGGACAGACTGTTAGGAGTCGAAGGACATCTAGCAGCTGCTAAGGTAGAATCCTTTCAGTTGAAAAACGAGGTCCCATATTATCAGGCTGCATACACTTCGGTTGCTGCCCAGGCCACCGAGTTGACGAAAATTATTAATCAGCAGACTGTCTCCATGGAGGGACTTACCAGACGCTTGGAGGAGGAACGACTCAAACGACGCCATAGCTCTAATGGGCTGTCAAAGCTTACAAATGAGAATGTCCACCTCAAGGCCGGGCTTCGCCTAAAAAAAAAAATGTCCAGTTTATTTCCAACATTGGTGCGTCTGCCAGGAGGGCATTGTATTGTGTCATTTCCAATTCTTGTCAATTCAACGGATGTTATATTTATCCTGCTGAATTGAACTATAATCTGACACTGGTTCTCCTAATGGTGAACTGCGTCGATGGCTGATCATTTTGATTTTGAAGACAAGCCACCGAAGTCTTCTCAAGATTTGAGGAGGATATCACCTTCCATTTTTAGACATAGTTATTTTACCAGGAGTCAAGTTGGTAGTCTGCGTCTGTCTCATTTACAGTTTGATTTAGATCCCATTACTGATTCCGGTTCGAGTTCTGATGCGGGATTTTGTTTGACGCACGCTTTGACTGTGGTCGGCGGATCTCCTGTTGAAAGGCGACCAGAAGAAGGAAAGTTCCCCACTGATCTGAGCGAATTTGGTACTGTTGATCCTAGCATTTTAATCAAGCGAGAACTTGACGAGGATCTTGACGAGAAATCTGAAGAAGACACCGAAAAGATTTCTAACAAGGACCTTGAGAAGGCTCTTGAGGAAATCCTTGAGACTACTGTAGAGGAGGATCCTGACGAAACCTCTGGAGATCCTGACCCCGAATCCGATAGTTCTTCTGTGCATTTGTCCGAGCATCTTTCTATAAGCTCTTTGGATTCTGATATGGCTAATCCACCTAATGCAAGACAAGGGGCTCAGGCCATTAATGTATTGCCTAATGTTACGAAACTAGAGTCTCTGACTCAACCTATGCCACAATTATGGGCCACAGTAAGAGGACCCTGAGAAGCATGTCAATGATAATTACAGATCCTGTTTGAAAGTCACCAAATGTTGGTCACAGTGGGACCCTGTGTGGAGGTTCTGATGATTGGCACAGTGGGACCCTGTGTGGAGGTGCTGATGATTGGCACTATCGGTTAGAGCCTCTCTCTATAAATAATATGGAGATCTTCATCAACAAGTTTCTAATTGAATTCCAGGTTCCCAAATCTCGTGATCATCTAATCTATGCTCTGACTAGCAGTCGTCAGGAGCATTATGAGACTATGAAGCAGTATACTTGGCGCATTAAGGAACTAATCCGGCAGTTTAAAAGCAGCAAGCCTCCAGACGACTGGGTGGTATCTCTGTATTTAAAAGGATTGAGGTATGCAATCCAGCTCGATGTAAGGCAGTCAAATCCTCGCACTCTGAAAGTAGCCACTACCCGGGCATTAGACATAAAGAGTTCCATGATCTCTACGCAGGAAGTGGTGGCTATGGCAGAGGGTCAACGATCCAGATATGTTTCAGGCCATGTTCCCGATGGTGTGAATTTTCCTAGAAGTAGTTACACTATTCCTAGAAGTAGTTACACTAATGGTGCCATATCGGTGTATAGTTATGTGCCAATGGTTCCTGTTCAATAGGTTATACAACCGGCTTTCCACAATGTGACAGCCCAGTCACCATTTATCAGACCAGATCCAGGTGCATCCCAATATGCACCCAATCAAAGTTATGTGAATGAATACCAGAAGTCAGCTCATAGGTGTTGGGTAGCTCATAGGTGTTGGGTGAAGATGAAAGCTAACAAGGAAGCAGCCTCGTTGGAACTTCTAAAGAATCAGCTGAGCCGATAGGAGTTCTGAAGCATGGCGACTCCCTCTGATGACAGACCTGTTACCTTGATAAACTTTGATGATCCCGTAGTAGAGCCTGGCTGAGCACAAAGAGCCGTTGTATCTGCTGGGAAACAACCAATACCAGATGACAAACTGCCTGCTATTCAGGATGAACTTGAACTTGACGAGTAGAAGAACCATAGCCTGGCAAGGTAAAAAATTCAGCTATGGAGGTGGATCCTCTGCCTGGCAGGCGGACTTGGCGAAGGAGAGCTGTCATTGAAGATTATGCACCCTTCAAACTAGTCAACCATTTAAATGCCACTAAAGTGGATATCAATACGCTATAGCTGCTGCAGAAGTCACCTGCAATAAAGAGAGAATTAAGGGGAAGTCCTGCGTATCAGATGGCTAGATTCACAAAAACCCGTGGTGGTGGAGGTGGACAGAGTTTCTGACAATAGCATTGAGCGGAATTGTCCCAAGGTTGATGTTATAATCGATGGGTTGTTGGTTCTGAATGCCATTGTTGATGCAGGCGCTACCGTGAATGTAATGAGTGCAGATTTGGAAACTAAATTGAATTTGACTATCAAGGAAGGAGCCAATATGATGCTCAAGCTTGCTGATAACTCCAAACTGAAAGTGGAAGGAGTTGTCTACACATTACCAGTCGCCGTTTGCCGTTTGCTTGCCATTTGCTGGTAAGACAGCCCGTATTGATTTCCATGTTGTACAGATGCAGACTGGTAAGGAAGCATATGAGATGTTACTTGGCAGACCGTAGCTTCTGTTCTTGAGACTGATTGGGAATTGGAAGATTCATTGGACACTACCAATTAAGATTCATCTACGGAAAACCCTCAGGTAATGATGATTGAACAGTTCCAGGGGAGAGAACCCTTGGTTCGCATTCGTGATGCTGATGTCACAAAGATCTATCAGAGTGAGGCTTCTGCTGGTAAGGAGCTACTGATAGGGACCCTTCCTGAATCTAATAATGGACGTTCGATTACAAATTTCTTAACCACTGCCACTGGAATCTTCGTCTGGAATTATGAGGATTCCACTTTCTTTGATAGTGCACAACATTCCATTGATGGATGGTGTTGTACTTGTCAGAGAAAGACAACGACATTTGGCTAATCATTTGATGACACCAGTTGCTGAAGAGATTAAGAAGATGCATGATGCAAGGTTGATCTTCCCAGTTTTTAACATTGAGTGGTGTTTTGCCATTGTGCCAAAAGTTAAGAAGAGTGGCCAAATCAGAATCTTTGTAGACTTCAAGCCTCTTAATAAGGCAATAGTCAAAGACTACTATCCTCTGCCGTTCATTGATAAGATGTTTGACTAGTTAGCAGGCAAGAGAATGTATACTTTCATGGATTTTTTTGCTGGTTATAATCAGATTGCTATTGCTGCTGAGGATAAGCTCAAAAAAACCTTCACCACCCCGTTGTTTGGTACTTATGCATATCATGTCAAGCCCTTTGGGCTGTGTAATGAACCGGCAACCTATCAGAGGTTTATGAATTCAGCCTTTGGTAATTTGGTTTCCGATTCTACAAAGATTTTCATGGATGACATCTGCATAGCTACCAATATGATGGAAGAGCATTTGTCTGTTTGTTTGTAAAGCTAAATCCATAGCATTGAATCCATAGAAGTGTTTATTTGCGGTGCCGTATGGAATCCTTTTGGGCCATGTTGTCAGTAAGGATGGCATATCCCAAAAAGGTTGACAGAGTTAGGATGATGTTACCCCCCACTGATGTGAGAGGGATCCGTTCCTTCCCTGGCAGCGTTGGCTAGTATCGGAGATTTCTGAAAGATTACAATAAGATTACATTGTCGTTAGTTCAAGTGTTGGCTAAGGACATGCCGTTTGTATGGACAGACGAACAACAACATGTATTCGAACATTTGAAAACAGCCTTGATTAACTCACCCATTTTGAAACCAACTGACTGGACATTAGATTTTCATTCGATTGTAGCAGCAGGACCGATAGCCATTAACTGCGCGTTGTTCAGGCTTTTACATCCCATAGCATTTGCTAGAGTTAAGTTGAAATATGCAGAAATTGTTAGAATTTGTGATACAAATTCTATATGAGGTTACTAGTCCTACCAGCACTCACACAAAACCAAGCATAGAGAGAATTCAGATCATAAGAGAATCGAGCAATGCTCTAGCATGTTGAAATTATCTTGTGGTGGGGTGCCAGCCTACTTATGATAGTTTCTCTAATCCATGTGAAAGGCTAAAAGCCTAAAGCAAATAGCAAAAGAGCAAAAGCTAATTGCTAAAAATACTACTTATATTTGGTAAAGACCAGAGGTGAATTTTTAAGTACTAAAGAGATCCTAATCTAGTAGTAGTGCGCCCACCTACATGCATAAGCAATAAAAAAATGAATCTACTATAAATAATAATGGCCCTTATAATAGCACGCAGGCATGGCCAAACTATCATTAAGGGGTATCAAATAAACATTAATTCCTAACACTCCACCTTAATGTTTACTTTATTTACTATTACTCCTAGAAGTTCTCTAAACTTATGAAAATTTTATTTGCCAAGTCCTTTGGTAAAGATATCTGCAACTTGCTTTTCTGAAGGCTCCACTTCTCCTGAAAGTAGATGAATCTTTGGTTTTCAACAGTGTAGCCATGTAAGCAAAGTGTACGTCCCCATCCTTATGATGATCCTCTTGTTAATCCTTTTGTCGACCCTGATCTTTATGTTGCTTTTCAAGTTTAGCCAATCTCCTAGTCCCATGTGTATTGGACTCTTCCTGTTCCACGATAACACTATCCTTGGTAGTTTCATAGTACCATCTAGGCAATCTTCTAGCTTATGGTGTAGGATGCTTCTTGCTTGGTGAAGTAGGAGGTGAATAAGTATCCCATATACTTGATCTCTCCTTCCTCTTTTCTTTCTCAACCAAGGTCACTCTAGGTACTTGGATTGGCATAGGCGATACACGTGTCGATTCAGGCTCATGTAATAACTCGTCGCATAAGATAGGGATTCCTCCATCTTATCATAAGCTGTCTATGTATCTTTATGAGTTGCCTCCTAATCAAAGATTACATCCCTACTTATGATGATTTTCTTACCCTCTAAGTCCTATAACATGTATCCCTTCTCTTAAGAGATTATCATATCCAAGGAATGAACACTTGGTTGCCTTAGAATCCAATTTGCTCCTTGAATCCTTAGGTATGTAAGAATAAGCAATACTCCCAAACACTCTCAAATGACTTACATCTGGCTTTCGACCCGTGTAAGCTTCCTCTGGAATTCGATTCTCTACAACCTTTGTAGGACTTCGATTCAAAATATAAACCGTCGTCTTAATTGCTTCACCACAAAACATATTTGGAAGATTTTAACTCTTGAGCATACTCCTTTAGTTTTCACTATAGATCGGTTCTTTCTTTCTGCAACTCCATTTTGTTGAGGCATGTACGTGTTTGCAAATTGTCTTTTTATACCATGATCCTTGCAAAACACCTCAAATTGCGTAGAAAGATACTCTCTCCCTTTATCCGAGCGAAGTATCAAATCTATCTGTTTCTTTCTCCACTTGTGTCTTAAACCATGCGAAATATTTGAATGCTTCACCCTTATTCTTCAGAAGATAAATCCATGTCTTCCTAAAATAATCATCCACAAACACCATTAAGTAACTTGCTCCCCCATAAGATTGAGTCCTCATAGAACCACACAAATATGTATGAACAAGTTTTAGAACATTTTTTGTCCTGAATGTACTAGGCAAATTTTTTTTGCCTAAGACACAACCTTCACAAACCTTGCGATCAGAAATGACTTGAGATAAACTTGTAACCATGTTAAATTTTCTCAAGACTTGTAGACTTTTGTAATTTAGATGTCCAAACCTCTCGTGCCATAATTTACTCAATGATCCAATATCCTGGCGACACCTGCATGATGATCCACCACCTAAGCTTGAAGTTTGTGCAACCGCCCTGCAAGTATGTCCTCAGCTTCTTCATTATTTTTCTTCTTGATGAGACACCGCTGTTTATCAAACTGCACCACCATGTGTTGCTTTGCAATAACTGATACTGAGAGTAGGTTTTTCTTGATTCCTGGTACATAAAGCACATCCTTTATGTTTCCAATCTTCCCTGAAGGTAGTTGTACTTGTACTTTCTCAACTCCCTTTATATCATATTTGTAGTTGTCTCCGAACTTCACATTTGACTCATCATCTAATTTTTGAAAATTAGATGAGTCTCGCCTAGGTGTCATGTGCTTCGAAGCTCTTGAATCAATAAACCAATAGTCTTCTTCCTTCGAGAAGCCACCACCAGAAGATGTCGATGCCGAAAACAGCTCATAGTCTTCAAGATCCAAAGCATTCAATTTTGCATTAGATGTTTCTTCTTCTTCAACAAACTTCCCATCCTGGCTTTTCTTGAACTTGTTATGCCAACATTCCTTTGCATAATGTCTTGATTTTTCGCAAATAAAGCAGTTTCCTTTTTGAACCACTTCCTTCCCATCTTTTGATCGATTTGATTGATCCTCCTCCGTATCTAGCTGCTGCTTCTTCTTCTTCTTCCCTTTGCCACCCTTCTTGGAACTTTGCTTCTTTGCCAAGAATGCTTGTTCCTTGAAATCATCCTTGTTGACAATATTTTGTCGTCTCATTTCTTCTTGTAGTAAGATGCACTGTAGCTCATCGAAAGAAGGCCTCGTTTCTCTTAACGATAACATCATTACAAAGTTTTGATAGGCCAAAGGTAGACTATTAAATACAATGGATACCAACACTGAATCTTGAACACTTTCTTCAACGACAATAAGTTGTTCTCTTAGATCTTTCACCCGAGTAAAGTAGTCCATTATTAATTCACATGTACCCATCTTCAATGTATGAAGCTTATTAGTCAAGAATAAGATTCGTGATTGATTTACCATCTCATACAAGCTCTTTAGTATATCCCAAGCCTCCTTGGGTCCAGCAATATCTCTGATAGGAGGTATAATCATATCTCTAACTAACAAGTTGATGATATGATGTGCTTTTTTTCTATGTCTCTAATATTCCCATAGCTCCCTGTCAATGGTAGGAGGTATCTCAGCACCTGTGACGATATCCCAATATTCTCTATCTTGGAGAATATTTTGCATCTTGAACTTCCATATGTTGTAGTTCGTTCCATCTAGCTTGCTAGACTCCGATAACACAACATCATTCAATCCTGCCATAATACTGATGTATAACAATCTGTCTCACTCAATCTTAGTGATAGACACTAGCAACAGATCTGATACCACCAGCAGCAATCCAGGTGCAGAGATCCAGATCTGTTGTCTTCCCAACACCTTCAATTTCGCATGCAACTTTGTCTCCTCCAATTAATCTTCTTGCAACCCTGCAAACAATCTCTCTCTCTTACCAAATAGCCTGCTCTAATACCATGTGAAAAGTTTTTTACACTTGGTGTGTGTGGTCGGGCTAGAGATTGAACCTAGGACCTCCCCCATTCCAATGGGGTGCTCTACCATTGCCTTGAGGGGGAGTGTTAGAAAGTGTCAAGGCTATAGCCCTTGCACAACACTCTAGGAACACAAATGGACAGGTAGCTCAATGGTAGAGCACCTTACCGGAATGGGGGAGGTCCTAGGTTCAATCCCTAGCCAGCCGACCACACAAGTGTAAAAAACTTTTCACAGAAACCTGGTATAGCTATGGTGAACGTGTATGCTTGGCCATTCATTTTGGCATATGTAAGTTTTGCCATTACCTGATGCGGAGACGTGTGATTATTTACGCTCTGAGTACTGCAATCAAACTCATGCTTGATAGGCTGCACCCGCATGATAGGTTGATCAAATGGCTGGTGATATTGGAGGAATTCGATTATGAATTTCGATCCAAGCCTCCTAAGGCTAGCAATTTGCTTGATTGTTTGTGTGAGTATAGCCTGCAAGAATCAAAATCAGACGAGTGTAAGCTCCAGTCTGATAATGGTGCTGTTGAGAAAAGTATGTTGCTGGACAAAGAGTTTGATAACGATCTATCCTGGCTTGACACTGATGCAGTTCCTCAGTGGTATCAGATGCTAGCTGAATACCTCACTACTCTCTACAGTTGCCTAAACGACTTACCAAAGTGAAAAAGAATAAAATAAGATTACAAGCTTTGTGATTCAAGGTGATTGACGGGAGGCTCTACCGAAAAGGCATTGAAGGCATTTATCAGAGATGTGTGCTGCCAGTTGAAACCCCTTTCATCATTGAAGAGTGCCATGATTCCGCATGGGGAGGGAATTTTTTTTGGAGACACCACTGCTCAGAAGATTTTGAGGACAAGATACTGGTGGACAACATTATTCAATGATTGTCATGACCATTGTATGAGGTGTGATGTTTGTCAGAGAGTTGGCCATGCTGACAAGCGAATGAGACCTCTGATAACACTGTCAATCCAATGGGCCATTCAAAAAGTGGGAAATTGACTATGTTGGCCCCATCAAGCCATCCTCCATTGGTTAGAAAAGCTATATAATTGTAGCAACTAACTATTTCACCAGATGGGTAGAGGCCAAGACAATGAAATGAGACAATGTCGTTGAAACTGATAAATTCCTGATGGAAAATATTGGATATCAATTTGGAGCTCCTCGTGAATTGGTGTCAGACAAAGGTGCGCACTTTTTGAAAAAGTGATACAAGATCTAACCAAGAGTCTTGCCATTAAGCACAACAAGACAACACCCTACAATCCACAAGTGAATGGTCAGGTTGAGAGCACCAACAAAAAGCTGGTGGATATTGTCAAGAAGACAATTTTTAATGGAAAGAGAGACTGGGACTCAAAGTTACCTGCAACAGTATGGGCTTATAATGTCGCTTTTAAGACCAATACTGGACAGTCGCCTTTCTTTTTAGTCTATGGCACTAAAAGTGTCCTATCGAGATCGAATTGAAATCATTGAGGTTCTCCAAGGATCATGATCTACCATTTGGACCGTTTGTTGAACAAAGACTCCTGATGCTGACCAAGCTAGATGAGAAGCGCATGAGAGCGCTACTACCGATGGAAAGGAAGAAAAGACGGATCAAATAGTTGCACGACCTGAAAGCTAAACGATATCAGTTTCGGATTGGACAACTAGTTTTATTTTATGATGCTCGTAGAGAGCTATTTCTTGGTAAGCTGATGCTCGTTTGGCTTGGGCCATATGTTTTGAAGAAGGTCTCCATGAATAATACCGTCGTATTATGTGATATGGAGGGTTGTTACATGGCTACACTCGACAACATTAATAAAATCAAACCCTATTATGCATGATGGCACAACCAAATGAACAAATGGCATTAGCTGTTATGGTCTAAATGCAAGGAACTATTGGAGTAGTTATGAAAGATGACACCGGCATGCTGATAGCGCAGTTGGGTGTCTGCCTCGGTAAACATTATACCGTTAATTCAGCGGAGGCTAAGGCTTTGATAGTTGGATTGAGGATAGCTGGCCAAAAGTAGATATCTCACTTATCAATATTTGGCGATTCTGCATTGATCTGTGATTTATCAACCCGCATGTGGACTGTTAGGAATCCCATCCTGACAATTTATGTCAAAGAAATACACAGGTTGATGAAACAGTTTATTTCTGTTACGGTATCTCATGTGCAGCGTAGCATAATAGTGAAGCGGACTAATTGTGAGCCAAAACTGATAGATGTTGAGTTGTATGCAAATAATCAAGATGTGTGTAGAACATTGAAACCTTATGTGCATTTTGGTGTGAGATGGCTGAAAGCTGCTATCCAAAGATTGAGTTGCTTGAATCCCAGAGCCGTTATGAAAGCTGTTCAAAACCTGAAGAACAACCAAACGCTTAACCCATTCCGTTATTCAGTTGGGGGCCATTGGAGGAAGGCCTTTCCCGGCCGGTCTGAAAGGTCAGAGAGATGGACTTCATCGCCCAATGGATGAGACATTTGGCAAGTGTAACCAAGATATTGGGTTCGTTGGGCAGGGACTACCCTCCCCAGTTGAGTCACCATTGTTGGAAGGAAAATGTATTTCTTTTAGTGAATTTTTCAAACTACAAGTTGTCTGATAAGGTCACGTTCTGGTTACTTTATTATTAGATTCAGTTGGTGATTCTTAGGTTCATGCCCTTGAGAGACAAAGTGATTTGTTAAGGTCATGTCTATTCCGAAGGCAGGTGTCCTTTTTGCCCATACCCCAAGGAGCCAACAATTCGACACATGCGGAGATTTTTCTCACTCATGTGAGGATTCCGTGTGTTGCTCATTCAAGGCGTTGTCACATCAGTACACCAACTTCAGTCATTGTCAATCATATCATCGATGACGAGTGGTGAATATCATAACAGTATGCCATAGAGTCGTTTCTTTACCATTGTTACAACATTCTTTCGTGCATGAGCAAAGGGAAGATGGACTCCATAATTAAGCGTGATCCAAACAGATTTCTTGATTACGTATCTGACAAAGGATGGATGAAACTGAAAGCAGCGGGACTTCTAGCCTTTGTTGCGTGGTCGTGGCCTGCCGTTATTCCCCAAGTGTTGGAACCCCTTTCCAAGGACTATGATCGGACTAATTGGCTAATGCAAACTTCCGATGGCAGAACCATAATGCTCTCTGTAGCATGGGTTTGTGAATCATTGAAGCTTCCTGCTTGTGGTGAATCCGTGAAGAAGCGATTGGATGATGCCAGAGAGGCAGAACGTTTGAAAGACCATTTTGGAGGAGAGAAGCCAACATTCGAATCAGGTTTTGTGTTGGAAAAATGTCAAGATCCTGATTTAATGGAGTTCCTGGCCTGGGTAGTAGAGGTTCTCACTTGAAGGGTCCATCCCAAGTTCCTTAGCAGAGCCTTGGTTCAAGCAGCTATTAAGCTTACAACAGAGCTGTCTTAAACTGGGTAGAATGGACGATCGAATGGATCAAGCGAGACATAAATCGCTTTATATCAGTGAAGAGCAAAAGGCTTGAATTCACATTGCCACTGAATAAAATGCTTGTAAATGAATATACCCGTTTTCCAAGTAGTAGGCATTGGAGGTACTGTTGTAAGAGGTTTAGAAGCTAACGATGTGAATGTAGTTGATGTACACAGAGTTGTTGCTAACCTGTAGGATATGGACAAGCCGCGAATGTTATGGCCATATTCGGTTATGGAACTAGAATAGTCCTAATATGGTAGATCGGCCCTCCAGTATTCAAGTTTGTTGGTCACGCAGTGATTCAATCCTCTCATTTTCTTCATTCTATCTCTCATTTTCTTGTCATTCTTAGATTTACCTCGCAATCTCTACATTTTCTCCGATCTCAGCTTGCGTACTCGTATTTTCGACTAATGGCTACACATAAATGGAGACCAAGAGGAACCATTGATGCAATCAATATTTGCAATGAAAAAAATGCAGAAGATCAATGGATACCAAGAATATATCGAAAATATCAATGGATCTTGATGCATCCCTCTGCAAAAGGCTCATTCCGAAAAAGAAAAAGATCGGATAACATATATAGAAGCTCTTGGAAAGGCAGGATAATGGATTTTAAAATATCACTTGCCGGTTAATCTATCACGGAAGTTTTAGTTCAACATGCTTATCTTTGTTGGGATACAAATCAAAATCAGCAAGTTGAGTGCAGAGTATGTTACTCATCCATGACACTTAGATATCACATTGAAAAACAAATGCTCACTTTGCTGCTGTATTATAGAAGATGGATTGAATGCAAAAATGTTTGGAAGCCACTTGATCAAGATTTTGGTATAAACTCTCAAGAGCAACTTCAGATAACAGTGACAAAAAATGACAACATTCCTGCAATGGTTGAGGTCGAGGAAGATTGGTGTCTCAATCACATTCGATCAGAACTAGACATGTGGCAATTCGATCTACCTCAGTATTATCAATTTCGATTGAATGGTGTAAAGGTACGTTATGCCATATAAAAATATTCCTTTTTTTCTATTTCTAAGTGAATCAGTTTCATAAAATATATAGCTAAAACAATTTCTCTTATGCAGGTAAGAGTAAGGCAGGAAGAGCATATAAAATGCAAAGACATTGGAACATCCATCAAAATTGAAGATCTATAGATTATGAACTATGGAATTTTGTACTATGTAATACAATTTTTGGTATACATCATTTTTGAAAATATATGAACCACTTTTTCTATGAGGCTCTTTCATTTCTATGATCTCCATTTCCATGGTGCAAAACACAATGTACTTGCAACTGGATAATATGAGTTTTCTATAGCAAGATTCATTGTCTCCTGCAGGAAATGCACTATCTCCATTGGGGAGATCTTCAGTTACTTGAACTCTAGTGATCACTACAATCGACGCTTGCCCTTGTTGAAGTCTCGTATATATCTGTTGTATTTTTGGTCTTCATTGCCTTGGTCTGTATTGTCCTTGTCTTGGCATATTTGGATATGTTTAGATGATGATCTGATCAAAGCTTTGCTGCAACAAATCTAAGTGAACTGATGTCGCATGTTTGGATTGGTTGTGGCAAAGGTTTGATCAGATCATCATTCTGAACTTATCCAAAAAAGACCATGGTAAAGACAAGGCAGACCAAGGCAATGAAAAAACAAACATAGAAAACAGTAGAAATTGAAGATGAATGAATCATAACCTGAATTGATAAGAGGAAAAATAACAAGTAAGAACAACCATAGAAAAACTGTAAGTATATTTCTATTAAAATTTTCTGTACATGTGTCTCATCCACATCAAATGAGACGAATATTTAAACAGAATCAACTATCTATGATCTCTAAATCCATTACTCCAGTTGGAAGTAGCTTGGGTGGAGAACATTCGGCCACTGCAACTGGATATGAATTTTTGATCAGAAGCTTTATGATCTCCTGCCTGAAGTGCATTATCTCCGTTGGGGAGACCTTCGGGCATTTAAACTGAAAAAAAACATAAACACAGTTAAATGTAATTAATCAAAGATCAGTTAATAGGAGTTTGTATATGAAAAAAACAAAAACACAATTAAAAGTAATTAATCGAATATTACCTCTTCCAGATTTGGAAGTCCATCTTGTAATGCAAGCCAATTAAAAAAGTGTTTGGCATTGCATATGATATACCAACCACAGCTGACAGAATCAACCTGCTGGGAGGACTACAGAATCCAAATTTGAACATTATGAGATATCGGATCAACGCGCATGATGTAAGAATAAAATCTACAACGGAAACAAGCGCACGTCGAACCGATATCAAAATTTTTTGATTGAATATCGGATCAGTGCGCACGTTGGGAAAATAAACCAATCAATAACTACAAGGGCACGTCGAACTGATATTGAAAAATTTATACCTCCGCATCAACCATTTTCAACTTCGAGTATGCTTTTGCATTTGGTACTGGAAAGAATTTCAGTATTTTCTGTGTATGGGTCCTGGCAATTTTTTTTTTGTGTGTGTGTGTGTGTGTGTGTGTGTGTGTGTGTGTGTGTGTGTGTGTGTGTGTGTGTGTAATAGAGTTCATCTTCAAACAAACTGGATTACACACACTCTCATCATTGACGTACATGGACAACACATATAAGCTCCAGTGATCATTGAAATCAGAAAACAAGAAATTTATGAGAATCAATGTAAAATCTCATTTCATATAAAAAATCCAATAAAATAAAATCTGAAAAATAGACACTTACTTTGTTATGTATGGCAACACGAGAATTGGAGTCCCCAGTCTGACGTATTGGAGCATATTATCGTGCAAACTTTTGAAATCAGGGAAATCAAATGCTGCCATGAATTGAAGGGGAAACAATGCAACATCTATAAACAATGGGGTCTGGAAGAACTCCATCCAGAATTGCCCCACTTCCTACATTGTCCCCTAGCATTTTATCCCTACTTTCTAATTCACCAGTATCTAAACTAGAAAGGGGGAGACCAGCATTGGTCTTCGGCATCCTAAAATTGTATCGAGGACCTAAACCTTTAAGATACGTGTTTAACAATTGGTCATACTGCACATATTGAGAACTATTTACAAAGGCAAGTGTAGGGGGTGACGGAAGTAACACTGATAAACCACATAAAGAATTGTCATTCAAAATTGATTCTACTTTTACACTAACAAAATCATCTAAATCGCTTCCAACAACAGGAGGAGGGGAACTAATATTTACGGGTTTAGGAGGAGGAGGAGATTTAGGAGGTGGAGATTGGTTAGGAGAGGAAGATTTAGCAGGAGAAGTTGAAGATGGAGTGGAAGGAGAAGAAGGAGACTTAGGAGGAGAATGCCTAGAAGAAAGAATAGTATTCAAAGGAGATGACTTGGAAAAATCCTCGCTTTAGATGGAGGGTCGAGAGACCTCCTCTTCTTTGAAACACTCCCGCTTTGTAAACGAATCACAAGCCGGGATGGTTGAGATTGATTTCGTTTTGTTCTCCCTGAATCTTGTTTTGGAGGAGAGGAGGGAGCAGGTCTAAAGTATTCTACAAATTTGTCATATGTGTCCCGAAGCCTGAACACAATGTTGAAATCCTTGGGCATGATGGTCACCCTCTTTGCATGGACAACTGCAACAACAGTATCAGAAAATTTTTTCACCTAGAAATTCTCATATGCTGTGTGCAGCGCCTCAATTGCCGTTACCGTCCATCTCACATCTGCAGATAGACTTCTTGTCACCTGCTTGATGGACCTATGTATGTGAGATTTCGGAATCAGAAGTTTATTTGTCTTCTGAAGCTTCCGAATATCCTCGAGCCAGGGTGGGTCTCTTCTTCGGCCCCTTGGCCTAGGAGGAGGTGGTGGTGGTTGTGGATTTCCCTGACCCGCACCTGAAATTGGTATTCCATCTGACTGCCCTCGTGCTGTCTGCTTGGTCTGCGCCATTAATGTGTAGTAGCAGATCAACGCGCGATAATGTTGATTTCAGGATCAGACCTCAGGTCGGGCACGCCGAAGCGATACCTGAGCTAAACAATTCCGTTAGCTGGTAGCGGATGGGCATGAATGAGTAGGAACAGATTGAAGGAAGTTGTTTTCGAGCATGCTGAATCGATATCACATGGATACAAATAACTATAAGCAAAAAAATTTCAGCGTCGTCGATCAGTATATATAGAGAAAATAAAAAATGATTGCAAACGTGGTGGTTTGCAAACGCGGTGGCTCGTATTACGATGATGATTACTCGGAGGCTTGTCAATCAAATCAATCTAAATATCCATCAGTCATCAAAATGATTAGTCCATATCGAATTAACCAAAACTAATTTCAAATAAAGTATGGTCACATCTACAATTAATCACACTTCTACCATTTAAGCTTGAAATATAAGACCTTTTTTATATCCAATAATATAATTTTGGAAAATTCCAAAGGCCAGATTTTCATCCGATAGCTAATCAACGCGCATATAAAGCATTTGACAACCATAGTATGTATTCTCGCATGCTCATCCGATATTGGATGCAATATGAATGATCAAAGCTTGATTCGATAGATTCTGCACAACTTTGGCCAGTATGAAGAGTCTTCCGAATCAAGCTTTGATCATGCATATAGGGTCCAATAGTTTCAAAAATTTCGATAATATTTGGTCTTGGAATAACGATTCGACGTGCGCAGTCCAAATGCAGCAAATAAATCGTCTGCTAGGCGCACTGATCCGATATCCCATACGCAGAAAAATCATACTGGAACGCATAATGAAAGACTTATGAAAATGTTCTAAATGAACATTATCTCAAAACAAAAATTTTCGTCTTTACGGTGCTTAAATAGGGCGAGAGATTGTAATAATTCTCCTCGTTCACGTTTTTCAATGATATCCATTAATCAGTTGTTTATAATTTTTTTAATGATTATTCTAGGAGGCTAGTGATTGTCTATTTAATATATTCCAGTGCAGGGCTAATGATGATTCGTTGAATCTAGTACTAGACTATTTAATGTATTTCGATGCAGGTACAAATTAGTCTCATTCTGATTGGTGGATAAATATAGGCTGTAAATCACAATTTGTTATTTGACAAATGTATGGCTGTGATCAACAGGAATTGGCTATAAATATGTGCACCACTTTCTATATTTCGATTCCGTAATCTTTATTTTGAACTCTCTAGCCTTCTTGTTTTTCTTCATTCTCCCGATATCAAATCGATGCGCGCCATCCCCTGCTGTGCATGCTTGTATTCATTCAGGCGCGCTGAATCGATATCAGCCACTTCCGACCAGTGATTTTCGGAAAATTTCATTCTCAACCTTACCATATCGGATCAGCGCACACACTTTGCTTTATTCCTCTACCGATATTTATCTGACGCATTGAATCAATATCGGATTTAATATGGCTAGTTCCTCCATGGCCTCAGATGACAAACTTATGGATTTTTTTAATACCAGTGACATTCCATCTGACAAATTAGAGTATTTTGCTAGTATTTTTTTTGCTCCCTTCGATATCGATAAGCTAGTTTATGAGAACCGTTATAATTTAATTTCTTATCTTGATAATTTTTCTCAGATTATTAGTACCCCTGTCATGGATATAGATAATTTTTGTTTCGTTCATTTTCAGGACCTTGTACATTCCCGACCATCATCTAAGCATAAACACAATAGAAAGTACTCTAACCTGCATGACCGTTTCAAAAGAAATATATACTATGATATCCACAAAAGAATATGTCGCCTTCTAATCAAAGGAATGGCTTTTGTGTTCTACATATCTGCTGAAATTCCAGATGATGAGTCTGTTGAATCTTCAACTGTTCCATTGATCGAAGCATCTGCACCTGCTCCAATTGATGTAAATGATGCAGATACTGATATAGGGGTTGAAGTTGAAGCTTCTATGACTTCAGATTATCAAAAAATTCTCCCTTGTTCTATAATCCTCTCTGATTCTCTTCCATCTGCATCTTCTGTTAATCAATTAACTCTACTCGATGTTCCTTTATATTTTATAAATAATGAATGCTATATTTCATTTAATGATATAGAAGATGTATTGAATTTGAGAGAGGATGAAATCCTCTCAATTTTTGCTCAAAATTTATCAGAATTTTCTGACATTGTTCATTACTCATATGATGACCTTGAAAGTGAGATAGATTATGATAAAGATGGCAATTGGAAATCTGGCAATGAGGCCTTGGAGGCCATGACTGAAAAATCTAAAGCCTATGAAAAGACTGTGCCTACAGAGGAGGAATTTTTGGAATTTCAAGAAAAATATCCCCCTAGGGCTAGATATATCCCCTTCGGAAATGTAGAGGCCATTGGAGGACATGACATCAGCAGAGCAAACGTCATTGATTACAATGATTATGATCTGGTAAGTAGATACTATATTGGTATTGATATTGTTCAATTTTCTTATTTCTTATTGGTATTGATATTGTTCAGTTTTCTTATTTCTTATTGGTATTGATATTGTTCAGTTTTCTTATCGAGTTTGCAGTGTTATGTATCATTCTAAATTTATTTTCTTTTCTCGTTTACAAGATGCTATTGAAATAGATGCCTTTGGTATGAGGAGGCGTCCGAGGTGTATCAGTCGGAGAAAAGATGTTTTTCTATCTCATTATTTGAAAAACTTTCAAAATAATGAGATTTGTATATATCATTCATCTTATAATCCATATGCAACCACTGTCATTATGGCCATCAAATCATTATCAGTTTGTTTAGGAGGCCATAAGTACGCAAGATGAACATATAAAATAGTTTTTGTGAAGAGAGATTTGGCTATTAAATTATCGGGTTATACTCCCAATGAGACTACCAAAAGATCATCTGCAATGGCCCTTTATTCGGGTTACATTGATATGAGCAAGAGGAAAAATTTAGAATTTTTGGATCCATATGAAAGGAGATTATTCCTTCATGACAATACCATCCGTCTGAATCTTGAAGAAGATGATGATGATAATTAAATAATTTTCTGTAATAGATTTTTGATATATTACAAGGATCTCTCTTTTGTAATGAATTTGAATGCCTTTCGAAATATCGTAATACTTGGCGAGTTTTTAGCTTGATATCTAAATTGTGCTCTTCTATAAAACCACTGAAAAAGTTGAACTAAATATTTATTTCTTGAATTGTGTCCTCCATGATTTGTTGCTCTATGAAATGCTCCCCGTACTTGCCAATGAGATTTTTCCATGCCTTGTGATGACCAGATACTTAAGCTATATACATCAAGGATGGAAGACTGGCAAGAAGAGACATGGTAGAGTCTTCTTCTGATATAGGGGCAGCCAGTTGGTTCATCAGTTGTTTGAACTTGTTCAGATGGTCACTGACTGAGGTGCTTTTACTCATTCTGAGTGTTAGTACCTTCTTCCTCAAGAAGAGACTAGTCGAGACATCTGAGGTCTCGTAGATGCTAGTGAGTGTATCCCATGCTTATTTGGAAGTAGTGCAGTTGGACACATGAGCAATTTGAGTGTCTTTGAGGTTTAGAGATACAATGGCAAGAGCCTTGCCATCCTTGGCTTCCCAAGCTGAGAGCTGTTCGAGTTCTGCCGGTCTGGCCATAGAACCGTTGACGTATCCCCATAACTCTTTTTCAATCAGGATCATCCTCATTTTGATCTTCCACATGTGGAAGTCATCTCCGTTGAATTTATTGATCAAGCGGATCTCTGAGGTGCCTTCCATAGTGATCAAAATTATACACAAACAATTTAGAATAGCTTCGAAAAAAGATCCTAGACTTTGGTAATCCACTGAACCAATGCTCTGATACCACTTTTGTTGGTGTATGATGTGAAATGCTTGGTCTACGATTGATTACGATTGCAACGGACGTGACAGAAACAAAACACGAGAGGCGATTACGATGTAAAATGATGCCTCTACCAACAGTAAGAAAATAATGAACACAATAGTAACTACGATTTTAGGAACGTGGATTGACTAGGGAATGGAATCAAAAGCTTGTTATCCTTTTGGGTTATCAGCGTAGGAGTCTGTGACTGCCGTAACAGAAGGATTGCGAAGCATTAGGCATCTTGGATAGCCATGTGATCCTCTGTCTCTGATAACCGCGTTTGTGAGCAAGAGAGTGAGAGAGACAATTGCATTCAATCAAGAACATAAGGATTGAACAGTAGCAAATCTGTATAATAGAGAGAATCGGAACACAATACAATAGCACTGATAAGCACGTATTCCTACTTACAGATTCAGAACAATAGCTACAGTTCTAAATTTATGTGTGTGTGTGTGTGTGTGTGTGTGTGTGTGTGTATAAATCACTAACTCTAAGGAGCTAGTTACTTAAAGACCTTTTGGTCGTTTGATCACTCTGTGCATACAGATTGTTCAACTCAACAACATCTATCACTACCTTCTTTTCGTTCAGATACATATTTATAGCTGTCAGAGTATCCTGATTTATTGTAATTACAGTTTACAAGATGATTAACAACCGTTTAAACAAGATCCGTAGATCTGTTATTGGAGCGTCGTGAAGGAGGAGAAGTACAGAGTAATGTATCCTCCGTATGAGTTGTAGTACAAGGATGTAGGCCATGATGGCCGTAGTCTGTCCACAATCGTTTGAACAACCACTGGTCATTTGATCAGTTGTTGGTCGTTTGCTTTGTAGGTGATCATTTGCTTCCTTCGTTGATAACCGTAAGTGATCACTTACGGGGCTAAACGATGAGATCGGTCAACCGTTGTTAGTTGACTTCGTAGGAACTCGTAAGTCATCGTCGCTGACTTCGTTGATAACCATAAGTAGGTAGATTACGTTTTCAAACGGTTGAGGAGAGTTGACGCTTGTCATTCGTAGGAGGTCGTAAGAAGGTCACTTGCGGTGGTCGACAGGATTACTTTCGTTGCCATTGATGATTTCGCAAGTGCTCGTAGATAGTATCCTACGGTTTTTAACGACTCCCTGTGGTTTGCGGTTTGCAGTTTCTTGCGGTCTGCATTTTGAGTCATGCTTCTCGGTAAACATGTTTTAACGATTCCCTTTGGTCAAACTGTAATCTGGCAATGACTTTGCGGTTCTGCCTGATTCAACTTTGCGTGTAATTTTGCAGACTGATTCTGAGAGATAGAATTCTTTGAGAGTAGGAGGAGGGCGAAGGGATGAGTAGGAGAAGATTAGAATTCCAACATCTCTCTCTACCCGAGAGTTCATAGTTGTATTCTTTCTCTATCCGAGAGCAAGCCATAATTTTACTTAGCTTTTTCAATCACAAGTTGCCTTCACATGTGTATGATGAGTGGTGAATGTTTTATGCATGTATTTAGTGCTCTTGTCTTAGAATTGCCAAGCTAGTCTCAATCTAGCTTTTTGGTGTTGAATCTTTGTGCAATCACTCACAATTTAGGAGATCATTCACATAGTTTGGGCTGTCCCCACACATGTTGTTGGCAAAATTCATCTTTATACAAAAAAAATTATTACATTATCTATATTTTTCTCCAGGGTGATTACATTCAAGCTCCAATGATCACTACAAAATCAAAGCAATACTATATAAGTTAGATGAATGAACACTCAAAGCATCTAATAAAACAACATTAGAACAAAAAAGTAAGAAGTTAGATTACTTACTTAGTATGATACGACAAGATTATGCGCTTTACAAGTGATGTACATCAAACAAAAATGGCATGTCAATAAGATCAATGGCATCAAATGTATCCGACTTCTCAAAATGAAGATATTATTCAGAATCTATAAGTCATGAAGGATGGGGAGGAGGAGTAGTGTTGGCAAGGATAGGTTGTGACGTAGGCTGAGAAGGAGGGGGAGGAGGAGGAGGAGGAGGGGAGGAGGGTTGGCAAGGATGGGATGTGTTGTAGGTTGTGGAGGAGGGGGAGGGAGAAGAGCAGGGAGGCCAAGAATAGGCTGTACAATTTATACTGATTGTCCAAAACTGAACTGGCAGTAATTACAACTGCCTATAGTGAATTATTATCTACAATTGCATCCTCTCCTGATGGTGAGGATTCTGGCAGAGTCATTCTCCTAACCTTTTTGAGAGCTGCAGTTGTTGATTTTACACTCTTTTTTGGGGCCTTCAGCTTACGAGGCCTCTTGGTGAGAAAATTAGTCCTATCAAGGGCAGCATTTCTTGGTGCAGATGGCTTCTCCTTGTGTAGTCTACAGTACTTATCTCTCAATCTAACAAAAGATGGAAATATTGCGCATTATGGTTACCTGCTTAGCATGAATAGAAAGCAAAAAAGAATCCTCAAAAAAAGACTTTAATAATCCTCAACAGTCTCCTGAAGGCACTATAGTGCCCCGGGTGTGAACCTCTCATAACTTCCCAGATTCTCTCTAGTGATCTGGTGAACAATGCGGTAGAATGGGACACGGTATATTAGAAACTCACTGGATTTTTGATATTTTCTAATCTCCTCTTTCCACCTATGACTATTGGCTCTTCAACCTCCCTTGGTGGACATAAAATTCTACTGGGGGTCAGTCAGCACTTGATAATTTTATGACTTTGCTATTTCCTTATGCATAATGCCCTTGTTATAGATGATTTTGCTATCTGACGAGGATGCTTCAGATAGCACACCACCTCATTCCATAGGAATAGCGAACTGAGCCACTACCTTAGGCATTTTAAGCAAAATGAGATCTATTGCTCATTCTTAGTTCAATCTAGTTGGAGAGATACTTATAATGGATGTGAAGGCCTTGTCTTATTATTTAGAAGGCCATAGATTTGCTAGGAAAAATAAAATCATTTTTGTTAAAAGAAGTTATGTTCTAAATATATTAGGATTTTTAACAGAGAATGTTCGTTTAAGGAGCTCTCATTATTCATTGTATGTTGCATATATAGAACTTAGTGAAAACAAGGACAATGCATGTTATGGCCATATTCAGCTAAGGATTTGGAATAGTCCTAATATGGTAGACCTGCTCTCCGGTATTCAAGATTGTTGGTTATGCCTCTATTTGATTCCAGGTCAAGACCAATCTGTAACTAATAACCTTGAGAGGACCCAGACATTCGTATTGAGACATGTGGGGTAGTGCATGGCGTGTGACAGGTTGTATGCCTGAGGATAGCATGGGATATGTGACCTATGTTTAGATGGACTGCATGGGAGGTTGCATGGGTGGATGGGTGCATGCACAAGCTTCTTACCCCTATGTATATGGGTAGGGACACACCCTCCTCCATTCTAAGCTTTTGGCTTTAGGTTGTCAGTTTCTCTCCTCTCCTTGGGCATTCATCTTAGTAGTCTTTCTATTGGTCTTTACATTAATATCAAAGCCCAGCAAAGATGCGGTCTTGGATGGGAAGGGATGCAAGCTCTACATCAAGTTTGGAAGTGAAAACACTTGGATTCACATCTTAGTTTGGAGTGCTAATTTCTCAAAGGTAGTTTGGATTTGGATTCACTAATTCGAGTGTGAAGCATGCTTTTCAAAATTTGGTGGTAGAGTGCTTTTCTATATGTTTGTTTTTGATAAAGATGCTGAGAATTAATATAGAATTCATTCTTAAATTCTTGGTGCCTTGAAAAAGGTTCCATTTGATGTAGAATGATCTGCATGAGTAGGTCCACTTGATTGTCTAGTTGTCTAAATCTGATTGTTTTGAGGGTTTGAACACCTTGCATGAGTCCAAAATGTTTTCGGTAATTTAGATTCATGTCTAGCTTCAGGAAGTTTATTGATACATTGGTGAATAATCAATCTATGTAGAATAAACTAATTGAGGCCGAAAGTCTTCAATTTAAATGATTGTATGCATCACTGTGGATTCGAGTTTTTTTTCAAGAATTAATACTCCTGTAAATCAAGCAAACTAAGAACATAGATTGAATATTGTAAGTATGTTCATTTTCTAGTTGTAAGTAGAAATGGACAAGAACAGTAGAATGTTCATACAGTCTAACATGAGGAATTAACTATTCCCTGTAGAAGTAATTATGATGTTGTCGATCCTGCTTTTTGTATGAAAGTAGGAAAAGAATCATAATTCTTTGGAATAGTTGATGCATGCGGCCTGAATCTCCTTAAAAAGCGTTTCTCTATAGAGTAGATGGAAGCCTTTGTTGAGGGAAGTACTCCTGTTTTAGAGTATCACGAAAATCAATTTACCATCTTTTCACTCGTTTCTTTGATCATAGAGAGATGATAGTGTGAAAGGCAAGTTAGTTTATGATCTGGGAACCTCAGAATGGTGCCAAAGGTCGAAGGTTCCAGTCTTGCAATCGATGCTTCAAGAAAGAGAATTGTTTGGAATTGATTGAAGATCGTCTGTTTAGAGCTGAGCGGGGCCGAACATGGAACTGAAGAGCGTTGGAATGCTGAAGCATTCAGATTTGAGGGAGATGTCGTTGCCTGGAACTCGATCACAACACCACCTATTGCTCAACAATCTAACGTCTGGCTCTCTCTCTCTCGCTAAAACCATGGTTGTTTGACCCACAGAGTAGAAGCAGGGCAGCGATGCTAGTTGAAAGGGTGGAGCGAGCAATAGCAATGGCGGCTGGAGCGGCCATGAGGAGCGTTGAACGCGCCTCATCCTTTATTCATGCTTTGATTGGAAAACTTGTTAGGGTTTAGGAGGTTTTTTTGCCTTTTGATGCATGCTTGATTGGAAAAATCTATAAACTGAAGGGTTCATGGCTACCTGCTAGTATTGATCATTACTTTGGGTTGTGATTTTCGAGAAATCCACCTAAACTGACATTTGAGAATGGAATTACGAATTCTCCATGCTTTACCTAGAAAAACATTTAAAAAGAATAATTTTAATATCCTAACTGTTAAGCCTATGTGATAGGTCCATGGGTTTAGGATTGAGAGTAGAAAAAAAAATTCACGATGATTTTTTCCCCAGGCAGGTATCCGTTAAACATGAATTTGATTTTCTAGTATTGTGCTATTTAATCGATTCTTCCCCAGGCAGGTATCCGTTAAACATGAATTTGATTTTCTGGTATTGTGCTATTTAATCAATTAAAATCTGGAGTAAGGGTACTCTCAAGAAATAGAGTTAAATTGTGTTTGTGGATTTTTTTAAGTCCATATATTTTCCCCCTTTCCAGTCGGTACAACACCAATGGTTTGTTGCGGTTGTGTTCTAATAGACTTCGGTCATTTGAAACTAGTCAAACAAAAGCTTTTGCCAAGATATTTGTCGAAGCTGAGTTTACGCTAACGAAGGAACGTGCAAAAATGAATGGCAAGTAGAACTCTTCAGTTTGGCGAAGATATTTTGCTAAATACAATAAAAGAGGTTCTAAAATTCCATTTCACGAATTCCCATTCATGTTCTTTCATCATTTGCACTTAATTGCTAGCTTCAATGGAATAATGCCTACGCCAGTGGAAAAGTGGAATAGACTTATCTTCTGATTAATAGAAGGTTGCTTTTACTATATGTCTAAGAAATTTCCTTGTACCTTAGATTATGAAGTTTTTTGGGGGACCGAAAAATCTAAGGGAGGAAGAGAAATGGACATCCGAGGTAGTGAATGTGTTTGTGTTATGTGATCCAAATTTTTGGTTTCTTCGAAGGAAAATTGCATAATACCAGTTATGGCGTAATTCCATAAATAATTCGTTCAACCGAAATTCATTTAGTTGAATTCATAAGAGATATCTTATATGGCCATGAGAATGACCGTAAATTTTAGTATAATTTGGATGGTAAACGACTTAGTTAGTACATGAATCACATTTAAGTTGTTAGTACTTGAAAAAGCTTTCCCTTAGAGATAGTGCTCTCTGATGGAGGGAATTGTAAAGCTTATTACTAGCTAGAATGGGTTGACAATGTGATAGTGAGCCATGTGTGGGGTCTTTTTATTGAATGATCATTTCATAAATGGATTATTGTTATCCATCAGGAACAAAATTTATGGGTTCTCCGATGCTTGGTTGGAATAAATATGTGCCTATACGGTAAGGGAAATCCAGATGGATTTTTAAGATCTTTGGAATATCGGATAAGGCGGTTAAGAATCTTGCAGAAGAAATGAAATCCCTTCTATCGATTCTGATATAGATATTGCAGATCTATTATTGTATTCCTTCGATTGTTTTGAATTCTTAACATTTCCTTTTAGGTAATGAATACACGTGTTATTTCAACAGTCTATGAACAATGTTTTTCGTCCATACCTGGGTCCATGCCTAGTGGTATTCTTAGATGATATTTTCATGTATGGTGAATTACTTAAGGAACATGAAAGAATTCGATGTCACGAACTATCTTATGGAATTGGTTGAAGATCGGATTCTATATTTGGATATAGAATAGCCAAATTTCCTTTTAGGTAATGAATACACGTGTTATTTCAACAGTCTATGAACAATGTTTTTTGTAACTGGGTCCATGCCTAGTGGTATTCTCAGATGATATTTTCATGTATGGTGAATTACTTAAGGAACATGAAAGAATTCGATGTCACCAACTATCTTATGGAATTGGTTGAAGATCGGATTCTATATTTGGATATAGAATAGCCAAATAATCTTTTTAATTTTTTGGTGAACAAATCTAGAAGCAAAGAACTTTCTTGGAGGGAAAGCTAATTGTATGGGACATCAGTGATTCCAACGAAAAATTCTTGTGTGAGAGTGATCTATAGACCAGTGGTTAGTATCTAGAGTAATGGTAATACTGACGAATAAACCCATTGGTTGATTGTTTCGAGGTATATAGGAAAATATAAGATACAGATCCGGATCCCTAACCGTTCTCATAATTTTCAAATGGAAAACCCTTAAAGCTATTTTTCACCTTCTAAGAACTCTTACTTCTTTTGAATTTCTTGAATATAGACATTAGATTAAATTCATATGATCCTTCCAGCTTGAAAATCACTTCTTTTCTAAGGGACTATCATCATCATGTGAATTATGTTAAAATCATAGGATCTAAACCTCATTTGGATATAAATACATCCTTCAAGCATCAAGGATTGCGCAACAATTAGATTGATCAAGATCTAGACACACAATCTAGCTTAATTTAATCTAGATTGGAAATTGCCTTTAAACACTACAAGTAAACTATCATCTACTGATTCTCATGGCCTCTCACATGTGTGAATAGTAAAGATTTTCCAACAAGTTCAGATCAACTCAGTAGACAAAAAAATATCACATACATCGACTATCCATCCTTCGTGGAAGAGCAAAATTGTTCAAAAATCACCTCAAGCTTGATTTCTCTCAAAAGAAAAATACAAATGAGCTCTTAATCCAAAACATAAACTAATCAATGGTGGAGAGAGAAACACACTTCACCTACCACCAATTGACTTTGACTAATTAACCAAACTTAGAAACTTAAGTTTAAGCTTAACTTTGGCCTTCTAATATTATTTTTAATTACATGGCCCAAAGTCAAGTTTATGTCCAAAATTATTTATTTACAAGTGCTCATTGGGCCATGGGCTTACGCACGCAAGATGCCACGACCCTTGCAACTATTTTTATTTTTTTTGACTTTATTTATTTACAGAATGGTCTCGAATGGTGCTTGAGCTAGAACTGGGTGTAAAAGATCATAGTTCAACCTTGTTGGCCTTCTAGCTCTCTGGCACACATCACATTTTTTCAAGTGTTCCCTTATGTATTGTTGGCCACCAGCATCCTGATTGCAGAATCTTCCGAACTGTAATGTTAGATGCAAAATGTCCACCACCCATGCCTTCATGTGAAATTGAAATGATTTGGGTGGCCTCGTGTGGAAGAATACACCTTTGATGAATACTATCTGGTCCTCTTTGATATAATTGGCCGACAATCAACTGATAAGGTCTCGCGTTTAGTATCAGTTTTTGCTGTTTCGCGTTGGGTAGAGATTTATCCGGTTGGCCCGCATTAAATATTCGACTATATTTGTGACCCATTCAGGTATAGTGTCAATGCAAAACAAGGCAACATCAGGTAGCTCATCATCAGATAGGGCTACAGTCTCCTTTCCCTTGATTCGCGACACATGATTTGCCATATAATGCTGCTTTCCCTTGTGAACTCCTATCCGAAAATCAAACTCCAACAACAGAAGTAACCAATGAGTGATTCTCCCTATGTTGCAAGTTTTATTAACAAGGCAAATCAAGGGTTGATGGTCCGTATAAAGAGCAAAATGTGTGGCCATCAAATAATGCCAAAATTTCTTAACCGCATAAACCATAGCCACTACCTCTTGCTATGTTGTCGAATAATTTATCTCTGAATCACTGAGCTGTTGGCTAGCAAATCGGATTTGAAAATCCTTTTTGTGTTCTCCTAGCTGGGTTAAGATAGCTCCCACTGCATAATTTGATGCATCTGTATGCACATGAAACTCTATGGACCAATTGGGTGGACGTAATATTGGCACTGAGTCCAATGCATCTGTAAGTTTATGGAAAGCCTGTAGGGCTTCCTCTGTCTAGTGTGGTTCCGTTGTGAGTTTGTAGATTGGTCGTGCTAACTCCGCAAAGTCTAAAATGAAAATTCGGTAGTAGTTAGCGTGACCCATGAAAATATAGACTCTGTGGATCGTTTATGGCGGGCGGCAGATCGACAATGATCCTTATCTTTGACAGGTCCGTGGTGATCCCGTGTCTGGATACTATGTGGCCAAGAATTAGGCCATGTGTCACCCAAAACACACACTTCTCGGGTTCAAAGATATCTGATATTTGCAACATTCCTTCAGCACGTTTTCCGAATTGGATAAGTGCTCAGAGTTAGGTCCATGCACGCACAGATCATCCAAGAAAATCTCCAGAAAATTTTGCAAATACTCTTTGAATGCCGCTTGCATAACTCGTTGGAAGGTACTTGGGGCATTACAAAGTCCAAATGGCATCACCTTGTAGGCACAGGTTTCCCATTCCGTGGCGAATGCTGTCTTGTGCTGATCTTGCGGCGCTATTTTCACCTGATTGTAGCCGTTGAAACCATCCAAGAAACTGTAGGCTTCTGCTTCTGCTACTCGGTCTAGAACACTTTCCATAAATGGTAAGAGCAAATGATCCTTCTTGGTAACTGCATTTAACGCCTTCAGGTTCACACAGATTTGCATTTTTTCGTTCTTCTTGGATACTATGACTATCGGTGACACCCATTCAGTGTGCTCGATTTCATACATGAAATCAGCATCTAGCAATTTCTGCAACTCCTGCTTGATCAATTCTGTATAGTTCGGGTTGCATCGGTAGTAGCAGCTCACCTTGGGGACGCTTCATCCACCAAGGGTATGGTGTGCTGGACTACGGTTGGTGGTATACCCTTCAGATCACTATAATTCCAAGCAAAACAATCTTTGTATTCCACCAATAATGAGCATAGTCTTTTGAATTGAATGGGTGTTAACTGTTCTCCCACATGCATGATCTTCTCTTCTTTACCTGGTTTAGCTAGATTCATTGGTTGCGTCCGCGCAGGTCCTTCGAAGACTTGCTCCGCTGGTTCCTGATTTTGATCAGGTTCTCTTTGAGCTTGCGGCATCATACTATGTCATCTAAGGTATAGTTCTTGAAGGTTTTTGGCATCTCGTGAACTGGCGTTCGGCGGGATTCCTCTTTCAGCATATTGATCTTAGTCCGACTTGTAACCTTTGGGTTATCAGTCATTTGTGAGGAAGATGACGATGCGTCTGGGTCCATTCGGACTGACTTCAAGGAGTCCAACACCTTTTTTTTTCCCTTTCCTGCCCATGTAGTTGGGTTCATCCTTGTTGTCTTTCTTAGGGACTGGTGTGATATTCGCTTCATGATTGCGAATATCAACATCCACCATAGCTATGGCCTCCTTTGGTAGATCGCTTCATCGAATTACCTAGTTATAATGTTGTCTCAGCTAGTTCTTCTTGTTGGCAGGTGCCTTGGGTGGATTTATCTTGACAACTTTAGCCATTTCCAATTTCTATGGTGGTTGAGCTGGTACCTTTTTCATTCCATAGCGATCTGGGTCCATATGTTGCAGGACTTGCTTATCAGTCAGCTCAGTCTCCTTGTTGTAGGTAAAAGCATGTTGCCAAGGGACTAAATCATCGTCCACAGGGTTCTCAATAGCTTCTGCTGACAGCCATGCTACATTGATCATATTCACCTCGAAAGTGATTGGTGTGTCCAATGTATAGCACTTGGGTGAGAATGTGTTGGGTTTTGGATCTGAATCCGGTTGACAAGCATGCCCAGCCATACAGTCAACAGTTGCCAATGCGTCCATCCATCTCACGATATCCGTTTCAGAGTCGTAATGGCTTGCCTTGGGTGATCAATTGTGTGATCAGTGGTGAACAATCCGTCATCAGCTTTTGGTGTAATCGGTTTCACCGCCCATGTGTTTGGATTGACCTTTATAGCCTGTTCTCTATTTTCGAAGGTGAGTTTTCCAGTTCTCCAGTTATGAACCACTTGCGTGATCCTCAACCAAGGTCTTCCCCTAGTAAAACGCGATAGGCAGAAGGGGACTCTAGTATGTCCATCACCACAAAAGTGATTACATACTGCATACCCGCTATTTTCAGCGGGATGTCGTCAACTACACCTTTTGGTTTTACATAGGATTGATTAGCTAATTTGATGGCAAATTTTACTGGTTTCAATCCTTGCAAACCCCACTTTTGATACAAAGTAGTGGAGATCAAATTTACACCTGATCCTCCATCAACCATTGCTGCCTCGTCCTCGAACCTCTTGTGCTTGATTGGCAGGGTGATGTTGTGTCCTTTGCTTTTCCACACTGCCCCATTAATGTGGAGGACGTTGCTCGTTCCTTCGTAGCCTGCACAATATAAGGGCTCTTGTGTTATTGGTTCGGCTTCCGCTTTGGCCCATTCAGCCAAGAGGCCCTTGGCTTGCGGCGCAATTCGCAGTAACTCTTCAAGGGATAAGTCTACAAGGCTTGCTATCAAACTTGTGAGTATTTTAGTATGCGGATCCTCGGGCTCCACCATGTGGAAAGGTGGTTCATGATGACGCAACCGATCGTTCCAACGGTCCTGCAGTTGAGGGTTGATCATCTAATATTGACGAGGGTGGTGAGGGAGTCACTTCCTTCCGCTATTTGCGCTCGCTTGACTGCTAGCACTGGGGGGCATGAAGGTGTTGTTTTTCTGGTGGCGTCCTTCTTGGAACTGCTGTAGGGTATATTGAGATGAAATTCAATGGTACACTCATTCTAGGTTTTAATGGACAATTCTTGAAGCAGTGTCCGTATCCGCATTCTCGGCAGAAGGCTGTATATTGTCCCTTGTAAGGACATTTTGGAATTCGATGGCCTTCGCCGCATCCGTAGCAGCCGTAATTTCTACTACCTTGACGTTGAGGCTGAGCTGCATAGGTTGCATAATACTTGTTAATGGCTGGATCTACAAATATCTCTGATATTAGAACAAACATAAAGCCCAAGACATCTCCCAAAACTTAGAAAACTAGTTGTTTATGCTCTAAGAGAAATATTTAGTTTAAGTTTTAAAGCTGGGCTTTGAGAAATGAGGTGTTGAGGCCACTATGAGTAATATATTAAAGCCATTGAGTACATTAGGATGGTAAATTAAAGAATTACATATGCATTCTCCTACCTAGAGAAGCTAGCCAGCCAATATGTAGAATTGAATGATTGTGTGGCATTGTGACTATGTGACATTGTGTCATTTGTAGCTTTCAATAACGAAAGTAACAATGCATCCAATGCCTCTTATGAATTGAATAGATCCATTTAAGGTTCATAAATTTTGGCCTTTCACATGCCCTCCCTATTTGACTAGCATAAGTCATATTCTTCTTCTTTCTCTCTCTTTCTTCTTTGCATCACCAACTTCCACAACTATATTGTTATCGATGATCTCTTCTTTGCACAAGAAGGTGACATCTCAATGCACTTGCTTTGTTATTTGACAAAGCTCTCGTAAATTTTCAAAATTAACCTAAAGATTGGGGGAAGAAAAGGAACTCTAGCAAAACCTAGAGTCAAATGGAAGATACATTGAGGTCTTATGGAGTTAATGACTTGCCTACTAGATGGTCGGCAAATCAAATGGAAAAATTGTCCTTCTCTAATTAGATATGCTCTTTGCTTCTAAGCAAAAGATATTGACAATTTCAATAGAAGCACCACATAATAAGAGATGACCTTTTTTGATAAGGAGAGTGTGATCTTTGAGAATGAACTCATAATTGTGTGTGTAGATGGATAGGCAACAGACTCCCGAACCCTATTGAACCAGAAAAATTCAATTTTAGAGGGCCAATAGAAGAATCCGTCCATTAGCTCTTGACATTGTCAATGCCATCGTGACTGAAACCGGAAAAATTAAAACAACAAATGGTTTTGGAAAAGGAAGCATCGATCCTACTGTTCTGATAGGCGTAAGAATACATATTCCTATCGTTGTCCCAAAAAATAATGCAACAGGGAGCAACTCGAGCTCAGAATGCGTCTGATGGCGGGTAAGAGAGGACTCGGGAGGTTGGTGAGAGGAAAACTGTCGCAGATAAACCAGATGCTGGCTGTAATCATTAGCATGCATGCATTGTACGTCCATGACTAGATAGATGCTTATGTAGTACTTGCCATATTTGTTTGTGATCAAGTGGTGAATAAGGGGCGGGCGTGCGTGCTCTTAGAGTAAGTTTTATAAGAAAAGCTGACAAAGCCACTAACTGATGCATGCTCACTCACAGGTTGAAGCAGCATCGATCTGCTTGCTTGCTTGCTTGCATACACACCTAATTTCGAGTAGCAAGCCTGTTGTCCAATGCAGGAGCAAGTGCTGCTAAATTAAGCATAATCCATCTTCAACATCACCACAACCACAACCCTCCATGTCTTTTGTGTGTGTGTGTGTGTGCGCGCATCACGTGTGTTATCTCACTTGCTTAAAAGCCTAGATGTATGTAGGGATATAAAGACAAGTCCTTTGTCTAGCTGCGAGACATTAAATTTGTAATCTGAGTGATGAGGCGAGAGTACAAGCCATTATATCCTTATCGTGGGTCGACAAATACCCATTATCATACATAATGTATGTGAAGACAAACCAAGCTGGATCAATTAACAAGTACAAATCAAGGTTGGTGGCAAAAGGATATGCTCAAGAGTATGGTATTGACTATGATGAAACTTTGCAGCTGTGGCAAAGATGGGGCATTCAAGTCATTATTTCTCTTGCAACACTTTATGGATGGGATCTATGGAAATTGGATATCACTAATGCATTCTAGAATGATATCTTGAGGAGGAGGTTTTTATGGAGCAATCCGAGGGCTACATTTCACATGGCTAATCATGTGTGTTTTTTCCAGAAGAGTTTATATGGGCTTAAGCAAGCACCAAGGAGTTGATATGCTAAGCTTAATACTTTTCTACCTTCACAAAACTTCATAATGAGTGAGTATGATCATTCACTTTACTATACATTTGTTGGAAATGATGTTACCATTATTCTAATCTATGTGGATGATATCGTTTTGAGTGGAGGCAACAATCAAGATATTGATGATATCAAGATTGCACTCAAAAAGGAGTTTGAGATGCATGATCTTGGTTTTTTGCATTATATCTTGGGAATAGAGGTATTTTAGAACTTCTCAATTTACCTTCATTTGTCAAGAGGAGATGCCATGGATCAAAAGGATGGTAATGGATCTTAACTTGCTGGATTTTCAAAAAGTGTCCAATCATCTTTTGTGATAACCTGTCAGCCCAAAGTTTGGCAAGCAATCTTACTTTTCATTCAAGGAGCAAGCATATTGTAGTGGCTTATCATTTTGTGAGAGAACAAGTCATGGCAAACATGTCTCATCAAGGGAGTGTGTGGCTGATATCTTCACCAAAGCATTGTGAAAGGACTTGTTTATGAAGCATAGAACTCATCTTGGAGTACTATGAAAATCTATGCTATAAAACTAGTTGAAGAGGGGGTGTGAAAAATTCAACTAGTTTAGTTGGGTTATTTTGGCAATTTTGAGGCCAACGTGGAATTTTAACTTAAAGATAGATTTTTTTATGTCAATAAAGGACCCAATAGTTTTTGTACTAATTTTGGCAAGTAGATATGTGGATAAGCTCGGATTTAGACCTACTCTAATCAACTAATATAGATACATTGCATTTAGTCACTAAACACTAGGTTTTTGGTGAGTTGCTATTTTAGGGCAAGTTTAGGGCAAGCGGACAAGTGACATTATGGATGCTATAAATAGTTGCACCAGTGTGGAAAAATCATCTTGTTTTTCTCATTTTATGTGGAGAACTTTTCTCTTTTGATTCTATGTCCATCTCTTGCATATTTCTCATGATATCTTGAGTTCTATTGTATAGAATGTGAATTTTCTTGTTGTACTTGGATCCACACGTGTGAAGTACTGTTTGTTGGTGCTGTTGTATGGACAGGAACAATACCATATCGGATCTTAGTGATTATGATCAGACCTACATGAATTTTTCAATTCTAGCATGATAGATGTATGATTTCTAGCTTGTGAATGATTCTAGATGTGCATCCAAATCTAGTCAAGATCCAATTGATCCATCAAGTGTGTTTTGGATCTGAAATCCTAACACTCCAATGTACGAGATTATTAGTTATGCCACGTCATTCCGGACTAGGCAAATAATGTAATTAATATCCTGGTGAGGGCCCAGATGCTCTAATTAGGACTTATGGAGCTAGTGGATGGTGATTGACTATTTTGAGTGCATGTAAAGGAGATCAAAAGCAATTGGTTGAGAATTGGCATCCTATATCGAAATATTCCTAGGCTTTTGGAGTATATATAATATGTAGGAACTCGCCCATCTCCACAACCTGCTTTCAGTTTTCGATTGCTGGAATCCTCTCATTTATTCTATTTAGTTGTTGTGGCTTGAGAGAGAAGCTGACTGGGGTTTGACTCTCGGCTTCTAGTTGGTTGGGTGGTTTGGCTCCACAATAGTCCTATTGGTGCGTGCAATAGGATCTAGAGGATCTTCACTGGCGATCCTTACAATGATATTAGAGCTTGGATTTGCATCGATCAGAAGGTGGAGTTGCTTTTTGGTATTACCTCCTTGCTTTTTATTTCTTGGTGGCAGAATTGACCTCCAAGTAAGTGGCCTCTCTGATTCTTCATTGCTTTCAGCCTAATGATAAGTATTATGGATTTTCTCTATAGAAATAAGCATGTGTTCGATTTTTGGAGTAATATTCACTATTTTAGTTTGAAATTTGTTGAATCTATTGTATATAATATTTTATAGTCATTAGGATAGGTTCTAATGATTGCATGCCGATGATATGATTAAGATCGAATCTAGATAGTGTTTTTGGTCAAAATTCGACAAGTTTGGACTAGAAATTTACTATAAAAATCAATATTGATCCAAATCGAAAATTTTTGTGCTTGCATGTAGATAAATTATAGTAGAAAGGGTTTGATTGCACTTGCATGTGGATTTGATCCATCAGAACATGTCAAAAAAGTTGGAAAATGGTTAAAGAACATGGTTTTTTTTTTCACTATTTTGAAAGTTTCTCTCAATATTTTGGCATGAAACTTAAAAGGCGTGCATGTTCTTAGAGGTGTATTAAAGCTTTACAAAGGCTGTGAACAAGTTTGGCTGGAATCGATCACTATTAGGGGTCTCAAAACTTCAAAAAATAGTGAATAACTCCTTGTAGTAGATTTGTAACCTCTGAAACTATGTACATTTTGAAATATAGGTACTATTGCCTCTGATTTGATCCCTCATGCATCCAATTTGAGTTAAAATAGCAATAATCAACGTGTAGTTCTTTTACGATTACTTTCTAAGTTTGATGATAACACTTTTATCCAAAGTTCTAGAGGTATTGGGCCGATTCTTTTACGAGCCCAGAAGTAGGAGTTTTATGGATTGTACATAAGGCACTTAAAAGTGATTTTATTTTAATATAGTGGAGAGGTTTTTTGGAGTGTGGTGTCTAAATCTACTTCTTGCTGGTGTTTGTTATGATTGATACTGATCTTGTGTATTGGCTTGGTATCAAAGCCTTGCTTGGAGATTTTCAATTGATAGCAAGAAGTAAAAGCTGCAATCAAGAGGGATTATTGGCAAATCGTCATTGGTGCGACAGATTTGGCGCTCAGGAAGAAAAGCAGGTTCATAGATGGAGAAAGCCGGTTTTGATTTCGAGAAAACCAAAAGTTCGCCGTGGGAAGTCGTTGTTGTTTGCAATCAATCGGCCACTGTTTTATGAACAGATTGGATCGTTGGAGAGGGGTCGCGCGCAACAAACCTCAATGGGCCCACAGTGGATGGAAGTGACCAAAAATGACCTGTGCACGATCGAGGGAGGGTGTTTGATCTGGGCCGTTGGATTTTTGGAGGCCGTTGGATAAAGGTGCTTGCCAAAGGACCTAAAGTGCAATTTACATTGCAACTTCTTTAAAATTTTTCAATTTGAAAATCAAATTGGGTCTTGACTTTTTTGAAGAGTTCAATCTTTTCAAAGAAAAAAGATAGTTCAAAAACTAAAAGTCCCCTATTTTCCCCTCAAGCCTTTTTTTTGGCCAAAAGTCACTTTTTAGGTCTTGTTAGATCATCAAGGAGGGACTTGATCTCTAGCTTGATCAATCTCAGACCATCCACACCCTACCACTTGGGCTATTGGGCCCCAAGAGCATCCACACCCTACCACTTGATCTCTAGCTTGATCAATCTCAAACAGCCATTAAATAAATGTATCAAAGATCATGACAGTTACATACCTCGAAGAGGACAAAGGTCAAGGCTTTTGTAGGTTAAAAGCATTTCTATACATGTAAATTGCTAGCTGGGTGGTAGCTTATAAAAAAGAAAAAAGATAGAGATGCTAATTCACATGTTACAAGGTAGAAGCATCACTCTAAGAAGCACAAGCTAAACAAGTGAAACTTTTGATCGTTATGAGGTTAGTCTTGCTCGCACATAAAGTTCATATTAGGAGGTCACATAGGCAAACTTGTACTTGAAACTTGTCGCTGGTTCAATTTGGTTTTGTGAATAGTTTTTCAATTTAGAGAAAAGTTGCTAACCATAGGCTAATGATTAACGACATCTTAGCCTTGAAAGGATGCAACACATATTAGAAACCATTCAAATGAAAATCATTTTTGCTAAAAACTAATAGCTATAAGAGTGTTTTGTATGACTGTTCAATATTTAGAATCTATATACAGAATCCTTGTTTTTGTAAAGCACATAATGCTTTTTTCTAGATTTGAACCATGAACTATACCACTTCACAAAATTTGTTATTATATCCAAAAATGACCTAGAGATTGGCTGGAAAATCCAAAAACAGCTTGGAAAATGGCTGGAAAATCCAAAAACAACCTAGAAAATGGCTGGGAAATCCAAAAAGACCTAGATATAGGTTGGAAAATCCAAAAACAGCTTGAGAGAGAGAGAGAGAGAGAGAGAGAGAGAGAGAGAGAGAGAGAGAGAGAGAGAGAGAGAGAGAGAGAGAGAGAGAGAGAGAGAGAGAGAGAGAGAGAGAGAGAGAGAGAGAGAGAGAGAGAGAGAGAGAGAGAGAGAGAGAGAGAGAGAGAGAGAGAGAGAGAGAGAGAGAGAGAGAGAGAAGTACTGTGATACCATGTTATGAACTCAATCATAGATGTTGGTATCAATTGTAGCATAAAGCAGCAAAAAGCATCTACAAAGCATTCTCCAACTACAAGCACTACAAGCATAAGACAAGAGTGGAGATAAGTATGAAGCATAGCATGCTTGACAATCTGGATGAATAGCTCCATTAGTAGACCATCATTTTCATATATCCACATGAGAGAACCTTTGAGAAGGGCTTACCTAGTAAAGGACGGAGGTGGAGAAGCAAGAGGCAAAAAATGAAAGGAAGTTCGAGGAAGAAAATCCTCTTGCTACAGTTCCTGCAAGCAGCAACTAGAGTTCACAAAGATTAGAAGGAAAAAGCAAGACAACACTTGAGGATTACCACTTGCACCCTCCTACAAGTGGGTGTTGAGAATCCACTTTACAAAGACAGGACTATCTAATACAAAGCTAAGCACAGGAGATATGGAAAATCTCCTCCCCTCCATTGCACCTTCTCCACTCAAATTACCTACAAGGACACTAGTATGACTCTCCTCCCATGCCCACTTACATATATAGGAGAGGAGGGACAAACTAGGAGTCGTAAATATGGGATAGACCTCCAAACATCGTCACAAATAATCTTTTGGTCCTAGCTATATAGCTGCTTTTAGCAGATGTGCCCACATTTGCAAGATTACATGCACAAAGTCATTTGCTCAACAAACATCTAAAATTGGCAATTTTGCCCAGATCTTCATTTCTAGTCACTAATTATGACATGCAAAGATCCTATCCTGAAGCTCTCAAGCTCCTCCCAATTTTATGACTTATTTTGATTCGAAAAATATTGATGCCTATTATTTTTATCTGAATGATGTTTGCAGATTATGCTGAATTGTAAAACTATTCAGAAAACATGATATATATAAACTCGCATGTAGTAACCAAACACCAAGATGGCTTGTGCTTGATTATATAAATGGAGGATTAGAGAGATAGCCTGGTTGGGAGTGACATGAATTTTTATGCACGTTCAAGAAAGGGGTAATACTTGCAAATGAGCAAACAACAAAAACAAGAAAATGCAAACTAAATTTTGCTCTTTTGTTCTTCAAGTTAAATCACAAAACTCATAAGCAAAGATGCAAAACAGGAGAAAAATACTGAATTGCATTCACAATTTGAGAGTTCATGTCACTCAGGAGGGTAAAGTAGTGTTGTACGATGTGCCACAAAGCACTCGAAAAACTTTCATGAGTGCTGCCTCTAGAATCTCATCTATGCAGAGATACAGTAAAAGTTGTTTCCATGGGATTAATTCCTCATCGCCTTTTACCACCTTCAACACCAACTTTTTTACATTATATCCAACATCCAAGCTCCTCCTGAGAGAACCTAAAAAGGAAATACATTTCAGCTTTTGCATCCGTATTTGTTTTTTTATGCCAATGTGCTGACTGTTCAACAACTAGATAAAGCAATTACCTTTATGCGCTCTAGTAACAAAGCAAGATTTAAGGAAAAGTTTAGTGGTTCAATCAGCTCAAGTTGCTCAGTTTAGCATTGGCTAGCTCAATAAGATCAGTAGATTCAGCTCATACACAACATAAAACTGTGTAGATCGTTGTTCTCCCACTAATTTAGACTGTTTCTCAGTTCTTTATTCGAATAATTGCAGTCTACTCTCTCTACTATATGCTATGTTGTGAGTTTTTACTCATAACGTGGTAATAAAGCATCTTTCTGGCAAAGAGGCTGATAGTAACTTTCTACAAGCTTAAGAGATCCAGCAACAATGACCACCCAAAATTTTGGCTTCATTTTGTAGGGGTTTGACAACTGATTTTATCTAAGAATTTAAATAGTAGATTTTACCTCACATGCAATCTTAAAATATGTTAAAGTCACCTCGTAGTGCAAGATAATTTTTTTCTTTGATTATTGTCTTGCAAGCTAAGCTAGTAAAATGTGAGCAATGTCAAAATTTGAAAAGTATGTACTCTTATCATATCTTATGAAATGTGGGATGGTGATGACTCAATACCTACGTTATGTCTTGCAAGACAAGAACTTTTGTGCAAGAATGAACTTACAAAAATATCAAAAGAAATAAATACACATTTGCTACTTGCTCCAACCAAGCTAATAACCACATAACCATGTATCTCATGCCATCAATCATCTTTTCTTCATTTTATTCCTTTTCTTACTGAAATTTCAATGGCTTGGACAAGGTTCAACACGCAAATCCTTGCACTAATATAGCAAATACAACAATAACAATGGCAATATGTACTATCGTTCCATGTATTTATGCATTCTTTAATCAATCTCCAAGGCTCCAAGGGTAGCATTCCCATGTATAAGCCTATGAAATTTGAATAATTGTGATGAATCAACAAACAATTTAAACTTCCAATTGCATTTCATCAATCAATGCGGTGGAAGGATTGAGATCCAAAGTCCATTTCATCTTGATTCATTCCTTCAAACTGAAAATCCTCGAGATTTGTAGAGTAGCAATCGAAAGATAGTTCACGAGGAGATAATTCAAGACTACCCAATCTTCTCCCTAATCTAAATATCATTCACCACCAATATTGGGTTTATTGATATTAGATTAGGATGTTCAAATGTCTATCGGACCCTACCAATGTCTAGTATCAAAAAGTTGATAGTATATTACCTTTTTTTATCTCAAAACCCCTCACACAATTCACATTAGCCTAAAATTAATATTCAGAGATTAGACACGAACTTTGCACATATTACTCGTGTGAAGGTTGAGTGATGTGAAAGTTTGGTACTTTTAAAAGTTCTTATGAGTAAAACTAAATCAGAATCACTAGAAACCTTCACTTTGGTTCATCTGACCAAATTAACCTTTGTGGGATTGATTGGAGACTATAAGTAGGGTAACATAGCTCTAATAGGCTTGGCAAGGGTTAATACTAGTACTACTTCTATTTTTGACCTTGGCAATGGTTTTGATGACCTAGACATAAGTATGTAGGAGTGGAATGTGAATTATAGCAACATACAATTAACTTGTAAAATGTGTTTGTTAACACCAATTTAGGAAGTGCTATCCCTTATTTAAAAATGTGGAAAATTTCAAAGAAGATCATCACATAAGTTTCAAGTTTGAGAAAAATTGACGATATAATTTGTGTTTGCATGTCTTACCCAATTAGTTCTTATGCAAGATACTTGTGTAGCACTTGCTAAAACAAAGATGCATGTCGATGATGCTTCAAAAAGCTTTGATTCTAAACATTGAACATCAAACCTATAATATGGAAACAGCATTTTATTTTGATTTATCACTGAGGAGATACTTCAAAAGTATGATAGTCTTAAGTTATGAAGTCCTGTTTCATTATTGTAACAATTCCTTAATACTTTAGTTCTTTCATGATTATTGGCAAAATAATAAGTGGCAAGTTGAGCAAAAGGAGCTTGCACATCTTTATCTATTTCTCCTCCTATATGCTACCTACTTCTAACAATTTTCAATAACTGGATAGTGGCTGGACTTGGAACTCTGATCTAGTATTTTTATGTTCTGTTTTGGTTGCCAAAACACTTTCTTTTGGTCATCTGTTTGATAAAGGGCAATTGATTCCAGTTTTATCTGTACTCATCTTTAAAAAAAAAAAGAAACCTCAATAATATCAGCTGCACTTTGCTTACATGCATTTGTTCATCATTTTATGCTTTCTTCCAACTTATTTGTGTTCGTGTGTAGAAACATGATAATCATTGACAGCAAATGATTGTTGATGACCTTCTAGATATCAGAAGTGACTGTTACCTCATGCAAATATGACGACGCACTTACACCTGACAATGCATGCAAGATTGATCAACAAAAATTTTCAGATTACAAAAAATGACTTATCAAATAATTTTGTATATGATTAGTTTATATGAGTTTGATTTGAACATCAACAAAGAAACAAAAAAATGTTTTCCTCAAATGGATATCATTCTCTGGAAATCCCAAGTTACCTGCATGGTCAAGTGTAAATGTTTGTAGTCAAAGACTTTTACTTCTCTCTCTTGTGCACTAAAAATATTTTCTGTTGCTCGTAGAATAGTTGCCAATTTGGTAAATATATTTTCAGTGTGAATATTAAATGAACATTTTTACAGCACATCCTGACGATTATTTGAGATGAGGCTCGGTACAATTTGTGGTCAACTTAGGAATGGTTTTTTCAGAGACCTTCACTGGTGGTTTGAGTCATTTTCTAAGTTGTTTTCTCACTGATATATCTTAAATGACCACCAATCCGCTTCAAAATAGGAATTTTTTTCGTTACGCATTAAACAAATTGACATCGCAATTGGTACTGCATTTTCACCTCCAAAGAATAGGCGAACATTTTTCTATTATGGACCAAGCAGCATGCACTAATGAAAGAATAGCTTTTCATATTGGTGACTTATGTGTCTTAGAAGCAGCACTTAATAATTAATCAGCATGTAAATGTCTTTCTTTTTGATGACATCGTTCAAGATACCATTTTGCATGCATTTGCAAACCGATACCAACGACAACTTTCCACACACACAATAAGGCATACGTTGCCATGACTAGGGTAAGTATTGATAAAGACCTCCACCAATATGGTGATTGAGGCAGGTAGGCAGCATACAATGGAATCAAAACTCTTACCACCTGCAATGACAAGAAAAAGATATGGTAAATCAATAGTTGCTTGAAAGAAAACCGTGGCAAGATGTATTTGGCAATGGCAAACTATATGAACTAGGAGAACATGTTAAGTACAAAAATATTTCGCAACTATATTATGTACTCTTCAATTCAGCATACAAGGACCCTTACAAAAGATAATGGACAACTTACCACACATGCAGGTGCTATGGGTACAAATGTCAACCTTTTCTGCCCCTCATGTGATGGGAGGTTGAGTGTCTGTGACAAACAGCAACGCATTTAGGAGTCAAAGTTTTACATGTATGCATCTTACCATATCTTAAGGAACCCAGACATGTGAATTTTCATGCTACAAAGAAAACCTATCTCAAATAGAGTCAAGGATGATGTTTTAAAATGATGAACATATCTCAAAGAATAAGCAGCATAGACTAGATTTCACGTATCTCCATTTTAGTTGTTCACTCCAGAAAAAATTCACTAAAGAGCGCAACAATAAAAAAGACATCATGAGTTAAGGTGGTCATCTGTCAATAGGACTTCTACAATATTTTCTTGAAGTAAAATTCAAGCGAAGGTGTCAGTGTGTGCATCATTTGCATCTAAGCATTTAAGTCTCAAGTTTCCATCATGTACAGAAATGGTGCAATGGAATTCATGACTACGCTAAAAATCCATCAAAATTTTACATAAATTGAATTGAAGATGTATGTTTCTAGAATACTTGTACGTACTTGGTTGGCTAATTAAGGCATATGTTAGCTGCAAAAAAGAGATTATAACATAGAATGCTGTTCTGTACAGAACGTACTGAGTTCTGTACGTGCAGTAAATAAGACTTAAAACTTAAAACTTGCAATTTTTTTTTTTATCATTTTCAAGTGAAAGAGAATTTTTTCAGACCCATCATTTTTCCAGCATGCAGATCCATTAGTTTTCCTTCATACAGATCATTTTTGAAGATTCTCGAGGCATTGTTTTTCAAGACCTTCAAGCTATGTTTTCAAGGCATCGTTTTCACAGCATCTTTTTTCAAGTTACGTTTTTCAAGCAATCATTTTATGAGTTACGTTTTCAAGCCATCATTTTTCAGGAAGTATAGGATATGAAATGGACATCGATGCCCACCTCATGTAGTGCTAGCTTCCAACCTAGCTTGGCGACTCACCTAGCACTAGTGAAAGCACGCTGGCCACGGGCATTGATGTCGTTAGGGTGGCCTAGATGTAGAAAAATTCTCTAAGCATGAAAGATACTTTAGTGTGTCGAGAGGGCCCAAATGGTAGCACCAAGATGGGTGACCTTAGATATTGCATTATGATTGATGACTAATATTTTGATGACCGTAGGTATAGTATCATTTTGTTTGGACCTCAAAGCCTAATCTTATTGAATGGAACGGTGGTCACCAAGGCACATACATAATGAAAACCTTGCATCTAACACCTTGTAATCATTCCCCACATTTGAGCACTGTGAAGACTATAACACATGAAAAGTGCGTGCAAAGCCAATGTTTCTTCATGTGAAGGTAAAAAAATTGCACACGCTGCAGAAGGAAGCTTTGGTCTAATACATGAGTGCATACAGTGGTAAATTGAACCAAATACAGTATATAAACTATTAAAAATAATACTTCCAACGTAAATTTATGCCCGTCAAACTTTAAACAGCTGATTGAATCCACAGAAAAATGAGTCTCAATCCTCTATCGTAAACTATTAGTATCAAGCTGCAAAACATCATAAAAAATTGTTAAATTCAACAGATGAGGCAACCGATAAAAACTTGAACAAACCAGAATTCCTGTAAACTTTGTTAATAATAATAAATCTCCATGGTTGAGTATAAAAATGAGACACTTGTTATTAGCTTCATCATTGATTTTAACAGCAGCTATATTATACTGATCTGAAAAGGAAAGAAATATATATACCATACCTGCTTACAGAGGGCCTGAAGAAAATCAGAAAATGCGACGGGCTTGATATCATTAAACTTTGCCAAGAACGAATGTTTGATAACATCAACAAGAACCTCACATGCCAAAACCATCGTTGCATTCTGTGCAGCACAAATTATCATTATCCTCAAAAAGATCACCAATATAAACAATCATTGTGCATAGCATAATGCTACACAATATTATGTAATGAACACTGTTGTGTTGACATACAATGTGAAGCAACACCAAGAGATGCTCCTATATCTTAAGTAGTAAACAACTTACAAACATGAAACGCTTCACCCAGTTTCCTTCTGCCACCATAACATGTTGAGCAAAGACAAAACAGAGGCATGTCATAATGTGAAAGCGCTCCACTACATCTGCGAGGGCCAAAACTACATTCAAAACAAAAAAAAAAACTATGGAGTTTGCAAACTTATTGTATAGCTTAACATAAAGCAACAAAATTGCCAGATACATGAGCAGTAAAGTTGCAAATGTAGAATCAATAATAATTGCATCCCCCGACAACTGTCAGTAAATAACATGCCATTCCATGCCCGTGATGTGTCCTTAGAAACACAGCACACAAACACACCCCTGAATCAACAATAGCAAAATGCTTTGTTTAGTCTCCCATTGTTGAAGGACTCAGTGAGATCCCAAAGAGTCTACGCCGCATTCCAAAAAATAAAAATAACAGAAGGAAAAAGCCATTGCATAGTACACAAAGGAGAATCTAATATAGATAAAAGATGAAGTACATTTGAGGGTTCTACTGAAAACCAAGAAGACCAGTCAGAACCAAAAAATCTTCAAGCATCCATTGATTACTCTGAAATCAAGGAAACTTTAATGAAGAGGCAAGATGCAGTTATAATCTTTTCAAGCCTGAGCATCCTACACAATGACACTACTTAGAAAATACCTCAGCCTCAAGGGGAGTTTTTTGACTCTAAGATGTTAATTAATGAAGCAACCCCTGTATTGAAAATTTTCGCATATATATCCCCTATTATTTGTCAAAGAACATATCCTCGAAGCATAATCTCAAGATACATTAGCACCTTCATCTAGTGAAATAGCCAAACTATGAGTATCTTTTTATGTGAAGAATTAATAAGTTATAAGCTGTAATAAAGACTTGGTTAGCTTGTTCTTAGAATAGACAGCCAAGCAGATAAGATAGATTCTACATACTAGTGACCAAGTTATAGGGCACAAACCCTTTAGAGACCTCGTGACCCCAGTTTGGTAACTTCGTGGAAGGTTTCTGTCAGGGCAACCACTCACTATGAGTAGTATCTCAATCAATCATTCTACAACTTATGGGTATGATGTTTATGAGTGTCTATGGGAGCTGCTTGGTGGTGTTCCTTGATAGAAGTCTAGACCTGCACACTAGTGTCACTCTCTGTCTGTAAGAAGAAGAAACAAATTTCTCTGCCAGATGTTGGCGTGCTATCTATTGATTTAGGAGACCTTCATGTCGGTTGTATGGTGCTCGAGACCTTTACTGGGACCGATGATAGTGTATTGCTTCGAGACTAAGCTTCATGGCTACCAAGAGATTTGTAGATCTAGGGCTTATGCGAGCAAGCCCACCGTTTCCTCTTCAATACCTGCATTGTCATCTATCCTTGCTTTCTTTGGCAGCGGTCGACATGATATATGATACAATTTTGCTTTGTCGTATACAACTATAGTTATACTACACTCCATTGTGTCATCTCTCAGTTCTACCTATCACGAGAGTAGAGCGGAGGTCTATCTAGTTTTGCTAGTTCATCCCCTTTGTCTAGTAGTTGTTTGTTTCTAGAAACATTTATATGCTCCTTTTAGTATCTATAATACTTGATCTTATGTACCTTACGGCATAAAGACATTAATATAGCTCTCTCTCTCTCTCATCATTCCTTCCTCTCTTTCCATCTTGGTACTATCACACCCTCACAATCTCCACCTCTTTTCCTTCACGATACATTCTCGACCCATTTATAAGGCGACATACCAAGAGTCTCTCACCTCACTACTTAATCATTTTCCAAATGATAGCTCGGTGTCGCCACCTTCCTCACCACCTCACTTCACATTGCTGCCTCCTTGTCCTTCCCTCTAAACCCCACAGATGTACATCCACACCATCTCGCTCCATACGATATCCTTGGTATGATCATGAGTGTGGTTCTCTACACCATTGAGTAACCTTTGCATGCACACATGAACTGCACCTCTTACGTACTGCTTGCTGATCATACCATCATACACTCTATTGCAAAAAGCGTGCCTATCGTTGAAATATAAACCTAGTTAAATAAATAAAACATAGCACATGGTTTTATTTGGGGCCAAAGTTTTTAAGGCCCAAGTAAACTTAGGCAAAAAATTTTAGCACCAAACTCGTGGAGGGCCTTCTTGCATGATGATGCCACATTCTATTTAATAGTCTCCACGAGTTGGAGAGTGTGTTGAATGGAATCATCTTCCATCTTCATCATTTTTCATTGTCTCCTTGATCTGAATATTTGTAGGAGGTCGCAGTTGGATCTGATCTGATCTTTTACATGTTTCTCCCTCTCCTCTCATCAGATTTCGATCAGGACAGTTGCATACTGATCCTTGGAGGAGGGCGCTACTATTCCTATGCTTTCTAGCTTCGATCAAAGTGTTGATGACCAGAACAGCCATCATTCAGATCTGATTGGGCGCTGGATCTGACTTGCTTGTTCCTTCATTTCTTCTTAATGGATTGTCCAAATTGAATGAAATCAATTGCACAAGGTTTCTACTGCATAGGCTCTGTCATTCCTTATAATTAGAAACAATTAGAAGTGAATCTGAATCTGATTTTTCCAGTGCATGGTCAGTGCATGCTCTTGCATGTTGTTGCATGAGTTTGCATGTTGGTTAAATGTTCTTGCATGTCAATGCATGTTAATTGCATGTGGTCTTTTAAGCCTCGAGGCAACTTGTGGGCTTATTAGATCCAAGATCCTCAAGCTTCCGCTAAACTTTGGTGTCTAGAATTGTGTTTTTTCATGCTCTAGGCCACCCCGATTTGCAGCAGCCTATGACGACTGCGAAGAAAAAATGACTTGTCGACCTTTTTTTCAGCTCTTGCTCTTGTGCGAGAGTTCACCCTCGTTCCCCAAAACCCCCCTCTTGGATGACCTATGTACCTGGAATGATTATGCTACTATGCTATACTTACCCATTGACATGCCCATCTCCATCTCTCCTCATCCATCTGAGTTCACTTTCTTCACCTCTGACATGGTCCATGCGCTTCTGTGCCATGTTCCTTACTCCAAAGGAAGCAAGATCTTGGTTTTTCCATTGATACAGTTCTAGTGTTGATGGCACTGAATCAGAGAGTTTTGGGTTGTTTCAAGAGTGCAAAGATATTTCAGAGCAGACATGGAGAATCATAGGATTGGAGTAGGGTTGTGCCCTGGCACCTACACTCTTTAAATTATACATTGATGAGCTTGAGACAATCATTGAGCAATGCAAAGGTGCTGGTTGCAAGCTTGGTGACATATTGATCGCCATTCTTCTCTATGCAGCTGATGTGATTCTAGTCTCTCTGACTAGAGTGGGCCTATAAAGATAGTTGGACAATCTTCATGCTTTATGTACTAGATAGGGTTCGAGGGTTAACATTGTGAGGACCAAGTTTATGGTCTTCAATACATCTAGGGCTTTACCATCCTACACTTACTTGGGAGTACTCTTACAAGACCTATATTTGGTATGAGATACGCCCATTGGAGAGGTTCTATTTTTGGAAGTCCATTTGCGATGCCCCAAAGAGTGTTGGCTTTTTGATATGATTGTTACCCCTACATCCCTCTATGCTAGAAAGACATGGTGTGAAGGTCTTACTTATCTAATTGGGTCAGTATATCACATCTACAAGTTGCTATGTTGTCATGCATGATGCGGGCTAAGCCCAATGTCCCACACCAGACTATTCTGGCAAAGTTTGTAGTCTTGCCTCTACAGCTTGGTGCCATTTTTCAGCTCATCATGTACATTCAGAGAGTCAAGACGTTTTAGGATTTTCAGGAGAAATACACGTAGCACTTACCTCCTCTCAACATCTCCATAGCTATTGATTGTATTTGTCATGGTTTTCCTAGGCCTCTCACCTACTTGAGACATTTGGCATCTCTATCATAGACCTTCCCTTAGGTACGGTCCATCTACGGTGCATATCTTGATCGTGCATGACAACGTTAGTCGGGGGTCAAATTATCGGACTCACTTTTTGGAGTTGGTTGCATTGCCACTAGGACTATCCCACGGGGTTAGGTTCGTACTTTGGGAAGCTTTGAATTTCATCACCCCAGCTTGCGATTGAGACTGAACGCTTCCAAGGTATCTCGAGTTTAATTGAGACTTGTCAATTACGTTCCTTGAGTGAGGTGGATTCCGAGAAACAATTTATCTTCAGATGCCATATATACTATGAGTTTAGAGGGATATATCATTGTTCATTGCAGGACACACCGGTCACATTGCGTTCTTTTATAGCATATGAGGACCCCATTGTGTTGCTCTCATGATACAAGAGACGTTCTTACTGTGGCAGGACATATGTTAGACAGATGAGCATAGTTACTTTGATACTTTCCTTCAAATCACATCCTTCTTCTCTAGGAGCAAACCACAAATAGATTTAGAGTCAAATGATGATGATGATGATGACATTCTTACATATAGAGACCAAAGATGATGACATTCTTACACACAAAGACCAAATTCAAGATGATGATGAAGGAGAGACATAAAGCCTTACAAGAAGCTAAAGTGACAGGCAGACATGTTATTTATAGGGATGATCGAATACGATACATTGACAAGACGTCTAGAGATTCCAATAGGAACTTGGATATTGGCGCCCCATCCACGCTGTTTGCAGATTGGGGTTTGAAATTGCAACGACATAAATTCATCGTCCAATATTGGTAATCTCATTGACTTTACTGGTGAGAGAGACCTATTACTTTTCATGGAGACTCATGAGAGTCAAGAGAGAGGATTACCCATTCTTCCAGGTTACAGATGGGACTTGGTCTATTGACCTAGTTAAATAATTAAAACATAGCACATGGTTTTATTTGGGGCCAAAGTTTTGAAGGCCCAAGTAAACTTAGGCAAAAAATTTTAGCACCAAACTCGTGGAGGGTCTTCTTGCATGATGATGCCACATTTTATTTAATAGAGTCTCCACGAGTTGGAGAGTGTGTTGAATGGAATCATCTTCCATCTTCATCATTTTTCATTGTCTCCTTGATCTGAATATTTGTAGGAGGTCGCAGTTGGATCTGATCTGATCTTTTACATGTTTCTCCCTCTCCTCTCATCAGATTTCGATCAGGACAGTTGCATACTGATCCTTGGAGGAGGGCGCTACTATTCCTATGCTTTCTAGCTTCGATCAAAGTGTTGATGACCAGAACAGCCATCATTCAGATCTGATTGGGCGCTGGATCTGACTTGCTTGTTCCTTCATTTCTTCTTAATGGATTGTCCAAATTGAATGAAATCAATTGCACAAGGTTTCTACTGCATAGGCTCTGTCATTCCTTATAATTAGAAACAATTAGAAGTGAATCTGAATCTGATTTTTCCAGTGCATGGTCAGTGCATGCTCTTGCATGTTGTTGCATGAGTTTGCATGTTGGTTAAATGTTCTTGCATGTCAATGCATGTTAATTGCATGTGGTCTTTTAAGCCTCGAGGCAACTTGTGGGCTTATTAGATCCAAGATCCTCAAGCTTCCGCTAAACTTTGGTGTCTAGAATTGTGTTTTTTCATGCTCTAGGCCACCCCGATTTGCAGCAGCCTATGACGACTGCGAAGAAAAAATGACTTGTCGACCTTTTTTTCAGCTCTTGCTCTTGTGCGAGAGTTCACCCTCGTGCCCCAAAACCCCCCTCTTGGATGACCTATGTACCTGGAATGATTATGCTACTATGCTATACTTACCCATTGACATGCCCATCTCCATCTCTCCTCATCCATCTGAGTTCACTTTCTTCACCTCTGACATGGTCCATGCGCTTCTGTGCCATGTTCCTTACTCCAAAGGAAGCAAGATCTTGGTTTTTCCATTGATACAGTTCTAGTGTTGATGGCACTGAATCAGAGAGTTTTGGGTTGTTTCAAGAGTGCAAAGATATTTCAGAGCAGACATGGAGAATCATAGGATTGGAGTAGGGTTGTGCCCTGGCACCTACACTCTTTAAATTATACATTGATGAGCTTGAGACAATCATTGAGCAATGCAAAGGTGCTGGTTGCAAGCTTGGTGACATATTGATCGCCATTCTTCTCTATGCAGCTGATGTGATTCTAGTCTCTCTGACTAGAGTGGGCCTATAAAGATAGTTGGACAATCTTCATGCTTTATGTACTAGATAGGGTTCGAGGGTTAACATTGTGAGGACCAAGTTTATGGTCTTCAATACATCTAGGGCTTTACCATCCTACACTTACTTGGGAGTACTCTTACAAGACCTATATTTGGTATGAGATACGCCCATTGGAGAGGTTCTATTTTTGGAAGTCCATTTGGGATGCCCCAAAGAGTGTTGGCTTTTTGATATGATTGTTACCCCTACATCCCTCTATGCTAGAAAGACATGGTGTGAAGGTCTTACTTATCTAATTGGGTCAGTATATCACATCTACAAGTTGCTATGTTGTCATGCATGATGCGGGCTAAGCCCAATGTCCCACACCAGACTATTCTGGCAAAGTTTGTAGTCTTGCCTCTACAGCTTGGTGCCATTTTTCAGCTCATCATGTACATTCAGAGAGTCAAGACGTTTTAGGATTTTCAGGAGAAATACACGTAGCACTTACCTCCTCTCAACATCTCCATAGCTATTGATTGTATTTGTCATGGTTTTCCTAGGCCTCTCACCTACTTGAGACATTTGGCATCTCTATCATAGACCTTCCCTTAGGTACGGTCCATCTACGGTGCATATCTTGATCGTGCATGACAACGTTAGTCGGGGGTCAAATTATCGGACTCACTTTTTGGAGTTGGTTGCATTGCCACTAGGACTATCCCACGGGGTTAGGTTCGTACTTTGGGAAGCTTTGAATTTCATCACCCCAGCTTGCGATTGAGACTGAACGCTTCCAAGGTATCTCGAGTTTAATTGAGACTTGTCAATTACGTTCCTTGAGTGAGGTGGATTCCGAGAAACAATTTATCTTCAGATGCCATATATACTATGAGTTTAGAGGGATATATCATTGTTCATTGCAGGACACACCGGTCACATTGCGTTCTTTTATAGCATATGAGGACCCCATTGTGTTGCTCTCATGATACAAGAGATGTTCTTACTGTGGCAGGACATATGTTAGACAGATGAGCATAGTTACTTTGATACTTTCCTTCAAATCACATCCTTCTTCTCTAGGAGCAAACCACAAATAGATTTAGAGTCAAATGATGATGATGATGATGACATTCTTACATATAGAGACCAAAGATGATGACATTCTTACACACAAAGACCAAATTCAAGATGATGATGAAGGAGAGACATAAAGCCTTCCAAGAAGCTAAAGTGACAGGCAGACATGTTATTTATAGGGATGATCGAATACGATACATTGACAAGACGTCTAGAGATTCCAATAGGAACTTGGATATTGGCGCCCCATCCACGCTGTTTGCAGATTGGGGTTTGAAATTGCAACGACATAAATTCATCGTCCAATATTGGTAATCTCATTGACTTTACTGGTGAGAGAGACCTATTACTTTTCATGGAGACTCATGAGAGTCAAGAGAGAGGATTACCCATTCTTCCAGGTTACAGATGGGACTTGGTCTATCGACAAATGAGATCCGCCAATGGTAGAGGCTCAGAAGGGGTTGCTTGTTTATACAAGGAGTCACTACATCATTTCTTTGAGGTCGGCAATCATGACGAGCACTCACCATACATTCAGTTATGCACTAGTGGACATAGCATTGGTTCATAGAGGGACATATTTGTTGCAGCCTATTACTTCCCTCCAATGTCCTCTTTCTTTGTGGATGGTGTTGGTTCACCATACAGTGATCTTCCTACGGATAGTATTAGATATGCAGAGGAAGGTTATATTCACTGGTGACTTTAATGCCAAGACAACATCACGACTGATAGACTTCTATGATCTTGTTGAGCAGCTTCGTGTACATGCCCTCCATGGAGATGACTTTGAGAGCTACCAAGAGGATATTTTGGGCCTTATTATCACCTATTGCAATTGGGACATTGGCCATTTTTAATGGTCTAGCTTGCTGGCTTGACTCAAGCAAATATACCAGTCATCTTCATAGTGGCGAGCATAGTGTTGTCGACTACTACATGGGTTCACCATCCTCCATCTCACTCATGCATGCCTTTCGCATATGTCCCACCACTCTCTCTGATCACTCCTTTCTTTCCTTCAGCCTTGGTAGTATTTCTTCATCTCAACAGTCCTCAACCCCATCATTAGACCGTGCACCCAAACACCTCTCTGATCACTCGCTTGCTCCAATTTATCAACATTTGCTTATCCCATTGCTTCACATCTTTCCATATCACAATTTACTAGAAGCGCAAGCTTTCTTCCTTACTACAGCACCCCATACTGCAGTTTTAGATGCCTTTCCTTCCAAAACATCTGCATTGACTATGCCACTTCCTTGTATACCATTCATACTGACACACCTATTTCCATTGCTATAACAAACCAAAAAGAAAGGAAAGAAGGCTTTCTTAACGTCTTTTCCATGGCAAAAGACATTTAAGACCAAACAGTACATCCTAATGCGATGGTAACTAGACGGGATAGTGCCGTCAGACGGATAATAAAAACTACACTAAACTTAGCAACTGCAAAATAGTCCAGGATATATGGCGTGAAAAGAAATGCAGACACTTACAAGGTTAACTAGACATCTCAAACTCAAACTCGACACAATATCTATTTCGTTTCAGCTAAACTTTTAGCTTCAACAAAATGGATTTTACTGTCTCTATATATAAGGTGTTTCCCAATATCTTTCGCTTTTTGTAGAGCCTCTTTTCTTTCCATCAATTGTACAAAGGTGAGATCTTCATCCAGGAAGATCTTGGTATCTTTTAGTTTATCACAATACATCCCGCCGAGACTCCAACGAGGTGAAGTGCAGTACCAAGGTGCTAGCATCTTTCTTGGTAAGCCAAGCTGAGCCAAACCTTTGTCATGATGATGAAGAGTAGCTTCCAAATGTTTTTTGGCTTCTGTGAGTGAGAATTCGGGATGCCTCTGACACAAACATTGAGGGCCTTTTGCTCTCGCAATCGGCTCTTAGTAAATGAAAGAAACTGGAACATCTGATTAACCTGGACCTCTGCGCACATCTGCCCAAGATTTGGACAGCTGTATGATGTTGCTCCACTTTATTTTCGAGTTGGTGGATCGTAGATGAAGTAGCTACGTGAGAGGATGTTGTGTATTTGATGGCTGAAATTTCCTGTTTGAGTTCTATGATGGAAGAATCTGTCCGCTGCAGGTGTGATTGAACTGATAGGATCGGTTCACAGTGGGAATTCTTCTCTTTTTGGTGGTTGGCAAGAAGTCCGAAGATCCTTATCATGTTTGCACTGAGTGAAAAAAGCATTGTAGAAATCGATGGAGGCGCTTCTTGATGTGGGGTTAAGGGAAGAGCGACAATAGACTCCATACTAGATGAGCCAAAACTGGGAGAGCGAGGAAGTGCACAAGATAGATCAGATGGAGGCAGATTTGTGACAGGGGATATTCGCAGATCTGTTATTAAGGTTAAGATACTTCATAGACGAGTGCCAAACACTTAGGATACACAAAGTAGGTTAAAATGTTTCTTGAGGAGAGTCTTGTGAAAAGGTCATGTTTGCTCGTGAATGTCTTTTTCTTTAAACGGAAAACGGTTTATGCCGAGTCCGGGTCTATGTATAGAAGTGAGTTTCCACAAGCCCGAAGAAAATGCTATCACAACACAAGTTTCTTCAAATCCTTCTCACTTAAGCCTTACGATAGATTGTGAAGTATGGTATTACATTCATCTCATATTAACTTGAATCTAAAGAGTGATTGTCATGTACATACCTTGCTTGCCGTCTTTCGGAATGCTTTAACAACGAAAGGATTCGAGTCAAAGACTCTAGTATCCAAAGTGAGCAACAGCTAAGGCTGTAAAAGACATAGATGGCACCTTGTTTTATCAACCTTCATTCAATAAGTGAATTCTCCTTGAAAAGAGGATGGATGTTAGCAAAAATATAGGTTGTTCATTGCTGTCCAGCAGTGGTGGACTCCCAAACATTATATACTACTTATACAACCAGAACGCAGCCAAGCTAGCAAGCAATAAAGTGCGTTTTGAGATGGCTTTCCATTGCTGTCCAATCACATACTCATAGCTGTGCATGCTCAATAGCTCATAAAGAGTTGTTTATACAAAAACAAAGTGGTTTTTCACATTAATTAGTGCGCTGTCATCGCTGGTCCAGCGATGGACAGATTCCAATCAATCATCAATTAAAGTATGGAATGTATGCCAATCAGACCCAGCAATGTACAGATAGGTAATGCATCGCTGCTACCTGCAGATTCGTAGCTAATCCATCCAGCGATGGGCAGATTTCCATAAGATCATTGCAATATGCAAATTAGCAACCAAACCATCAAAGTAGATTGCAAAGATGGTAGATGGGCCGTGCTCCCGCGCTGAAGGTTATGAGCCATTATGTGTAAACAATCGATGAAAGTATGCTAATACCTAAAGCTTTCCATATACATGACAGAACAAGTATAAAACCTCTTACCGATTGTATGTCGGATCGTTGCCAACTCGCTTGTAGATGGGCGATGTATTCCCAAGCACGTTTTTCCAAAGAAGAGAGGAAGAGAGGAGAAGAAGAGTGGTGGAAGCGAGCGAGTATGCCACCCTTATAAAGGTGATGGCTTATGCTCCACATAAGTGATAAGGCTAAGTGGTGACATCCATTAGGTAACTTGTAGGGAGGGTAACCATTCTTGGCCGTAGGATGATATTTGAACGATCTTGGCCATCAAATTTGCCTTAAGTGAAAGTAGGGGGTTTTTTAAAAAAAAACACCAAAACCAAGGTACCCGTCATAGGTACGAAACATAATGAGACCATATACCCAGCATTGCTACTATTCAAAGTGTAGTAAACTGTAGTTAAATACCATCCATGAGAGAGAGAAAGCTTTATTGGCGTCTATTAATGTCAAAAGGCATATAAGACCAAATAAATTCATCTCAAGTGTGATAGATATTGAAAGGAGCATATAAATGTCTCCATAACAAACGACAACTACTAGCTAAAGTTATTGATCTATCAAGACCAGACGAAATCTCTAAGCTACTCTTAGACATGGAAGTCCGAAATATGGTACAATGGGGTGTCATATAACTATACAAAAAACCGTTGGAACTATGTGATAGATCATGTCGCCACTGAAACACTGCTGAAGAAAGTAAGTATAGAAGAAGATGCAGGTGCTGGTGCTGAAGCAGTGGGTCTACGCCCATGAGCTCTAGGTCTATGAGGTCTCCTGGTAACTCTAACATGTGTCTGGATACGTTTTTGTCGACGGTCCCGATGAGAGTCCCGAGGTAAGATATCTGACTCATCCTCTGACAAAATATCGGCATCTGCTCTAGATCGTCTCCTGGAGAAAAAGGAGGTGAGTTTGTTGGGAGTCATGGTATCCATCCTGATCTCTCTGACAAATATCTCTACGGAGCAAGAACATCTCATGAAGCATCAGTGACACACATCGAGATGAGAGAGAGAAGTGTGACTGGAGAATCCCGGAAAAGACAATGATAGCATAGCGGATCTCATAATAGACAAGACATCTAAATAGAAAATGCTCCTCTGACTCCACCTCCCCTAATGTGCACATCTGACAAAGTCTGCTCATATGAGGGATGCCTTGGAATCGCTCCATCTCCACATATAGCTGATGTGAGGAAACTCGGAACTGACCCAATATAAAACAAAGGCAATGTGAAAGTCCGCTATCCAAATAATGAGGCAAAACGGGGACCCCAACATTGTCTAGCTCTAGGAAACTGGAGCAATAGAAGTCTGCCAAGTCACTCGAGAATATGCACGATAAATAACCCCCCTGATATACTGATGAGAACCCATGGTAGATCAGAAATGTCAATGTCGTATATGCGTAGAAGACGAGAAGTCTGGGAGTACCATGATAGTTGATGACCCTAAAAATGAAGTTGCTGAGAAGAGAGAAAAGCTATGCGTGGATAATGTGACAACGGAAGACTCATCACTCTCTGGATGTATGTGATCAACTTGAAAATAGCCTCAACTCGTAGTGGAATGCCGACAAACTTAGCAAGTATAACTTGGTGAGGAACAGATGGTTTGACCTGGATCACACGTGCAAGCATACTGATCTGTAAACGAGAGATGCTAGTCCACTCTGACTCAAGAATCCCGGTACACCCTGTTTTCCGAGAGCCCAAACACCGAACAACTTGGGCAAATCCATGCCATTCAAGTGTACCATTGTCAAGCTCTATATGAGTACGTGACCTTACAAACAACACTGGGACACTGGATGCAAGCGAATTTAATTAAATAAAAAATACAAGCTCATGTCTATTTTTAACGTACATAAGATCAGACTTTTCTAACATTATTAGTTATTACCTTTAAAGGAAGAAATTTCAGTATAATCATGCATGGATAAGACTTCCTATAGTAACGGGTAAGGCTACCCACCGTATTGGTGCAGTTTCATATAGCATCATACCTGAATAATAGACAAAGTCATCTCTTGCGAATTATCCATCTTCAGCTATTTTAACAAATCACCTACGTGCTAGAACATTCAAACTGAAAGTATTGTGTTAAGCGTAAAGTACTTCTGTCACCCTCATAGTCTTTAACAATAGTTAACCCATCATTTTGCCGCAGATTATTAACTTATCATTCAACTTATTCAAGAGCAGTTCCTTCCCCACAATATCCACAACATACAGATAATCATGTTCTGTGTATACGTCTTCCCAGAAAGAAACAATCAAACCAAGCATTCTTCAAGTTACACTCTTAGAAGCCAATCTACTCCTTAGCAGAGGCAGCAATCATCATAGTTTGTATCATACAACCGTAGCAATCATCCAGAGCAACCAATTATAGCAAGTTACAGCCAATGGAATAGCAGGAATGCTCTTATCAATCACATATAAGCATTCATCATTGTAATCACTGGAATCCATAAGTAAAGACAACGGTCCTTCGCACTTTTTCCATCCTTACATACTGTAAAATGCGTGGAATAATGCATGCAAGGCCATGCTTCATCGCAGTATCAATATGGAATTTATACTCAAAAAGCAGCGCTAGCCAACGGCCCATTCCGCTACACAGATAGCGCTGGCTAGCGACTACTAATCACACATAATCAGTGATACTTTTTGTATACACCTGGATCACTGTCCAGCGCCAACTATAACTCAATCAGTGATAGAAAAAATACCTGTAAAGGTGCCCACTACTGCTCCTTGAGGCAGCGCTTGATTGTAAGAATGCCGAATCACAGTGTTGCAAGCCAAAACTTGCTACTACACAACGGTAATCACAGCATGTTGTAAACATTCATTCCAAATCGTAAAGTACAGCACAAAACCTTCATTATCAGCGAGCTATCATTCCTCATAGCGTTCTCACCTTAGGTTGCAGTATCGTTCACACGATTGCACTTCCAGTAGCTTTCACGAGTATTCCTCTTCAATAGCAATCACCGTAAAGAAAAGCACCAGTAGAGCAGGGTTGAAGGAGAGAGAGAGAGAGAGAGAGAGAGAGAGAGAGAGAGAGAGAGAGAGAGAGAGAGAGAGAGAGAAAGCAGGAAAGTATGAGGGAAAGTGAATAGGGTTTTGTGACTTCCCTCTTTATAGAATCAGAGGACACTTAGGTGTACTAAGTGCAATTTGTTGCTCACCGTTAGATTGACTGTTCAAAATGTGCATAGATCTTGGCCCTTGGAAAGACTACCAACTTTCCCACCACTTTTTTTTAAATTTCTTTTTAAAAAAAATGGGGTCTTCTATCATAGCAAGGCATTTTTCTTCCGCCCTGACTAGTAAAAAGGGTTATTACGCGACATTTGCATTCTACAGAGGTTTGCGAAGTATATAGAGTAATATATTTACGTACAGAGCCCCATGAGAGAGAGAGAGAGAGAGAGAGAGAGAGAGAGAGAGAGAGAGAGAGAGAGAGAGAGAGAGAGAGAGAGAGAGAGAGAGAGAGAGAGAGAGAGAGAGACAGAAAGAAAGAAAGAAAGAAAAAAAGCTTTATTAATGTCTTTTCCATGCCAAAAGGCATATAAGATGAATAAGTACATATCAAGTATGTGGACCATCTGGGAGCGTATGAAAAACGTCTCCAAAAAACTGAAAGAAAAGCATATATAATAAATCTAGGCACAATTATCAGTGTTAACTAAACCAAAAGGTAGAAAGCAAGAAATGGCTATGTATAATGGAAGCAAGCCGCAAATCAAGTCCTGGAGGTGACACTGCTATTGCTGTTGCTGCTGCTACTGAAAAAAGATGTAATACAAGCTGCAGTGGGGAGTGAAACTGAGATCTGCTGCCGATGTCAAATGTAGGGAGGACGTCTCCTTGTAGTAGGCCGAAGAGGTCTGGTTGCTGGGCAAATGCTGAGAGTGAGAGAGAGAGAGAGAGAGAGAGAGAGAGAGAGAGACAGAGAGAGAGAGAGAGAGAGAGAGAGAGAGAGAGAGAGAGAGAGAGATTCAATATGGTTTCAATGGTTTACTATGCTTCATAACCATTGTCGTTCAATAAAGTGCACATGATTTCATTTCACACAATATACAGATTCGATTGAATACATACCAAGGTAGAAAATCACTTAAAGGCCCAAAAATGGACAACATTGGTTTTGAAAATCTTGGCAAACTAGATAAATGAACTGCTCTTAGAAAAACCTTTCATTTGATACCCATATTGGCACCAAAAGAATTTCAAAAAAAAAAAACCGCATTTTGGGAAACCCTAATGGGAAATCCCGGATAGCATTTAAGGGAACCCTTTCCGGAACGCGGCCTGCATCTTCGCTTGGAAGTAATGTTTGATTGTTAGCCCTCAATCTTTAATGAGGATCATTAAGGCCAAGCATGCGTGCTATGACTAGGGGCCTCTTTTTGGTAATAATAGTCAAAGTTAGAGTTTGACTTGCCTTTGAAAGCAAAAAGCTAGATCCTATTCAATGTAGGTATTCTACTTATGAGAAGGAACTTTTTGCAATCATTCAGGCGTTCTAGTGAAGGCCTTAGGATGCAAAATCCCAAGATATCTCAAAATGATAAGATACTGGACGATTATTCCATTAGAAATGGCTTACTTTTCTGAAAAGCATGTGTGCTGGATAAGGATGACCTCCGGGCCCAAATCCTACAACAGTTTCATGACAACCCTTGTGCTAGTCACCTGGCATACAGAGGGCATTGGACGTTGTTAAATAGATTTTCTATTGGCCAAAGATGAAAGCTCATGTCGAGGCATACGCTCAAGGTTGTGAAAAATGCTAGTTTAATAAGGCAGAGAGACTTAAAGTTTCTAGTCTCTTACATCTCTTGCAAATTCCCAATAAAAAAGGGAAAGTATTTCAATGAATTTTGTGACTGGACTCCCTAAAACCGGGTTGGGTCATGAAGCCTTTTTGCATGGTGGTTAACAAACTAACCAAAGCTTTTACACTAGCCCAACTTTTCATTAAAAAGTTGTTCAAATTGTATGGCTTGCCAGATGATATTGTTAGTGATCGAGACTCCAAATTCACTGACAAATTCTAGCAGTCATTATTTGAACCCTTAGTCTAATGGGCAAAGAAAGGATTAAAATCGCTCAGGATAGAGCTTAGTTTTATGCAAATCACAATTGCTCACCTCAAAAATTTGAGGACAAAACCTAGATGCATCTTAAAATCTCTAAAGATTCTAAGGCACTTCGAACTGGGAAATGCAATAAGCTATCTCCTTGATATAGCGGTCCTTACAAGGATGTAAAAAAAGTCAACCAAGTCGCTCTTGTATTCCACATAGTTCGTTTCAAGAAATGACTTAATAGAAAGGATGACCTAGTTTTGAAAGGTGAACTAGTTAAATTGGAGGATCTGACTATCTTTCTACCAACGGTGCTAGAAAAGATTGTGTTTGTCGACCCCAGTTGAGAAACCAGATGATTTCGGAATATCTGGTCGACTGGAAAGAAAAATCAGATGATGAAGACACTTGGGAGAGGGAAGATTACTTACAAAGTGCACACCTTCCAACCATCCCGTTGTTGTTTATTCTTGAATTTCATGTCCCAGGATCCCCCAAGCATCGCTGCTCTATAATACAATCATGCCAATGGTAGTTGATCTGGCACGGTATCTAAGGCGAAGCATTGGTTCAGATTGAATGCTATGGGAGGTAGGCAATTATCCCAAGTGCTTTGGATTCTAGCCAGATATGCTAAATCTATCGCATAATCTACTGCCTTCTTTATTGTGGGATCGGGGGAATGCCTATTATCCTTCCCAAAGGTTCGCAAAGCCCTTATGAAATCCATGTCTATTGTCCAGGTGCTTTGATCTTTGGCCAGTTCAGAGTATTTATTGCGATGTTTGGCCCAAAGTCCCCTTTTTGCAAGGGTGCATAGCATGGATTTAGCATGGATATACCCATAAGGAGCGAGGGCTCGCCATATAGCTGGTGATCGCCTTCGGCGGCTGATCACCCAGGGCTGGTATGGATTGCATCTCCTTGCCCTTGATCGCTTCTGTCGTGAATTTTAGCGACCAATCACCACGGGATGATTCATGGGGATGGATAGCTAAAAATTCATTGATTTCTTCGGCCGGCGTCTTTGGTTTTGCAAAGGATCGTGAAGCAGGCCTTGTTGGGGTTGATGCCACACTTGATGGCCCTGCATCTTCTTGTCCTGCCCCTCCTGCATCGGGCCCTTGATCCGTCGTGTCTTGAGTTGTATCCGTGGTCTGGCCTTGTGAGCTGGTAGCAGGTGGTGGTGGTGGTGGAATTACCACGGTTGATATGGGTTTTGCCGCTGCCTGTTGTTGATATGCTTGCAAAGCTGCTTTGCCCTTTGAAGTTCTGTAGCAGCAAACCCTTTATACCCTTCAAATTGCGAATAGAACCCTAGTAACGTGGTTTTATATCTGGCCACCCTTTGTTGTAGCACAGACAGATTGTGCAATGTCAGGGATTCCGAATCAGGTAATGGAGCTGCAAGGATTTCATCACGCTCAGTGATAAGATCTGCTACCATTTTGCTAAGATGCTACTAGCGATTACCTACCTCGAGGACAAGATCCGTGGTTATTTGCATTCAGAGCACTCAACCACCGAGATCACCTCTTCCAGTCGTCATCCAACCGTCATGACCCCATCTTCCGCTTCATCCACTTCTGTGGCTGACACCTGTCCGCTCCCTTCCTCAGGCTGTCACCGCATGAGGGGAGCTACAACCTCCCAAGCCTTACCACCTACTACCGCATGTCCACTCCTTGTTCCAACTCTTCTGATACGACCGTGTCTGACTTCCACCCCCTTGCCAAGCCGTTCCATACGCCACTACTGTTACCATTGCCTCCGCCATCCCTGCCATCATTGTTATCCCATCTTCAACACCTTGTTCACCCCTCACCCCCTAAAGACACCTAGTCCTCCAAACTTTCCCCAGGCAGTGAACAACTCCTGCTTGATGTGTTGGGAAAGCCTCCAAGTTCCCCGTCCCAACTCCTCCAAACCCAGCTAGACTTCACCGTTCCCTTGTCCCACCAACCTTTGAAGAGTTCGTGGACCCTGGTCAGGAGGGACCCCTCAACCAGATGATGGTGGGGCAGGCTACCACAGCTGCTTAAAATGTCGAGTCAAGCCTGGCCCTGATAATGACACATTTTTTGATGTTATACCGGCGGGACGTAGTCCCAAGGATGCCACCGTTCCAGATGATGTTCTACTGGAAGATGATTTTGTGGATGAAGAGCCCAAACCTGAAGATACGGTGGCTGTCTCAGTCCCATTAGGAGCAGCCAATACGTCGACAACTTCACGGGATTCAACAGATGTCCAAGGAATTTATCAGCATCTTGGCATTCTGCTTAACCAGTTGATGCCAGAAAAAAAGAGCCTCAATGACCGACTGTACAAGCAAAGCATCGAAGAAACCATGCAAGCACAAGAAGAACAGAGGTTGATAAATGAGCTAGAGGTGGCTATGAAAACTCTCGCAGACAGGGCTGACCTTCAACAGAAACGTTCAAAGACTTTACTGTGGAATTTTTGTACTCAGATATGCTTACAGAAAGCTCGGCGAAGGTCCTTACTGACAGGAGATGTAGAATTGTAAGGGCCATCAATTTCCTTGTGTTTTGATACTGAGAAACTGATAGAACCTTTGCAGAAGGCACTGTGGTGGAATGAACCTTCGCCAAATGGTCTGTTAGCTTGGCCCATACAAAGCTAGCTGCAGCAGCACTGGCGAGGGTTACTCTGTAAGGGAAGTGTAAATTTTATTATCTGAGGTTGATTTTTGGACCAAAATAGCAAGTTTCAGGTTCAGAAACCACTTTTTGGCAGTAAATTCACTGATGAACCTTCGCCAGACCGTTTGTTAGCTAATCTCACTGGGAGGAAGCTACAGCGGACTGGCGAGAGTTCTTAATGAGTCAAAAATAAATTTTTTGTGGTTTTACAGAGGTTTTTTTACTGTTTCTGCAGTTTTTTTGGCTGGGAACCAACCTTCGCCACTTGGACAACATATTTGGGCACTAATTCCGAGTCTGTATCCAGGTCGGTGAGGGTTAGTTTGAGAGGGACAAAAAGTTATTCACTCTATTAGCGTTATTTAGCCTCAAATTGCCTTTTTGCAGATTTTTGGAGTTTTTGGTTGATTACAGCCAATAATTCGACTTGTACAACACGTAGAGGTTCTGTAAGGATGCTCTCATGCTTCTGATTCCATTTCCAAGGCAATCCACAATCAGAACAAGCCAAAATCAGGCCTACTATCCCCCAATACCAAAAATCAAGAAACTGCAAGCAAATGAAGAATGATAAGAGAGCTAGCCCCGGCAACAACGCCACTATAGGGGGTTTAGAGATCACTTCACAACCTGTCACAACTTTTCACAAGTCATTTCGTTCCCATGAGGTAGCTACTAGCATTCTTTCAAAGCATGCATTCAAGATCAAAAGCAAGGAAGCACCACTAACACTATTTCAGTCGGTTTAACACTACCATCGTCATTCTAACACTAGAATCTGACACTATTTCCACATTAACACTAGTTGCAAGAGTAATTAACACTAAATAAGCGTCAAATTCCCACTATCACTACTCATAATCACAAGATAGCAAGGAGATGTCATGCACCTACACTAAGGTCTCAAAGCAAGCATGAAAAAATCAATGAAATCAAAAGCATGAGAGAGCCAAGTTAGAAGCATGGATGTTCAAAATGAAACTTTGACAAAATCTCCTCCTCTTGATTGAACATGAAAAATGAGTACAGGAGGTGCCTTTTTATGGTTGAGGTAGGCCCTTCACCTCTTAATCCTATTGGGCACACCTCCTACTTCTATTGGCTGGCTTAGGCGATGCCCATGTGAAGTCCATGTGATCTCCATGTGACACTACCACCTAAGCCTATGCCTTATTAACTTGACTTTGACCTCTCTTATTTTGAATTGAATGCATTGCTTTTTGTTTCGATCTTCAACATATCTCTGGCTCATGAATTATAATACGTAGCACTAGTCCATGGACAAAACTGCAAATTAGATTGTTATTACATCATAAAGAACTGTAGGTGCAGATTTAGCAAGGTGGAAAATCTCACAAAAAAAAAACTGAATGATGCTTTTTTCTATTTGAATTTTACCATGATAAGCCATCGTGTGCAAGTTATCTTTGGCCACACGCTTAAAAACATTGCTCTTGATCTCAGCAAAGTTGTTCGAAATGAGAAGCATCAATAAGGCATTATTTGCCGGATTTATGGCCGCAGATACCGTGATAGCTTCGGAAAGGATGATAAGACAATGGAGCAGTATAAACAGTCAAGGTGTACTTCCAAGAATGTTCTATGTTACTAACCACTGTGCAGACAACCACCAAGAACAATCAAAATATTCACTATACTAAGTGCATATGAGAGGACCCCAATTCTCAAAAAGGATATTGAAACACAAGATAGCAATTGTTTGGTCAAGCAAAAATCTCAGTGACTCCAACAAGAGTCCTTCTGATGAGCAGGTAGAAACAGCCACGGCTGAGTTGAAGAGGACTTGCAGCACATCTCCACCAAAGGATTGGCAAAGCTTGTCAAAAATCTGTTGAAAGGCGCTTCAATTTGAAATCAAGGACTTCAATTTCAAAAAGTTAGATGGAATTTTACTAGAACGTGCTAGGGGCTACCATATTGAGCCGAGACTTGAGATAAGAGCATGATGACCATAGCTTGAAACTGAAGCACAAAACTGACCTCAAGCACGTTGTAAACGACGTAAAGCTTTATGGAAGACTGAAACCTGATCGAGTGATAAATGTAGCTGATGTCTGGAACAGGGAACCAAAAAAGCAAAATTTACTACTTTCTCTACCAAGCAGCCACTCCCTTTCTGTCAATAAGATACTCATGTAAAAATGCTCTACATTTAAGTGTAATCCAGAGGCTAGTTCCTTAATGGATTGACCATGTGCAGTGAACCTAGGAAACATAGAACTACTTTTTGCAATCTTAAATGGGGTCTTTTCTTCCTCAACAACCCCTACCACCAAAAATAAAAGCTGCTTCAAGAGGTAGATTAGCCAGCAAACAAGTTTCAACCATGCAGATTAAATGTTGTCCTTATGAGTTGTTCTCCTCAAGAGTTCTTTATCACTGTTCAAACTTTTAGTGAGGCCAAAAGTCTGCACTTTTATAAAAAAACTCATTGGGTCTGGCAACCTAAGGCTGTGTGTATTTTCAACAATGGTCTGGACTCTGTATCGGAGCCATTATCATGAATTTAAAAGGTGAAAATACTTCATTCCACAAAAAAAGGATCAACAAACTACTGGGCCTATAACATTGAGAATAAATTTTTTTACTTGTCTTTCTGAGCATACATTTGTTAGATAAAAGTTTGGATAATAACACTCTCAAAAAACGATTGAAGGGCTCCAGACTATATATGCAGATGCAAACATAAGTACACAATTTTTTAATATTAACAAGATCAAGACAGACAAGCACCAACTGGTGAAAGCCAATGGTTCAGAAGAGGTACAGAAACGTGAAGTAGCAAGAAAGAATCAAAATAATTGGATTATAGCATCCTACTTGATTCCAATCAGCTGTGTAATGACATATGCCAGTACACTGTCATCTCAGAGCTTTTAGAGGAGGTGCATTGAAAAATTATGCACCTTATTTCCTTACAAAAACAAGTTCAACCACATTTAGATTGATGATTTAAGGGTCGCAAGGACTCTGTCAGTGCAACAAAGCTGCGAAGCTTGTATGGAAAGCAAACTTTGTGTCAGCTTCATGCAAAGTGAATATGTGAAGTATAAAAGACCAGCTTTCCAAAGAGGCAATCTTTGCTCTGAACTATTGGACCAATTGAAAATTTGAAATATATTTTGCAAGTCATGTGCATGCCATGGATGGTAGCTACTAAGGAAACCAAATTTCCTGAAGCTGAAAGTAAACAGGTTCCCGGGGGGCCTGCACTTTATAGTAAAATTGAGCCTTAGCCACCTAATAAAAAGTCTGCAACTGTTTAATCACTTACAAGTACTGGCCTCCGCCCATTAGGTAGCATAATCAACCAGCACGCGTTGCCAGTATGGCTAATGAGATATTTGATCATTCTGCAGGGTGTCATTGCCTTGGTCAAGTATATCAAGCCATATGACATAAATTATAGTACTCTGGCTGTTTACAAGTCAACTTCTTCAAGCGAGCTTGTGAGACAATTCGTCCTAAAAGGAAGAATCGACAAGTTCGATCGCTTGTCTTGGCCCGTCTCCCTAACTAGATCTTCGATTCAAGCACTAAACTTGGTGGTTTACCCTTTGAACCTTATTCACTCTAGAATCATCACCACAGTATCCACCCTAATTTAAATTTGTGAGTTTGCAAGTTATCTCTTGTTTGATGCAAATTACTAAAATTCATCTAAGTGTTTTATTTATTGCATTTAATTCTGTACATATATTTCCTTGCAATTTAGAGATGAAGAAGGTCATCACCTTCCTATGTTTGTGGATAAGAAGGCACCAAACTACGGCTTTAATAAAGATCGATTTGCACAGCATATGCTACGATTCCAACAAGCTATCAACCACAGAATATGGAGAATTAGAAAGAAACTAAGCCCACACCATAGAACTCCAAAAACTATATGTTACAACTGACAGAGAAAACATTACATATAGTTAAGCATTAATTTTTAGTGGGTACCGTTACATGGCAAGCCAATCCATGTTACGAGACAACTGTCTCGACTCACTAACTCGAGTGCCGTTGAGGTGGCCCTCATCATTGTAGCATGTCCTGAAAGTTTAAAAGTTACTATTTATAGTAAAATAGCATAACAACTGGAAATAACCTGGGCTTATTATTCTAACACTCTCCCTTAAGCCCTAGTCTATTTTATATACATTGAGTTCTTCTCTAAAAAACTCAATTTATCAGAACTTAAAGCTTTTGTAAAGATATCAGCTAGCTGGTCTTCAGTCCTGCAATGTATCACATCAATCTCTTTAGATAGAATTTCTTTCATGACGTGATATTTAATCTCAAGATGTTTAGTGTGTGCATAAAATACTAGATTCTTAGCTAGTTGTATAGCACTCTAGCTACCACTCTGCGTTGCCGACAATAATGCTTCATACTCCGCTTCCGTAGTGCATAGAGCAATCATTTCCTGCTTTTTTCTGGACCATAATCGAAATGAAAAGGATAGCCTGTGGTAGAACGAAACCATGCAACTTCGTCAAACCAGATTGTTGTTCATACATCAAACCATAAGTAGATGTGCCTTTAACATAACAAAGAATTCTTTTCACAACTTTTCAATGTGTCTCTCTAGGTGTTGCCATAAATTGACTCACTTGGCTGACAACATTGCTAATGTCAAGACAAATAGTAGTGAGGTATATCAAGCATCCAACTAGTTGATGAAACAATGTTGCATCCACTAGCTCACTTTTATCCTCACTTGACAGCTTCTTACCAACTTCGATCGGGAAAGAGATCGATTTGCTATCACTCATTCTAAAGTGTTCAAGCATCTCAGTCACGTACTTAGTTTGAGTGAGTGCAATACCTTTCCTCTCTTGCCAAATCTCTACTCCAAGGCAATAGTGCATAAGCCCCAAATATGTCATATCCAAGCTAGTTGACAAATTTTCTTCGATTGCTATAATGAGCTCTTTATCATTGCCTTGGATCATGAGATCATCCACATACAATATTACTAGAGTAATGCTAGAGTCGCGACAAAAGCAATAAAGAATAGAATCAGAGGAAGTGTGTACCAAACCTTTAGACAAGAGGTACTTATCGAAGTGGCTATACCAAGCACGTGGTGCTTGTTTCAACCCATATAGTGCTTTTTTGAATCTACATATTTTGTCCTCTTTGCCTTGTACAACGAACCCAAGTGGTTGTTGCATATAAACTTCCTCCTCAAATTTCCCATTAATGGACGTTGATTTCACATCCATCTGGTGTAGATTCCATCCAAACATAGTTGCTAATGCGATGATCATGTGAAGAGTATTCCACTTAGCTACGGGACCAAAGGTCTCCTCATAGTCTATGCCCTTGCTTTGCGCATACCCTTTCACAACAAGTCTTGCCTTGTGTTTCACTAGGGATCCACCTGCATTACACTTGGTTTTGAACACCCATGTATTGCCAATGGGATTTTTTAGGAAGATCAACTATTTCCCACGCATTGTGTCGCTGGATGGAATCTATTTCTTCCTGCATTACCTTTTGCCATATCGTATCATCTTTGGCTTCCTCATAGTTGGGGGTTCCTTGGATTGAATGATATTGCTCATAAGTGCAAGATTAACTTGAAATCTATCAGGTTCCATCTTCTCCCTCATAGAATGTCGTAGCTCTCCCTCTTTGCTAGCAACCTTGCCTTCCTTATCATCCATGAGCTTTGTGTACCATTTAGGCAACTTGCATTGAGGCGATCCACTACGAGGTAAATATGTGTCCCAAGGCGCATCTTTTCCTTCCGTTTATCACCAACAACCTTGGTCTTTTTTGATCCAATAGGTTTGTTCTTGACTCTCCATTTCAAGTCCTCCACCAAGGATCCAAGACTAGGAAATTGCAACAATAGGGAATCGGATGGTGGATAAACCAACCCAACCAAACCTAGATCGATTGGATCTAGTCCCCCAAGCTATGGATCAATCACACCCGATAGGAGAGCAGTAGGTAGTTACAAACACCAAAATCAAGCATACACTAGTGAGAGTCCTATGGGTACACATATACCCTTCAAGGCCCATGCACCATTAGTAGTGCACTATGACACCTCAGTGGACACATCAAAAACCTAATTGGGCCACCTCATCCACTTCTCCTATGAGTCATTGTTCGACCCATACAAATCCACCATCTTGAGTTTTAGGCCTCCAACCATTAATTATGGCCTCAATTCCATGAGGGCCCCAACCCCTCATAATCATAATTAATTGACAAATCAAGGTAGGCCTACTGACCTTCTTGTAGGATAATAATCCGAGATCAGTCCAAATGTGGGCATGACATTCTTCCCCCCTAATTCAAGTTCTATCCTTAGAACTTAAAGTTAGGAAAGTTCCTTTCCAGGCTACCTTCCTGTTCCCAGGAGTCATCATTGTCTATATAAACTTTCCATCGAACCAGATGCTCGGTAATTATACGATTCCATAATCGTTTGGTCCTAGTATCTAAGATCTTTTCAAGTTCAAGTCGAGTCACACCTAATGATTCTTCCAACAGGTCCAATCGATCCCTAGAACCAGGATGTTTTCCTTCACGTAGACTTTTCTTAAGTCGACTTACATGAAATACCAGGTACTTGCGTTCCTTCAGGGAGGTCCAATTGGTAAGCCAAGAATCCTATCCGGTCCCCTATATCTAGTAGGCAATCTGTAATGCTTGCCGGTATGCATTACGCTAAATCCTTCGGGATTCGTAAATATACCCAATCCCCCTCTTGAAAATCTTGAGGAGACCTTTCTAGATTAGCATAATGTTTGTCCCTATCCTGGGCACATTGGACAATCATATCGTGCAAGAAATCCACTACCTTCTGAAACTTGATTGTTCGAGTTTCAACTGCAATGGGCGATCTAAGTTCATAACCGTACATAAGCATAAATGAGCTATAGCCAATGGCCGAATGCTTACTACTATTATAGACAAACTCAATCAGGGGAAAATACTTCTCCCAATGAGATTGTTGTCGCGAAACATATGCTCGAACCATCTATTCCATGGTCTGATTAGTTCTTTCCGTTTGACCGTCCAACTTGGGATGATTAGAAGAACTTAAGCTCAACGTTGTCTCTAGTTTAGTGAATATAGCCGACCAAAAGTGACCAGTGAACTTCGGATCGCAATCGCTCACAATGTCGCTTGGTAATCCATAAAGTCTAAATAGATGCTCAACAAATATCTGAGCCAAATTAGAAGCCTTTGTGGTGGTCTTTACTTGAATAAATGTAGCTAATTTAGTAAGATGGTCAACCACTACCCAAATTGCATCATTTTGTTTATTTTTCCGAGGTAACCCAACCACGAGAACACTAAATTTTTGTTTTAAATCTTGCATTAATTGTTGCTCTTGATGAAAAATTTCGATGTGACAGTTAGAAAACACATTCACATCAGACTCATGAACAATATCACAAAGAATACGAGATTTCAAAACAAGATGAAACAATTCTTAATCAGGATCATTTATATTTTTCATTAATTCAGTCGAGGAAACCATCAGCAATGGGAGTACATCAATCTCTCCAAAACATAGACATTTTTACCATAACTATCTTTAAATACCAATGAGTGATTTTTAAAATCTATTTCCAAAGGTTTTCTTTAATTGCCAGCTTCCATGCCTTTTCTTTTATTGCAGGCTTCTTTTTCTTTTTCTTCTGGTGAGCCACGACATGCAGTTCATTGAAATACTCTTTCCTCTTATTCTTAAGCTTATCAGTTTTTGGTTTCGGGGCCATTTGGCCTTGCATGCTCTTACATGAAGCGACAACTGTGCTATCAGACTTTCACCACCCGGATAGCATCTTCCAAATAATGGAGGACATTACGCTTACACTCATTTTGATAATCGGCGGGGAGTTCGTACACGAACTACCACTGAGCCAATTTTCGATCAAAGAGCGGCACCTTGGCCAAAAAATCAGTGAACTCCTGGACATATGAATCCAATTCCTGATTGCCCATCTGGCAGTTTAGGAATCAAATATACATTTCCGAGTCATCTATAGCAACGAAGGCCATCCTGAATTCCTCAAGGAATCTAGTGTTGCCGGTTTCGTCATCACATATATACAGCGCGTCAGTGTATTCCAGTCTTCTGAGCAAAGATATACTCAGGTTGCTCTCATATCATCTCAGTGCCTTCACAGTCAGGGCTACCATTTGGCTTGGTTCTCTCAGGCCTCCAGACTTCTTGGCACACTTGGTATCTCTATCACTGCACTTCCTTCTGGTACCCATGACTACATCAGACGATTCATCTATAGAGCTTACCTTGATCGAGCCTGGCATGGTCAGTCGGGCGTCAAACCCAACTTCTATCGGCTTCATTTTTTGGAGACTGATGTATTAGGGTCCCCACTTCTACCACATTACCTGCGCTCTAGGTTATCACATGGTCGCAGATTCATACTAGGTCAGCTCCGTGTCTCTACCAGCTTGAGATTGAGATTGGTCGGTTTCAGGGTACCCCACGAGAGGATAGGATCTACCAGTTATGTTCCCTAGGTGCGGTGGAGACTGAGGAGCATTTTATCTTCATTTTCCCCCAGCTTATCCCTTTATGGTTTAGTTAACACTGATAATTGTATCTAAATTTACTTTATATGCTTTTCTTTCAGTTTCGAAGACGTTTTTCATACGCTCCCATGTGGTCCACATACTTGATATGTACTTATTTGTCTTATATGCCTTTTGGCATGGAACAGACGTTAATAAAGCTTTCCTTTCTTTTCTTTCTTTCTTTGAGAAATGGCTATGGTAGAAGCTTCCTAGGGTTTGACAAGACTCAAGCTTGAATTCACTCCACCTCCTTTATTACTTTGCGGCTGCCCACGTCCATTTGCAAGCATCTCCCACCATCATGTTTTATAGATCCAAATGATTCCTTTGCGTAGAGAAAAATCCATGCTCTTCCGTCTCCAAACCCTAGCTCATACCTTCATAGGTGATGTTGTAAGCCCATAATGCAGCATATAACTTACGGTCCCAATCCCTTTTATTTTCAGCCACACTTTTTTTTAGAATAGATGTTCCACCTTGGTGGACATCATTATAGCTAACAACATTGCCATTTTTTCAGGGTCAGTGGCCATCCCATATTGATTGATAATTGGCTTTTTCTTCATTTCTAGTCCTTTGAGCACTTTTTACTCAACTTTTGAGCAAAATTGGCTCTGTTTCATGCAATAGAAACTTTGTTTTGCCTGAGAGTACTCTTTTGAATCTTCCTTTGTCCACTTTTACGCTTCATAGCTTCCAAACAATTAAAAAATTAGAAAATTGATAACTTTTCCGTTAACCTTCTCATTTCTTCGAATTCTCTCAAAATTGGGCTAAAGTACCTCCCAACCTGTAACTCACCAAGGCTCTATGGTACAATTCCAACAAGCTATCAACCACAGAATATGGAGAACTAGGAAGAAACTAAGCCCACACCGTAGAACTCCGAAAACTGTATGTTATAACTGAAAGAGAAAACGTACCGCTGCATAGCAAGCCGGTCCCTGTTACGGGACATCTATCCCGACTCGGAAACAAATTGGGCTTCTTATTCTAACAGATTTAAACTTCAAATATGTGACGATTAGATTTGGTTCACTATAGGAGCTGCATGTGAAAGAAATAAGTGTAGAAGCTAGTTCATTGGTGAAGATTCCTACAACCTTAGGGCTATTGAGTCGAGAAGTCTATGTGGCAACTCTATGAATTTTGGACTCTTTAAACACCCCACCATGTTCTTACACACACACACACACACACACACACACACACACACACACACACACACACACACACACACCGAAAAAATTTTGGTTACTCATGCATTGCTCTGAGACAGCTTTGGGTTTGAGCTAGAGATGTGTGAACAAAGACTCGTGTTGCATGTGCCAAATCATCCTGAGAATTGACGTAATCAAATAAAATTGATATGCAAATACAATTGATATGATAACATACTAACAGTCGTTGGGATTTCTTGTCATTCTTATATAATCTAGATCTAGAAGGTAAGCTCTTTAGAGTCCAACCCTATGATGTTATAATCACTAACCCAAGTTGGAAGTTTTTATATTAAGTTATTTTGAAAGATTCCTACACAATGATTGACTACCTGACTTTATGTAGTGTTAATTTGATGAATTGATCTAAAATCTGTCAAAAATCATGAAACTCTTAGTATACCCTACATGTTTGGCTATTTTAAGGCCTGCTCATGATCAATAAAAGTACAACTTGCTAAATTTTGAAAAATTCCAACTTTTATGAATTTGTTGTTTAGGTTATCTTGGCACATTGGGACTTTGGCCTAAAATCTTTATAATGATGGTCAGATTTTGACAATTCAACTATTCTGGGAAGCTTTGCATCGTACAATTCATTTATGTAGTTTAGAGATCCACACTCATTTTGCTTAAGGTAGTGAATAATTATGAGCATTTTTTGGATATTTATTGACATACAGATAGTTATCCATGTATGGCCGACACACTTGAGAATACAGGGCAATGTTGTCTGGGGTCCTAGCTCAGGCAAAGACTTCTCATGAATAGGAAAAACCAACCAAGAAGGAAAATCAACTATAGAGTGAAAAAAATAGGCACTACCTAAAAATAGCAAATCTAAGTTAGGGAAAAACTTCTTGTCTTGGGAGCTCAAAGACCTATGTTGTTTATGTACAAGTGCTACTCCAAGATACTAGTGATGTTGAGCAATGAACCAAGAAGGATTTAAAAAAAAATTCCATCAAAAAGGTATAAACAATACTTAGTCACTTGAGAAGGCTATTTCCACTACGCTCAATTTTGAGATTGTTGATCCCATAGTTGTAGGTTCCATTTTAAAACATAGTAAAAGAAATTGAAGCAATTTTAATCTCACAAAAAAAAACTCAAGAATGTTTTTTACTTCTATATGTATGAAAGGACCAATTTTGAACCAAAAAATTTGAAACGAGTATCTATGGTTGATCTAAAACAATTGCAACCTCAAACAAAGATAGCTGGTCTTGAATCAAGATGGTGCGCCAATTGTCTTTAAGAAGAAAAGATCAATGGTATCTTGCCAACTAAGGGTTCTATAATCCAAAGCTCTTTGGTTTTTTAGTAGACTACATAATTCCAAAATTTATTCACAATGACAGAGTCAATATATTCAATCTATAGAAATTCAATGAAATTTTTCAAACGTGCTCTAGTCCAATATCCTCTAAGCCAAAAAGAACCTAGATTTAGATTTAGTCTATGAAAGCATCACATAAGCAAGACTTAACCCTAGAAAGCAGGAGAGAGAAAGCTTAAAGAGACTAAAGAAGGAGATCATATCCTAAGCCAAGTAACAAATGACACAGAATCCCTACTTATAGCCAAGAGGAAGCCCTAAAAGAAAGCTTCCAGTGGCTAGGGCCAAACTGAGAGGGAAAATAGTGCGCCCTCCAAGAAGGCCCCCACTCTCAGTAATATGACCAAATAACCAATATAGTGAATCATAGGGCCCAAGGCCAATAATATGGTCTAAATGTCAATAATAGGGCCCAAGGCCAACCATATAGTCTAAATGTCAAATAATGAATAAAAAACGGCCCAAAGCCTGCCTATGCATAAAGTAAAGTAAATGTAAATGGACATGGCGAATGTAATGAGCCGAGTCCATAACTCTCTCCGACACAAAAATAAGACCTAACTGCCATAAAGGACTGGATCAAGTAACAGCAAGCCCTGGAGGATCAACTGGAACAGCATCTGGTGTAGTAACAATTGGAGCAACAGCTGATGTAGAGGAATCAACAAGTGCGGCAAGAGCACGAGCCTGATCCGCAAGTGACGGTGTATGATAAAAGACATCAATAGGCTCCCATGTGGCCTCCTCAACAGGACGACCATCCCACTGGACTAGGAACTGAATCTGCCGGCAGCGTCGACTATGATGCAAACGCACCTGAAGGATAGCAGCAGGTAATAAAGGAAAGAGATCCGGTGCAGTAGGAAACTCAGCATCACGAGGAGCATCATCCTCAATAGCAGCACGTAATAAACTGACATGGAATTGTAATAGCTCCTAACACCACAGTAGGGCAAACACTAACTGATCCACCCAACCTTGCCTACTCCCTGATATAGAGTAAGCCCCTCCTAGCCCAGTGTGAGGACTGGTAGCATGCTACTGCCAAGTGTCGGCCACGTGGCACTGACGTGGCCGACTGCACGTCGGGACCCAACTGGGGGCCCTATCCTGCTGACAGGGTCCCTAGGCTGTGTTAGGCCCGCCATGGCTATGGACCGTGCTGGGGCACACTACTCACACTGTCTTGCCCTGTTGGTCATGTACGCTGGACACGACCCTGACTGTGGTATCTGACCTATCTGTGTTCTCTGGGGTTCGGCACTGGTTACGAGCTCGTAACACTCCCTCCCCCTTAAGAACCGTCTTGGTCCTCTAAGACAAAGTCTGGAAAAATCTTGCGAAGGACGCTGCCTCTTTCCCAAGTGGCATTCTCAACAGGCTGATCATTCCACTTAACCAGATATTCTCGGTATAGAGTATGACGAGTCTGCGTCTCTCTACTATCAAGAATCTCCTCTGGTTCATGTGGAGGTTGTTGAGGATCCAATGGGAGAACTAGAACACTGTCCCCTACCAGATTATCTGATCTGGTTAAGGCTTTTCGTAACTGACTTACATGAAAGACTGGAAAAACCTTACTGCTGTGTGGGAGTTCTAGTTCATAGGTGACCTCGCCTAGTCTCCTACTGATGGTAAAGGGACCACAATACCTTGGAGACAACTTAGCACACACTCCTGATTTGAGGGTTTTAGAGTCAACTGGGACTCTCAAGTAGACTTTCTCACCAGTGGAGAACTGCACATCCCGTCTGTGTGGATCTGCATAATGCCTGGCTCGATCCTGGGATTGTCTAATGCTACGCTTAGCATGTTCTATCATCTGGTTTAGGTCTTCTAAAAAGTTTCTGGCTGCTTCAACTTTTTCTTGTTTAAACCCTACAGCTGTGGGTGAGCGTGGCTGAAAACCGTACATCAGCATAAATGGGCTGTATCCTGTAGTTGAATGTTTGGTACTGTTGTAAGCAAACTCTAATATCGAGAGATACTCCTCCCAATTAGTCTGCTTCTTGCTGACGTATGCACGAAGCATATCCTCCAACACTTGATTTACCCTTTCTGTTTGACCGTCCGTCTGTGGATGGTCGGTGGTACTCATATTAAGTTTAGTATGGAGATGATGGAATACTGCCCTCCAAAAATTTCCAGTAAACTTACTGTCCCGGTCGCTGACTATGCCGGAAGGTAGACCGTACAATTTAAATAGCCCGTCTACAAACAACCTCGCTAACTCTGGAGCTCTAACGGTTGTTTTGGTCGGAATAAAATGAGCCATTTTGGTCAGACGGTCAACTGTGACCCATATAGCGTCATTACCCTTTTGGGTTTTAGGCAGGCCTACTATAAAATCCATGGAGATACTCTCCCATTTACCAGCTGGTATTTCTAAGGGATGCAACAACCCTCCCGCCTTTAAACGCTCTGCTTTATTTACTTGACATTTCTGGCAACTGGTTACATACTGGTGGACGTCCTTTTTCATACTGGGCCAGAAAAATTGCCTACGAAGAAGCTCATAGGTCTTCTGTATGCCTGGGTGTCCCGCGCTAGGATTGTCATGACATTCATATAGGACCTGCTGCCTATAATCCTCTGAATTGGGGACACATACTCTATCTCTATAGAGCAAGTACTCATCCTGAATGGAATACTGTTTCCATTTGAATCCTTGAGTCAACTGACCCTCAACCCCTAGGGTTTGCTTGGGTAATACAGGCTCAGAATCCTCAACGTCATCTGACGACGTATACTCGGACTCATCATCATCCTCAACGGAAGCTGCCGTATTCTTGGATGAACTGGCACCAGCCCCGGGAACTAGTTCTGGAGTCTGTAACTGTCTGTTCTGGACTGAGTTCCAGATAATAGAGAAGAATGCATCATGCTGGCATTTCCCTCTCAAGGACTTGAGTAACTCATTACGAATCTGAGTAAAACTCAGCTCGTTTATCATAGGCATTCTGCTAAGGGCATCTGCTACTGTATTGAATTTTCCACGCCTATATCTGATAGACATGTCAAACTCTTGCATCAACTCTGCCCAACGAGCTTTCCGACCTCTAAGCTCAGGTTGATTGCAAAGGTATCTGAGACTCTCATGGTCTGTCAGGACCTCAAAGTTGGCACCATACAAATAATGCCTCCAAGTCTTAAGGGCATGGACTATAGAAAAGAGTTCCTTTTCATAGGCACTATACCTAGTCTGTGCTGGCTTGAGTTTTTTACTCTCGAACGCAACTGGTCGTCCACCCTGAGTTAGCACAGCACCTACTGCAAAGTCGCTAGCATCTGTTTCAACCACAAATGGCTGATTGGGGTCAACGACCTTTAAAACTGGTGCTGTAGCTAAGGCTGTTTTGAGAGCATCAAAGCTCTCCTGTTGTGCGGACTCCCAAATGAACTCCTTTCCCTTCCCCTTAAGGAGATTTGTCATAGGGACTGCTATCTGAGCATATTCCTTGACAAATCGTCTGTAATATCCCGCCAGACCAAGAAAGATTTGAAGTTCCAAAATATTCTGAGGTCTCAGCCAACTGAGTATGGCTTTAACCTTATTTGGGTCCATCTTAATCCCATCTGAAGAGATACTGTGACCCAAATATGCTACTTCTTCAACGAAGAATTCACACTTGGATTGTTTAGCATAAAGCTTATGCTTTCTGAGCAGTCGAAACACCTTTCTGAGGTGTTTTAGATGCTCCTTCCTCGTTTTGCTGTAGACGAGGATGTCATCTAAAAATACGACTACAAACTTACCCAAGTATGGTCTGAGCACAAATGGCATCACCTTAAACTCATAATGACCGTGACGAGTCCTAAAAGCTGTTTTCGAGACATCTTCCGATTTTATACGGACTTGATGATATCCCGATCTGAGGTCTATTTTGCTGAAAAACTTAGCCCCGTCGAGTTGATCAAACAACTCGTCTGCCCGAGGCATAGGGTATTTATTCTTAATTGTGACTTTATTGAGGGCTCTGTAATCTACGCAAAGACACATAGACCCCTCTTTCTTTTTCACCAATAGGACTGGTGAGGCCCATGGTGAACTACTGGTCTGAATTTGGCCTTTCCCAAGATAGTCTGTTAACTACCTGGTTATTTCTTCATCTTCTGTTCGGCTGACCCGATACGGAGGTTTAGAAACAGGTGCTGTACCTGGTACTAGGTTTATTACATGATCTACCTCTCTGCTAGGTGGTAAACCATGTGGCAAATCTTCAGGAAAAACATCTTTAAATTTAGACAATAAAGTTTCTAATTTACTGATTTTCTGCTGAATAGAACTGGAAATAGAAACTTCAGGAATAAACTGAAAGTCACATAAGAATACCTGATGGTCTTCGTCTTCGATTAGCTGACAGAGCTCTGAACTGCAGACCATAGGGCTGTTGGGAACATCATGCTCCCCATGCAACTGGATCTCTCGGCCTTTATACTGAAAGCTGAGGGTGTTCTCCTGATAGTTTCTGTGGAGGGAAGGTCCTAAACTGTAGAGCCAATCTCTCCCGAGAACAATGTCTGTTCGATCCAGGTGCATTATCTGAAAGTTTATTTCATCTTGGTACCCTTGAATACCAAGATTTAACTTACTTACCATAGTTTCCCATATTTTTTTATCTTCACCCTTAGCTAATGAAACTATGTACCTATGCTGACTAGGTACTTCTGGTAGTTTAAGCTTTTTAACCAGGGTGTGGTTGATGAAATTATGGGTTGCCCCATCATCAACCATGACTCTTACTGACTGGTTACCAACTTTCCCATGCATACGTACTAGGTCATGCGGCCCAAAGCTGAAGGGTCTCGCTAGCATTGCAGAGGTCAGCTGGCAACAGTGTTCATGATCTTCATGATACACTTTGATCTCAGAAGCTGCCGAGTCACTGGGGAAACATACAGTCTGAACAAGATGAACTTGTTTTTTATCTTTTTTATCTTTTTTAGTAAAGGCCCCTTGGGACACTGTCTGACTGTGTGTCCCTTGCCCATACACACAAAGCACAAACGTTCTTGTTTGGCTTTCTCAAAATCATCTGGTTTTAAGGGCTGTATGAGTGAAGGGCGTTTCTGAGGAGCTTCACCTTTAAATTTATCTTCTTTCTTTCTTTTTAAAAATTTCTTTTTAAATTGAAAGTCTTTCTAAGGAAGCTGCTCAGAAAGTGGTTGCTGTCTCGCTCTCTTCCTACCCACTGAATCATCATAGATTTGAGCATATCTGAGAGCTTGCTCAAGGGTAGTAGGCGAGTTTCTCTGGACCTCTACTTTATATTCATCTTTGAGGCCACGGACAAATCCCCTGATTATTTGATAGTCATCCATATTTTTAATCTTTAAAATTGCTTCTCGATACTGCGAGATATATTGGATGAGGGATTTATCCATTATTGTTCTTTCCCAGGCTTCCCAGGCTCTATCCAGTTCATTTTCTGGTAGAAATTCTCTTAGGAAAGCTTCTTCAAAAGCTTTCCATGACCGGGGAGTCTGCCCAGTCTCCTGGAGATTTAACCACCACTTATAGGCCATAGGCCCTAAAGATAGACTGGCCTCAATTGCTTGCAAATGGTCAGGGGTCTGTTTAAGAGCATGAATGTTCTTCCATTTGCTGAGGAAGGTTTGTAGAATATCTGCATTTCTATCCTTCTTTTCCCCATTAAAAGTAGGAGGCTTTAAATCTTTAAAAACACTGGGGTGAGACCGTAAAGTCTCACCCGAAACTGATGGAAGTGGAGAAGGGGATAACTGAGAAGTGGAGGGAAGGCTTCCTTTCGCGGAACTCAAAATCAAGTTTTTGAGTTCAGCGAACGAGTCGTCCACACTGGACTTGAAATTGGCTAATGCCAACTTCAGTTCATCCACTTCTGTTACCAATTGGAGGAACTGCTCCTTGGTAACCAGTTCGTCGAGTTCTTCGGCGAACTGTTCCTGTTCTTCTACTTCCATGGGTTCCTTCCCTTTTCTGTAAGCCAAGGCTTCTGTTTCAAGTTCGTCGAAGCCTCTCTCCGGGGGTTGATCAGGTCCCTGAGGAGTGGTCATCTTCGGAACTGGAAGAGAGCTACCTTAACTTCTGATGAAAAAAAGTCAAAAGACTAATTTACAACTGTACAAGGTAAAGGAAAGATGACTTAGCTGTTTCTGAGGACTGTACTTCCAAAGAAATTACGAAGAAGAACCCTCTCAGCTCTTTTACCCACGATTTCAGACCTGCTGTCCCGGAAAATCCCAGCTTGAAGCTTCAAAATGGCGTCCAAATTTCCCGGTTCTTGAGTGAAGTAGCTCGTTGATCTGATTTCAGATGTGGGGCTCCAACAAACCGAGTAAAAACCGGAAAAATACAAAAAGAAATCCGGAATTTTGAAGTCCCTGCCCTCGCTGATTGGACAGCAACCTGTCTGGCCCGATTTGTCCAAATTTAGACTCAAAAATCCGCTTGAATCTCTGATTTGACCTCAGCTGGTAGGTCGCTGGTCTGTGACAAGCAAGTCTGAAGCTCAAACTTCTAGAAAACCTTTGAAATACAAGGATAAATTCTAAAATTTGTCCCCTACTGTCCAGCGCTGGACCTGGTGTAGAAATCCGCTTCAAATCTTGCTTAATTTGTCACTGATTTCCACTCAAAACTCAAGGAAGGAGGCTGCTCTGAGAGCGCTGGTCTGCATCAAACTTCCTGACTTGAAAACGCTCCAAAATCCGGAATTTCCACTCCAAAATCGAAGTTTAAACCCTGATTGGCAGCGCTGGACCTGGCCTAGAAAGTTGATCCAAATTTTACTGTAAAAACAAGTAATCCTACGGAGATTTCCACCATAGATAGCTGGTTCTCCAGCGCTGACCCTGCTCTATCTATCTTTGCATATTAACCATAGTTGCTATGCACTCTGATGGATTTCTCCCCTGCTGAAACTGAGCTCCCAAAGAAGGAGATGGCTCTGATACCAGTGTAATAGCTCCTAACACCACAGTAGGGCAAACACTAACTGATCCACCCAACCTTGCCTACTCCCTGATATAGAGTAAGCCCCTCCTAGCCCAGTGTGAGGACTGGTAGCATGCTACTGCCAAGTGTCGGCCACGTGGCACTGACGTGGCCGCCTGCACGTCAGGACCCAACTGGGGGCCCTATCCTGCTGACAGGGTCCCTAGGCTGTGTTAGGCCCGCCATGGCTATGGACCGTGCTGGGGCACACTACTCACACTGTCTTGCCCTGTTGGTCATGTACGCTGGACATGACCCTGACTGTGGTATCTGACCTATCTGTGTTCTCTGGGGTTCGGCACTGGTTACGAGCTCGTAACAGGAATATATCACAGGCACGTGTGGAAGCCGGAAGTTGAAGACGATATGTAACTGGACTAAGAACCTCCAATATACAATAAGGCCCATAATAACGTGGTGCAAGCTTCTCAGTAGAAGCATGGCCCTGAATAAAATGATGACGTGCAAACCGTAGGCGTAGATATACCATATCACCAACATGAAACTCAACATGACGTGGATGACGATCAACTGAAGCCTGATAACGCTGCTGGACCTGCTGCAAATGGGAACTGGCCTGGAGAATAAGCTCGCGAGCACCTGATAGAAATGAAGACAGTGTCACAGGTGTATCCTCGGGAGGAAGAGGAATACCAGGTAAAAGCGGTGCATAACCATGAGATAATAGAAATGGTGCAACGCCGGTGCTGGTACTAATAGAGCTGTTATAGCTATACTCTGCCAAACATAAGTGCTGATCCCGATCCTTCCCTGAAGGAGTAACAAAATGGCGCAAATAATCCTCAAGGATCCTGTTAAGGACCTCAGACTGCCCATCAGAAGTAGAATGATAAGCAGACCCCATAAAAAGTTGTACATCCAATATACGCATAAGCTCTGTCCAGAACAATGATGTAAACTTACTATCCCGATCAGAAAGGATAGTACGAGGAAACCCATGTAGTCGAAATATCTCTGAAAGGAACAAGCGTGCACACTGCTCTGCTGTGATAGTACTGCAGACGGGTATGAAATGTGCCTGTTTCGAGAACCTATCAACTACCACCATACATGAATCGTGACCACGACGGGTGCGGGGAAGGCCAATGATGAAGTCCATAGAAATATCAGTCCACTGGCGGTGAGGAATAGGCCAACTCTGAAGCAAACCAGCGGACTTAGCATGGGAGTACTTATTACGTAAGCAGAAAGGACAAAACGAATAAGTACAACAAGCTCTTTCCTAAGGGATGGCCGATAGAAATGATCCTTAAGACGAGCATAAGACTTCTGAAAACCAAAATGACCCCCAACTGGGTACGAATGAGCATCCGACAACAACTGAGAACGGATACCCAAAGAACTAGGAATACAAAGAGAACCATAATGATAAAGACGGTGGTCAACAATGGAATAAGCCTGATGAGGTGAAGACGACATAGGTGGAGCAGAACTATAAACATCACGAAAATCAGAACATGTAAGATAAGCAGATGGAAGATCATCAAACCAGGAAGGGATCGTGGCAACAAGGGTATTCAATAAAGCAGGAAGTCTAGACAATGCGTCAACAACAGTGTTAGCACGACCAGGACGATACAAAATAGAAAAATCAAAAGATTGTAAAAACTGCAACCAACGAAACTGACGATCACTAAGATCACGCTGGGAGAAGAGATAACGTAAGGACTGATGATCAGTAACGATATCAAAAGGAACACGGTACAGGTAATGGCGCCACTTCTTAAGAGCATAGATAATGGCAAGAAGCTCTTTCTCATGGACAGAATAACGTTGCTCATAAGAGCGTAAACGACGCGACTCATAAGCAATAGCACCCAAACCAACATTACTAGCATCGGTCTCAACAATAAATTTCTGATCAAACTGTGGTAAACACAGGACAGAGGCCTCCACAACAACACGACGAAGAGTGTCAAAGGCGAATTGACAATCAGAAGTCCAAACAAAAGCACCAGACTTCTCCAAAAGGGCATGAAGAGGGGCAGCCACAGTGGCAAAGTGAGGAACAGGACAACGAAGGTGAGTAGCGAGACCAAGAAACATACGAACATGGTGGACATCTGTGGGAACAGGCCAATCAGCGATTGCCCGAACCTTATGAGGGTCCAAACGAATACGATCATCACAAATGAGAAATCCTAAAAACTCAATCTCAACAACAGCAAAGGAACACTTAGAAAGTTTAGCAAACAACTGGTGATGAACAAGCAATTGAAAAACAGATGAAAGATGTAACACATGCTCATCAAGAGTCTTACTAGAAACAAGAATATCATCAAAATAAACTAAAACACAACAACCAAGGAGAGGACGCATGATGTCATTCATCACATTCTGGAACGTAGGTGGACCATTTGTAACACCAAAAGGAAGAACACGAAACTCATACAAACCAAGATGGGTACGAAACGCAGTCTTGTGTTCGTCCGAAGGATGCATCCTAATCTGGTGATAGCCGGAACGTAAGTCTATCTTAGAGAAAAGATGAGAGGTGCCTAACTGGTCAAAGAGATCATCCATGTGAGGAATAGGATACTGGTTACGGATGGTCAACTTATTGAGGGCACGATAATCAATGCAGAGGCGTTTGGAACCATCTTTCTTACTGACAAGGAGAACAGGGGCACCAAAAGGACTGTGACTAGGAACAATAAGGCCCTGATCTAGTAAAGCAGTAATCTGAAGCTCAACCTCATCACGCTCAGACTTAGACATACGGTAAGGAGGCCGGGAGGGAGGAGCAGAACCAGGACGCAAATCAATATGGTGGTTCACATTACGTAATGGTGGTAGCGTCGTAGGTTCTGAAAAGACAAATGCATACTAATGTAATAAGTCAGAGATCACCTGAGGAACAGCTGCTGGAGGAGAGGTAGTCACTGGAGAATCTGCTGCAGCACGCTGAACACATAATAAAGCTGCACAATGAGCCTTAGGTAGGCTGCGGATAAACTGCTTCCCGCTGATCAGCTGGAAATCTGCCTGAGAATCAATACCAGCAAGTGAGTAGGTCACTGCATCATGAACAAATGTCAATGTCTGCTGAGCCAGGTCCAAAGTAACCGCTCCCAATGAAGCAAACCAATCAGCACCAAGGATAAGGTCATAGCGCTCCAGAGGAATGATATAAAGATCTGCCTGTCCAAAAAAATCACCAATGCGGTAGGATAATCCCTGAAACATCTGAGAACTAGGAAATGAGTGAGAACTGGCAACCTCGACTGTGAGAGGCTGTGGAGCAGGAATAGGTGAAGCGCGTATCCGGCTGAGAACATAACTGCTGATAAAGGAATGAGTGTTGCCGGTATCAACTAAAGCAATATACTCACGACCAGTAATGCGCACACGTAGCCGAATGGAGCGAGGACCGGGGCACCCTGTCCAAGTAGCATAAGCAAGCTGAGCATGGCAAGTAGCAGGAAGTAAATCAGTAGAAGGCTCAGGAGATAGATCAGGCTCATCAGATATATGAATGTAGATATCGGACTCATCTGGGGTAGTGCCCTCATGGTAGAAAACAGCAGTAGAAGTAGGCAGGGGCTGGCGGCAATCACGGGCAATGTGGTCAGGACTCTTACAACGAAAGCAAAGACGCTTCTGCTGAATGTCAGCGAACTCTGCAGACGTGTAACGTCGGACAAAAGCAGCATGAGGATGGAAGTCCAGATGGATACCCAAATGATGAATGAACAGGGGCTTTGCCAGGTCCATGTGGTTGTAAGGAATCAATCTGTGACTGCATAGTGGCAAAGCCGGTCTGTAGAGTGGTAAAACCGGTCATCATTTGGTCGAAACGACTACTGAGGAGAGTAAGAGAGTCACGCATATCAGCAAACTGTTCATCTAAAGGTCCGGAATGACTCGCAGGTGTAGTGGGTGAGCTAGCCATGAGGAAGAAAAAGTAAGCGAGAAAAGAAATGTGCTAAACAATTGGACGAACTGAAGGAGAGGACATAAGTCGTCACAACAGGCACGCCAATGAAAAGACACAATAGAACTCGCGATGTAAGATGAACGGAAAGGACAACTAAGTAAGAAATACCTCGTAACCGCAACCGGAAGTGAGCTGAAAAATAGCGGCGATATGTCGAGGTACCGGGCAGCCTCCAAAAAAGGATGCTAAGGGCCCGACAACGTGGAGTAAACGGTGGGTAAAAGTATGGGAAACAATAATGGACTATGGGGCTGGAAAGGGAGCAGCCAAGGAAAGGAAGTGATGACAAAAAGGAGGTATGGGCAGCGAGGAAACAAGGCTGAAAAATCAGAGATCGCCCTTCAAGGGTAAAAAAAAGTTTGCGATAAAGACGGGGAGCAATCCCGATGCGCGATGAAGTTGGGTGGGAGTGGCTTTCTAAGCATCTAGGCATGTTTGTTTTGTCCGGAGTAGGATTGCGAACACAGACAGCAGTGTAGGAGGGTGAGCTGAAATTGAGGCGGATGTAGGGCGCCAGCTATGGTGGAGTGTGGGCGTCCAAGAGAGGTAGTAAACGGCAAAAAAAAAAATTGGATCAAAAAGATGGGTTGGTAGGGCGCTAGGAGTGGCTGATGGAAGGTGGCGAATAGGGGCAGCAAAAAGCGGAAATTTTCAGCAAAGGAAGGAGCAGTAGGGCGCTAGTCAGCAAGCATGAGGGCGCCCAATAGGGCAGCAAATAGGAGGCAGTAGGGCGCCCAAAATAGGGGAGGAAAAAGGCTGAAAATGCAGCAGTAGGCAGCCAGCAAGAGGGCGCTAGAAATGGGCAGCAAGTGGGCGCCTGTCCTCCTCCGATCCGTCGTGAAAATCTGCAAGACAAGTGTGGAGAAATGCTGAAGATCCGGCTGAAAAATGGTGAAGATCCAAGCTGAAGATGGGCGCCCTCCTGTGAGAGAAAAATCTGCTCAATGGAGATGCTCAGGAAAGTGCTCTGATACCAAGTTATGAACGTAGCCACGACTGATCTAGATTTAGTCTATGAAAGCATCACATAAGCAAGACTTAACCCTAGAAAGCAGGAGAGAGAAAGCTTAAAGAGACCAAAGAAGGAGATCATATCATAAGCCAAGTAACAAATGACACAGAATCCCTACTTATAGCCAAGAGGAAGCCCTAAAAGGAAGCTTCCAGTGGCTAGGGCCAAACTGAGAGGGAAAATAGTGCGCCCTCCAAGAAGGCCCCCACTCTCAGTAATATGACCAAATAACCAATATAGTGAATCATAGGGCCCAAGGCCAATAATATGGTCTAAATGTCAATAATAGGGCCCAAGGCCAACCATATAGTCTAAATGTCAAATAATGAATAAAAAAGGGCCCAAAGCCTGCTTATGCATAAAGTAAAGTAAATGTAAATGGACATGGCGAATGTAATGAGCCGAGTCCATAACTAGCTGGTCTTGAATCAAGATGGTGCGCCAATTGTCTTTAAGAAGAAAAGATCAATGGTATCTTGCCAACTAAGGGTTCTATAATCCAAAGCTCTTTGGTTTTTTAGTAGGCTACATAATTCCAAAATTTATTCACAATGACAGATTCAATATATTCAATCTATAGAAATTCAATGAAATTTTTCAAACGTGCTCTAGTCCAATATCCTCTAAGCCAAAAAGAACCTAAGCATCTTCTTTCAAAATATGATCAACTAACCATACACCATTTCATGAACGAGTGAGCAAGAGAACACTATGAAGACCTTACTAACCAGCTTGTTGAAGAAGAGCCACTCCGAGAACCATAACGAGCAAGCACCAAAAATCAGATAGCTCATCAGCATATGGCCTACGAAACTGCCTGCCCAAAATAGAAAGGATAGACTATTGGAAAACATTTAAGGGCACTACATAACCTTAGAACTCTTGAAACTTATAATAACTTAAATTCTCTTCTTATCTACTCACTAGCAAGTAATTAAAAAGCTTATTCCATAATGCAAGCTACAATACATTTTATTCATTGTGAGTTACAAGTCCTTATGTAAAAGACAATTCCCATTATGCAATCAATGGTCCACCTTCACATGTGTTACTTTCAATAACTTTGTTTGCACCAATATTGAGAGGCCTCAATAATGATGATACCTAGGTTTGACCCAATCAAGTCACAACTACCAACAAGTTACCCCTCTTAGACCTTGCTCATGTGTCTCTACATTTTTTGTTTTTGAACATTACATCATAATTCATGAATGCCTTTGTTACAATGTGTATGCATATGGATCCAACATTGGGCTAGAGACCCATGGGGCTAGTACTAGATGACACTAGCAATGGTGTCAATATACATGTCACTGTGCATGCCATCAGTCTTACACTGGACTAGGTGGGGCATTCTCTATAAGAGGAGCATGCAACGGTTGAGTGGATCGGACTATGCTAGCCCTACTGTGGTTCCTAGGCATCTAGCATTGGTATCAAAGCCAAGGTGAGAAGTGGATCTTCCACGTTTCTCCAAAGCTTTTGGTTGCTACCATTCTGCCTGCGAGTTAGAGAGATAGTGGCGCCTTATTTTTGCCGATTCTTGAATGCATGACGGTCACAGGGTGTATATAGATCTCTCATCAACAATCACAAAAAAGGTAGCAATCAAAGACAGAAATTTTAGCCCTCAGTTGTATGCTAAAAATTCTAGTCAGAGCGTTGCTCCAACAAGCAGATTTTAGTGAGGGAGGACAGCCTCAAAAATCAGTAGCAAATAGGAGGTTATAAGTCAGCAATCTGTGTGTTTGTGTGTGTGTGTGTGTGTGTGTGTGTGTGTGTGTGTGTGAGAGAGAGAGAGAGAGAGAGAGAGAGAGAGAGAGAGAGAGAGAGAGAGAGAGAGAGAGAATTAGAATTAGAATTATTATTATTAACGTCTTTTGGGTACCCAAAGGTACATAAGACAAAAGAGAGTACAAACGTGAGGAGCATTGTCCGCATACGGACTTATTTGCTAATGAAAAGAAAAGAACTAGTATATCTATCTCTCTATCTCTAAGAAGAAGTATCAAAGCTTGACCACCAGCTTGTGAGGGTACAATGCAAGAGCTTAACCACCTACTCTGCGGAGGAGACTAGCTACGAGCGAGCTGAAAGTAATGAGTGATGGTAGTAGTGGAGCGTGATGTAGGCTAGCGGGAAGCACGTGAAGACCTGGTAATACTGGATCTAACAGAAGCATGTGAGACTCTCTGTGTCTCCGATCTTCGAACGGGGACTTAAAAATCCTCAACTGAATAATCCTCTCTGTCTCGCTTCTGGAAGAATTGGGTAATATGAGCTTGCATGTGCTCCATATCTGGGAGCGTAGGTAGAAGTGAAGCTCGTAGAGTATACATCTCTCTCAATAGAAGATCTACACATCCGGGGTCTGGATACTCGAGGAAGGATCTCACGTGAGAGGAGTATCTCTGTATAAACAATGGTATCACCCTCTGATCTCATAATATACTGGACAACGAAAGATGAAATGAAACTCATCCTCCACCTCTTGAAGAGAGCAAAGCTGACATATCCTCTACAGTCTGGGAGTGTCCGTGTATCTACTCGTCTCGATAGCAAGTTGGTGAGAAGAGGCTCGAAGCTGTTCCATACGGTATCTCAGACCAAAAGATAGTAGCTGTGTAAGCTATGCTGGAAGGATAGGAATGCCCGTAGCATCCAGCCGTAATAGATGTGTGTCGTAGAAATGTATCTTGATCCTATCAAGATCAGGCTGTGACCATATAGTGCGTATGTAGCTCCGATGAATCTGTTGTCTGATATAAGCATGGGTCCTGCTCGGAAGATCAAGTACAGATAAGCCCCAAGTCTGAAGAAGGGCTGAGACACTGCCATACAAAGTACTCCCAAATAGGTGTAAGAGGTCACGATCTCAATCGGCAGCCCGTCATAGTAGAATACTGCATCTCTCATATGTTGTCTATTGGTGTTGAACACCATAATCTTGGTCTTCTTAGTGTTAACCGTCAATCCCCAAAGCTGACAGAAGCAATGTAAAGCAAAAAGGTGTCTCTGTAAACCAGCTGCAGAGGATGAGAGAAGAACCACATCATCAGCGTATAGGAGAATGGGGATAATAATGTCCGCCAAGGGACAGCCCTCTCCACCTTCCTCGCGAATAATCCGCTCAAGATCATCAATATATAGTACAAAGAAAGTGGGTGATAAGGAACAGCCCTGCTTCATCGGAAATGGTAGGAGGTGTAATGGAGAAATCAGAGATGTCAGGGATCAAGGCAGGTGATCCAATAAAGTAGTCAACTACACTATGTCCTCCACCGTTAGGATAACATGTAAATGCTGATGAGGAAGGCCATTGTGTGAGGCCATTCAAGATGGCAAGAGAGTGTGTCTCCGCAAAAGTGATCAACCGCTCCCCAAAAGATGTAGCTGAAGTGTATGCATCCTGTGATACCCGATCTAGTCCCATATCCAGAGGGTGAAGCCTGAGAAAGTCAGTATCTGCATGAAATTCCGTCTGTCCGGAGCTTGTACAGGCGTTGGAATCTCCTGCTAATAAAATGTAACCCTGTTGAGAAAAGATAGCAATATCATCTGAGAGTGCCTGAAATGGGTCCCCACCAAATTCAGCAAACGCAAGTCTGTGGAGCGAAATAGCACACAGCCATATAAATGTCCTGAGAGAGAGAGAGAGAGAGAGAGAGAGAGAGAGAGCATTATTAACGTCTTTTAATGCCAAAAGGCACATAAGACCAAATAAGTACATCTCAAGTGTGATAAATACTGAAAGGAGCATATAAATGTCTCCATAAACAAACGACAACTACTAGCTAAAATGATTAGTCTATCAAGACCAGACAAAATCTCTAATCTATCCTCAAGACATGGAAGTCTGTACTATAGTACAATGGGGTGTTGTATAGCTGTACTATAACTGAGAGGGGGGGTAGTGTTCAGCCATGAAGGATAGCGAGTGTAGTAGCACTACTTTCCAAAAGTTCAAAGCTGTCAAGAGCCGGATTAGTGCACAATTTATCAAGTACTATAGGGTGCACTTGTGACTTTACAAAACCAAGAACCTAGTCCAAGTTATGAATTAGTTTTGTTTGTCTATAAAAAACCAACTCAATCCCTGAGCAAGACCAACACACTTCAAGAGCAATTTTTTCATGAATTTTTCAGCCTCAGAAAACAATTCTAGAGACTGGCACAAAGGGACATCATTTTGCAGTGCACCTAAAGATTTAAAAATTTGCAGAAGAGCGCTCAACTCACAGATATGGCATTGGCTTGCACGAGTGCTTAGTTCAAGTTTCAGTTTGAGACTAGGGCTAATCGTGAGACTAAGGAAGTAGCCGAGCTTAGAGATCAGAAAGCTTAATTGTCTATCAGATATAAAACAATGTTGTTTATCAGATATAAAACAAAATAGAATGCCTTGAGATGAGTTCTTGCAAGTAGTTATGTCAATCCTTGAGGAGAAAATGAGAGTATTTTCTTAGATCAAATCCTTCTACAATTTGGAAAGCATCCCAGGATGGAAGTCTACAGAGGTCTAAGCCAGTTTCTAGAGCTGGAAAAGACATCTTATCCAAGAGGACAGCAGTGAACGTTGAGGTTAATGAGTCCAAAAGCACATCAGCAAATGTTGAGGACTCAAATGAATCTAAAAGTACATTACAAGACATCTAGAAGGTGAGTCCAAAAGATTCGTTGAAGATAACGTTGAGGACTCAAGATCCAAGTAAACGTAAAAGCATGATGAGGATTATGGTGTGCCCAAGCATACCAAAGTGGTTGAGGGTACCCGTAAGCAAGGATTTAGATGGATTCAATATTCCATCACAGGTCACTCTATAGAAATATACTGTCTCTCCTTGTTAAATAGGCATCCAAACTAAATGATGTAAATGACACTTTGGCATACTATAGATTTATGCTTCTTTGGAAGCATTTGCTCTGGCTAGTATAAGAATGGATGTCCACCGATGTGTGATAGTCGCCAATAAAGTTTAAGAAATAGAGCGTCTTGGCAAGTAGGTTAAGATAACATCAAAAGGTCGGCAAATGGAATAAAAAAAGGTTTCCATAGTAGACTTGCCTAAGGTCCAAAAGGATCAAGGATCTAGAGGGATCAAGATACTCTGAGGTCACAAGCCGACCCATTGACAAGAGCAGCCTGATTTATTTCCGACCAAGGCGATTATAACAAGGATTAAGAGTTTATTAAGTTGTTTATAGATACACTATGGTCTAAGTATCAGTCAATCATCCATAGATGGAGAATCATAAAATCTGGTGCTGAAAGGTGTGCTATAAGTATAGGTCCTAAACGATATGTCTTGTCCATACGTCAGCAAGAAGCAAATGATATGGAAAAAGTAGTTTCCTATTTAGAGTCTGTTGTTTATAGTTCTAGACATTTAGTGATGGAACTAGCCCACTTTGCTGATGTGTGGGTTAGCCACGTACACCAAGAGTGGAATGTTTGGTTCGCTATTTGTGAAGGTCTTTCTTAGAGTCACGGTGTACTCTAGAACTTAGTAAACGGTAAACGGGTGTACGTATGAAGTTATCTCCTAGGTATTGTGGTCTGATTACCATTATTAGGAGATTAGGTGAGTTTACCTATGAACGAAGGATCAGCCAGTTGAGAATACCACTTGCTAAAAAGGTAGGGTTCTTTGCAACTTGTTTCCAAATTTTGTCTTAGAAGAGTCTGTAACCTGAGCCGAACCCTGGAGGATCGATAGGTGTTAGAGATCACAATCAAGGGTGTGTTCAGACAACATATCCAACAAGGCAAGACAATGTGAGTGGCACGTGTATGCATAAAGACCTGACATTGGGCTAGAGACCCATGGGACTGGTACTATAGCCGTTAAGGCCTAACTTCAACATAGGGGCCAATCAGTGACAAGGTCCTAAGTTAGGTAATGACATGCATGATGTAGTTAGATGTCTTGTGACATTGGCAGTGATGTCAATACACATGTCACCATGCATGCCAGGTGGGGCGTTCTCTGTAAGAGGAGAGTGCAATGGCTGGGTGAATCAAACTATGCTAGCCCTAATGTGGTTCCTAGGCATCTAACAACCTCCCTAAGAAAAAAAAAAGGTGGCTGCCTCTATTCAAGCCATCATGGCTGAAATCACTCTCTTCTAGATAAGACTAAAAAAAGTGAAACTTACTTGAGGGTAATGGAAAATTCTAAACGGCTCATGACTCTATTCATCATAATGACCTAAGGACGGAAGCACATATCCAAATGTGAATGGGAAAGAAGAACAAAAACATCCCTAACAAAATGGGAATGAGAACAAGAATACATCCTCGTAGTGTCATATGTTTAGAGCATAAGAACTTGAAATTTATAGAAATGCGTAGAGCTTTTACATAAATAAACACAGTAGAGGACGAGCAATTTCTTTTGCAAGGGCCACTATTATATGAATAAAATATATACAAAACTAGCATTCAAGTGGGCAAGCCTGACTTGGACATGTGTGAGAAAGTCTATAACGGCATGTTGCCATCTTTGATAGTCACTATGTTGTTTGTACTACCAATATCAAAACGTCAACTCAACTACATCCAAGAAGAGTGAATCATCCGATAACATACTGGTTAGGTAGGTGAGGTAGGTGTGGTACGTAGGGCAAATACATGTGGTCGGTGAGGCTAGGTAAGGGTAAGAAAATAGAAGAGTATTTATAAATACTAGGGCCTGTAGCGAGTTTGGTCGACGGTGTAGCATGACAACGATATCTAATTTGTTGGTGTCTTTTTCTAATAAGTTCCTTGCATTTACCTTTCATGTGTTGTTGATTGGGTATCCACCAGTTGACATAAGGAAGTTTAGCTCATCATTTCTTACTTGTAAGTTGTGAACGAGCCTTCAAGTAGTAATTGTTCTTGTAACTCTTAATAGTCTTGGTCAAGTATCTCATCGTCAAAATCTATAAACTCACTAGTTTATAGATTTTGACAATGACTTAGAAAATCACTAATTTGGACAGATCTAGGCTAATACAAATGAGTGATCTTCATCAAAGGTCACATCTAGACCTAGAATTTTCTTCGTATTCTTGAGATCATAGAATAGATAGGCCTTCTCATCCTCACTGTAACCCAAAAATATGCTCTTAATTGACTTTGCATCAATTTTTTTCTCATAAGCAATGCAACCAAACACTCATAAGAGCCCCACTTTTGGCTTCTTGTCATTGAATGACTCTCAAACCACAAAATTGTCCTGCACTTCTCCTTGGCTACACCATTCTATTGAGGTATTTACAGAGAGGCAAATTGCTTCTAGATCATGTTTTGCCTTGCTGAATGTAATGCATTCACCAAAAGAATATTCACCACCCTTGTTCGACCTAAGCACCTTCATTCTCTACCAAACTTTGAATTGCTTGAAATGATTGGAACTTTCATAGTTACCTTTATAAAATTATATGCCCCCCGTTTGAACTTGGTTTGATGGTTGGAAGTCCAACTACCATGTTGTGCTTTTTTAGCACTTGAGGGCTTTGGCAAGTTCGATGGCCATACCTTTCATGCCACAACTTTATTCTGATCTCCATCCTTGGCTGAAAGTGCTTGTTAATTAGGAATGATTGTGTACAACCTATATAGACCATCCTCCTACAATTCTTTAACTACAATCTTGTGCTATGCTCCTTGTCCTTCACCAAACAAGTTGACTCATTAAATGCAACCTTCATGTTTTGTTTGGTGATAGCTCTAGCCTCTATCGATTCCTGGCTAAACCGAGTACATAAAGGACATTCTTCGTGGCCTTAAACTCTCCAATAGTAAGTTGATGAAAACGATGCCTTGCCTTTGACCGCATGTTTGCCCATCACTCAACTCTGCAAAGGTTCACCAACTCCTATGTGAAGTCATATGCTTTGAAGCTTTTCATCATTATTCTCCCTTGCAGCTCCTTTTGCACAATGACCAAATTGCTTCTTGAACCCTTTCTTATGATCATGTCATTTCTTCCTTCATTCAAAGGCAAAGTGTACTTATTTCTCATAGTAACTGCAATTACCCTTCTATATTGAGGTAGATGAGGAATGACCACTTGAAACCTACAACATGTTCATTTGTTGCTCTAGACCTTATGTTGAGCCCTTTAACTTCCCTTTCCCTTTCTTTTGCCCTTGTCAAACTCCTTAGAAGCACAGGCATGATCCACAAAGTCTTCCTTCTTTGCACGATTTTGTAGGTTTCTCCCTTACTGAAATGATTATAACACAATTTTCATAAGCATATGACAAGCCATTCCAACTATAGGCACTACATCCATGTCATAAGCAAGGTTACAAGCCGATTTGAATCGGGCAATTCGAACCGATTCAAAACTGATTCGAACCGGCTAGCTCGGTTCAAATCGGGAAAAGAACATTTTTTTAAATTGATCGGTTCCGACATGCCAATTCTTTGAAAATCTGAAATCCTCCCCCTATTATTTCTGCTTTTCTGGTGAGATTTGAAAGAGATTAGGGGGAGGAACTTAATGCAAGGTTCTAGTCTTTTGTTTAACGATTCAAATAAGATAGAAATAACAAAAAAACACTATGATACATTCTTGATTAGATCCAAGGCTGCCAGAAACCAGGAGGGCCAAAAATGCAGCAGAACCGGTTCAAACCGGTACCTAACGATTCGGTGGTTCGAACCACAGTTCGCGGTTCGATGCAATCTTGGTCATAAGAACATTGTGTTAGTTAATGTACACATTGTTATAGGATTAATTAGGATTATAGGACTGCCTACGTGCTAATTCTAGGAGCCTTTACATATTCAGTAAAGTCGAGTTAGACTCAAGTTCGAGATTCTAGTGCTTGATTTAAAGCACAATTTTTGCTATAGATAGATGTTGGGTGCTTTTACCTTACAAAAAACATCAATTAGGCAATTGTTTTAAGGTTGCTTTTGGATTGCTTTTTCTTTTTGGCATAGACTATTGTCTATAAGCATGTATTGCACCCTAGTCCATTGGAAGGGGACATAGTTGGAGTACATCTCATTATTATGCTTCATCATTATTGTTTGTGTTCTCTTTCATGTGTATGACTATTGTCTAACAACAATAGGAGTCTTGGCTTGGGTAACTTGTAATGGCAACTTGGTTTTCTAACATGGTATCAAAGCATCGGTTCAAGATTTGAGAGTAGTGTTTCCACCCGGTTCAAAATCAACCTTTTCATAATCGTAAGAATTGGCATGAATCGTGGTTCCATTCCAGGCCCCTCCCAAAAGAATCGGGAAAAAAAAAATTCGCATTTTTTTTATGTGATTCTAGAAAACATGTCAAGTAATATCTATAATGTCTAAAATGTTTCTAAAATTTTATGAATACTAGATTGCTACTGAATACATGCATTTGAAAGTTCATTATTGCTTGTAAAATCTTGAAGCCTGAAAGCCGAAACTAGATTAGTGTTCACTGTTCATAGAAAATTAAAATTAGAATCATGATATTCCCATCAATGATCACACATCAGTAGCCTGTACATACTACAGTGTAGGTAGTAATTACTAAGTTGTAAGCAGTGAGCAGTAACGTAGTTACTAATAAGCTAAGTACATTGGATAAGCGTTTGAACTTTAAATTGAAACTTAGAAGTTACAACTTACATTGAAAAGCCAAATCAAATAGCATTTGAGCAAACAATGAAGTTATGAACTATATAGTGAAAACCGAATAGTTGGTATCAATAATCAAACTATACACTTCACAACATATGATAACAAAATGAGCTGAACATTTAATGGATCTAGAGTCATGACTCAATGCTCATGAGTCAACTATATAGTCTATTGTGTGCCACAATAATGTACTAGTAGAATCTAGGTAAACCGTGAATATCGAGTCTTGACCTAGATTCAAGACCAGAGTGGCAGCGGATCGTGATCTGCTGCAAAAATGTTCTGGATCGCGCGATCCGGAACGTCCGCAATCCGCGACCTGGCTCACAAATTTTTTTTTTTTTTTTGTGGAAAAAAGACTGATGGCCAATTTCTTTTTTGATAGTTTAATACTAACTAGACTTGGATGGTGGACATGATGGAATGATTACAATCCAAGATTAGAGTTGAAACAACTATAAACTCTGTTACAAATGGCATAGAAGATTAGAGACTCCCGACACAGAGAACTCACACACACACGACCGTTCGAAGGGATGCTTATGCTTATGCTTCTGAGATGGGTGCTTATGCTTCATAATTGTTGTCGGTTTGTTGCCATTTAATACGGTTCCATGTGATTTCATTTCACATAATATAGAAATAGAGATGTTCATTAAAGAATCACTTAATGGCCCAAAATTGGACCACACTCCTCTTGGAACTCTGAGCAAACTAGATAAGTGAATTGCTCTTGAAGACACCTTTAATCTAATACCCATATTGGCACCCCAAAAAAAAAAATTGCGTTTTGGGAAACCCTAATTGGATTTCCCGGATCACGTTCCGGAACGGAACCTGCAACTCTGTTCTAGACTATGAACTATATAATATAAATCTAGGTCCTCCTAGCGGGGGGTGGCATCAGAACCTCCTGCACATGCTCCTCATCATCATCATCCCCAGCCTCTGAGGCCTCATCAAAAGAAGACCCTTGGCTCTAACAGTCGCTCTCCTCAGTCTCCTCGGTAGAGCTATTGACGCTGCCCTGTGAATGCTACTGCCGAGCAGTGGCAGCCTAAGTCCGTCGCGATGCACCTTGAGTCACAAGTCCTGCACATAAAGATGGAAGTACCCAATGCCCATTGTCCAAAATTGAACTTTGAAGACTCAAGACCCAGGAGATGACCTAGATAGTAGATACTAGAATCTAGATAGCACATACTACAATCTTGAAGGCTGATTGAAATACAAAACTCAAGTATTCAAATTTCAATTACCAAGAAGCCTCAAACCTCAAGCCTACCCGATCATATCCTCCTCTGACCTACGTGGTAAATCAAGAACCTTGGCGATGTCGATCTCGTCAAGGTTTACCTAAAGTTTAGACAATTCACATATCCACGACTAGTCATTCACTCATGTCACATGTGACACAAAATCACAGATTATAATGGTTGATGAATCATCAAAGTTCAAACTAGTCAACTTTCAAATTTCAAGACTTCAAGTACCAAGATTCAAGTAATAAGCTTCAACACTAAGCACTCAAGGCTCAAGTTCAAGTTCAAGTAGTTCAAGCTCAAGCCTCAAATACAAAGTTTAAACGATTAGTAATTGCCTGCATGGGTTCTTTGGTGCGTAGGTTTGAATGCACAAACACTAGCCTTTTTAATTGCTTTGTGGAGAGCCTGTTTCTCCAATTGATGTGTATGAGGGAATATATAGTCCAGTTCCTCTCACAAGCTGCTGCGGTGCAGTTCTATGAGAGGACTCTGAATGCAATGCGTTGTGCCTAGGGATGCACCCTCCATACTTGTCCCACCAATAAACTGGCCTCAAGTGGCCGACTCTATCTTGTGTCACAGCCCTCTGATATGTAAGGCGGCCTCTCAGAAAACTCATGAGCTCACTGTTGCAGGCCTGCTACTCTGCAACGTCTGGTACAACCCTCTAGAGGTATTCAAACCACCCATCAACAATCAAGCTTAACCTTAGTCCTAACACATTGCACCCTTACCATAATACCACCTCTCTCCTCTAAGCTCTTTCACACCATAATACCACCTCTCTTCTCTCTCCTCTGAGTCTTTCCTCTCTCCTCTAGGCTCTCAATTCTCTCCTCTCCTTTCTCCTTTCTCCTTTCTCCTCTCTATTCTCTCCTCTCCTCAAGTTTCTCCCTCTCTCCTATTCCCTTTCCCTTGAAAGAGGTGCAAAAAAGAAAAAAAAGTGAATCGCGATTGGAATCGGGCCCGGGCTGTAAGAAATAAATTTACAATCCTGATTCTTTCCAATTCGAATCGGGACTGCCCAATTATTTGCCGAATCGCGTGTTCTATGTGGTTATTTGCTGATTTCCAGGAAGCTGCCACAGGTGTTTCAGATCGTTGAAAGTCAAGGAGATGTATTGTTGGAAGTTTTTATTGGAAATCTTTATTAGAAGAACTACTATTGTTTGTTGATCTAAGGCAGGTTGAACGCTGATTTTTCAGCAACATTAATTTTGGCTGATCACTGGAGTGAGATAGGATAGCTCACTAGTTTCTACTAGAAGCAGATTGGTTTATGCTTTGCATGTTCATTGGTTTGTCAAAGAGGTACAAGGGAGGTACAAGGATCAAGTTTGTCAGTTCATGTTTGCATGCATGTTGGATCATCATCAAAGGAGCATGAAGATTGAGATTGAAGTTGGAGTTTTTGTAAGCAAGTGAAAGTACCGCAAGGCAATCACATACAAGTGGGAGTTTATCACATGCAAGTTGAGGACGGTTACATGCAAGACAAATCAGAAGGAAGACTATTTATTTAAGTGGCTGGAAGTTACAGGAAGGTCAACTTCAGAAGGCCAAGATTGGACAAGGTTAGGTCGAGGTTGGAATCGACAAAGATGCAAGCTCTAAGAGGGAGCTGTATGGGAAATATAGACTATGGGTCTATATCTAAGTAAATCGATACTCAAGTCAAGAGATGTTTCATTGTTTCAGAGTTTCTTATCATGGTGGCAAATGATAAGTTCATTGTTACAAGTGACAGCTGTGACAAGCTGTAGGGGAATTTTGGTTCAAGAAGAAAGGTTCTTTTTTAAGAGGGAGTTGGTTTATCAACAAGTACTTTATGCATGGACACAACAAGCAAGTCATCATTCTACTTTGTATCGGTTTGGGAAGACAGAGATACCAAGGACCAATTTAAAAGGTTTGTATTGAGTACAAAGATCCAAGGTGTCTTTTCATTTTTTTAGTATTGTTTGGTTTCTATCCAAGTCATAGTAGCTTATTTATGTGGTAGAAACTTGCTTGTCTATCTAAACTAATATCACTTGTGATTTACGATTAATCAAAGTGATTGTTTGCTATGGTTGTCAAGTAAATTCTTGGATACCATCCAAGTCATAGTTGATCATTCACATGGCGGTATCAAGTGAGATCAATTCTACTAGGAAGATCCAGTTTGAGTTGGAGAAGTTATGGCGAAGATTAATCATGTCCAAATAATTTCATTTAGGGGCAGTCAAGTTGTTTGAGCCAAAGGAAGTCAAGGTAATGAATGGTGATATGTTGCACTCATGGTGGTCACACATATGCACTAAAGGGACATGAAGACAAGCGCAATAGGTTCATATGTACATTATAATAGGTTCATATGAAAAGGATCGACATACCAAGGGATTCTACATCATCATACAAAGGAAATTCTACATCGAGTAATGAAGATATTGAGATCAAAGTTGATCATGGATTCTACATCAGAATGGAGGATCTTCTTTACATGGGCGTCATGGAGGATATGAATGCATACTTGTGCTATGCATAGTTCTTGTTATTAACAATGTAAACATTAAGGAGGAGTGTTAGAGTTAATGTACATATTGTTACCCCTAATGTTGTCATCTAGGATTAACTAGGAATATAGGGCTGTGCCTATGTGCTAATTCTAGGGGCATTTACCTATATTCAGTAAAGTCAAGTTAGAATCTAGTTAGACTCAAGTTCGAGAGAATCCCTTATAGCCATGAAAAGCCAACTTTAGTACCATGACGCTTGTGCATAATATCTAAGTTCAAAGACCGCTATCTTAGAGAAAATTTCCAATATGTAGTCAATGTAGTAGGTAAAGCAACATGTCTATCAACACCATGAAGATCAAAAATAAAAAGAGCATGAATATCAAGAGCATCGGGCACAATATTAGCAACAAAGCAAACAATCAAGTACATCAGCAACAAACTAATCTTGAACAACAGCCTAAAGAGTAAGAGTTTGTTCCTGTAACAATGGGGTGTGTGCAAAAACATCAAAAGGTTCCCATGTAGCTTCACTGATAGGACAATCATCCCATTGGACAAGGACGTAGACAAGTCCATAATGGCGATGGAGTAAAAGCAAACTTGCAAAAAAAAAGGCAACAAGTAGAAAAGGAAACAACTTAGAGCCGGAAAGAAAAGCAAGATCATAAAGCTCACTAGGAAAAAGGGAAGAGTGGAGCAAACTGAAATGAAAAATATCACAAGCATGAGTGGTATCATGAAGCTATAAATGATAGGTCACAAGACCAAGCTTTTCCGAAATCTTAAGGGGACCATAGTAACGTGCACTAGAAATTTCTAGAAAAGACCTATGGAAATCAGCCAAAGACTTGTAATGATGATGGATACATGCCAAAAGATGTTGTCCCTACACAATATACACACGAGAGTTAGCAAGAATAGTTGTAACAGTTTCATTAGTAGCAGGACGAGTGTATTTCCTTTTCTTTGAGACAAAGTCACGTAAATAATCATACGAGGCCAATAGAAATAAGGCTTCAGCCGAACCAAAAACTTCTGAAAACCGTAATGACTACCAACTCACGAATAATCAGCATTCGATAACAACTTAGGACGAATGTCCATATATCTTGAGAAATAAATAGTCCATGTGCTACTCTCCATACCTCAATCCCAAGAAAAGTATTGTAGCGAGCCAAGATCTTTCATATCAAGCTTTGATGAGAGATCTTTCTTAATATTCTGAATCAAATCATGATCCGAACCTGTGACAACAAGATCATCCACATACATCACTACAATAACAATATGACCACCCCTAATCAAAACATAAACTGTAGGCTCCGAACTACTCCTCTGAAAACCAAGCTCCTCAAAGTATGTGTCAGTCCTCGTTTACCATGCCTTTGGGTGCTTGTTTAAGTCTGTATAATGCCTTGTCCAACTTGCAAACCTTTTCTTCTTGTCTTGCTACTATGTATCTCTTTGGCTGGTCCATGTAGAGTTCCTCCTCTAGAAATTCACTCAGGAATGCACTCTTAACATCCATTTGTTGAATATCCTATCCAAACTGAGCTGCCGATACAAAAATTGTCCTCATAGTAGTTAACTTAGCAACAGGTGCAAAAGTTTCTTCATAATCATCTCTTCTTGTTGAGCATATTGCAACCAACCTTGCCTTATGCTTGTCTATAGAACCATCCAATTTATAATTAGTTCTATAGATCCACTTGCATCCAATAGCCTTATTACCTATAGATAACTGAACCTTAGTTTCCAACACTGTAGCCATATAAGCAAAGTGTACATCCTCATCCTGATGATCCTCCTGTTGATCCTGATCCTCATGATGCTTTTCAAGCCTAGCAAGTCTCCTAGATCCTTGTGTACGAGACTCTCCCTGTTCCAAAACAACTGATCCTTGATAGTTTCATAGTACCATTCAGGTGATCTTCTATATTTGATGTAGGATACTTCATGCCTGGTGAAGTCGGAGGTGAATAAGTATCCCATGTACTTGATCTCTCCTTATCATGAGTAGAATACTGAGTTTCATAAGAGCATAAGCGGCAGGACTTGTAAGCAATCACTAAATTCCTAGCAAAGGAGAGCCCCAACACCTACAGGACTAACAATAAAGCGCTTACTGAAATTGGGTAAAGTAACAACAAGAGCAGTAGCAAGAATAGTTTGGAGAGTGGTAAAAGCATCTTGAGAAGGTGGAGACCAATCGAATTTAGCACCCTTGCATAATAAAGCATGAAGTAGATGGGCAATAGTAGCAAAGTGGGTGCAAGTGCATCGCAGCACCCAAAAGTATATGAATTGCATGAACATCAATAAAAGTACACTTGGAGCTCTTGGCAAAAAGTTGATGAGTGATGAGAAGTTGAAAAATAGTTTGTAAATGGCTAAAGTGAGAAATCAAATTAGGACTATAAATCAAAATCATCAAAATAAAGGACACAATCAATGGTCGAAATTGGATAAGTTGTAATACAACTTTGTTCAGATGTTACATCCCTAGCCAACTATAATTAGTTGGGCTAAAGCTAGCAAGAGTTAGTCGGTGTTTGACCTTGAGTAAAGGGGAGCTTTTAGAATAAGGTGATAAGTAGAGTCAAGGACTCAAAACAAAGTTCCACGGGCAGTTCAAATTGGTGGTTTAAATTGGCCAGTTTGTCCATTTGAACTGGAAAGGATCAGCCTAGCCATGTCATTTAGGTGGCTTACCAACACAATGAGCAAGCGCCCGAAATGCCACATCATCAAAGACATCCATACACTTGAGAGCACAAAACGTTATAGAGATTTGTATTAGAAAATTACACATTATATAAACAAAATAGAAGATGAGCATTGTAATTATGCAAGGGCCATAGCAAATAAGGAAAATATATGTGAAGTACCTCTACATTTCTTCCCTAATTTTTCTGGTTTCTAGGTCTATAAAGAGATTGAAACCATTCTTGGTCATATTCCTATGCATGTTCACAACCAAGACAAGTTAAGGCACGCATGGCACATTCATTTAGTTGCATTCCCATGGTCACTATACTTATCAAGTCCTCTTGAGATCTAGAATGCTCTGCAGACAATCTAATGTTTCTAAAGCCTTGTGTTTAGAAAACGAACTCAACAATTTGATTATCAAAGAATGAATCAATCATTGAGTTTCTCCCTAAACTCAAAGATGTTAAGGATGAATTAGCAACTATTGGAGGCAAAGCTCATTATTCAAATCTTGTTCCAATTGCTATAAATGGACTTGCAAATTCCCTTCAGTATTTTTTTACCAGTTTATCAACAAAAAAAGGCATTGTCTCTTTTGATGAGTTGGTGGGCAATAAGTGATGCACAAATTGAACCTTACCAATAGAGGCGGCTTAGTTGAGTGAACATAGTTACTTCTTCATCTGATTCCAAGTTGCTAGTGGTAAGAGTTTGGGAGGGTAAACTTTACAAAGTCCAAGTCATTTCCTATTTAGTTGCATAGAGAATATGTTCATTTGAATTTCCCATACTTACAATTGCTTAAGAGACAAAATTTGGTAATTTGTCCAAGACAATTTTGGTGGTTTTTCTTGAGAACTACATTTTTATAGTTTAGAAACTTCAAAGCTTAGGTAAAAAATCAACCTGGCAAGAAGATCAAGATCAATACTAGATCAAGAAGATCTAGTATTGATTATATTTTTTATGAGTTTAGAAGGTCTTGTGATAAACATGGCATCAAAAAATGTATAACTAAAACTTATTCACCTCAACATATTCAAGTTGCAAAAATAGAGAATTGGACATTCATGGAGTGTGCAATCCATGATAAAGGATAGAAATCTTCCATATACAATTTGGGCAGAAGTTGTATTGAAAATCTTTTTTTTTCTTGGACATGCAATTCAACTTTTGAACAGGTCACCTACTAAGGCTTTAAAGGGGATCAAACCATTTTCCAAGCAACAAGCCTAATGTATCTCTTTTTGTGTATTTGGTTCAAGGTTGTACAACTTATGTGCATATACCTAATGAAGCACCATACATTGACTTGGTCTTGGTTCACTATCAGAATAACTAAATCATAATGCTCTTGACCATCAAACCTTATGAATAGCTCAAAGTTCACCAATAGCCCATGTGAAATCATTGATGACTCTTACTTGCGATGGTGCTTTCATAAGCTTATAGAAAGAACACTTATCACATGACTACATAATACATAATGTGGCATCGTAGAGACTATTGTACAAAGAATTATCATAATCAAGAGTGAAAAAAGTAATAGAGCTTGCAAGAATAAAACGTAACCATTACTAAATCAAGTATATAAAACTACCCTTGTCAATATCACAAAGCTCTAAACATCAACTACAATTCTACACACTACCGCTAATCAAAATTGCAAAATACCTCCAATTGGCGATGCGCTTCACAAGAAACATTAATATTCGAGCTGGCATGATTGTAAATAGTGAGAGAAAGGAGTCCAGGCATACAAAGAAGCCAATATTGATGAGCTGGAATCACATATCAAACAACTTAGACAAAAATTACATGTATTTAATCTATCTTTGTTTGCATATATGATACAATGTAGCTCTCTGTTTGTCTAACTATGGCATGCACATGCAATATCATCCATCCATCTCTTGCCCTAGTACATCCTTACACTGAATTCGCATATAAACTAATTGCGTTGCAAATATAACAACTTGAACCACTTCGAACCTGCAAATACAAGACAAGGCACCCCAAAACCAACTTCTTGGAGGTTCTCAAATAACACTTAAAGAATACAAGTATTAATCTGTCACTGCATAAATACAACTCCAGAACATAACAATTTCAACTACTTCAAGCCCACAAGTAGGATATGGGGATCCACAAAACCAAAATTAAGCCACAAGCAGGATATGGGGGCCCACAAAACCAACATTAAGCCACAAGCAGGATATGGGGATCCACAAAACCAAAATTAAGCCACAAGCAGGATACGGGGATCCACAAAGCCAAAATTAAGCCACAAGCAGGATACGGGGATCCACAAAGCCAAAATTAAGCCACAAGCAGGATATGGGGATCCACAAAACCAAAATCAAGCCACAAGCGATAATGTATAACTCCATGAATGCAGCTCTTAAATATAATCCTGTATCATCAACTTGAACTTGTTGAAAGAGATTGCCAAAATCACTTTGACAACTTTACCCAAATAAGCTATTAGAGCAGTCAAACTAATTACCAATTCACATCTCCAAGGCACATGGAACATTGTGTTATAAACATATTGTCTCTTCATCTCATTTCCAGCTGACGACGTGTTTTTCAATGAGCTCCCTGCTGTGAACTCGTTAACCATATATCGCCAGGGTGACAGCTCAATGGGTACAACACCTGAAAGGCATGTATATACCAGCAGCTTAACATACAAGAAAAGAACAGAGAAATAGCATGCTACAGACATGAAAGAAGACAAATTGCACTTAATGGAAATTGAATTTAACAAGCTGAACAAGCCAAATGTTATCAGTCCATGAAGAACCAAGACTTTATGGACCAAGTTTTTCAGACAATCCTTCCTTGCTGGAAGCAACAATGTGGAGGCCCCAGAAAAATAGCACAAAACTTATATTGCAGTTTTTTAGCTTAATAGTTCAATCCTTACTTGGACTCAGGTGTACCTCAGAATGACTGTTGTTGGTTGATCTCAATTTGCAAGAATTAGAAAGAGCATCCTCACAGAATGAAGAAAATTCATAGATGTGATTTGTATGTTTTACTCAAAATGTTACATTCACCACAATGGCTTGTGTGAGTCTCACTCCACCAACAAGGGTTCAATACCCAAAACTCAGTCCTAAGCTATCAATCAAGCTGAATCAACAAAAAAGATAATATTTAGATTTTGCTGACTCAAGTTTCTTGCCAATTTGTTTTCAACTGGTAATAAGCCACAAATCCCTGTGAAGCATGTTCTTTTCTAAAAACTGACCTCATGAATCGCAGGTGTAGGTTCCCATAGTGGGCACAAGCACGTGTGTTTGTTAACTGGCTAAGCCAAGCTGCCCCTTACTTTTGAAGTTTTAGGTTTTTAGATTATTGGCAACCTTTGATTTTGGAAACAAGGCGTGTATTGAACAGAGAAAAATTAACACTGCTAAACGATCTATTGAAATGTTAGGAATACCAAAACTAATAAGGAATCACAGTATTCAACAAGCTGAGCAATGTCATATAAGCACGCTTAAGAGCTAACCAGCAGGATTGTCTGACATTAGTCGTTCCCAGTCCAAGGCCTCCGAAGCATCAGAGGGTCGCTGAGGAAAGCTTGGTAAAAGTATTCGCGAACCTAATTTTGTTGCGACTGGATCCTGTTTCACCTCACTTTTGGGTGTAGAGGGAGCTGTTTCTGCTGCACCCCCATCGGGAAGCAGGCTGGAATCGTTACATGATTCTCTGTCCGCAGAGGTAACATATCTCTGCCTCAGTTCCAAAGAACGGCTCAAGGTTCCCTGATGAGCATGTGAGTCCGGTGACGATCTTCCATCGAAGGCAGACAATGAAGAAAGTGCTAAATTTTTTTCTAGAGTTGATGCAATTGGTGGAGAAAGGTCAATTGCGGAGTTTGCCACTGTGTCTAAGTAGGAGCTTTGAACAGCAATAGAATAAGGTCTATCTTCAGTCCATGGATTTGAGACAGTACCAGACTTGCGTCCATCACCAGAAGATTCTGGCAGCGTGCCTATGTGATAGCCAGCACTTTCAATATGAGAAGGCACTACGCTGCCATTCACTAATCCGACATCTATGTCATGCGCTTCGGAGACAGCGACAGGGGAGAAGTCTTTAAGTTCCATGATCGACTCAACAGATTGACAGGGCTTGCTCACAGAAGGATGAGAACTTACCTCAAGTTCTTGTTTAGAACCATTTTCGAAAATCGAGTTGTTTCCAATTGAGCTAGAATATGAAGGCATCTCGTCATGTGATACTTGAGAAGGAGGAACGTGTGTGGCAGCGCTTTGTAATAGTCCCATTCTGGAGGAAGCCATAGAAACCTTGTTTTCATTATGAGTAAAGCCGAAAACCCCTATTTCCCCGAAAGCATTAGAGACCGAGACAGAATGAGAGGAACAAGCAGTGTCGCCCAGAGTAGTGGCTTTGAAACTTGGGCTAGACACAGAATCGTCGTACGGAACATCAGACATGCTTTTTCTACTCTTGCTTCTGCGACGTCTTCTCTGAGACTTGACCTTCTTGTCTACTTTAGCGTTGATCTCTCTGAGAGATATACCAGTGTAATCCTCATCTCCGGAGCTATTGCTCGGCAGTAAGTGAAAAGATAAGCCACGAGCCATCATATTTGCAATAACCTTCAATCATTTACTTTTTTTTTTCCCGATTCAATCCTATATTTGAGCCACCATATCCGCAATGACCTTAAATCATATAGTTATCTATCTTGACTTCAATTGCAACAGCTACCAACCATGCCAATCCAAATCTGCACATTTCCTTCAATTTCCATATAGCTCAAATCCAGACAGACGCAACATCTATTAAACAATCAACCCCTGGTTGGATTTCACAGTGCCAACCTTTTCGAATAAGTTTCCTCAGATTCCTGGGAACCACAGCGTCACAATACTGTAATGAAATTAGGGTAACTGCGCCAGCAATAATGATCTAAGACAGTAATAATTCTCTTCAAAAAGCGAGGTGAATGAGAGAGAATCAGTGCCTGATGGATCGGAACTGAACCGCCTTAACTGAGATTGCGATGAGACTAATAAATGAATGGGGATAGGATATTATGCCTGCCTGCCTATAATGAACGCAAAGGGCCTTTTTTCTTTTATTATTTTATTAGCTTTCTTAAATTTTAGGCAAACGCAACCCCGTTATAAAAGCCTCGCCCGCCCACGTGGATTTTCAATTTTTTGAAACATTTGGACAGAGGTTCATGTTGAATAGCATAAGCAAAACTCACGGTTTACTTAGCATTCATTCCATGGCTCTGCACTCTCCTTCCTCTCATCGATGGATGATGGAGGCCCACAACAACAAATCATTGCATGAGTGCTGCAAACTTCTTTTCAGAACAGTTCATGTTTGAGAAGACTTTTACTTATAAAAAGGTATATATGCTTGTATAAAAAATAGACAAACATTTTATGATGCCAATTGAAAAAATTTGTCGATTCCATTCCTATAATTTGCCCATTTTTTGAGCACTCTCATTGCATACTTGAGGTAATACATTCAACAAAGCTCACAAAGACTCAATCATCTTAAGGGGACTTGTTCTATTAACCCGTCATCTCCAAAGGAGCTCGGACAACCAACTAAGGTTTTCTTCTTCTTCAACCACTCACCAATGCCAACCAATAAAACCAAGAGCAAAGCTTAAGCCAACTTTTTATTTGATTGAGACTACAACAAGTGGAGTTGAAATCTTGAGTTTTTTATAACTTGAAAGCAATCTGTATTTTATGCAAATGAGTATATTGTACAACTTCTGCATTACCTCAATGAGTTCCATGTCTTAACACTTTTTTTGTTTGACATATGCAAAATTTTAATGAAGTAGAAGCTCAATAGATTGGACTCCAATTATAGCACAACAAATTGAATAGCTAAGATACATCTTACTTATACAACGTTATATTGCAAAAATTAAAATGTAGGAAACACGAATTTATTAAAGGCAACCCTCCATTATAGTCAAGTTGGGTGGTTTTTACTTACTCACACTTACACACCTCACACTCACATGGCTTCAATATTGAGTATTTATACTTGCTTTCTACATAGCTGCAATTGTCACATCAAGATCTATTGTAGGCTAGAAGATAATTAATCTAGGCTAGAAGATAAAAGGATTAATTTATCTTACTCACATTAGGCTACCTAGTAATTATTATTGAGAATCTATACTCGTCACCTAGACAGTTGTAATGATTCAAGAGTCGAGACAATAAAAAAAAAGTTGGTCATGGAATATTTTGTTCACATACTCTTCTTATACTCACCAAGCTTTAATAATGAAACCAAAACTCACCTTCTACACTTGCAATTAGCACGTTGAGATATATTGTAAACTTATGAATCCCAGCACCTCCGATAAAACCCCTCGTTACTCAATCTGGTCATTCTTTAATTCTTTTATCACTGCTCTTTCTTTTATGACTTCACTTCCTATTTTGTGAATTTTCTTTTATGACTTCACTTGCTATTTTTTGAATTTTTGTCCTTAAGCTTATATAAAACTAGAAATTGGAACACATTCTATTTTTATGGTGATGAAAAACTTTATGTTTACTATTATTGCTCGAAATATATGTGCCACTTTGTAAGATAGGGTGTTATTGAAATCTTTCGTTTTGCTAGAATTAAAGCATTATATTCATGAGGGAGCTTATGTTATCATTGCCCATGCTATTAAAGCATGAATCTAATACAAGATATGTCATTAGCTAGACTTTTTTTCGATTTTCACAGTAGAGCTGCAACGCATGCAGGCACAAAGGAATTCAAGGAACATTTTAATTAGACTTGTAGCCTACATTATGAGACCACGTTGCTATGGATGAGTGAGGTACATGAAATTGGTTTATGGATGAATCATGTTGAATATCCTTGATCAAGGTTAATAATTTGTGAATCATGATATCCTCATATGATCCATGGATGAATGTATTAAGTTGTTTGAAATCTGGACATGTCATGAAACAAAGAAACTTGTTAAGTTTCTTTAGTGTCGGGGTTCGAGCTCGCCACCCCCCCCCCCCCCCCCCCGGAAACCAAAATGCATGAATCTTGATGCACCATATTATCAATAGTCATTCCACATTGCTTTCTAGAAAATGTAAATAGGTTGTTAGGAGTCAAGACTAAGGGGTTGTAGTTTGCATCATGAAAAATGTACGATGTATCCTTTAGGCATAAACTCATAGTCGTCTTTTCATTGTACATATATGTGACATACTTTTTGTTTTTCTTTATCTTATTCTCCAATTTGAAAAGCTAAAGATTAATTCAAAACTAGTTCAAATTGGTAAATTTGCCAATTGTCAATTGGCTGGATTATTATTTGTAAATTTTTCATATTTGAGTTTAATATTGCATAATGGAAAATATCAAGAGTCACGACCAAACTTGAGAACATTAAATATCAAATATTGTAACAGTGATATTAGAATCAAAGAAGGGGGGGGAGAGCGATTAACGAAACATAGCTCCTCTTGACAAGTCAAGACCAAACCTTTTTAACTCTTTACTCATAAACTAACAAGGTAAAACATAGCTAAAAATTATGTAGTACTCAGAAAACACCATAAAGCAAAACCTATTTCAAGACATCCAACTGGTACCAGCCGCCATCCCACCACACAAAACCGTGCAAGTTAGCACAGTGAGAAAGATTGGCTACCTCCATAACAGATGCTAAGATGTACTTCATGACCTTTGTGAGTGCTTTCCAATGGGCCGGTCCTGGATTTAATAGGAACTGGCTAAGTGAACTGATTGAATATTCAGGGCCGAGTCGAGTGCATATCATTGCATACATCAGTGAGCCGATGATGGAGTGAGATGGATATTGCTTCATCTCCTCTTTTTCTACCTCAGTTGGAGGAGATTGTTTCTTTGACAGCTTCAGTCCAGGGTGGAGTGGAAAGTGACTTGGTTTGCAGTTGGGCATTCTATACGTTTCTAGCACAATTGTGAGATATCTCTGCTAACTGATGAATATCAGTATGCTAGACTTTTGATTCCGAGACAATAGTGGGCTGGACCCATATCAGTCATTTTGTACTCCTTGGCCAGCATGCATTTCGTATCCTTCATCAAATTCAGATTGTTAACTAATAATAGTGTATCATCCACATAGAGAGTGATGATGATGCAGAAATCCGATACAGATATGAAGTAGACATTCGAATTTGCTGAGTTTGGAATAAAACCATTCTCAATAAGGAATGCATTGATTTTCTGAAACCAAGCTCTTGATAACTGTTTTAAGGTGTTGCTTACCCCTCATTTCGTCCTTCTGGTTGTGACATAGTTGATGGTCAGCACCAAGCTTGTACAGAACATTGTTAATAATTGTATAAGGTGCTACCTTATATTGAGAAACTATCTTTTGCTCCAAATCGTAACCATCCGGATATATTTGGTCCTTAAGATAAATAATAATTTCAGAATATAATGAATTTGTAGATGAAATCTCGAATAAATATTCATCTGAAAAATCATCATTGATAGGGTCTTTAATTTTTCCGGTGCTGAGTTGCGATAGATAATCAAGATTTGTATTATATTTTCTTTGACAAAGCTCTACTTGATAAGTAAATTCTTGCAAGAGTAGAACCCATCGAGCAATTCATCCTGATAGATCTGGTTTATTTACAAGATACTTAAGAGCATAATGATTCACATGAAAAATAAATGCATATCCCAGCAAATAATGCCGAAATTTTTTAACAATGAAAATCATGCCAAGTGCTTCCCTTTCTGTAGCGGAATAATTCTTCTCTGATGCACTGAGCTATCGACTCGCATAGTAAATGGGATGATCCTTCTTCTGGTCGTCCTTCTGACTTAGACAGATGCCAATAGCAAATGCAGAAACATCCACATAACTGTGAAATAAAATAGCCCAGTTGGGTGGTCTCATAATAGGAGCATTAATCAACCTTTGCTTAAGATCTTCGAAGGCTTTCTGCTGTTCATTCGTCCAAAAGTATTCTACTTGTTTCTTCAGTAGATGTATAATATTTTGAATAAATCTCCTGTAATAGCCAACATGTCCTAAGAAAGCTCTTAGCTCACATAAATTGGTTGGTATCTGGAGATTTTTTATAAGCTCGACTTTATCTTTGTCGACTTCTATTCCTCTGTTAGATATTCTGTGTCCGAGCAATATTCCTTCTTTCATACCAAAAAAACATTTCTCTGGATGAAGAGATAAACAAGTATCTCGACACCGTTGCAATGTTAATTTCAGCTTCTGTAGGTGTGTCTTTATATCACTGTATACAAAAAAATCATCAATAAATATTTCGAGAAAAGTTCTCAGGAAGGCAGCGGAGATTAACATCATAATTCGTTGAAAAGTTGCTGGAGCTTTACAAAGACCAAAGGGCATTTTGTTATAGGCATAAGTGCCCCAATCTGTAGTGAATGTGGTCTTTGAATGATCCTCCTTTTGCACTCCAACCTGATTATATCCAGAAAAGCCATCACAGAAACTGTAACGCTCTTGACCAGCAACCTAATCTAGGATGGAATCAGTGAAAGGCAGAGGATGATGGTCCTTCCTTGTGGCACCATTGAGTTTGCGAAAATCCTGGCATATTCTTATTTTGCCAGTCTTCTTCTTTGGGACGACAACAATGGGTGAAACCCATTCACTACTTAAGACGGGATAGATTATACCTGCCTTAAGGTGCTTGTTAAGTTCGTCCTAAACCATGAGAGAGTACTTAGGATTGAGACAATATTGTCTCTGTGGAATAGGTACAACATCTTCCTTAAGATCAATTCGGTGCTCTCCAAATTTTGCAGGTATACCCTTCAAATCATCGAGCGACCAGACAAAAACGTCTTGATACTCCTTCAATAGTTCAGTGAATTATACTAACTCCGATTCTCCAAGTGACTTCGAAACATGCACACATCTACTAGATGCAAGTTCAACCAGTTCAACAGAATCTGATAAAATGATACCTTCTGTCATACTGGCCTTAGTATGGCCATGAATTTCACGCATGGTTGACTCCACAGATGTTTTCTTGTCATCAACCTAGTTCTTGTTACCAAAGTCGTGTTCAAATTCGTCACTCAAATCGTTAGACTCTTTCGAGTTCGTGTCGGCAACGTTAATTTCTTCATACGAAACATCCGCTTCAGCGTCGCAGGCATCGAAGAATTCTTCATCATCAGCATTCTCATAACAAAAAAGTACTGCACTTCAATATCAAATCCATTGGAAAAAATATTCAAGGCATACGAAGATTCTTTTGATGTAAAGCTGGTGTCGGACAAAGGAGTTTCACCTTCATAATTGTCACGACTCTAGGTTATGATTTGTTCTGCTGGCTTACCTCGGTTATTGGACTCACTAGTCTGAAATCTCAGCTCTCTGGATTTCCAATGTACACTTGCGTTTGATTGATAAAGCCAAGGTCATCCAATCAGCACAGAATAGGATGACAAACCAATTGGTTTGATAACAATGAAACTCATTGTGAATGGCTTGTCTTGAATGTAGACAGTGACATCCTTCAGTTCTCCAACAGGTTTTCATTGTGTCGAATCAACTAACTTGATGTTTCGTTGTATCAGTTGAATGTCAGTCAGCCCCAGAGCATGAGCTGTGTCTTCTGTTATTATATTTATACTGGAACCAGAGTCAATTGGCACTTTTTCGATTAGGCATCCCGCAATGGTAATATCAATCTCAGGTGCACGAAGATCACCTAAATCGATAGACAAAACACCAGCATCTGGCAGAGAAACTTTTTTCTTCTTTTTAAGCACAGAAAGACCTTTCAGTTGCTTTCTGTAATAAGTGTTATCTGCCAATAGCTGTTCAAAAGTAATGTTCGGACGAAGGGGTCCAATATCAGTCACGATGTCATATTCTTTTGTCTTTGATTTCGAGGTTGGTTTATCGATAACACCGCTAGACAATTTCGTCTTCGCGATTTCTTCGTCCTCTTCCTCGAAAGTGACCACCTTTTCTGTAGCAGCTGTCTGAAGTTTAGCGTTGATGATTTCCTTTGCTTCTGCCGAGATATCTTTTGCCAATAACTTTGCAGCATTGCGGTCATAGTCAGGGTCATCTTTGAGATCTTCCTTAGTCTTAGATTTGTTCATTGTTTTGTTAGAGGATTTATTCTTTGAGGATTTTCTGTACTTTGTCAAAGATTTCTGATCAGGTTTCGAGGAGCTGTTGCTTCTCGTTGTGACTTGGAATAATTTCTCCACGTCAGTTGGCCAGGATTGATCTTCTGTCTTTGCCAATTTTCCCTCAATTACGTCAATTCTCTGCAGAACAACATCAGTCACAGCTTTCGCTTTCGTGTCTACAGCAGCTGGTGTTGCTACATACTGATATTTGGGTCGCGGCTTTTGCGGCTGAGGGCAATCAGGATACTTGTGGCCAGGCTCTCTGCAATTCAAACATAATGGTACATAACCAATCGGCTTTCGCGGTTGAGGACAGTCAGCAGAAAAATGTCTCGGCTCTCCACAGTTGTAGCAGTTGCCCGAAACTGGTTTAATCGCGATTTGAGACTTCGCTGGTCCAACAAATTCAGGAGGATTATGCCTTCTTGGTGCGAAGTTGGGTCTGCCCTATTGGGCTGATGCTGCAGTACCCTGTACACTTTCCTAAACTATCCCCGGCAACAGCGCCAAAAATTGGTATATGTCATACTATACCAACATGGTTAATATAGATTTTATAGTAAATAATGTCATTCCCACAGAGGACAACGTTAGAAAGTTATATTTTTGGTACAATTATGGCAAGTGGTTTCGAGTGTTATCCTGGTTGTCGACAAACATTAAAAAGTAACCATTATTACTTATATTTGGGATGGGTAGTGTTAATAATCACAAAACAACAATATGGCCTCTCCTTACGACGTGTTTGTTTACATTGAAATCCATTGAAATTCTTGCATCTAGTTAGTATCTTCTTGTAGTTAAAAACAAAATACAGTTAATATTACATGGCATGCCATGTGCTACATAATCAGTGAACCATGGGTAGAATGAAACTCACAAAATATTTACTCATAGATTGTCAAAACCCCATATAATGTTTAGCATGGCCTAGATTTACTTTTTTTTTTTGAAAGAGTGAGTTTTCATGAATGATTGTAATTTTTTTTTTTTTAACAAAAAGCATTGAAAATTCAATTGGGCTCTTTTTCCACTCAAAATTGGTGTTATATTTTCTCACAAGATCTTCTATTTTGTTGATTTTTTACCATCGTAACTTAATTGTTTCGTCGCTTGTCAATGTTAGAAAGAAATCTGCCAAGCCTCAATATCTCACCATTGCAAATATGTCTTTGAAATTTCATCTATGCCATGATGGTGTGCCAAGGATATTACCAAGGCAAAGTAAATTTCAAAACATTTTTGAAAATCTATTTTTCGTTTGCATGTGGATATTTTGTCACAAAATCGATTACGTCTTTTTGTAACACAACAAATGGCACGTTTGTCATGATCAAAATTGCTTGTCATATTTGATACATGACAAGTAAATATGGTGGAAATAATGTAAATGTTGAATGGAAATCCAAATGTTTTGATTTTCAATATTGATGTTCCGATTCTTTCATGCATTGTATCTCTTATTTGTAAATTTGAATATGTATATATGTCGTCTTTCTAAATATCTTCTCTTTTGCTACATGGTGCTAATATGTTCTTTAGCAACATGTATACTCATTCAAATGAATTAGTTTGCATGTTTTCAAATCTATCCATTATAGTGTCTCAGAGTTTCTCAATCAATGCCAACGATATGAATGAAAAGCTTTGAGTTTGAGAACCATATTCATATAAACTGAAAAAAGTTTGCAAGATCGGATTGTGCAAAACATTGTGTTGTAAAACATTTTGAATCTCTTCCATGTCATGATTCCTATCACATATATTCAAGTTGCAAGCAACAAGGTTATCAAATAATGATCTCTTTTCAATCCGGCTTATCACAAACGAGTTAACATGTCACATCATGTCTATTACAACATTTATGACTGATAACAATTGTAAGTTTGATACATGTATTTTCAAAATGGACTGTATGTATTTGGAAGAAAAAAAGACTATATATCTTATTCTATCCAAATACGCTCTACATAAATCACATGTATGCCAACTCATTTGTTTGCTATCTACATATATATACTCCCACAAATGAGTTGGCTATTGCAAATGGTGAAATACCTCAACTATTATTTTGAGCTTTCATGCCATATTTTTGGTTAAAATATGTGATAGTTCTGCATGTCGAACAACATTTTATCATATCAATAATATTATTGCAAATAGTTTTTTGCACACTTTGAAATGCATTTGATTTGAACCATCGTTGTAAGGCATAAATTCATTTTTCTTTCTTGTGCGATTTTTTTTCTTGCTACTTTGCATCATTCAACTAATATTCATTTTGATCGTATATGCAGTTGCTTCTACATTGTTACTAAATGTAAAGAAAAAAAAAATTCCAACTTGTTTTCGAGAATGTGCTGATCTACGCTACCATTTTTTTTCTACCAAAATATGATATGCACAATTTTGCTTCATACTAATCTGAATTGTGCCACACATGACATCAACATGAAGCATTTAGTCAATGTCCAAAAAAGTATCAAAGATCAACAACAATATTTATAAGAAAAGCATAACTTTATATGAACTAATAAAAAGTCTATCAATTATAAAAAAAAACTATACAGCACATTTGTTATCATCAATGTAACAAAGCAAGTTTCATAACATGTCATCTTGATGCAACAAATAGCTTTAAAAAAAATCAATTATTTAAAAAAGCATAAACTATGAAATCACTATCTCAAAAAACACTATAAACTTTGTAAAATATTTGACATTTTCTAGTATCATTAGCATTTATTAGAAAAAGCTAGTTGTTAAAGTGCCATATTCCTAATCAAATTAAGATCGCAAAACGAGAGGTGGCAATTTTTCTCTCAAGATTATAATTTGGAGATTCGTCTGTTTTTTGAATGTATGATGCAATACGAAGTCTGAAATTGCCAATGCATAAGTTGCCTTGGAAAAATATGTACAGTGAATACATAAAGTTTAATGGTTACATACAATTTGCTTTGATAACATTCACAAATGCCAAAGTATTGTCAAGCTATGAAAAATTGAAAGGATATTTTTCATTTGATCTAATTTTGAAATTTTGTACACTATAAAATTTATGAGTTAAATGAGAAGATGTGAAACTTTAATTATTTCTGACTCACAAGACAAATATGATCGATACTTGCATGAGTTTAGACAAGCTTGAAAATGCATTCTGCAACAATAGGAAAAAAAATAGAGTAATGTGTAATTACCACTCGTGTTGTTAATTTTCACTATCAAATTGTACGAGATCATTCTGATACCATAGTCTAACTTTAAATGATAGATTGAAGTTACTCTAAACATACAAATGAACTAGTTAAGCATTTTGTTTTGTTTTTCATGCTCATACAAATCTTTTGAATTGAGAAAATATTTAACACTACTATACTAGTGTCATGATTATCTATAGGAGTCTATCTTTTGGCATAGATACTCTATCGCTTGATGCTTTACAATTGCAAGAACAAAAATGGGGTACTTGAACATGTCCCTTGTTGTCTTTTCTATGCATGTTGCAACAGAGTGCAAAATAATGGCCATTTGTTTGTCTGCATCTCATCAGTTGCTTTCAAATTGATGCAACTGCTATAGTGAAAAGTTTCCAACTCTTGTTTTTTTTGTGCTCCATTGCAAAGGCGAGCCTGAAAGCTATCATATATAATTCAATTTTGGTAGCCACTTGCGAAGCCATTCTTTCAATGATTCATCACATTGTCAATTGTAGAGTCCAATCTCATTGCCATTGTCATATGTGCATTGCAAGAAATTAGATAAGGCTCTAAGTTGTCTCGTAGAGTGGGTTGAATCGTGTTTAGGTTAGCATGTTTTCAAATCATAACAAATGGTGGTCATTAGAATTTGCCCAAAATATTTACTAGAAGTTCAAGAGTAGGCTTGTGGTCTTTAAAAGACATAGAAATGCACAAAAAAAATATAGAGACTTCAATAAGGACATATTTGGTTGAAGAGTTCATTTTCAGTTGAAGTGAAGTACTCTTTGTGAAAGGTCATGTGTGAACTTGCTCCACTATCAATCCAACAAGGATCTAGATCTCCATCATTAGCAAGCATACATGAAGACATCACAAAAGCATCATCATTTGCATCTTGAACATCCAAAGCAGATCCACCTCTTGCTTGAAGCCTATATTCCTCATTGATCAAGATCTCTTGAAGATCCATCAAACTTGGCAAAGTCTTTTGAATAGCAATACTTTGAACAACGTTAGCATGAGCATCCAACAAGCCATTAAGAATCACTTGAATAAGCTCTCCTTCCTTGATGCTTTCATCTATGCAAGCTAACTCATCATTCAATGCTTTCATTCTCAAAACAAAAGTACTTGGAATTTCTTCATTATTTTGCAAACAAGAAAAGATTTGCCTTCTTAGGGTCAACACTCTAGAAGTAGACTTGCAAATTCATAAAGCTTTTTCAATGAATTCCAAGCTTCCAAAGATGATGTGCACTTACGAACTTCCTTGAGAAGTTCATTGGTAACATTCATCTTCATCATGTGTAGAGCCTTCTTGGCCCTCTTGTCATACCTCAATTGATCTTGTTGTGTTGCCAGTCTCTCCTCCAAACCTACAACAATATCCAAAACATCATTCATCTCAAGAAGTGACTCCATCCTCACTTTCCACAATGAATAGTTACTTGAGGTAAGCCTATCATTGGCTTCCAACATGACTCCAATTAAGGTTGCCATGTAGCAATGACCTGATGTTCTCTTTCAACTTGCTCCAATTCACAAAGCACTCCTTTGAACAACAACAAATGCTTTCAAAAGAAATCACCAAGATTTAAAACTATCTCACAAATTCTCTTCTAGCACTTATCCAAGTAAATCAACACATAGAATCATGGAATCTTGATCAACCTATGATCTATCCTCAATCTAATGACTTTTGCCACTTCCTAAGATTGAAACACACTCAAATGAAGTCCAACAACCTCACTATCTACAGATCCAATCAAAATTAGGGTTTTGACAAAACCACAAAAAATTAACTATTCCAAATCTACATGCAAATGCTGAAAATTTGATATGCAATCTATAAGCCACCACTTAGGCTGAACCAATGATCCAAAAATCGGCCAAATCCAGTATGTGAATTCAAAATCGGAATTGAACAAGTATATTGACCTATTTAGGGTTTTGATCTACAAAAGATCCAATCTACGAAAGCAAAAAATCCGATTTTGGTGTAGAATCCTCTCTAGCATGCTCTAGACTTGATATCTTCACTAAATCATTGATAAATCTGATTTCCTCCTTCATAACCTAAAACACAAGCTCTGATACCATGTGAAAGATTTCAGATCCTTAAGATCCAATCTACTTGAATGATTTTTGGTTAGAAAGAGAAATACACTACCAATCTCACCAATGTAGAAAAATCAGCATCTACACACAAATTGAGATGCAAACACCAATAGAACTTGATCAAACTTGAATGAAATGATTATATATAGTTGATGTTCGTACAAAACCAGCAAGCGACTGTATTTCACACGTGTGGATCCAAAAATAACAAATATAGATCATTCTACACATAGAATTGCAAGCAATCACCAAGATAGTGCACCAATGGATAGTAGAACCCAAGAGAACCATGTATAAGCATGAAATGAGATAGCGAAGAGAGAATATCACTCTCTCCATGAGTTACATCCTTTTATAGCAGGTGCTAACCCTACTAATTTTGGGTCTAGATTCAATGTACCCAACTATTCAAATTGAATCTACTCAAACTCGCATTCTAACTTTCCCACACTTTCAAAAAGTGTTTATTCAAATGAAATTTAGACTAATGAACTTTGAAAAGTCAACCTCTAAGACTAAGAACAAGTTTTGGCCTCAATATGCCAAATATGGAAATACTGCAAAATGTGATGAAACTAGTTGAATCTTTCACATAACATTTATCTTGAATTTTTAGAGATGGTAGTTATCTCCATCGAGTCTATTAGTGAGAGATGAACTTGATGATGGATCCATTCTGGTTGAACGAGTTCATTGGTAGAAACAATAACTATCGAAATACTGTTGGCTGCGCGTTTGCTAGAAAGATGTCTTGATAGAAACAAGACTGATAATCCGCATTAGAAATGCATATTACTGAAATGCCCGCTCTGATACCATGTTGTAAAACCGTGGGGGCGTGAGCGGCAGCGGAAGCTCGAGGATTTGAGCACGACATGTAGGAATGGAAACACAATAGTTAGTAGTAGAAATATTCAAGTAGAAAAATTCATACATAATGCGCAAATGAATGACGTAGTAGTGAGACAAAAATTGCACTCTGATTAATATCAACAGTGAGTACAATGGCTTGAAGTAATACCTTCAACTTGCTGAGCATGATAACACTGGCTACAGAAAACTCTGATTGAAAGAGAAATTCAATTAACACTTACAGAGCTTGATTCAGCTAGTATATATATTTACAAGTGTCGAGAAAAAAATATCTTATGCCTTAACTTCCATTTACTCAAGTTTTGCATTTGTACAAAAGTTGGTAACTGCCCTTTGGATATTTGTTTCTCCATCTATTTTAGGGTTGATGATTAGTTGGTGACGTCAATCTGCCAATGTAGCAAAAACGCGAAAAACGCAAAAAACCCGAAGGTGCCCTTTAGACTGAAGGTGTGTAAATCCCTAAGGCGCCTATAGACTGAAGGCAGCAAAGAAGCTGAAAAAGGCGAAGGTGCCTTAAGAATGGTTTCTAAGACATTCTGGCTAGCCTTACACTGAAGGCAGTGAAGAAGCCGAAGGTGCCTTACACTGAAGGCAGCGAAGAAGACGAAGGTGCCTTAGACTAAAGGCAACAAAAAGACGAAGGTGCCTTAGACTAAAGGCAGTGAAAAAGCCAAAAAAGATGAAGGTGCTTTTAAAATGGTTTCTAAGGCATTCTGGCCACCTTGTCCAGAAATGGTTTCTAAGTCATTCTGGCCATTGTGTCGCATTTTTCGCGAAGGTGCGAAAAAGGCAAAGGAGGCGAAAAAAGCAAAGGTGCCTTAAATTGTTTAAGGCATAGGAAAAAACTTAAAGAAAAAAAATGTGAAGGTTTGAAATCATGTTCTTGGCCTTCCGTTTTCAAGATGCTCATTAGTTGATGATTTTCTTTAAGGCTGAGCATAAGAAATCTAACGAGGGAAAGCCTCCTTCCAAGGATGAGCAAAAGCCCATTGGAGGTCAAAATGTCAACACTCAAAAGAAGAAAGGAAGTGCCATTATTGCAAGAAGTAAGGGCACTTCATCAAGGATTGTAAGAAGAAGCTTGTGAAAGAGGAGAGTAAAGGAATTGATACTAGTGCTTCACTTGCTACTTTTGAGCAAGTGCTTGAAGCTAGTGAGGATCTCTTCAACCAAGACTATGCTTTTGAGTCTAATATTGATTCTACTAGTACTACTACATCTATGAGGAATTCACGTTCTGTTTTGCAAGTTGCTGATTTTCAGCCCATTGAATGGGTGATTGATAGTAGTGCTACTCGTCATATGACTTTTCGCAAAGAAGCATTCACTAAATTAGTGAAAGTGCAAAATGGAAGCAAGGTACAATGTGCAGATAATGCATCTTATCCTATTCAAGTTAGAATTAAAGTAGAATCATTGTGTTACTATACTGTGGGTCCTATCAGTTGATAAGGATCAGTTGGCCTCGCCACGAGACAAGTCGACGGGACACGCGTCCCGTCAACGGCAACCTAGATCATGCACCCTGAGTGAACAACTATATGTACAGTGTAATTTCATTTTGAGAAATACAGTTGCTATGTAAGCTTGTTGTGGAGAGTGTTTTCTATTAGGACGACCTCAGAGTAGTTGATTTGGCCAGCCAGAGAGCTGTGAAAAACAAGCCAAGATCAAAGTTGTAAGAAAAACCCTGGCCTAGGGTTTGGAAGCATAAAAGCGAAGTTTTATCTCTATACTGATCCGTTTTTGAAGCTGTAAAAGCCTATAGAAGGGCGCCCTAGTGAAAGTAGCAATTCCTCAAAGTCCGCGGAGCGCCATGGATCAGCTAAGGAATTGGACCAGTTTATAGCCTACAGCCATAGCTTGCAAGGAGATGGAAAGAAGAGGAGATCTCGCGGGTCTGTTCGCACGCGGAAGAGGAGTCGGATCAGTGTCCATCATGATCAACGATAGAGATCGAACCTCTAGCATTGAATTTGGACCATCGGATCCAAGAGGACCAGTGGATTATTTTTAAAAGAGCCTTGAAGGGGCCTGAAGGGCGTTGAAAGACAAATCAGACTTCAACTTCAATAAAAATTTTCATATTGAAAGTTGAGTTGGGCCAAATTCACTAAAGTTTGAAGTCTTTTCAAACTGAAGAAATAGTTCAAAAAGCGAAAAACCCTTTAAATCCACCTCCTTTATTTGTTTTGACCCAAGCGAAAGGCTATAACCTCCAAACGAAGGGCACCCGGACTGTCCTGCAAGTACGGTACATCCAAACAGACTGATTGTAGTGGAGAAAGTGTTCGGAGTGCGCCAAAAGTTATTTCACCATTCCATTGGGCACGTAGTTGGGAGTTGACGACTAAGTGCATTTCGGAAGGCGACGCCGATTTGGCTTTCAAATTGGTGAAAAAGCGGCGAGTGGCCTGGTAAGGGAAAAAGTTCTTCTACATTATTTTGTTATGATTCCAAGAAAGTTATTTTTCCAGCAAGTAACAAGAACTTCTACTCAATGTTTTAGGTAATGACTCATATGATAATGATTCTTCCTCACTATCATTCACAATGACATGTAGGCTATTATTTTCAACTTTTGACATCACAATGCTTCACTATTTCTTACATCAATTTTACATGTAAAAATGTGACTAGAACATGAAGAATCAAATAGAATGTAACTGAAATGATTCCACCATGCTTCCAACTCTAAACTCTTTTAAAAAATACAGCAAACAGCCAATAAATGTGAGTGATCAACATTTGCTTGCATGTCTCCTCCTCCTTTGTCCTTTGTTGCCATGTATCCACCATGATACTCCATGAATGAGCTCCCATCTCCATCTTGCCTCAAGATACCATCAAGCCTTGATGACTTGACCATGAGTGAGTGACATAATGAACCTCCAATAGCTTCATTTCCATCGGCAAAACCAGCCAATAATTCTAGTACAAATCCAACATCAAAACAATGCTCACCAATGTAACTAGTTTTACCATATCTTGACAATTTGCACACATCCACATGAAAATGCTCAAACATGAGATAGAACAAGTAAAGTAGACTTGAAAACACTTCCTTGCTGCTCCTCTGAACTTACTTGAGTCTTCAATATGCTGCAAAAACAGATCCATAACATCTTTGCCAATTACCTCTCCTTTGATGCTCTTGACTAGCTCCAAATTGCCAACTTCCCTTTTGACTAGTTGAAGCGCTTTGAGATCAACCTCTTGATCTTCAAATTGATCATCAAAGTAATTGAACAAACTTTGTTTTCCAGATCCAATACTTGACTTTACAGCAAGATAACATCCATCCACTTGCATAGCACCATCTACACAAGAAGATCCTCCAAAAGATGTTCCACTCTTTATAAGAGATCGATACTCGAGGTCCATTGCTTGGACCCACTCCTCTTCTTTCCTTGCTTGATCTACACTTGTAGGCTCATCCAAAGAGGTTAGAAAAGCAACATGATTTCCAAAAACTACTTGCTTACCCTTTTGATCATATGTAAGCCTTGAAGGTACTTGTCTTTCTCTTGATGTTCTCCTTGGCTTTTGACTTGATGAAGGTCCATCATCATCACCATCCAAAGTAGGATCCTTCTCATCAACATCAAGAATGCTAGATCCATCCACTCTACCATCAATCATGCTTGAAGACACCTTTGGAATGTTCCCCTCATCAAAAATGACAACTCTACCAACAATCACTTTGTTAGTAGAAGGAATGTAGACCTTCTATATCCAACAAAAATACCTCTTCTTGAAGATGGATCCTCCTTGGTCCTATCATCAAGAGTAATGTTGACATAGCATGTGCATCCAAAGGTTTTTAGAAAGTTGACACTCGGCCTCCTCTTGAATAGCATCTCAAAAGGTGTCCTTCCATCCAAAATAGCACTCGGCCACCTATTGCACAAGAAATTGGCACACAACCAAGCTTGATCCCAAAATGGTTTGTCAAGATTAGCACTTAACCTCATAACTTTAGCATTTTCACATAAACTCCTATTCTTCCTTTCATCCACTCCATTTTGTTGTGGGGTCCTTGATGTTGTATGCTCCCTCTTGATCCCATGCTCATCACAAAAGGCCTTGAACTTGTTAGATATGTACTCACCACCATTGTCACCTCTCAAGCACTTGATCTTTGTGGAAAATTGATTCTCCCTTGCATTCTTGAACTTGACAAAGACATCATACACTTCATCCTTGCTCTTTAGTAGATAGATCCAACAAAATCTACTAAAATCATCAATAAATGTTACATACATCTTAGCTCCACTATTGCTAATTGTAGTAAATCCATGAATATCCGAATGTACAAGTTGAAAAGGCTTTGTAGATCTAGAAATAGATCTAGTATAAGGTAGTCTATGTGACTTAGACAAAGCACAAGACTCACAAACATGCTTGACATTACTTAAGGAACTTGGAAGACCAATCACAACCTTCTTCCTTGCCATTACCTCCAAGACTTGAAGTTGAGGTGTCCCATCCTTTTGTGCCAAACCTCTTGAATAGAAATTTGCTCCCTTGCAACACATCCAACTTGGTTAGCAATAACACAAGCATCAAGTTTGAACAACTTCCCTTGTCTTTTACCTTTTCCAATCAAGACATCCTTTCTTTTGATCAAACAAGCATCTCCATCAAACTCCACCTTGAGGCCTTTACTTAGCATTTGACTCACACTAAGTAAATTCTTGGTAATAGATGGAATAAATAAGACATCCTCCAAATGAACATTCATATTTGTAGAGAGAGAAATAAGAAATAAGTAGTATCTTGAGATGTATCCTCATGTTCATCACTTGGAAGGTCAATGAATGGATTATCATCAGGAGGTATCCTCCCTATACCATCTTTTCCACTGGATGTGTCTATCTTCTCAGCCTCTTCATACATCTTGGATTCATCAAAGATAACATCACGGCTTACATGGATTTTGTTTTCCACTGGATCAAAACATCTATAGCCCTTCACACGTTCATCATATCCTAGGAATATACACTTGATAGCTTTTACATCAAATTTACGTCTCTCTTTATTAGGAATGTGTACAAAGGCCTTACATCCGAAGATTCCTTGCCTAACCTAAATCCAAGATCTAGTTAATCTAGCATCAAAGAGATGGAGTTAGTTGTCACGCGTAGGTTCGTTCCCATGAGAACGATAGTTTAGTTCAGATTTCAACATGAATGGAGGATTCACATATATCTCTACATCCATTAACCCTACTCTTTAACACTACACATCCCTTAACACTTACAATCCCTTAACACTACACATCCACAACAGAGATAGCTTACTCTTTCTCTCTCTTCCTTTCTCTCTCATGAAAAATATAATAACATACAATTCCAATAACACTCAGATCCAACAATTAGCAAAATCCAAATAAGCATGAGAGATGGAGGAAAAGTGATAGAGAGCAAGGACATTCATCAATCCATTTCAGAAGAGAACCAATCTGCTTTATTGAAATGAGGAAATAAACATGAGGAGCAACTCGAGTTGGTCCCTTCTTATAGCAGAGAGGAGGACCCTGGCCTCTGAATCCTATTGGTCCAGTCTTGCCTCTCTTTTTATTCAAATTTAAAAAAGTGTGGGAACCATCAAAATTGGAGGGAAACCCAACTTTATTCACTAACTTGACATTTAGGCCCTACGACATTAAAAGTCCCGCAAAAAGGCCTAAAGTCCTTTTATTAACTTTTACCTAATCAATCAAATAACTGTGTGATCATCGGGTTGGACTTACACGCAGGGTGCCAAATCCCTCTCACTTATTAACTAGGGTTAGGGTTGCCTTGAGATCTGCAAACCCTCCAACAGTATCCCCCACCAAAATTGGTGGCGGTCCCATGACACTTGCAATATGCAGTTATTGGGGACTTTTATTGGCTTCGCGCCGAATATTGATTAAATGATGTTGCACCTTCTCCATAAAATTGAGGCGTGCAGTATCAAAATCCAAATTGTGTGGCAGGAAACAATGGTGGGCTCCGGCAATCCACTTGGATGTTGTCCATGATGTGAAGCGTGATTCCCAGGAGCCTCCAATCATTGTCACACAAAAATATAAACGAGCAACCAACAACTGATCTTTGATTTGCTCTGAGGCCATCGGCTTATTTGGATCGAATGCCAGAGGAGGGAGACAATCGTCCCATCTGGTTGCCAATGACGCCAACAGAGTTAGATCTTCAGCAAACATTGTCGATTGTCTCACCGTTGGTTCTAGAGAGTGGACATACTCTCGTTGATAGGCTTGTAAGGCACGGTGGAAATCCACTGAGATGCTCCAGTTGTAAGATGGATGATTGGCCAATTGGGCGTATGGATGGCGATCTTGTCCATAGCCAATCCCAAATCTTTCCATTTATTTCTTCACGGCATTGGCATGGAATAGGGATCTACCCGCAATTGGCGAGGGCTGACGACGTAGCTCCTAAGTGATTCCGGAGTTTTCTCAAAAATCATGATTCTCCATGCTGACTACTCTCCCAATGCAGGTATTTTGTCCAACTCTTTGCCGGCCTCGATCTCGGAGGCTTAAACTTCAGAACTCATCCACCACGCGAGGACTCATGCAGATGTTGCTTTAAGAAGGTCTGGATCTGGTCCTCGACGCTGATGGGCCTTCTGAATAGAGGTGGTGTCCTTGATGAAGATGGACCCGCTTGTACTGCCGGTATGGTTGGTGGTTGATCTGCTATATCTGGAGCTCCCCCCTGGTCCATGCTTGAATCAACCCCTGTATCCATTGGTATGGCTTCTTGGCGCGGAATGGAGAATTGCGGCATGATCGGTACGGGGATTTGTGGTCCGGCTTCCAACACTCAAGCGGCTGCTTTTTCATAGGCGATGATGGTCTCTTTAGCCTTTGACAACTCGGTTGAAGCTACTCTTTTAAACCTGCCAAAGCGGCCTTGAAATCCCTGAAGGGCCACTTTGTATGTCTCCACTTTCTTAAACAAATACGCAATCTCCGTCGGTGTGACCGGATGATCTGGTATTTGTGTTTGAAGATACGCATCACGCCCAAGGGTGTCGCATCCAGTTCATCTTGAAGCCGCGTGCGATCTTGTTCAGCCATCTGTAATGGCCCCTTCAGCAGCTGCACCTGTTGCTTTGCAACATGCACGGCTTTATCCACCTGATCATGTGCGGTTGTCAGGGCGTTTTGCAGGGAGCTGATGTATTCTTCCAAGCAATCAGCTTGTTGCTGGGCCAACTTCTTTTCGGTTTCAGCCTTGTCTTCGTGTTGTTTGGAAATCTTCAATTCTCGATCCAACTGGACAAGTTTCTAGCTGATCAGAGTGTTTTCAGACCCCAGATCAGAGATTCTCTGTTCCATTTTTTTCTTCTTATCTAGCATCGACTGGATCACTTGCGAAAGGCTTGAAACCAAACCTAGAGCATCCCTAGAATCGACGGTTGTGGAGGCGACAGCAGCAGGAGGACCTGATGGAGCTATCCTTGGTTGGCTTGGAATAGGTGCCACTACGTCTTCTTCTTCAAAAAGGTCTTCCTCTTCAAACCCTTCAGGCACTGTGACGTCGAACTATTTTGGTGATTTTACAGCTTTGTCGACCCGAAGTGCGGCTGGACTGTCTTCCGTATGAGATTGATGGCTGACATCTTCAACACCAACAGTAGATTCATGGATATGTTCGAATCCTCATCCAAGGGGGCACACACAGTCACACACACACACACACACAAATGGTGGCAGGTACCAACTAGATGATGTCTTGAAATAGGTTTTGCTTTATGATGCTTTTTGAGTACTATATACTTTTTAGCTATGTTTTACCTTGTTAGTTTATGAATAAAGAGTTAAAAAGGTTTGGTCTTGACCGTCAAAAGGAGCTATGTTTCGTTAATCTCTCTCTATGCATCCTTGAGGTGTAAATCCGACTATCCTTTGGTCGGAATAGTACCAAACCCTTACTTTACGTCGATTCATGGGCTAACAAAGGCTTTTTTTTTTTCATGTTTTTAGTCCTCAGGTTGGTTTTAGGAGGCTGTAGACCTTGGTTATGGGGAGCCGCTTCCTCCTCCTAATCTATTCATTCATACATTGATATGTTGTATGAAAAAAGCTGTTATGTTGCATAGTTTTGTCATTGAAACTGATTGTGCTACCTATAATGCCGCTGTGCCTGAGGATAAGGTGCTCTCCATTATAGATCTTTTGGATACCTTGCTTTGTATTAAAATCTATATGGAATATGGTAAAAATCGAATTGACCCTTTGGGTACTGTGGAAAACTTTGCTGCTGATTTAGTTGGTCTTGCTAATAAATATGAGAATGAGGAAAGATTTGCAATATAATTAGAAGGAAGTACCTAAAACAATCTATTGAAAAAGGTCTGAATCATATTACTTTACAACATACAAATATCTATAGTGCTGCTACTGAATTACACGATGGTTGGATCAAACTTATGAAACTTGTACTTATATACGCAATAATGGACGAAGATACTATCAAAAAACATGCTGATATCTGTAGAGATGCCGCTAAAGAATTCTTGGAATGTAAGAAATGGATTCAAGGGAATATTGTACCTCTACATAAAAAGGTCGATGCCAATAATGAACGACAATGCTCATTTGTATATCAATGGTGTCGATAAGGCACAACATAATCCGTGTTTTATACGTATATACCTCGTCAAAATGCTTGTTATTGAAAGACTTGATAGTCCAGACTTCAACTAACTCTCTTTCAAATTCCCTAAAACATATAAATGCAACTATGGGCAAGATACTACCAGAGGATTTCATCTATTCAAACGAAGTTCCCTACCTTCTGTGCACATTCAAAGCTCATAAAAATTCTTTCAGATAGATCACAAGTGTACGTGAATGCTACTTCTTTGGACCTGCTAATTTCCTAACAAGGGCTCTTGGTATGATGCATTCTTTCCTTATAAAAGGTGCAGGCCTTAAGACAAAAACATACAAGAGCATCCTAAATGGGGATACAACTCTACTCTGGCAATGTGATTTTTTAGTTAACTTTTATCTTAACATACCTAAGGATATATATAGTATAAAATCCACATACATCTCCAAATGCCACAAAAATATACCCCTGGATGGACCTGACGGTCTAAAAATAGTTATGAAAAAACTGATCAATTCAGCCTTCAAAAATTCCTGGGGCAAAATGCTTGGTTATAAGTGGATGTCGGAAGTCAAAGATTTTTAATGGTCTTGGAATAAGAAAACTTCTGAAGAATGGAATACTATTGATATGGAAACGATATGTACATGGAATTCCATGTTAAATAGATAATTGTATAGTCAAACTTGGTAATCACACTTGGAGACAAATCCGGGGGATACCCATGGGTTTTTCTTGCTCACCATTACGGTGTAATTAGTACCTCTCATATTTTGAAATGCAGTTTATTAAAAGGCTAGCAAGACTGAGGCAAATAAAATTTATGAATGACTTGACATTTTTGTTCAGATATATCGACGATATTTGCTTTATAAACAATCTTTGTATCGGGATCTTCCTGGATAAAACACAACCAAGGACTCCCGATAGCCCTTTCTAGATCTATCCTCTAGAATATCTTGTTATTGATGAAAGTGATACTACTAATAATACGATAAACTTCTTGAATGTTACCATTTCCTTCGACCCATCAAATGGTTGCGTACAACTTTCTAAGTATGACAAAAGAAGATACTTGCCTTTCCGCTGCTTACAATATATACATTTGGCCTCTAATAGACCGGTTTATAGTTCTTATAAGATCATCGTATCTCAGGTTAGTGCTCCTATGTACTGCTATAATAAACAACAAATGTTTCTTGAGGAAGTCAAGACACTTATTGATGCTTTTCAAAAGAATGGCTTTATGAGAGACAAATTATGCCTGATTATATATAAACTGCTGACACACAAAACTTTCTCTGGACTACTATTTGACTTGCCTACAGATGTTTATACTTTTATGGTGGGCAGTTAACTTTCCCTTCAGGGGGAGCTAGCTACCCCCTGAGGGATTCACTGACTGTGGGTTTGGTTGGTGGTTCTCTCTCTCTCTCTCTCTCTCTCTCTCTCTCTCTCTCTCTCTCTCTCTCTCTCTCTCTCTCTCTCTCTCTCTCTCTCTCTCTCTCTCTCTCTCTCTCTCTCTCTCTCTCTCTCTCTCTCTCTCAACTCAACACATGACTCACCATCAAGATTGGTTCAAAGACTATAAATCTTTCACCCACTCTCGAGTTGTGCAACTTGGAGACAACTCATCATATTTGATTCAAGGTGAAGGAACAGTCAGAATCGAATTTCAGAAAGGTGAAGTCAAGTTGCTGTCCAACGTTCTCCATGTTCCAAATCTGACCAAGAATCTGCTCTCAATTAGCAGAATCACCGATTCAGGTCAGAGGGTCAAATTCGATACAAACGGCTGCACCATTCTTGACAAATCCCAAAAAGTTTTAGCTTTCGGGAGAAGAAGTGGCAATCTCCACAAACTCAGCCACTATTATTCTTCCAACAGTCAAGCTCTTCACACTTCTACTTTGAATCATTTGATATGCTTTGGAATTTCAAATTAGGCCATTTAAACTTCAGTAGTATTCGACAAATTTCAACTCAAGGACTAGTACAAGATCTTCTGTAAACAAGCCAACTTCTCTATGTGAAAGTTGTATAATCAGCAAGCATGCTAGAAGTCCTTTTATTTTTGACTCAATTCATACAAAGGGTTGCTAGATCTTGTACATAGTGACATTTGTGGCCCAATGCAGACTACTTCCACAAGAAGAGCTCTTTATTTCCTAGCCTTCATTGATCACTTCTCTCAAAGGACTGCAACCTATTTTATGAAGGACAAATTGTAGTGGGTTTCTTTCCTTGCCTAACCTCAACCCAAGATCTAATCAATCTAGCATCAAAGAGATGAAGTTAGTTGTCACGCATAGATTCGTTCCCATGAGAGAAATAGTATAGTTCAAATTTTAGCATGAATGGAAGATTCACATCTAACTCTAACATTCATTAACCCTAAGCATTAATACTACATCCACTGACACTAGATCCACAACAAGATAGATTACTCTCTCTCTCTCTCTCTCTTTCTCCCTCACAGAAAGTATAATAACATGCAAATCCCAATAACAATCAAATCCAACAATTAGCAAAATCCAAAGAAAGCATGAGAGATGGAAGAAAAGTGATAGAAAGCAAGGACATTCATAAATCCATTTCACAAGAGAACCAATCTGCTTTATTGAAATGAAGAAATGAAACATATGTAGGAACTCGAGTTGGTATCTTTTTATAGTAGAGAGGAGGACCCTGGCCTCTGAATCCTATTGGACCATTTATGCCTCCCTAACTATTCAAATTTAAAAAAGAGTGGGAACCATCCAAATTGGAAAAAAACCCAACTTTATTCACTAACTTGACATTTAGGCCCTGCGACATTAAAAGTCCCGCAAAAAAGCCTAAAGTCCTTTTATTGACTTGTAACTAATCAAATAACTATGTGATCATCGGGTTGGACTTACACACTCAGGGTGCCAAATCTCTCTCACTTATTAACTGGGGTTAGGATTGCCTTAGGATCCGCAAACCCTCCAACAGCAGTATCCCCCACCAAAATTGGTGACGGTCCCACGACACCTGTGAGATGCAGTTATTGTGGGCTTTCATTTGCTTCAGCTTGAGATTGCTGGGGTATCTGAAAATACCAGTAGTAGTATCATGGAATTGTTCGAATCCTCTTCCAGGGGATTGGAGTTCAAAGGGCGCAGGGCTCTGGGGCATTCCAAAAACTTCGGAGGCCCCAAGGGGGTCGAAATCATCGAACATATCCATGAAATATTGAGTGTTTGGGGAAACAACTTCTGTGTGTGGGGGTGAGGCAGCCTGGGCAGCTGTGATGGGAATGGTAGCCCCAATGGTCACAGACTGTCCTTGAGAGGAAGTAGAGGCGAGGGAAGCATCAGAGGTGGGGGGAATAGGTAGTTCAGTGCCAATAGCAGCAAGGGGTGAAAGTGGAGCTGACGATGTCTGCCTAGTGAGCTGGAGGCCTGTTGAGATGATTCGACTGGTGCTTCTTCATAAATAGAAAGCACAGAATCCAGGCGAAACCCATGGATTTTATTTTCAAGGTGAGAGGCTACTAGGAGAGATAACAAGGGGCCAACAACAAACTGCTGCTTGGTATTGCTCTTATGGCTCGTTTGAGCTCTCCAAAAACGGTCTTGAACCAGTTATATGGTTCCAGAGGGGCCTTGGCTATCTTGACATATGACTCAACTATCCTATGCAATATCTGAGAAGTAATGCGATCTTTCCTGAGGTTGCCAACCATCAGGAATTTGCTAAGGAGCTGAGCAGCGGCGTGTATGGCAGACTCATTAATGGCTTCTAGGAGGTAGCCGTCATTGGTCCAATGGAAATCATTTGTAACGTCAATATAAGGCTTAATAGTCTGTTTGGCTTGCTTATGGTTTGGTGAGGCTTGGGTACCAGATGCTATCCCTATGGCAGCAAGGGTGGCCTCAGACACACGCACCTTGTGTGTGGCTCCCTAGAAAGTAATATAAAACTTGGATTTCTCCTCCTTCCAAGTACTGAAGGCAAGAGTGATAAAATCCATATTTATTCTCCCTGAGAAGGCTCTCTCATGAATACCCATTGCAGTAAGCAGAGGCTTCGCAAGGGTCATCCACTGAGTGACCATGCTTGTGCTAGGAAGGATCATGATATTCGTTGCAGATGGGACATCACGATGGATAGTATAACGAGGCGAATGAGATGTATCTGTGGAAGACATGATGAACATAAATAGAAAGTAATACGAGTGAGTGTATATCAGAAACAGTTCAGAAAGTTCTGAAGGCTTTGGTCGCTAGATAATTTGGCAAAAGCTTCACTAGCACAAGTGAGGAATGAATCGAATTCAGCCAACTTATAGGTGAATTTGGAGGGTCCATTACACTGAATACTAGTTTGGCTGATCAGTTCTGAACAGAAATTTGCAGGCTTGTACAATATTGTGCAAGTAGGCTATAAAAATCTCGACGAAGGTTTTTGAGACTTTGAAGCCATCCGGCGAACATTTTCCAGAGTTGGCGAAGGATGAACCTTCGCCCAAGTACTGTCATAAATGCAAATTTTCAAGATCTGAACATAGGGCCAACCTAATTTTGACATTTTAAGACCATCTAGCATGTCAGCAAAGGTTTCTAAGGAGAGTAAGGTGCTCGACGAAGGTTCCCAAAATGGCATATTGTCGATCATTCGCCTAACTCAAAAAAAAAAACTTTTTTTTGGAAAAGAACCTTCGCCATCTCAATATAGATATATCTGAAGTGGATGTACAATCTGAAAGATCAACGAAGGTTTCCAATATTGTATAGGCAACTTATGATCGAAACAGTGATCGTATAAGTCATTTTCCATAAAAAAATTGTCTTTTGAAAATACTTTCCTTCCTCTTTTTCCATTCTGATGACTTTTCTGTCTTTTGCTCATCAATCTTTCTTCATTTTTTTTTTCTGTCTTTTCCAAACAAAACTTAACAAATAAATATTGAAAACAAAAAATTGAAAAACAATTAAAAATAAAAAATCATTTAGATCATGCTTGCTGAACTGGTGGAGCAGGCTGTCAAAACTTGTGTAATCGGCCGCCATTCACAAGAGTATCAAATCGTTTTTCGTCCAAGTCCTCAAGAATCAATGCTCCATAATTCAGGATTTAGTTCACTTTATACGGGCCTTCACCGATAAACTTCAATTTTCCCTTGATCAGCTTGGTTTTGTACATCAGTGCAAGATCTCCTGCTTTCAGATCCTTTTTGTGCAATGGACGATCGTGCCATGCCTTGTGGCGGGCTTTCTTTGCTGCTAACGCATGAACTGCCTCGTGTTTCACATAATTTGTGCAACGCTTCATGACGTAGTTGTAAGGACTTATCATCATTTAACCGTTCTGTTGTCGCTGTGTGTAAAGATGGAATTAAAAATTCAATCGACATGACAACATCTTGACCATAAATCAGTGGAAAGAGTGTTTGATTTGTACTACTTTTGTAAGGGGTTTTGAATGCCCATAAGGCTGCATACAGCTTATGTTCCCAATCAGACCGACTTGCTTCAACTGTTTTCGTCATAATAGTGCAGAGAATCTTATTGCAAGATTCAGCTTGGCCATTCCCTCTGGGATAGTAAGAAGGAGTACTAAATCTGTGTAGAACAAAAAAATCTTCCAATAAACACTTTATTGTTTGATTAACAAAGTGTGTACCCCGGTCACTGACAATCTCGATCGGACATAGAAAGCAGCAATGGACACAGAATTCTTTTTTTAGATGAAGAATCAAATGTGGACAGTCACTGAGCTGCCAAAGGACAAAAATTTGATTCCATGCAAATGGATATTCAAGGTGAAGTATGATGTTGAAGGAAGGTTAAATCGGTACAAAGCTAGGATGGTTGCCAAAGGCTATTCCCAGATTCAAAGGACTATTCCGAGACCTTCAACCTAGTTGTCAAGCAGCTGCAGCAGATCTCGAAGTCCATCAAATGGATGTCCAGACCGCTTTTCTTAATGGGACCGTTAAAGATATCTCGAAACTGAAGACATTAAAAAGGTCGTTAAAGCCTTACACTCGGAAGATGCTGGTGGACATTTTGCTTTGAAGAATACAATTAATAAGATATTGACTGCCAAGTATTGGTGGCCAACAATGTTCAAGGATGTATCAAACTATATTCGATCATGTGATCCATGCCAAAGATCTGGTAAGCCTACAAAGGCAATGAATTGGCCGTTGACACCAATCCTGTCTCTTGCACCATTCAAGAACTGGGGGATTGTAGAAAAAGTACAAAAAGGACCAAGAGTGGATCCTAATCTGATCCTCAAGAGGGATTGGTTGTCAGATTAATTGATCTATCAATCTACTTCATATTAAGATCAATCTAGATCAATTCTAGACACAAAATCCTAACACGAACAATCATTAATTGAAGGTAAGTGTACTTTATGGTTTCACACGTGTGAAACATTGTCTGAGTATGGACTCCAACCTGAAAATCAAGTACACATTGATAGAACCTCAAAACAATCAAAACAAATGTAGACAAAAGGAGAGAATCACTCAAAATTGCTTCCAAAACCAAGATTGGTGTCTCACACTGATTATGGCCAAATGTGGCTCCCCGTCAATACTGACTAGAGATCTGACTACATTAGCAGGCTGAAAAAATGGATCACTATGGCATGGAAAGTGCTTCGTCCTGTGGATTTGTGAAAAATTGTCAACTAGTAGTATTTTCCTAACTTGAGATTTTGTAGGCCTATGGCCAAATATACAATAAGTGGGAGATCGTGATACTGATCGTCCCTTTGATCCCACATGTGTGAAGGTGCTTTGTCATATGATGATTCATCATGCAAAATTGACACTTGGACAAAACCTTCTATTTTGAGCACTTTTGGTCCATTTTCCTTCTATATGGAGATCTACTTGAAAATCTTCTAGAAGTCAAAATTCGTCTACTTTAGCTTATTCCACACATGCGAGTTGTCCTCTACACATGGGATGTGACACCTAACCAAAGGATTTGGCTCATGCAAGCAATAGATTGATGCCATGTGTCATATGTCTGGAAAACTAGTTTTTGGCCTTTTTAGCTACTAGAACTTGAATTAAATCATATGTACAACCTGTATGATTATGGTACATGACAAGTAAACTATTTTCACACGTGGGAACAGGCTCCACACATGTGTGTTTATCTATATACAAGATTTTTGGCCTCTACCAAGCTTATTTTTGCATTTTTCACACTCCTCAAAAATCTAGCTTGATGGAAAACATGATGATCTTGAACTTGACTCCATGGGCTGAATTGGTCTTTGCTGGTTCAAAAGGTGTGAAGATTAGACAATGAGCTTGATGTTGATCTGAAATCACCATATCCATGATAGTGCTTCTTTGATGTTGACATCTTTGATGAACTTGAGAGCCTTGCACCATCCTAGCACCTCCAAAATTGATTCCTTCCAATTTTCATGTAGATGCTTGACCTTGAGGCTTGCTCCTTCTTCATGTGCATGCTCCTCCATGAGAAAATAAAGGCTTCTTCTTGACTTATTAGGATCACAAAGATCTAACATCATGTTACCATGATCTAGAGAATTAGACTTATCCAAATTGGCAAGACTATGCATGCTATAATAACAAAGTGTTTGCATCATATCTTCATGCTTGTTTACCATGCTAATCTCAGATCCAATGAGGCTAAATACTTCATTATGGAGATAAGTGTCTTTAGAAGATGATTCACTTACTCTCATATAGAGTTTACAATTTGCCTCAATACAAATTTTCAAACTATGAGTGAACAAATCACTTTTGCTCTTACATGACTCAAGAGCATGCATTTGATGAAATAACCATTTGCCTTCTAATTGATTTAAAATCAATTTCAACCTTTTAAGAACATCATCTATGTTCTCAAGAGAGACTTCATACTCAACTAGTATGGTTGTACTCCAATTTGGAGATGCAATGATCTCACTAAAGCAAATTGATTTATCAAATGACATAAGAGAAGTAAGTATGAGATGTATACCACATGAGATATGCTCCTCTTTCCCTTGAAATGTGAGCCACATGGAATCAACCATATTTCTTGAGTTTCTTTTTGGAATCACAACTTGAGAAGATCTCTCCTCCTCAATCCTTGGCACACTTGAACCTTGAGATGATTCTTTAAGATCCTCTTCATGGTGCTCCTTCTTGATGGGAATCCGAGACCTCCATGTCTCATAATGATCACAACAACTATGACCACACAATATGCACTTCCTATGATTATCAAAATTACTTATGCTAGAAACATAAGTCCAAAAATCCCCACAACTTGGCATGATTTTTCTAATATTGAAATCAAAAGGCATTTCCATCTCAATAAGGCTAAGTACTTGCTTATGGATATAAGTGTCCACTTTGGATGCTTCACTTATTCTCATAAATTTACAACTTGCCTTTAAGATTGAAAACATACAATTTTCATCTTTATGAATGAACATATCATTCATGATCTTATTGAAACCAAAAGATCCTACATTATGAAGATATTTCCATTTCCTTGACTTCATAACTAATGTAAGCTTACAAGGAAAACATATTTTGCTATCTTTTAAGGCATCACACTCAACTAGTATTGCCTTAATCCACCTTTGAGATACAAAAATCTCTTCAAAGCAAAATGGTTCTTCATAAGTTGACATGATAGCATAAATGAAACTATTTTCATTTTGTGATTGATGTTCCTTATTCTTGATTGATTTCTCTTGGATCATAACAATAAGTTTGAACTTGTCTAAAGTTCCAAGCAAAATACTTTCCAAGGACATAAAATAAATCCAAGTTACTTTCATGAAAGTGACATCTATTTTTGCATCTTGAACCAAACAATGCACTTCCAAATGAAAAATTTCAAAAGATTCGACATGTGTTGTGATGGACTGTTGAAGACAAATCTTGCAAGTCCTTGTGAGACTCCAAGCCTCATTCACCTTTCCACAAAGGCCTTATTGTATTTGCATTTCGAACTTGAAGCTCCATCCTTCTCCCCTTGCTTTGGTTCTTCTTGGATGGATTGGTCTTCTTTTTGTAGCATCTTGAGGAAAAATATCCTTCCTTGCCACAAAGGTTGCACTTAGGATCCTTTCTTTCCTTCAATATAATGCCACCTATTGATGCTATGTGAATAAAAACCTGTGATATGATTCTACATATGTAATTTGTGACTCTCAAGAGACTAGATTTGAACATCTTCAACAATCTAGAAGGATCTACAAAAGATCTAACTCACAAACCTAAGAATCAATCTTCACACTAATGACTAGTCATTTGGAAACTTTGCTTTGATCACTAAGACAAAAGCATACAATCTTTGAATCAAATCACAAAAGAAATCAGATCCACTCTCCTATTGGACTTATCAAATACCAATGACTCTTTCTTTTGAAAGTTAAAATGGATATGAAAAGATTTGACACCTAGATTTTCCTTTTCACTTGACTAGTTCTCTCAAAACTTGAGATTCTTGAACAAAAGATGGGTTTTTTTTTCAAACACATGAAAATAAAACTTAATCACTTCTTTTGGACTCACTCTTGACCCAAATAATCTCACTCTTGAGATTTAGAATGAATTTGATTTGAAAACAAACTATACCACCAATTTTTCACATAGCTTAAAAATTAGACAACTAGAGATTCACATAGATCTCAACCATGCATGAATACTCAAATATGGACTCCTCCTCATTCTAGACATCCAATGGGTCACAAATTGACCCTCACACTCTCACAAAGAAAGTTGAATAGAATTGATTTAAGTTTCATACATTCTATGTCAATTTTTGCTCAACAAATTGAATTTAATCACTCCTATTGGATTCCACCAATTACTCTACTTTTTAAGACTTGGAATGAAATTCAAAATCAAAAAGTTGTGATTTTTCTCACTAAGATATTATGCTTCAAAGAGCTAATACCACTTAGAAAGATTTGATCATCTAGGAGAAGACAAATTCTTCACCTATAACAACACATAATGAGCTTCTAGAACTTGCCCTCTACAAAGGAAGGAACTCTTAGAAAATTGGATCTCTCTCTACACATTTGCCATAGACACCTTAATGACTCTTTTCAGGCCTTACAATCACTAAAACAAATTGAGTAGGGTTGAACAATGTGACTTGGATCTCAACCTCTTTTCTAGAACTCTCAATTTAAGCCAATCTATGTCAAATTCTACAAAAGATTTGCATAGATGCTCTATATGCACTAGAAACTCTCAAGGTTTCACTTGGAGGACAGATCCAATGATGTTTTCTAGCAAATTGATGCTTCTAAACTTGACCCTATCACTCTTGAACAAATCTAGAGTGATGGTACAGTGAATTTCATCCACTCACCTTGCATATCACTCCTTAATCTATGATTTTTGGCAAAATCACTCTCAACTTCAACATGCACTCAAAAAATCAAAGATGATCAATTAATGCACCTAATTCAAACTTTAATTTTAACTTTTTGGCTGATCTAATCCAAAAACTAATCAAGGGATTAGATTTACTATAGAAAATGCTTGATTTTGCACCAAAAATCACTCAAATTGGGTATGTGAGTCAAATTCTACAAATTTTTGAAATTTCTCAATCAAAACAGGATCTGTACGGCCTCACACGTGTGAAAATGGTTCCTACAGCCCACAACAAGATCTGGACCAAAAATTTTGAGGATAGCTATCAAATCCAACTCGCTACACAAAATTTGACTAGTTTCCAAAAAACTGCTAATTTTGGCTTTGATTTGGATTAACCCTATCAATTTCAACAAAACCTCTTGTACTAGGCACTGATACCATGTGGAAAAAGTACAAAAAGGACCAAGAGTGGATCCTAATCTGATCCTCAAGAGGGATTGGTTGTCAGATTACTTGATCTATTAATCTACTTCAGATTAAGATCAATCTAGATCAATTCTAGACACAAAATCCTAACAAGAACAATCATTAATTGAAGGTAAGTGTACTTTATGGTTTGACACGTGTGAAACACTGTCTGAGTATGGACTCCAACATGAGAATCAAGTACACATTGATAGAACCTCAAAACAATAAAAAAAAATGTAGACAAATGGAGAGAATCACTCAAAATTGCTTCCAAAACCAAGATTGGTGTCTCACACTGATTATGGCCAAATGTGGCTCTATATATACAATAAGTGGGAGCTCGTGGTACTAATCATTCCTTTGATCCCACATGTGTGAAGGTGCTTTGTCATATGATGATTCATCATGCAAAACTGACACTTGGACAAAACTTTCTATTTTGAGCACTTTTGGTCCATTTCCTTCTATATGGAGATCCACTTGAAAATCTTCTAGAAGTCAAAATTCGTCTACTTTAGCTTATTCCACACATGTGAGCTGTCCTCTACACATGGGATGTGACACCTAACCAAAGGATGTGGCTCATGCAAGCAATAGATTGATGCCATGTGTCATATGTCTAGAAAACTAGTTTTTGGCCTTTTTAGCCACTTGAACTTGAATTAACTCATATGTACAACCTATATGATTATGGTACATGACAAGTACACTATTTTCACACGTGGGAACAGGCTCCACACATGTGTGCTTATCTATATACAAAATTTTTGGCCTCTACCAAGCTTATTTTTGCATTTTTCACAAGGATTGACTTTGTCGGTCCAATCAAACCTATTACCCGACATAGGAAATGTCGTTATATTCTAGTTGCCACGGATTATGCTACCAAGAACGTTGAAGCAGAGACGACGAAACGAAACGATGCGAAAACTGTCGCGACGTTCTTATTCAAAAGTATAATCACAAGATATGGTTGTCCACTTGTATTTGTAAGTGACCGAGGAACACATTTTCTAAATGATACGATACGGTTGCTAACAACCTATTTCCTGATCAAACACAGAAAAACTACACTGTATAATCCAAAAGCAAACGGGTTGACAGAAAGAGTTAATGGAATTTTATGCAAGATCCTGACTAAAATTACTATTGCACATGCAACGGATTGGGATCAGAAACTACCATCAGTTCTCTGGGTTTATCGCAACACAGAGAAAATCACGACGAAACAGACACCATATTTCCTTACATATGGTATGCATCCTATCTTGCCAATTGAATTCGAGGTGAAAACCTTTCGTATTCAAGCTCAACGAACAGATGCAGGATTTATAAATGAAAAGTTGACTAATATTGAAGAACTAGCTGAAGTTCGAGAGACTTCACAAAAACTAACGGAGGAAATTCAGAAACAAAGAAAGAAGAAATATGACAGTCATATAAAAAAATGTGATCTTAAAGTTGATCATTATGCTCTGATATATGACAGTCGCCATCAAAAGTTCCCTGGAAAACTCCATATGCGATGGCTTGGACCGTATAAAGTCATAGAGGTGTTTGACAATGGTTCTGTGCAACTTCAATCACTTGAAGACGAATTATTACTGACACGTATTAACGGGTCCAGACTGAAGAAATACTACCTTTGACCAGAATTTTTTTTTATTTATTCTTATTATTTTCTAGTATTTCTCTGAAAATAATCGCGAATTTTCTTTTATCTCGTCTAATTTTTTTTTTTTGCGACATTTAGTTTTTTTAATTTTTTTTTCGAGAGATTTTTGTGAATTTTTGTTGACTTCTCTCAATCTTTCAATATCATTTTGAAAGTATTTTCGATATTTTTTTGAGAATTTTTTTTCTTTCGCGACACTGAAATTGTTAATCAAATTTTTGTAAATCATTTTCGAGAATTTTTCTAGAACTTTTCTAAGCATTATCTCCAGTTTTTCGAGAAATTTTCTAGTATGTTGCTAAAATTTTCGAGAAATTTTCATAAGTTTCTATACATTTTTTTAAAAGATCCTTCGAGAAAGTTTCGCGAAACTTTCTAGAATATTTTTGCATATTTACGAGAATCTTTTGAGAATCTCTTGACCTATTTTTTGTATCCCTCCATTAAAGATGATGGCCACGTGATCATCATTATTCACGTGTGTGATTTCGATCCATGACTGAGAAAGCCAAGAACCTTGTGGCTGAAGTATATGAGTTCGACAAGTACCACCGTCAACTCACAATGCAGCTTATCACCTCAGAGAGAAAATCACTCGACTCTCTGAAGGAGTCCTTTGAGAAGATCGATTCGCTCAAATCAGACAACACGAAGCTGATCGAACAACATCGTTCCCTTGAAACACAGCTTTAGACTTTAATAAAGGAAACTGATTCTTTGAAGCAGACCAATAAGGTGATTCAAGCCAAATCTGACAATTTTCAGACTCAAAACAATTTTTTGAAGCAGCAACTTTTGGCTACAAACCAACATAATGTCGCGCTCCAGAAACATCTACAGGAGGAGCGAATGACAAGATTAAAGACAGAAGTTGCTTTGTCTCTGAGCACCACCGCCAGGTCAATCATTGTCGATCTCACGAAGCTGAACCAACTCCAAGGCCAGGTGCTCGATAATTTTCGAGTCGAGTTCTTACAACCGCTCGAGGATGCGAAGGCTCTTGTCGAGGAAGAGTTGGCGGAGCTGAAGGACGACTGGAAGCGACCGTGGGAGAAGAACGACTTTCTATGGTTATGGGCTTAGCTCACTATCGAGCAAAAATGATGTCTCTGCTGGGGCATAATCCAGGGTAAATTCCAAGTTGTACCTTTCAGATCGATAGAGTTATACATAGGCTCTTCGACTATGTATGCTCTCGAATATATCCGAATCAAAGAACTTCAATTTTTGCGAAACGAAGATAATAAGCAACATTTTTGGAAGCGGAAGGCGCAGTTTCAGCTGTACAAACCACAAGCCGTTGCAGATTTAGGCACATTCGACGATGCAGGTCTGCTAATAAATATCAATATGGCTTATCCGGAATTATTCAGTCTATATTTGGATTGGGAGCGAAACCTTGCAGAATATTTTGCGGAGATTTGCCATAATTTGCAAGATAGAAGGAAGTCATTTCGTTATAAGCAATTTTGTACATATATATTTTGGCAGTTTGGTACCTTTGCAGCGAAGACATTATTTTTTGTTCAGAAACTTTATGTTAAAAGCAATTTTATTAGATTTTCAGTTCGTTACTGTAAAGAAATCATTCTACGAAGTGATTCAGATGAAGATACCAACTTAACCCAGGAGCTGTTCGATGGAACATTACTCTTGGTTAAGTTAGAAGAATTCGGCAACTTACCAATTGGCTGCTATACCAAATTAAAAGAAGACTTGCTCTTGATCGAAGCTCAACAGAATTTGGAGCTTGCTCAGAAGTTATATGAAGAACTGAATCATTTTTGAAAATTCATTCGTGTCTTTGTCGTAGTGATGTTTCTATGGGATGCTGACTTTTTGAAGTTTGAAGATGTTTTGAAGTTTGAAGATGTTTTGAAGTTTGATTCCAATTTTCATCAGCAATTCAAAGATCAACTCAAAACAACCTATTCAATTAAAAGAAACAGCAAGACATATATTCTCTAAGATGAAGAAATATCCAAAGGATGAAATACACGAAGAAATATCTTTTCGCCTCAACGAAAATCTGACGAACAAGAATGTTTCTCGAATACTCCTCGAGATAAAGATGATATGTTCACGAGGACGTTTCACATTTGAGGAAGGGGATATGTGATGCCATGAAAATGTTAAAAATTAAAATATCAACATAAATATGGCATGATATACTCGAAAATGAAGATATGACCTGGATAAGTATAAATCATGAAGAGGCCTAAGTCATTTTTTGGGAATATATCTCCTAAGTACTTGCCTTGTAATTAAGGACAAGACCTTTGAAAGGAAAAGACATTGTCTTGGACAACCTTTACTAGGTTGTCCATATTGAAATGACTAGATACGAAAAGACATGATAAACTAGAGTAACTTTAACTCATAGTTAAGTATACCTCCAATGGTATAGGTGAACATATTTTCAGTCTAATCGTTAACTAGACCCTTTCACGGGAGCGACACACTTGTTGTATTAGAGGTGTGTTTGTTCGCCCCGTAGAACATATATTGATCTCACACTTCAGTCTCGATCATCGAGAGAGAAGAGTTTATGCTTATGTAAGAGATTGAAGAAGTGAATAGAGTTCTGTGAATTATTCTCCCTTATCTCTGTTCTCCGCACTGTTGAGTGTGAGTGATCTGGAGTCTGCTAACAATCTCTAATGCATTTCATAAATGTCTTTCTGATCAGACAGACGCTCTAGTGCATTATAGCCGTTTGCTGAGTTTCCGTAAAGCATGCTCTAAAGAACTGTCTTTAAACTATCTTATTCATCTGTCGCGAATACTTACTTTTTGGCACTCGAATAACTACTATCTTTGGTATAGTCTAGCATGATCATTGAATAAAGTTGTATGTATACATATGAGATGACAGTCCATGCCTGAAGAATTAAGTCTTTGATCTGTCTTCCTGATTGGCATTGACATAAGCTTCTAACATATTCTAAAACTCTTCGTGTTCTTTAACCATTAGGTTGGACTTTAGTTGTTGAGGACTTCTATCTAGAAACGAATAGTTCGCGAATGCGATCAATTAATTGTCTGCACAGTCGCGAATACATCGAACAATTCTCGATTCTCTGTTGACACCTTAATCAGCCAGAGTGTAGTACCGTTGTACTACTCTGATAACATCTCATTTGTAGAACACGCTTCATCTAATTCGATAGAGGCCAGATTCTAAATTTATTAACTCTACCCATCCCAAATATAAGTAATACTGGTTACTTTTTAATGTCTGTCGACAACCAGAATAACACTCGAAACCACTTGCCATAATTGTACCAAAAACATAACTTTCTAATGTCCTTTGTGAGAACGACATTATTTACTATAAAATCTATATTAACTCTGTTGGTATAGTACGACAAATAACAACAATGCACAATAGAACAAAAATAGTAGTGTAGACACAAAATGCGCTCTAAATTATCAAAACTGAGTACGCTAGATCTACTAAGTTCTGTTTTGACATTTGTTGAATACAACTTGAATTTAAATGGCCTAATCTGTGATGCCACAGCATATCATTTGAATCAGTAGTAGTAAAAAGAGCTTGACTACTTGTAGAATAAGAGTGACTGAGTTTGTACAAATTGCCACACCTTCTACTAAAAGCAACAACTTTCCTAGATTCGTCAAGAATAGTGCAGCCCTGTCTATCGAATTTGACTCTCTGACTTGAATTTGTGATTCTTCTAACTGAGAGCAGGCTTTTGGTCAAATTTGGAATGTGAAGAACACTGGACAAAAACATTACGTCACCTTTCTAGAATTTGATCCTGACTGTTCCTTCACCCTTGATAGTATGAGTTTAGTTGTCTCCAAGTTGCACAACTCTAGAATGGGTGTATGACTTGTAGTTATGGAACCAGTCTCGATGGTGAGTTCAAATACCAGGAATCAATATCTTGTTGTTCTTTGACTTTGGTCAAGAAGGCAACTTCATCTTCCTCTTCATGCTGGATCGAGTAATTGGTTGAGGCAGCAGTTGCTTGTTGTTAGGACTGCATCTTCTTTTCATTGTTGTACTTGAGTGTCCTGCAGTCCTTGATGAGATGACCAGTCCTCTTATAGTATTTGCAGAACAGGTTCTGTTGAGGCTGGAATGATGAAGTGTTCAAATTTGATCCTGAGGAAAAATTTGAATTCGAATTCGCCCTGAGCCAAAATTCGACCCTGAGTCAAAATTTGACCCAGATTGCTTGTTGCTCTTTGTGTCAGAAAAATCTGACTTTAGAGATCTCTTCTGATTTTTCTAATTTTTGTTTGTGTATAGAGCTTGAGGATCCAATCCTGAGCCTGAGGAGGATGCATTTCTTCTTATCTCCTCTTGTAATAGCATCAAAATGACCTTAGATAAAGTTAGTGTTGCTGGGTCGAAATAGCCATGACCCATGTTTCATAGGCATCAGGGAGACTCGATAAAAGAGTCATCACTGCATCTAAATCTTCAATGTTCGACCCTATTGCAGTCATATGCTCCATAAGATTTTTGAATGTATTGAGATGGTTGGAAATAGTGTCTGCATCAGACATTCTGAGTGTGAAGAATTTCTTCCTCAAATGTAGTTTGGAAGTGACATCTCTGATGTCATAGAGTGTTGTTAGGATGTCCCAGACATCCTTAGCAGTCTGTGCAAATCGGATATGACTGATCTGGGAGTCTTTGATATTCAGAGTGATTAAGGCAAATGCCTTGCCATCTCGTTGTCTCCATTTCATGATGCTAGCTGCATCAGCCTCTGGCTATCAATCAGAGAAGAACTAGAAGTAGAATCCATTCTGGTGTAGTAATGATATCGTTGGTAGAAACAACAATAACGAGATACTGTTGGCTGCGCACTTACTGAGATGAAGTCTTGGTAGAAACAAGACTGAATCCACAATGGAAATGCAAATTACTGAGCCACCTGCTCTGATACCATGTCGTAAATCGGTGGATTCAAAGATGATTCAAAGGTGGTGTAGTGGATCAGAAGTGCAGCAGTTACCAGCAAAGCAAAGCTCAAGATGGATCAAATAACGACAATGTGCAATAGAACAAAAATAGTCTTGTAGACACAAAATACACTCTGATAATAATCAAAATTGAGTCAATGCTTGAAGCTGGGCACAAATCAGTGAGCGCAATCAGTCTTCAGCTTAGTTCGTTGATGATTGCTCTCAAACTTAAAAACTGAACTTAACTATCTACAACATAATGCTTGCAGGATGATAACCTGATCAGAGCACTGACTCCAGTAGATCTTCCTTGATGATTGATGATTGGAGGTCAGATAATCAGTACATTGAAAGTTGACATTAATCTACTTGATTAACTACATTTGTCCTGCAGTAGCCGCCATTTTACAGTGAATGTTTGTACAGAGGAGGTAGGTGGACTATCAACGTCAGGACGCGGGTCGGAGTTCTGACGGTATCGAATTTTACAAAGACTCGAAAAATATACAATGACTCAAAAAATTACGATTTTTTAAAGTCGATACGGTATCGGAAAATTCTAACTTTTGGATATCGAAAAATCTCGGATTTTTCGAGTCGATAGAATATCAAAAAAATTTGAGTTGACAGTGTCAAAATATACAAAGGGTCGAAAATTGCATAGTGAACCAGGGGCCGAAGAAGTTAGACCCGATTCGATCCAATCCAGGGTCGAAGACGCCCGGATATTTTTCGCCTCGATCCGATCCGATCCAGGGTCGGAAAATTTCTCTTTGATGGGATTGACATTGGGTCGAAAAAATTCGATCCTGAATTTTTCGATCTTCAAGTAGAAAATCGAGCCTCCTCTGTTTTTGTAGTTTTTCGACAGGTTTTTCAGGATGCTCATTACCTAATGGAATTGGGCTTGAGCATAGAATTCCAACAAGGAGTTGTCTCCTTGGTTTGAAAATGTATACAATGTTTCCTCATATTCCAAAAACAAGCAAATATAAAAATAGTACATTTAACACTCTAGCAAGTTCAACCAATATAAGTGTAGCAACTGGCTATAAGCTGACGATGCCCTACCTAATTGATCCTAGCAAACAATCATGAAGCACTATCTTAGCATGAGGCTTCTCCATGACTGCAATAATGGAATTCAGTAAATTGGTTTCTGCAACACCAGAGACTAACATGGAAGAGATGATGATTGATTTCAAGCATAAGGTTGGCTTACTTCAGCTAAGATATTCAAAGGAAGGGTTTTTTACATGGGCTAGTTTAGGGATTTTGTTGCAAATCTAGTTGAATGTGACCTTTACCAAATGACTTCTTCAACGAATGTTGAAAGCAACCAATAGATACTTCAAAAACTCAATATTGCAATTCGAAGTGGTTTTCTTATGATAACTAGCTGAGTGGCTCTTTTGTGGTGAAATATTGAAATAATTGCACATTGCCCCATGGTTGTAATTGCAACACTTGACAAATCCATTCTTGATTGATTGGCACTCTAGAATCAAATGATTAAAAAATAGCTTCCACAATAATAAAAACACGACTTGAAATCTATGTGCATGGCTACCATAGATTAGAGAGCTTCATAGCTACCTCAACGGAAGCCATCAGGCTGTACACTCTCCACAACCAACTAGACAATAGCTTGACTTCTTGAAGAGACGAATATCAGAGAGTTTAAAAAAGGCATTCAAAATGGAAATTCTCGAGCAAGGTTACTCTTTCCATCACTTGCATTATGGTTACAACCATTGTTGGTCGTGTATTAGTTTTTCTTCGATTCTAATCTTGGTTCTAGAGACGCTAACCGACAGGTATTCTTTTTTTCAAGAACCAATGGGTATGCTCCTTTGTACCATCCAACCACTATTGAGAACAGTCGGGTCCCTTTAAGCCCTAAATTGAGGTTAAGAAATTGATCGTCTTCTTGATGGGAGTACAACCCGAGTAACAACTGACCCTATAGAGAATCTAGAAAAATTAAAATTTTCTTCCAAGAGAGTAACTAATAATTGATCAATGAGGACAATAAATGTGAGCTAAACTGTGTTTTTTTAAAGTTGAAGTGTGGTTTTTGTGTACAATTAAATCCTTATAGGCATTGGGGAGTTTGGAAATTTTATGAGTAAATGATAAAGAAATGTTCAAATAATGTGCACTTAGACTTTTTTACACAACTTCCATATGCATTTTTTGATAAAATATTGGGCATATATGTGGGGGAATGTTGACGGTTTGTGCAATGAGAAATTTTGAGTGATTTCTAGATAAGGAATTCTTCATTTGAGAGTGAAACAAGATGAAATTTTTGTGCAGAATAGATGTAGGCCGAATTGTTTAAAGTTTTTTGTTTCCTTAAACATTCAGCTTCAAAAAAAGATCTCTACCCACTGCTGTCACTCTTCCACATGCAAAAAACACAGAAAAATTGCCACGTAGCTGCTTTGGTATGAAAGCCAAAGCCCTCACTTTTTGGAGAGAGAGAGCGAGAGAGGGGGGGGGGGGGGGGGGGGGGGCGGGGTTTGGTGCAAGCAAAAACAAGTGGGTTAATAAATCTATGGGTCATGGTGAGCCTTACCATTAGACGAAGGTCCTAATAACACAAATGGTGCTTAGAATTTCAATAAGATCTACAACGCAACATTATTTGGAAAAATGGCATAGAACATGTTGCTTTGCCGATTGTGCATGAAGCACTTCCACAAAGTCTATGATTTTTTATAGAGGATCTAGTCTCAACATCATAGTTGAATCTTTTATTGAAGCTATGGGAATACACTATTATAAAGCCAACAATGTTCACAATCTAGCTAGTGGATCAATTACGTTTCAAGGCACTCAGCGATGAAAACCTATACATATCAGAATCATTGAAGTTCAATTTTGCGTCGATTTTTGGGTTGTGAGCTGACTGGGTTTGGCACACTTATACAAGGTCTTGTTGGGAAGGCCATGACTAAGAGAGTCGAAGACACTACGTAATTAGACCTTAAAAACTATACCCCTAGGCCTCTTCTAATAACAAGTTTATCTAGTACCCCAAGATTATTCTTAAATACTAGGTAAAGTCTCAAACATGGGCTACTCAGCTCGCTGACCAGTAAGAGATGGTGAGAATATTCGCAATCATTGTTCACTCAGATGATGGATATGGGAATAAACAAAAGTGGAAACATGTTATTGCCAAGAATGAAACACAAATAAATATAATCAAATGAACTAAGTCAGTGGTCATAAAGAAATGTCTAAATTTTATAGTTATCTTTGGACTAATATTTTTTGTACTTGACCCATAAAAGTTCAGTAGATGGTGAGGATGTAACAGTGAAGAAGTTGAAAGTAGTGTAAGCTGCCCTACTTATATTGTGAACATTGAATGGCTACTTCTACAGCCATTAGATAGAATTTGTCAAGATAAACTCATTTCCAACTATCATGTGTTCTGTCTCATATGAACATCAGGTGTATACTTGTGGTATGTTGATCCAACAAGGCTAATAGAGCCCAAGTGTGTTAGGCCGATCATAGAGAGAGATAATTATATTGCTACAATCAAGAAATCAATACATATGATATTAATTATTTCTCGTCGCAAGAGACTGTGTCATTCAAAGTGTTCTTTATGCATATAAAACCAGAAGCTCACGTTTCAAAATAGGCAGAGTATGTGTGGTTGAGAGCTTTATACTAGTATAAAAACAAGTTATTTGCCTTTGATATTGAACCCGTCATCTACACAAACACGTTTTGTCCATGCAAGTGCCAAGGTCAAATAATCTCATCGCACAATCCAACTAGCACAGGATTGCTCCCATCAAATGCATGTTGTTACTAAACTTTTTCAAAAAAGTGAATGCTACAAGATGTCATGAGACTAAGTGCATCACTGAATAGTTGGCATTCTAAGTTCCTGAACAGATTAGATAACCCAGCAATAATAGCCACACTTGTTCGATTGTTTTTTTCAAATGCATCGAGAAAATTGGCAAGATTAAAGTGCCATATTGCTTTCTTGATGTCTATCCTAACTGTCAGTTCCTGTAGATTTAGGTCACAAGTGAATAGAAACTATCCTCCATCAATTACTCAAGATAGGGATAGCCTTGCAAGAGTCAGAGCAAGTACTTTCACTCCACCGACAATGTCCTCTTCTGATGCATATTCATCTAGCCTGTGGCTGTAGCCTGACAATAACAGAAGACGCAAAATGTGTGATTGAAACAGATAAGAAGTTTATGCACATAAACATAGTTATAAAAGAAAAGAGCTAAGGTAATTTCAGCTCTCATGCTCTAGACGTTTGTATGGAAAATATAGGTTAAGTGAAAGATGAAACTCACAAGATCAGTATTATAAGACCAATTACTCTTATAGTGAGTCAACCATCAGTAGGCTTTCAAAACACCTCTATATTTTCCTTTCAGACTCAAAGGTGAGATGCGATAGCTTCAGCAACAACAGCTACAGGAAGATACTAAACAGAGTTTTCAGAAAATCCATGAACAGAATTTCTGCAAACAGTAGGTTCACATTTGGCCAATCAATGTAACGTTCCTTAGACTGCCCATGGTTTTTAATGTCCAAAACTAGAATTTTTTTAAGTAAATCCTGGAAAAGTAGTCATCACAATCAAACTGTCAAAAGATTCAAATTCTTTCATGCTGGCAGCTGGAGAACCTACATGCAGTTGCATACATAATCTCTCTGGTATTCACTAGGATTAAGATACATAAATATTCAGAATATTCAATAATACTATTCATTATACACATAATCCATCTTTCCCAGGAAGAAGTAACTATACCTCAGGTAGAAATAGCTGTATTTCTCTACTGAGAAATAAGAAGACAAAAAAAAAGTGCGTCTTGTAGCTAATCATAATCTCGTCTATGTCTTTACTGTCTCATTCTCTGCAATAATAATTTATACTGTGATTTTCTTGTGTTTTTGCTCAACTTGAGAATCTCAGGCCTCATCCTTGTTTCTCAGGTATGGCGTACGATCTGCTCTCTTTATTGAATGCACCAAGGAAAAGAACTGATTAACATGCAGATAAGAAGGCTACAGGGAAAAAGTCCTTGGCAGGACTGTTTTCATCTCTAATCACAACACCCATAAAGGTCAGGCAGCCACTTTCCACGCCAAAAAACAATTAGCAAATGAACTCGTCACTGAAGACACCAGGCTACCCAACTATAAACACCAGTTGGATTGAAAATCTGGGGACTAGAAGACAGGTAGATGGAGATACAAGAAGAAATGCCCATTATTTTTCAAGGGCAAATGGGAAGCTTTCCTAGGACGGTTTGAGGACATGCAAGAGCAACTACAGGTGCTACTAAACAAAAGGCTCTGATTTCCCAAATGAATCAACAACTAGCAATTGCAGTGCAGGATATGGAAGAGATACAAACAGATTTGATGAAGCTGACGGTGGAGAAGGAAACAAAAGACAAAACAGAAGTGATCAGTAAGAAAGGAAAGAAAGGATAACTAGGGCCTTAAAAAGAAGTACGGGAGACATAACAGCAGGGATTAAACATGAAAATATCAGAATCAAGCAAGATCATCAAGAGGACAACCCACATGTTGACTGTTCATTCACAAACACAATGTGCTTACCAAAACAGTTTAAGCAGATGCAAGAGCAACTACAAGTGCTACTGATGAAAAGGCTCTAATTTCCCAAATGAATCCACAACTAGCCATTGCAGCACAGGATATGGAAGAGATACAAACAGAGTTGAAAGAGCTAATGTTGGAGAAGGAAACAAAAGAAAAAACAGAAGTGGCCAGTAAGGGAAGTAATAGAGCATCCTCAATAGAAAGATAAAACGTATACAATACTTCCTCACACAAAGTAATTGACCCCTCAAATACTTTCTCACACAAAGTACTTGACACTATCTTTTCCATGGAATCTCCTGCCTCTATCTCTCACATAGATTCACTTGCCCCAAACAACTTTCCAACTTAGAAAGCATCTCATCATAACATCTATTTATCCTAACACTATGTCATATGCAAACTTCCCAACTAGTGTACGTCCATCTTCCTCGAAGGAACCTACTTCACTTAAGAAGACTTCATATTGATTTTCTAAGGCTGATCAATAACTGCCAATTATAGAAAGGAACCCTGTTGTCTTTCTTGATGCTAAACAGCAATTTGTACTATTGATTTTCAACAGCTAATCAACAACTTCAGCTTCCAAACCTTATTGGAAACAACAAAATCTACCACATAACGCTTACTTTTGATGAACAGGTTCTAAGAGGTGGTCCCTTCCTATACATACCTGGGGATCCTTTTCACGGTTCCTATGTTTAGCATGAGACTGGCTGCTACCACTCGATTGGGGAAGGGACATGCCTCCCTTGTTCAGCTAGAGCGATTTTGTTTCCGGAAGTCCATCCAATATGCTCGCAGTAAGTGCCGCCTCTTTGATACCATTGTCACCCCTACGGCTCTATATGCGGCAGAGGCCTGGTGTACAGGTCTCCCCCCTCATACTAGGCCAGTCTTTCACGATTACAGGCCACCATGCTAGCTCGGTTGATTCGAGCGAAGCCTTCTGTTCCACATGAGATTCTCCTGGCCGAGTTTGATTACTTCCATCTTTACTAGACGGAGATCGCGTGATATAGTGCCTGCGGATGATGCTGACGACGACGACGAGGATAGCCGATTACATGCTCATAGAGATCAGAGACAATGTACTTCCCATCATCACGTCACTTCCAGGATTACCAGACATTCTACACACACACAGAGACGTACTACTACACATGCACATGCTCATGCTCATGCTCATAGACGACGCCAACAGGCTCCAGTGCTTTCTCATGTTGCGGCTCGCATGACATCTTTCTACAGCATCAGCACAGTCTTGACATCTAGACATTTTATGCGCTCCCATGGATATCACATACTTGACATGTACTTCATTAGTTATATGCCTTTTGGCATGGAAAATACATTAATAAAGCTTTCTCTCTCTCTCTCTCTCTCTCTCTCTCTCTCTCTCTCTCTCTCTCTCTCTCTCTCTCTCTCTCTCTCTCTCTCTCCATGCACACAAATGAGTATGTCCATAGAATCACTTATCTGTCTCAGTCATCCAAAACCGAATTAAACTTCATATATATGTAACCGTGTTAGACAAAGGACAGCCAAACTCCAAGTGGACTCATTCTGGACAATACAAATCAAATTTGAACTGTTGCAAAAAAAAAGTAGGCAATTCTATAACTTGACCAGGCTTATATAAACTCAACCAACCTCTGTAACAGGGTACAAATATCATGGCCATAGGTGTGATCCTGCAGAATCATTGAACCACAGATTCTGAAGTTAATAACTCATACATAACATCACAAGGAATTCAAAAAAATTGACAAGTTACCAGAAAACAAGAATAAGATTCCTCAATCATCAAGGTAAGCAATCACATGAAACCTCGTCTGTAGTTTGTCACAGTTAAGTATTTGTCAAAGAATCGATGCATCTTTCATACATGTGTGCTTTCTAACATTTGTGTGTATCAAGCATCTCTTTCATGAAATATTAGTTTAAGTTTATTCTTCCACATCCATGAGGTTAACAAGCAATCTCAATTTTCAAGCACAGAGAACTTGAGATTGATTCTTTGTTTTAGTACTTTCTACACATGTACTAACAGAAACGACCCAACATCAATCGGACATCTTCAGGGAGCACAATACGCAAGACGGGAAAGGATAGACAACAGAAAGCAGCCAGCATTTGATGACAAGTGTAATGGAACTCCAAAAATGTTTGTAGAGCAGCAGTTTTTACTATATATTACCAGGAGCTCAATCTCTATGGTTCTAACTTCTCACTATTCTGAAGCACTTAAAAGTTTACTAGCTCAATGTCAATAGCTTAAATATACAACAGGAATTTATCATTTCATTCCTCCTTGCAAACTCGCCCCCAACCTGTCTGTAGATGGTTACACACAAACTCTATGCATGTGCAGAAGGATAGGTCCTAGACAATTTCACCTTGCCATGAATAATGAGTCATGATAAGCCCTACTGATCATCAGCTTATGCTGGAGTCCCAATTGCTGTGCTGCAAGTACTGCTGCTTCAACCACCTCCTCCCCACTGTGTGCTGGTGGATCCTGGTTCACAATTATGAAATTTTCCAGCTGAACGCGGCGATTGATAGCAATCTTTGATGCAGATTGCTGAACTTTCTCAACAACCATATCTCTTCTCTTTTCATCAATGTCTCGAATGTCTACAAATGGTGAAAAAAAACTGTCACATTGATTGGATTCATATCTACTGAAAACTGTTGTGCTTTTGATAATTTCTCAGGTAGGATGCAAGCTCAAATTAGAAGCATTTTGCTTCTCTAAACTTTACCTTGCGAGTCAAAGAAGAGATCCATCAAAAACTAACAGGATCTACAAAAGTTCATCACAATTTACGAGGATGGCACCCCAACATAACAAAAGAAGATTGCAATCTTGAACCTATGCAGTCCACACAACCGGTTCCCGTTCCATCACGCATGGCACAAACTATATGCAATGACATTTTTTCTCTGTCATCAGTTACCAAGAGTGGTTGCAGGTTATATGCATAAAGACATGTCATATTAGCTTTCATGCTTCAATATATAGGCCAAAATGCTGAGTAACTATAGCTTCTCCAAAGGTAATAGGTAGACTCTATGCGATCAGGCTAGCAGTAAAGAAGAAAATCTAATTATAGATGAACCTAGCTTGGACACAAGAACCACCCCATCACTATTATGTATGGCAATATCAGACGAGAATTAAATCTCACACGCTGGTTGATTCATCATATATGAATGAAGCACCCACTATGCTAAAGCTGCCGTTTTCCATCAAAAATAACAATGTAGATAAAGCCTTAGTCAAACAGCCATGTCAACTTTTAGAATTAAAAGGTTGCACCATCATTGCTGCAGTTGGTGTCTGGTTCAATAGCAGATAAAAAATGTAAATCCATATCATCTTTTTCTGTACCATGTAGTACATGTAAAAGATGAAATCGTCGAGGAAGAGGCATCGAAAATATAAAACCATAAGATTTTAGACTTGTATTAAAAATCCTAAAGGAACAAGCTCAGTTTCATTTGCTGCTACTCAGAGAAGGCTGTTGGGAGCGGGAGCACCAATAGCACCAACAATTGCTCAAAAGAAAGAAGAATACTTCAGGAGCTCATAGCCTTTGCACTGGAAGATAGCAGCTCTAGGACTGTAGGACCAAAGAAGACTATTCCAACTTCCATACATTTTCTTTTTTAATTTGAAATATTGATAATACTTTCAGGTAGACTCACGATTTGTCACAAGGATTTGCTATCACTCATTATTTTCACTGATTGTCAACAATATTATTGCTCCCAATTTTGAGGTGATGAACATATTTCTTTGCAGTTCCTACATATATTTATGATTGAAGTACAAACAAGGTTTTTCTCATTTTAAAACATTTAAGCACATGCTCTCACTTTAGCAAGCCACCTCCATTGATATACGAGTCTTGTGACCATGTTCACCGAGGATGGTTTTGACCATATTAGAAGGGCTCTTGAACTGCCTTATCTTTAGCAAGATTGGAGCTCACTTATTCTAAGTTATTTTATTTCTAGCTCTGGGTTCCATCTAAAAGCATAAAAATTCAAACTGTAACTTTAAACAGAAAAAATTCGACTAAACATCTCTGCACACATGTAATGCTCAAATTCTACAGAAGGATGGAAAGATAAATAACAGAAAGCACTAAATGCAATTCTATGACATTCGGTAAATGGATGTATTCTAACCAAAGAGCTATTAATTATGCATCAAGTAGTGTGTGCCACAGAGGGTGCAGCTACATGTGCAAAAACTTTACCCCATGTTGCATCTAGAGATTAGACCAAAGAAGAAGTACTCACCTATCTCCAGATGTGCTTCGCGTGGAATACTATTTATGGCTCCTGGATGCAGCTCCAGAACTCCTGTAAGCATCAAAATTTGAAAATTGATAAAGTAACTGAATGGTCTTATAAATACAATCTTTGGCACTTTTTTCACGTTAAGAGTGACTACTTTTTGTGGTGCCATTTTTTATTGCAAAAAATTACGTTTTGCTGAATTTCAAAAATGAGGAGAGTCAACATTAGAAATGCTTTGCTCAATTTGCTGGGGCCAATTTGATGGCTTTATCTTGTATGGGACAATAACACAAGCCATCCAGCTTAATCTGGAATATCAAATTACTCAGATTTCAATAAATCATAGAATTAATGAACCATCAGCGGTTCACCACGGTTCTGAGAACCATACAGTGAACTGCACGGTTCTTAAAATTTTTTGCCCAGAACCGTGGTGAACCGTATTGATTAATTAATTAATTATATTTTTAGTTTCCCCCCCAAAAATAACCCAAAAATACGCAAAAAAAAGGCCAAAAAAATCTGTGGAAGTCTGTGAATTCTGTGAAATCATCTGTAAAATCTGTCAATCATCTGTGAAATCATCTGTATCATCAATTCATCTGTCAAATCATCTGTACATCATGTGAAATCTGTCAAATCTGTCAAATCAGTGATGATTTCAGATGATTTCAGATGATTTCACATCTGTCAAATCATCTGTATCATCTGTCAAATCATTTGTACAGTGTACATCATGTGAAATCTGTCAAATCTGTGTCATCTGTGAAATCTGTGTCATCTGTGAAATTTGGTATTCACAGATTTCACAGGTGATTTGGTAATTAATTGATTATTTATTTATTTAATTAATTAAATAGAGGAACCGTACCACGGTTCAAGGAACCGTGGTACGGTTCCTCCCACAGTTCCCAGAACCCACGGTTCTCAGAACCCACGTTCTCAGAACCGTGGGTTCTATGCAATAAATTAAACATGAGCATCAGAATGGAATTGAAAAGTTTTCTATGTGAATATTTAAGCAGTGGAAAATATTAAATGCAAAAGCACAGATTCACCAACTAGAAACGAAGGCCAGCCTCATAGACATTTACATCTAAGTAATGGATACCTTGTGACTATTATGCCCCTTTTTTGAACATATTAAAAAGCTTTTCCAAACGTAGGTGCTGCTCTTTCCACCCTACGCAGAATTTTTTCCATCCAAAAATCTTTTAAATGGGTATTAGGTGGCCTTATAACAAGTTTATAAAGCTCATAACTATTTAGATACATTTCAGAAAAATCCAAAACATGCATGGCAAAAGTCATTTCCCACATTGGGTGCCTTTATTTTCCTATGTAAAATGAGGTAATGCACTTCCTAGTTTTTCTCTCTATAGTGAATGCTTACTTTTTTTTGACAAGTAGACATGCCCTAGGCGTGTATTTATAAAAACACCGTTAGAACCTAATTGCATGTTGCTAAGCACCTCATTAGCATGCTGCTAAGCACCTCACCGCATATTAACGTTTGCACACAAGGTAACTAAGATTGATACATCTCCAAGTAATGTGATATAAAAATACTGATATTTCCACAAAGCTAAGTAAGATTCATAAACTCCAAACAAGTTGATCTAAGATATCCTGATAAGCTTTGTCGTGTGGGCTCTAGATACATTCAAATAGTTGAAAAATGAAGAAAAAAATTTAAAAGAATAAAAAATAGAAAAAAAAACATATTTCAATGCTCAAAGTCACCTAAGAGCGACAACTCAATTTTTACTAAATCGCCACCATGGCTTAATGTTGTTGGAGCAAAGTTAGAAACACGTGCATATATACAAATAATTATACGATTCCATTTACAACGATGGCTAATTCACCAAAATCTCCAGAAATCAGACAAGGAAAATATCCAAAAATTGACCAATGAGGGTTAGGATGATAATCACAAAGTAGCGATCTTGCTTGCTTTTACTTTCCCTTTCCAAATAGTGACATTGGCTATAGATTTACAAGCATCATAGCAAGACACATAGTTAGTTGCACAAGTTGCTCCTAATCAAGAACTAAAATATCGACCAAGAAGTCCATACTATATGATCATTCACTAGCCGCATAATTGAATAATTAATACTAGAAATACAAGAGAAATATCCTGAGAAAGGAAGGCTTTTCTTACTTTTTCAGTCTGCTCACAAACCCCACAAGTAATGTATGAAAGGACATCAAATATGCATATATGTATTGAGAACCCACATTATTTTTGTTGTCCCTTGAATCCCATATATCCTTCACAAAAGTGAAGAAGCATATGGTTGCTTGGCCAAGAAAAGTAGCATCCAAATTCTGCTCAGCCTTGATATTGAGGTTCAAAGATCATTCATGCCTGAATAATAAGTGAGGGGTGGCAGACCAACACTACAGGCAATCTGGTTTTTTCATTAAGGTTTTAGTGATATATCTGCCATTTCTACTGTAATTGGCTCAGGTGCTACCATGGGATGCTGCTGATCTCTGTATTCTGCTTGCTTTGGAAGCTCAGATTTCTCTAAGTCTGCTTTCTGGGATGGAGAACCTGAGAAAGTTCCTGAAAGAGCATAATTTGACAAGGTGGGCGAGGCTTGGATGGAAGAGGGTGAAAAGGATGTATTCTGCGGAGCCTCTCGATCAAGGGGAAGGCCCGGAGGGTACTGGACGAAGGTAGAACTTTTCGTCCTTGACCTGATAGTATTCTGCGGTCCGCACTTCCTGACAGAGCGAGCACACGCTACAGAACATCCACTGAGTGCAGTCTGTCATATTTGGTTCGTTACAACACCATGTTTGGGCTGGCAAATCGAATGTCTCTAGCATTTTGATACTCCAATATCCCCCATACATCAGCCCAAAAATGCCAAGAACAATCCCTGCCACTCCAAGACATTTGCGCGCAGTGTTGTTGCCAATATTGACTGCAGCGAGGTTCAGCACAAAGAATGGAGCTGAGCATATAAGCAAGAAGGTCACGATGTGAACATAGCGGTTCCCAAAGCCTAGCCTGTCCATATTCCATCCAAACACACAAACGCAGCAAATAGTAGAAAGAAGTGACGACCCAGGATCGTCTTTGAAGTCAAAAAGACCTCCTCTCCGTTCAGGATTTTCTACCAGCTTTCCTTCTCTTGATGCAAATGAAACCCTTCTTTGCAAAAGCCTCTGCATCTTGGAAACCTCTCCTCCATTCTCACATATATCCAAAGCTAGGGTAGTTTCCTTTGCATCCTCTTCGGCAAAGTCCTTACCCAATGGACTAACAATCTTATAGATGCCAGCAGCAGCAGCACAGCCAATGGTAGAAGAGAGGCAAATTGCAACCCCAATAGCAGGACGCTTGGATCTCTTGTATCCCCAATTCAAGCCCCAAAGCGCATACTGAGAGAAGCAATTCAAGTGTAAGAGCAGCACTACCAGCATCATATGAGTGTTAGAAATTGATGTTTATTTGACACCCCTTAATGATAGTTTGGCCATGCCTGCATGCTATTTTTAGGGGCCATTACTATTTATAGTAAGTCATATTTTAGGGTCATTACTATTTATAGTAAATTCGTTTTTTAGTCATGCATGTAGGAGGGTGCACTACTACTAGAATAGGATTTGCTTTTATCACTTAGAAATTCATCTTGGGTGTTTACCCAAAATAAGTAGTAATTATAGCAATTAGCTTTTTGTCTTTTGCTATTTAATTTAGGCTCATTAGCTTTTATCAATCATTAGAGAAACTATTTAAGAAGACTGGCGCCCCACCACAATCATTCCATTCAATTCAATGAGCTAGAGCAATTGCTCAATTCTCCTATGATCTGAATTCTCTCTATGCTTGGGTTTTGTGTGAGTGCTAGTAGGACTAGTATCCCCATCTAGAATTTGTATCACCTCTGACAATGAGCCCATTCATGAGGCTTGCGAGTTTCATCTTTACAATAAACTTTTCTGAGAGCTATTATGTCGGGAGACTGCCATGTGTACAGCCTATACAAGTGCAAAAATCTTAAAGGGTGAACATAGAGACTGCATATGAGCGTGAGGCCGTTTATAATCTGCTTGCCCGGCACTCGACCGATGGTAAGAGGGCATAACACAGCAGAATTCAGCATACCGACCATGACCATGAACAGAAGTCCTCCTGAAACTACCACGCCAAGAAGTCATAATAGCAACACAAGGTTTTTGGGTTTTTTCAGCAAATTCCAGGCATAAAGCTTAAGCAAATCCCACCTCACCTCTCCAACAATCGGAAGATTAATGCCCTCTCTAAGACAGAGTGAATTAGATATAGGCGGTGAGGGCGTCTTCTCAAAGATCTCTTCTTTGGCGGCTTCTAGACGCTTAAACGTGACTGAAGTTTGGAGAAAAGCCTCCACCGGGTTCAGTAGTTTCGGAGAACCAAACCATCTGTTTCCAAAAAAAATCCTCCTTTTGGTATCGTTGTGGATCCTTCTTGTTGCTCTCGTTCTTGTTGCTCTCATTGATCAACCAATCGTTTTCTGGAAATGGCCGAAGCCAAAACAGGCGGCGACGAGGCATCATTCTGACTTGTTTCATCTGCTGTCATTTTTACTTCAGTACATCAAAAGGAGTACTCACATGTGCTTAACGCCCGCCACTCTTTGGAATTGACATATCTGATAGCAAACATTATTCCCCTAACCTCGAACAACCCCCTCCACATCCACACGTATCTTATGCAGGCTTCTGAATCTCTGCTACTAGTAAGTCATAGTGCAGGCTTGTGAATCTCTGCAGCTAGTGCTAAGATTTTCTTAAGACAACTCTAGTGGCAGAGCAGCGTCTCTAGCTCACCACAACCAGAGGATCGCCCTCGCCCCCAAAATTGCAATTGCAATGACATTATGCATCGATTGCAAAGACTAATTCCAGCAGGAACGAAATGAAACACTATCTGTGATCTCTGGATCGCTCCTGCGACCTCTGGATCACTGCTATCACAATTCAAAATTGCACCATTGACAAAATCCACCAGCCGATCCAACTACATTGATCCCAATAGGATAATCTGCAAACTACGAAAAGACAATGTCATCAGCTGAACCGCCCTCGGCCTCGCGCTCGCTCGCCCACGGGCCACATCTCCAAGCAGCGCGCGATCCCTTGGCTCGTTGGTGCATTGCCGCGTTGGTTCTCCTCGCGTTGCCGCCTCGTCACCATAGACTGTGGCGTGAAACGTGAGAGAGACGAGCTACGTAGCACGAAAGAGAGAGAGAACACGTTTCACGCGTAGCGCGAAAGAGAGAGAGAACACGTTTCACGCGTAGCGGGAGAGAGAGAGAGAATTTCACGCGAGTGAGAGAGAGAGAGAGAGAGCGAGAACGCAACGCCACAGATAGAGAGAGAGAGAGGTTTCACGCAAATGCGTGATAGAGAGATCACGTTTCACACGAGAGAGAGAGAGAGGAAAATGCCACGTCAATTTTTTAAAAATTAATGATGTGGATTTTTGGTTTTGGTTTTTTTAAAATAAAATGATGACGTGAAATTTTCTCCTTTCAAAGAACTTTAAAATGGATATTAGTTGGCCTTATAAAAAGTTGTAAGAAGAGTTGCATCTTGATGTTCCTTAACTTCAAAGTATGCCTAGCTTAATCGATTCTGGGCTGCTCATTTCACTCACATGAGTCTGTCTACAGACGCAATGAAAAAAGCTCTTTTGCTCATAAATTTCAATAGCTATGAGTTCATGCTTGTGAAATTGGTCCCTTTTGGTCAATCAGCAGTAGCATGCTTTAGCTTTTTCCCAATTCAAAATATCAATGAGTGAGTTTACAAAACTGTGATGGCCCTGGCATCTTCCTTGTCCACATGATCGACAGCCATAACCACGCATCATTTTCTTCACTTCTGAATCCTCAATTTAAAATCATATACAAGTTTTTGATTACAAAAAGTTAGTAGCCCCTTCAATCACATAATACAACTGAATATCTACTTACTGATAAGAGCCTGATCTTTTAATCTTTTCTAGTGTCCACATTCCCCCAGGTTTACATGCTAACACAACAGCTTGTCACAAAGAAAGAAATTAGCAACAAAATCCACCAAAAGGCAAGGTCCTGATACATCCTTTTTCTTTATGAATCCAGGTATTGTCAAGTATGGTTGTATCAGAAGTTTAACAAGATATTGTCCCATATTAAGTGCACAGAACTTAGTTTCAAATCTTATGAGTTCAAAATCTCGAATTTTAAAAATGATAGTTAAGCAGTGTCATCGAAATTAGATTAGGAGTGTTATCAATAGATAAGCACTTGGAAGTCATATTAACAACATAAGGCAGCAAAAACTTAAAATCACAGGTCTTCTACTTCAGTTCAGGAGGAGAACCTGTTGTGCCAACTGTGTCAAGAGAACCGGAAGCTAAGACATGCTCTTCAACTGCTAGTGCTAGTTCTGCAGCTGCTAAGCCTGCATCATTTCTGTAAACAAAAACAATAAAAGGAGAATTTTAAACATTTGAATACCCACTAGCATAAAATTGCTCAAAGTAAATGGATAGAAACAAGTTAGTCTAGAATAAGATTTCTCACAGAAGATAATTATCAGCAGTAACATTGTAAAAGCCTCTCCTGCTTTAGCTCTTTCTGCTATTTTCATCATGTATTATAACTATGTACTCTCTCACACTCTCTCTCTCTCTCTCTCTCTCTCTCTCTCTCTCAGCGCAGCAGGTGTGTTACCTGCCACGCAGTGCTGCCTGTCCCTGCCACACGACCCAACACAAAGAGGCCACCAAGACTTTGGTGTCAATTCTTAAAAATGATGATGACGGTAAGAAATCCCCACATACATAGCGACAGTGCTTGACCTCATGTATTACCACTGCTCGTGCGCCTACGCTTACCAGGAGAGTTTGCCTTCAGAGGCCCCATACTCGTCAGAGTCAGCGTCCTCAGAGACGACACAGACAACATCAGCATCCATCTTCTACCGCAGTATCATTCTCTGGGCCTCGTATCACAGACTTCTTCAGTAGCCTTAGCTAATATCACATATAGCTCTATCTCCTGGATATATTTTTCGTTTGGTATAGTTCTTTTAGTGATAGACATTATGTATTTGAGATTGTATTTCTTTAGTTGTTTTATGGAGTTACTATGCTCCCATGTTACTACACACTTAAGATGTACTACTTTGTCTTATATGTTTTTTGGCATTAGAAGACATTACTAAAGCTCTCTCTCTCTCTCTCTCTCTCTCTCTCTCTCTCTCGGTCGCGAATGGCCAGCAACAGAGGAGAGCGACATATCCAGTGATACCATCACAGCATACCATACACACTTTCTTTCAGGTTGCGGAACATCATGATGTATCACACCTGGCCGATGGACCCTAACTGGGCCAGGCACACTTTTCATACAGCCATATATAACATTTGTTTGCAGTTAGTAGTTCTTTTGGATTTTCGAATAATGGTCTCTCTACTCAAAGGAAAGAATGTGTTGTAGTCCAAAGTTGCCTCATTGGAACAAGTGATCAGTACTAAGCAGATTGACATCAGTAGTTTTGATGAATTTCAAGCAAAAACATTGAATACTAGTTGAAAAACCTCAAAAAACCATAAAAAATCCACTGATTTCCATTATTTTCTATGGAAAAAGTTCATAATCACGACCAATAGGCTGGAAGTACATCAAAATCAGAGGAGCCACCTACTTGGAGGTCAATTCCACCACCTGGAGGCAAAAAGCAAAGAGATCGACAAAAAGCTGCAAAAAGCAGAATCCCGACTCCACCTTCTGATTAATGTAATCCTTAGCTCTGATACCACTATTATGATCGCCAAGTGAAGATCTCCTTAGATCCCGTTACATGCAACCAAAAGGACACCTGTCGAGCAAAACCACCCAACCAACAGGAAATGGCTAGTCAAAATCCTAACCACTTCACCCCCAAGCCGAGGTGACTGAGTGCAAGAGAGGAGGGGATCTTGGCTTCTGAAATCAAAAAAAACAATGAGGAGATGGGCGAGTTCCTATAAGATTTATACTCTCCAAAAGCTAGAGAATATTCCCTCTAGGATCCCTCCAATCCTATCAAAAGCATTTGACCTCCTATTCTTGCATAAAAGTTGTCAATCACCATGCACAAGTCCAATTAGAGTACTTGGGCCCTCATAAGATTATTAATTACATTACTGGCCAAGCCCGAAATGACGTGGCGTAACTGATAAACTTATACACTGGAGTACCGACTATCCATGTATTCCAGATCCCACGTACAGGACATGGACGTAACAAGAAGCATTAGAAACAATATTAGGGCATCAGTCAAGAAGTTACCAATGACATATAAAACCTTTTTTAAGCGTGAAACATCAAAAACAAGATGAACCTTATAATCAATAGGCAAACCCAATTAATAAGCAATGTTATCAATCTTCTTAAAAAATTTCCAAGGTTTACAACATCTAGCTGACAGCTTATAACACTTCCCTATCTAAAGGGTTTTTGGGAGAGCACCACGGCTCCTTCCTCAAACTCTTATGGCATATGATCCAAATTGGCATAAGTCTTTGCCCGGTGTCGCCGTTCTCACTCAAATTCTGATCCATACTAATGCTTCCATGCCTTTAATGCATGAACTATGGCGTACAACTCCTTTTCATAAGTTGGATAATCACGATGTGTTGAAGTGAGCTTCTTGCTCTCAAAGACTACAGGCCTTCCATTCTGCATTAGCACTAATCTCACAACAATGTCACTCGATCCGTATCTAGAACAGGGGGTTTTTTGAGGCACAACACTTAGTGATAGCTTGCCTTAATTGATCAAAGCTTGCTTGTAGTTCAGTCCACTCACCAAGTCTATTCTCTTGAGTCAAAGCAATCAAGGGTACTATTATATAGGAGTATTTTCTTACGTATATTCTATAAAATACCGCCAATCCAAGAAAAGAACGGAGTGTTGTCAAATCAGCTGGAACAGGCCACGCAACAATCACAACCACCTTCTTAGGATCTGGTCTCACTCCATCAACAGATACTATATGAGCAACGTACTCTATTTCCTTTTTAAACAATTTACTCTTTTAATTATTGGCAAATAAAGAGTCCTCCCTCTAAGTAGACAACACAATTCTAAGGTGAGTCACATACTTGACCTCGCCTGCACTAAAAGTAAAAATTTCATTAACAAAGTTTACGACAAATTTACCCATACACCGCTTGAGCACATCATTCACATCATCATGGATGCAGATAGGGCATTCGTCAACCCAAATGGCATCAAAAGATACTCATAGTGACTGAATTAAGTTCTAAACGAGGCCTCCTTTCGATGAGCTAAATGCCATCTTACTACAGGAAGAAATGAGACGACAGAATATTGTAAACAGGGACGATTTCAAGGAACGAGCATTCCTGCCAAAGAAGCAAGAGCAAAGTTCCAAGAAGGGTGGCAAAGGGAAGAAGAAGAAAAAAAAACAGCAAGATATGGAGGAGAATCAATTAAATCGGTCAGAAGATGGAAAGAAAGTGGTTCGAAAAGGAAACTGCTTCATTTGCGGAAAATCAGGACATTATGCAAAGGAGTGTTGGCACAACAAGTTCAAGAAAAAGCAAGATGGAAATTTTGTTGAAGAAGAAGAAACTTCTAATGCAAAATTGAGTGCTTTAGATCTTGAAGACTATGAGTTGTTTTCGGCATCGACATCTTCTGGTAGTGCCTTCTCGAAGGAAGAAGACTATTGGTTTATTGATTCAAGAGCTTCTAAGCACATGACACCTAGGCAAGACTGGCTATCTAATTTTCAAAAATTAGATGATGGGTCAAATGTGAAGTTGGGAGACAACTACACATGATATAAAGGGAGTTGGAAAAGTACAACTACAACTACCTTCAAGGAAGATTGGAAACATAAAGGATGTGCTTTATGTACCAGGAATCAAGAAAAACTTGCTCTCAGTATCAGCTATTGCAAAGCAACACATGGTGGTGCAATTTGATGAACAACGGTGTCTCATCAAGAGGAAAAATGATGAAGTAGTAGCTGAAGGCATACTTGCAGGGCGGTTGTATAAACTTCAAGCTCAGGTGGTGGATCATCATGCAAGTGTTGCGGATACTGAATCATTGAGTAAGTTATGGCACGAGAGGTATGGACATCTGAATTACAAAAGTCTACAAGTCTTGAGGAAATTTAACATGGTTACAGGTCTACCTCAAGTCGTTTCTAATCACAAGGTTTGTGAAGGTTGTGTCTTAGGCAAGCATCATATAAAAAAAATTTTGCCTAGTACATTCAGGGCGAAAAATGTTCTAGAACTTGTTCATACAGATTTGTGTGGTCATATGAAGACTCAATCTTATGGGGGAGCAAGTTACTTTATAGTAATTGTGGATGACTATTCTAGGAAGACATGGATCTATCTTCTGAAGAATAAGGGTGAAGCTTTCAAATATTTCACATGGTTTAAGACACAAGTGGAGAAAGAAACAGATAGACAAATTAAGATACTTCGCTCGAACAAAGGGGGAGCGTATCTTTCTACGGAATTTCAGGTGTTTTGCAACCATCATGGTATAAAGAGACAATTTGCAAATACGGACACGCCTCAACAAAATGGAGTTGTAGAAAGAAAGAACCGGTCCATAGTGGAAACTGCGAGGAGTATGCTCAAGAGTAAAAATCTTCCAAATATGTTTTGGGGTGAAACAGTTAAGACGGCGGTTTATCTTTTGAATCGAAGTCCTACAAAGGTTGTAGAGAATCGAACTCCAGAGGAAGCTTACACGGGTCGGAAGCCAGATATAAGTCATTTGAGAGTGTTTGGAAGTATTGCTTATTCTCACATACCTAAGGATTCAAGGAGCAAATTGGATTCTAAGGCGACAAAATGTTTATTTCTTGGTTATGATAATCAAGAGAAGGGATACAAGTTATATGACTTGGAGGGTAAGAAAATAATCATAAGTAGGGATGTAATCTTTGATGAGGAGGCAACTCATAAAGATATAGAGATATATTTTGACAAAGATTAAGATGGTGGAATCCCTATATTATGTGACGAGTTATTACAAGAACCTGAATCGACACATGTATCGCCTACGCCAATTCAAGAACCTAAAGTGTCTTTGGTTGAGATAGGAAAGAGGAAGGAGAGGTCAAGTATATGGGATACTTATTCACCTCCCCAAGCAGGAAGCATCCTACATCAGAAGCTAGAAGATTGCCTAGGTGGTACTATGAAACTATCAAGGATAGTGTTATTATGGAACAGGGAGAGTCTAGTACACATGGAACTAGGAGATCAGCTAGACTTGAAAAGCAACATGAAGTTCAAGATTGACAGGAGGATCGACAAGAGGATCATCATGAAGATGGGGATGTACATTTTGCATATATGGCCACAGTATTAGAGACCAAGGATCCATCTACTTTCAGAGAGGCTGAAAAAGAGGATATTTGGAGGAAAGCTATGGATGAGTACGACTCAATCATGAAGAACAAGACTTGGAGACTTGTTCAGCTACCTACAGGTAAAAAGGCCATTGGATGCAAGTGGGTCTATAGGACTAAGTACAAATCAAATGGTTCTATAGATAAACATAAGGCAAGATTGGTGGCAAAAGGTATGCTAAACAGGAAGGAATTGACTATGAGGAAACTTTTGCACCGGTTGCTAAGTCTACTACTATGAGGACTGTTTTATCATTGGCAGCTCAGTTTGAATGGGATATTCAACAAATGGATGTAAAGAGTGCATTCCTAAATGGATTTCTAGAGGAAGAAGTCTACATGGAGCAGCCAGAGGGATACATAGTAGCAGGACATGAAGATAAGGTTTGCAGATTAAACAAGGCATTATATGGACTTAAGCAGGCACCCAGAGCGTGGTACACGAGGATTGACATGTACTTTGAGGAGCTTGGCTTTCAGAGAAGTAGTTCGGAGCATCCACTTTATGTTTTGGTCAGGAATAATCATATTGTTATTGTAGTGATGTCTGTGGATGATTCAAGGAATCAAGAAAGATCTCTCATCAGAATTTGATATGAAAGATCTTGGTTCACTACAATATTTTCTTGGGATTGAGGTATGGAGAGTGGCACAAGGACTATTCATTTCTCAATCTAAGTATACTCATGAAATTCTTGAAAAGTTCAATATGTCATAGTGCAAGCCTATTTCTACACCATATGATAGTGGATGTAAGCTTACTAAAGCTGAGGAAGATCAGGATGTAGATGAGACGTTATGTAGAAAGCTTGTTGGAAGCTTAATCTATCTAACTACTACAAGACCAAATATTGCTTATGCTGTGAGTATGGTTAGTCAGTTTATGGCTAAGCCTAAGCAGATTCATTGGAAAGTTGCTAAGCGAATACTCAGATATATCCAGGGCACTTTGAGATTTGGTATTCTCTCTATGGTAGACAGGATGATTTGAAGTTACAGGGATATGTGAATGCTGATTGGGCTGGAGATGCGGAAGACCGAAGATGTACTACAGGTTATGTTTTTAGTCTTGGTTCTGGTGCTATCTCTTGGAGTTCAAAGAAGCAACATACTTTCGAGTCAAAATGCAAAACCGTGAATCAGTCAAGCAATCTACCTAAAGCCATCAAGATTGGAGGTCAACTAGACTACGTTCAGCGTAACGCATGTCAAAGATCAAGCACGTGCAACTTTGACTTTTAAAGTTGCAAGCAAACAAACCAAAATTACTATTTTTCGACATAAAAACCCAAAAGGACCAATGATTTTCCTAAACTTGGGGCCTTATTGCCCAAAAACAACCATGCAAGGGCCTGAGCATCCTTACATCCATTATGGTGATCCCTCCAAGTTACGAATGAAGCCACAATTGATCTAGAGCTAAGCTATGAAAGCATCACATAAGCAAGACTTAACCCTAGAAAGCATGAAAGAGAGAGATCAATATCATCAACTGAATAAAAGACTACAATGTTGCCTTATATATACCCTACCAATGAACCCTAAAGTAGGAATTCAAAAATAGAGGGAGGCAAAAGATTTGGAGGGAAAATAGTGCGCCCCCCCAATAGGAGGACCCCCACTCCAAATCAATATGACCAAGTCCTAGATATGTGACCAAATAGGGCCCAAGGCCAGCCATATAGTCTAAGTGTCAATAATGAATAAAAAAGGGCCCAAGGTCTAGCATAAAGTAAAGTAAATGTAAATGGACGTGGCGAATGTAATGAGTCGAGTCCATAACTCCCCCCACACAAAAATAAGACCCAACTGCCGACAAGAAACTGGATCAAACAGCAGCAAGCCCTGGTGGATCAACAACTAGAGCAGCATCTGATGTAGAGGAATCAACAAGTGCAACCAGAGCAGGAGCCTGATCCGCAAGTCATGGTGTATGATAAAAGACATCAATAGGCTCCCATGTGGCCTCCTCAACAGGACGACCAACCCACTGGACCAAAAACTGAATCTGCCGGCGGGCATCAACTATGGTGCAGACGAACCTGTAATATAGCAGACAACTCTGGGGCAGTAGGAAACTCAGCATCACAAGGAGCATCATCTTCAATAGCAGCACGTAATAAACTGACATGGAATACATCACAGGCACGTGTGGAAGCAGGAAGCTGTAAGCGATATGTAATTGGACTAAGAAACTCCAAAATGCGATAAGGCCCATAATAACGTGGTGCAAGCTTCTCAGTAGAAGCATGGCCCTGGATAAAATGATGGCGTGCAAACCGTAGGTGTAGATAAACCACATCTCCAACCTGAAACTCAACATGGCTGCGGAGACGATCAAACTAAGGTCTGATAACGCTCCTCAACATGCTGTAAATGAGAACTGGCCCAGGTAATAAGCTCACGGGCACCTGATAGAAATGATGCAAGTGTCACAGGTGTATCCTCAAGAGGAAGAGGAAGAGGAATGTCAGGTAAACGAGATGGCAAGATTCGCTATCAAACTGGTTGATCAATCTTGCGTGAAATAGTTGAAGATATCCCAGTAAAGAGTAACAAAATGGCGTAAATAATCCTCAAGGATCCTGTTAAAGACCTCAGACTGCCCATCAGAAGTAGAGTGATAAGCAAAACCCATAAAAAGTTGTAAATCCAAGATACGCATAAGCTCTGTCCAAAATATGGATGTAAACTTACTATCCCGATCAGAAAGGATAGTACGACGAAACCCATGCAGGCGAAAAATCTCTGATAGGAACAAACGTGCACACTACTCTGCTGTGATAGTACTGCGAAGTGGTATGAAATGTGCCTGTTTCGAAAACCTGTCAACTACCAACATACATGAATTGTGACCACGCTGGGTATGGGGAAGGCCAAGGATAATTAGATACATCAGTCCACTGACGATGAGGAATAGGCCAACTCTGGAGCAAACCAACAGACTTAGCACGGAGTACTTATTACGAAGACAGAAAGGGCAGGTACGAATATTTACAGCAAGCTCAGATCGAAGAGAGGGCCAATAGAAATGGTCCTTGAGACGAGCATAAGACTTCTGAAAACCAAAGTGACCCCCAACAGGGGACGAATGATCATCCAACAACAATTGGAAACGGATACCCAAGGAACTAGGAATACAAAGAGAACCATAACAATAAAGACAGTGGCAACAATGGAGTAAACCTGATGAGGATGAGACGAACTAGGTGGAGCAGAACTATAAACATCACGAAAATTAGAACATGTAAGGTATGCGGCGAGTAGATTATCAAACCATGTGGGAACAGTAGCAACAAGTGTATTCAACAAAGCTGGAAGATGAGACAATGCATCAGCAGTAGTGTTAGCACGTCCAGGACGATACAAATAGAAAAATCAGAAGACTGTAAAAACTGCAACCAACGAAACTGACGATCACTAAGATCACGCTGACAAAAGAGATAATGTAAAGACTTGTGATCATTAACAATGTCAATCGGAACTCGATAAAGATAATGGCGCCACTTCTTAAGAGCATAGATAATAGCAAGAAGCTCTTTCTCATGCACAGAATAACGTTGCTCATAAGAGCGAAGACGATGCGACTCATAAGCAATAATGCACTGTGACTAGCGAAGCAAAGCACCCAAACCAACATTACTAGCATTAGTCTCAACAATAAACTTCTGATCAAACTGGGATAAACATGTAACGGTGGCATCAACAACAGCACGACGAAGAGTATCAAACACTGACTGACAATCAAAAGTCCAAAGAAAAGTACAAGACTTCTTCAAAAGTGCATGAAGAGGAGCTGCAACAGTGGCAAAATGAGGAATGGGACGACGAAGGTGAGTGGCTAACCCAAGGAATGATGAACATCAGTCGGAATAGGCCAATCCTGGATGGCCTGAACGTTATGAGGGTCTAGACCAGTGTTGGGCGGGTATTAATTTTTTCCGGTTCCCAACCCGGTTATTAACCCAGTTCTAAAGACCCTAACCGGCGGGTTCACTATTTTTCAAGAACCGGCTTCTATGTAGAACCGGCGGGTATGCTCTTTTGTAGGAACCGGCCATGGTTGAGAACCGTCGGGTCCCTTTGAGCCTTAGATTGAGGTTGAGAACCGGACCGTCATTTGGAGGGGTGTATAACCCGAGTATCAATTCACAATGCAAGGTAAACTATTTTCTCTATCCCAACCTTTCGATCAAGTTTAGAAAAGGCCTTGGATATAGTATGATAGAGTTGGAAATAATTCGGTGTGTAGGCACTAGAGCTACATGTACCCCTTTCTCGAAGGGCTTGAAAGCGGCCATCCTTTGAAGACAGCCCATTACAACTCGTAAGCCCAGGATGATCCTGAAAAATTCACGGGTGGAGTGTAGAGTATAGAGTATTCATCGGGGCTTCCTTGTGAGACCACGTTTCCCAGCAACTCACTTTGGGATACAAGTTCATTTCAAAAAGAAAATTCTTACTCCCCACATTAGTACTAGTTTTGAAATAGGAAATAACTTCAAATGGCCTCAAGCCTCATAACTCGTAACTCTTACCTGCCACCCTTCTGCCACGAGCCTCATAACTCATAACTCTTACCTGCCAACTACCAACTACCCACGCAGTGAGCCTCCTGAGCATCCATTTCACCCACGCCCATCATCATTGAGCAGAAGCATCGCAGCCTTGACTCATCATTGATTTTCAGATGAGCACAAGCATCGCACCATCAACGAGCATTTTTTTACATGGCTTCCACTTGTTTTTTGATAAATAATGTGAGGGAATTTTAACATAGTATGCAACGATAAATTTTGAAATGGTTTTTTATAAAAAATTTTAAAAAAATAGTATGTATTGAGAACCTGATATAGGAACTGGCGGTCCTTAATAGAGTAATAACCGGCAGATTGAGAACCGCCAAGATTTATCTTATAAGATATTATTGAGAACCGCCGGGTGTAAATATTTTAGATGTAACCCAATACCCTGAATCGGCGGTTCTCGGTTTCAAAAAAAAAGGCAATACCTTGAACCGGCGGGTATCATAAATATGTGAGAACCGCCCAACAATGGTCCAGACGAATGTGCCCATCACAAACAAGAAAACCAAGAAACTCAATCACAGCAACAGCTAAAGAACATTTAGACAACTTAGCAAATATCTGGTGATGTACAAGTAACTGAAAAACAGAGGAAAGGTGGGAAACATGCTCAGCAAGAAACTCTGGCTAAAAATAAGAATATCATCAAAATAAACCAAGACACAAGGACCAAGAAGCGGACGCATGATGTTATTCATCACATCCTGGAACGTAGCAAGACCATTAGTAACACCAGAAGGAAGCACACGAAATTCATATAAACGAAGGTGAGTACGAAAAGCAGTCTTATGTTCGTCAAAAGGGTGCATCCTAATTTGGTGATATCCATAGCGAAGATCTATCTTAGAAAAGAGCTTAGAGGTACCAAGCTGGTCAAAGAGGTCATCCATGTGCGGGATAGGGTATTGATTACGAATAGTCAACTTATTTAAAGCACGGCAATCAATACAAAGACGTTTGGTACAATCTTTCTTACCAGCAAGGAGAACAAGGGCACCAAAAGGGCTGTGACTAGGAACAATGAGACCCTGATCTAACAAGGCAGTAATCTGGAGCTCAACCTCATCACGCTCAGATCTAGACATACGATAAGGGGGACGGGAAGGAGGAGCAGAACCAAGACGCAACTATGGTGGTTCACGTCACGTAATGGTGGTAGCGTCGTAGGTTCAAAAAAGACAAAAGCATACTGATGTAATAAGTCAGAGATCACCTGAGGAATAGCTACTGGAGTAGAAACTGGAGGAACTGCTACTGCGCGCTGAACACATAATAAGGCTGCACAATGAGCCTTCAACAGGCTGCGAATAAACTGCTTCTCACTGATCAGCTGGAAGTTTCCCTGAGAATCAATGCCAACAAGTGAGTGTGTAACTGCACCATGTACAAATGTCAATGTCTACTATGTCAAGTCCAGTGTAACGGCCCCAACAGATGCAAACCAATCAACAGCAAGGATAAGATCATAACGCTTCATAGGAATAATGTAAAGATCTGCCTATCCAGAAAAATCTCCAATGCAATATGCCAATTCCTGAAATATCTGAGAACTAGAAAAAGAGTGTGAACTGGCAACCTCAACTGTGAGAGGCTGTGGAGCAGGAACACCGATATAACTGCTGATAAAAGAATGAGTGCTGCCGGTATCAACCAAAGCAATATACTCACGACCAGTAATGCACACACGTAGAGAGATAGGTCAGGCTCGTCAGAAATACGAATGTAGATATCGGAATCATCTGGAGTAGTGCCCTCATGGCAAACAACAACAATAGTAATAGGCAGGGCTGGCGGCAATCACGAGCAAGATGGTCAGGACTCTTACAACGAAAGCAAAGACGCTTCTGCTGAAGGTCAGCGAACTCTGCAGACGTGTAACGTCGGACAAAAGCAGGACGAGGGGTCGGAGGACGAGTAGACGAAGGGACAATGGAAGAGGCCGGAACAGAACTGGAAGGCGTAGAGGTGGAATTAGCAGGAAAAGATGAAGCAGAAGGACGAGGTCGGGAGAAGCGGGAAGGAAAGATGTCAGAGTACTTATGCTGTAAATACTGGCAAGAGACATCGCCTCAACAAGTGTGAGGACGGAAGGAAGAAACATCATAATGTAAGGCACCACAAAGCCCAGCAATGTAACGAGAAATAAGCTCAGTGGGCTGTAGATCTGTGAAAAGATAAGAAAGCTCCATAAACTGATCTATATAGGAAGCAAGATCACCGGTCTGAGTGAGACTACGGAATGTATCACGCTGGCGGTTGAGCCACTTAGGATCAATCATAGCATGACGGAGGTCACGGCGAAAGGTAGGCCAGATATGGAGCCCTTCCCGATCAGGATCAGCTCGATAGACTCGATAGACCCGCCACCACGTGGCAGCGCGTCCATCTAAGTGTAAAGCAGCCAACTGGATCCTCTGAGGATCAGTCTTAGGGTAAACCTGAAAATATGTGTCAAACTTGGCAAACCGATTCTCTAATAAGTTCCCGTTAGAGGAACCGGATTAGGTAGCAAGTTGTACCCTATCACGATAATCTCGAGCAAAGTGTGGCTCAGGAACTATGTGACGTGGAAAGAAACCAGGAGGTAGGTTAGGTGGAAGGAACTGCCCACACCACCAGGCTGACTAGCAGAAGAAGATGGAAATAAAAATGGAGGGGGATTCCCAAATGGAGGATGAACAGGAGCTTTACCAGGACCATGGGGCTGTAAAGAATGAATATGTGACTGCATAGTGGCAAAGCCGGTCATAACAGTGTCTAGGCGAAGAGCGAGGCTAGAAATGGTATCATCCATGCGACGAAACTGATCGGATAGATTCTCCTAAAGAGTCTCACTCGGGATAGGTGAATGTATCATACTGAGGAAAATAAGAAATGCGAGACAAGATGCTAATCACGTGGACGAACTGAAGGAGAGGACATAAGTCATCACAACAGGTACACCAATGAAAAGACATGACAAAGCCCACTAAAGAAGAAAAGAGGGAAATGACAAATAGTGTAAGTAGTACTTTCACGACCAGTAATGGGCACAGGTAGATGAATGGAGCGAGGACCAGGACGCCTTGTCCAACTAGCATAAGCAAGCTGAGCATGGCAAGTAGCAGGAAGTAAATCAGTCGAAGGCTCAGGAGATAGGTCAGGCTCATCAGAAATACGAATGTAGATATCGGAATCATCTGGAGTAGTGCCCTCATGGTGAAGATCCAAGCTGAAAATGGGCGCCCTCAGGTGAGAGAAATATGCTTGTTGATGATGCTCAAGAAAGTGCTCTGATACCAAGTTACAAATGAAGCCACAATTGATCTAAAGCTAAGCTATGAAAGCATCACATAAGCAAGACTTAACCCTAGAAAGCATGAAAGAGAGAGATCAATATCATCAACTGAATAAAAGACTACAATGTTGCCCTATATATACCCTACCAATGAACCCTAGAGTAGGAATTCAAAACTAGAGGGAGGCAGAAGATTTGGAGGGAAAATAGTGCGCCCCCCCAATAGGAGACCCCTACTCCAAATCAATATGACCAAGTCCTAAAAATGTGACCAAATAGGGCCCAAGGCCAGCCATGTAGTCTAAGTGTCAATAATGAATAAAGAAGGGCCCAAGGCCTGCTTATACATAAAGTAAAGTAAATGTAAATGGACATGGCGAATGTAATGAGCCGAGTCCATAACTCTCCAACTCTTCTATTTGACCCCAAGGCCATGAAGGAAAGCAGACACGCCTTTCATGCATAAGTAGGCTTGGAGAAGGAGGCACTAGAGAGGAGAGACGCTAGTCCATTATTCCTTATTATCTCATGCCTAAAGAACAAGTACAAATGGTAATGGTAGTAAGTGTAATAAAGTTGTTTGTTCTCTCTTGCCCTCATATGTTGAGATTTCTGAACTTCTTTGGTTAAGGTCTTGTCTTCAGCATTGTGATTGCATGATTTTGGGAAAACCTATCTACATCTTGCCATCTACCTTGGAAATTACACCAACAGAATTCCATTCCTCTCTTAGATCCATATTTCATACTTTGCTAGTGGCATGCCTGTAATGTTCTATTGCATCTCTCCTTTCTCTTGTCTCTTGGTTTTAAAATTTTTAATGAAGGTCAAGTACCGTGGATCCTTGCCTGTGATGTCGAATTTCCTACATACATATGTTGATTTATTTCTAATATCTATAATAGCTTGGTTCATGGTCAGGATTCTTCTTGCACGAGTGTATATCCAGACTATTCTCTCATGAGGATGCTAACTGCTCAAGGGTGATGCAAGCAGCCATGCACGTGTGTGCACATTGACGAACGCATCCAATGAAGTCACAAATTTGTCTAAAGTAGCCATGTATGTCCACACATGAGCCAAAATTGGTTATGCATGTGACTAGGACAACTCGCATATGATTAAATCCAGCTTAAATGTATATATGGTTGAGTGGAGAGTAATAATCATGCACTCACTACTATTTAAAAAAGAATACGTTGGAATTTGTTGCTTTTTTTATATAGGGATCATTGCAATGTGTCAGCACAAGAAATGATGATAGCATTGTCAAATTCCAAGGCCTAGCTATGGAGTATCATAACAGCATAGTAAGCACACTATGAAAGCTTCAGAAAACCAGCTATGGAGTAGAACACAAAAGCAAGAGAGAGAGGACTTCAAAGCTCACACAACATGAATGAATATTCAAAGTGTAGTAGGGCATGGAAACCCCTCCAAAGTTTGGGCTACATATAGCATGTTACGTATAGAGGTGGTGTCTTGCTAATTCTAGCTCTAGAACCCACATGGGTCCTTAACCTACTTGATTTACTTGCCTAATTAGCACAAGTGGGGTGTACTATGTACGTAAATGTTTTACTCCCATGTCTTATGCACAACTTACAAGTTACAAGTATACAAGCCTTAAGGGGCAAAATAGGCATTTATTTCAGCACCCCCCCTCAATGGCTATTTTGTTCATACCAACACCTAGCATGCTACGAAACTTTTCAAATTTTTCTCTACTAAGTGCCTTAGTAAAGATATTTGCTGCTTGTTCGTTGGTATCACAATACTCGAGCTGAATTTCTCCGCTTTGTATCTTCTCTCGTAAGAAGTGTTGATCCACCTCAATATGCTTCGTACGAGCAAGGTACACAGGATTTTTGGCAAGCTGGATGCAACTCTGGCTGTCACACTGAAGAATAGTAGGACCATCCTGTGGAATCTGCACCTCCCCAAGAAGTCTCCTGAGCCATATTGCCTCGCAGGTAGCTTTTGCCGCTGCCCTGTACTCAGGCTCTGTCGATGATAAGGTAACTGTGGGCTGTTTCTTGCTACACCAAGAAATGGCCCCTGAACCAAGATTAAAAGTGTAACCTGTGGTCGACTTTCGATCATCCCTATCACCTGCCCAATCCGAATCAGTAAAGCCTCCAAGCTGAAGCTTTCCGTCATCTGTGTACTCAATCCCATAGCAGGTTGTCCCTTTGACATACCTCAAAACCCTCTTGGCTGCTTTCCAATGTACTTCAGTTGGAGAACTCATGAACTGGCTTGCTACACCAACCGCATAGGAAATGTCTGGTCTCGTAGTGGTGAGATAAATCAGGCTACCCACAAGCTGCCTATAAAGAGTCTCGTCCACAAAAGGAGTGCCATCATCTCTGGATGGCTTACTGCTGGTATCAATGGGCGTGAAAACGGGTTTGCAATCCTGCATGTTGAACCTGTTCAAAACTTCACATGCATAATTGGCTTGGGAAATAAACACACAGTTTTCCTTTTTCCAAACCTCCAAACCAAGACAATAGTGGATTAAGCCCAAATCCTTCATCTCGAACTCATTTAATAAATGAGCCTTCACCTTTTCAATAAGCTGCCCATTGTTACCCGTGATGACCAAGTCATCCACATAGAGAACTATCAAAACAATGTTCCCATCTTCCTCCTTCACGAACAGGTTGCAATCCGACTGACTCTTTATGAATTGCTCCTTGGCAAAATAGTCGTCAATACGACTATACCAGGCCCTAGGTGCCTGCTTCAAACCATATAAGGCCTTCTTAAGTCTGCATACCATACTTTCCTTGCCCTTAGCCTCAAAACCTTGTGGCTGTTCCATGTAGACTTCTTCAGCCAACTGTCCATTAAGAAAAGCACTCGTCACGTCCATTTGATGGACCTCCCAACCAAAAAATGCAGCCAATGCTAAAACCAACCTGATAGACGTCATCTTAGCTACCGGTGCAAACGTCTCATCATAGTCCAAGCCCTCCTTCTGTGCATAGCCTTTAGCAACCAGCCTTGCCTTATGCTTTTCGATGCTCCCATCAGATTTGTATTTGGTCCTGTAGACCCACTTACAGCCAATAGGACGCTTCCCTTTTGGTAACTTCACCAAATCCCATGTATCATTCTTGAGAATGGAGTCGTACTCCTCTTGCATAGCATGTTGCCATACCTTCTCATCTGCTGCCTCAACGAATGTATGTGGATCTTGTGAATCCAAAATAGTAGTCATAAGTGCATAGTTTGTCTCCTGGTGTTCATGCTGCTAGGCTTGCCTTTGAGACCTCCTAGCCCCTGGATTGCTGCTCTCTCCCTCATCCAATTTCAAACCATCCTGCACAGTTTGCCAATACCACTTGGGAAACTTCTTCCTTGCAGTTGGTGATGAAGACGGTGAATAGCACTCAACGGATTTGCCCCTTTCCTTCCGCTTCCTAGCCTCCTCGGATTCTTCCTCTTGATCACTCATATGATCATCCTGAGGCTCCCCAATATATGGATGTGGGTCATCAAGTATTGGCACAAATTCACTTTTACCATCCTCCATCTCAAGTTCCTCTATAGGAGGCGTTTGATCTTCTTCAAAGATCACATCTCGACTTATGATCCTTTTCTTGCTAGTCACCACAGCACAACGTCAAGGGCAACAAGACCACAGAATTGCTCTCCTCAAACTGTATATTCAACTCACTCGTAAGTACAAAGATAAGTTGCTCGTATTGATGATAGCGCATATGTTGACGCTATTCTATTTCGTCAGCTAAAGTTAAATACAATTTTTGTCCGTGTACAATCAAACACTCGCAAAGCGCCTACCTTGGGCTTAATGCCGCTAAATGCCTCTTCTGGAGTCTTGCCTTCCACAGCTTTTGTTGGACTTCTATTCAACAGAAACACTGCTGTGTGCATTGCCTCGCCCCAGTTATGAACGTAGCCACGGCTGATCTAGATTTAGTCTATGAAAGCATCACATAAGCAAGACTTAACCCTAGAAAGCAGGAGAGAGAAAGCTTAAAGGGACTAAAGAAGGAGATCATATCATAAGCCAAGTAACAAATGACACAGAATCCCTACTTATAGCCAAGAGGAAGCCCTAAAAGGAAGCTTCCAGTGGCTAGGGCCAAACTGAGAGGGAAAATAGTGCGCCCTCCAAGAAGGCCCCCACTCTCAGTAATATGACCAAATAACCAATATAGTGAATCATAGGGCCCAAGGCCAATAATATGGTCTAAATGTCAATAATAGGGCCCAAGGCCAACCATATAGTCTAAATGTCAAATAATGAATAAAAAAGGGCCCAAAGCCTGCTTATGCATAAAGTAAAGTAAATGTAAATGGACATGGCGAATGTAATGAGTCGAGTCCATAACTCTCCCCGACACAAAAATAAGACCCAACTGCCATAAAGGACTGGATCAAGTAACAGCAAGCCCTGGAGGATCAACTGGAACAGCATCTGGTGTAGTAACAACTGGAGCAACAGCTGATGTAGAGGAATCAACAAGTGCGGCAAGAGCACGAGCCTGATCCGCAAGTGACGGTGTATGATAAAAGACATCAATAGGCTCCCATGTGGCCTCCTCAACAGAACGACCATCCCACTGGACTAGGAACTGAATCTGTCGGCGGCATCGACTATGATGCAAACGCACCTGAAGGATAGCAGCAGGTAATAAAGGAAAGAGATCCGGTGCAGTAGGAAACTCAGCATCACGAGGAGCATCATCCTCAATAGCAGCGCGTAATAAACTGACATGGAATATATCACAGGCACGTGGGAAGCAGGAAGCTGAAGACGATATGTAACTGGACTAAGAACCTCCAATATACAATAAGGCTCATAATAACGTGGTGCAATCTTCTCAGTAGAAGCATGGCCCTGAATAAAATGATGACGTGCAAACCGTAGGCGTAGATATACCATATCACCAACATGAAACTCAACATGACGTCGATGACGATCAACTGAAGCCTGATAACGCTGCTGGACCTGCTGCAAATGGGAACTGGCCTGGAGAATAAGCTCGCGAGCACCTGATAGAAATGAAGACAGTGTCACAGGTGTATCCTCGGGAGGAAGAGGAATACCAGGTAAAAGAGGTCCATAACCATGAGATAATAAAAATGGTGCAACGCCGGTGCTGGTACTAACAGAGTTGTTATAGCTATACTCTGCCAAACATAAGTGCTGATCCCAATCCTTCCCTGAAGGAGTAACAAAATGGCGCAAATAATCCTCAAGGATCCTGTTAAGGACCTCAGACTGCCCATCAGAAGTAGAATGATAAGCAGACCCCATAAAAAGCTGTACATCCAATATACGCATAAGCTCTGTCTAGAACAATGATGTAAACTTACTATCCCGATCAGAAAGGATAGTACGAGGAAACCCATGTAGGCGAAATATTTCTGAAAGGAACAAGCGTGCACACTGCTCTGCTGTGATAGTACTGCGGACGGGTATGAAATGTGCCTGTTTCGAGAACCTGTCAACTACCACCATACATGAATCGTGACCACGACGGGTGCGGGGAAGGCCAATGATGAAGTCCATAGAAATATCAGTCCACTGGCGGTGAGGAATAGGCCAACTCTGAAGCAAACCAGCGGACTTAGCACGGGAGTACTTATTACGTAAGCAGAAAGGACAGGTACGAATAAGTACAACAAGCTCTTTCCTAAGGGATGGCCAATAGAAATGATCCTTAAGACGAGCATAAGACTTCTGAAAACCAAAATGACCCCCAACTGGGGACGAATGAGCATCCGACAACAACTGAGAACGGATACCCAAAGAACTAGGAATACAAAGAGAACCATAATGATAAAGACGGTGGTCAACAATGGAATAAGCTGATGAGGTGAAGACGACATAGGTGGAGCAGAACTATAAACATCACGAAAATCAGAACATGTAAGTTAAGCAGATGGAAGATCATCAAACCAGGAAGGGATCGTGGCAACAAGGGTATTCAATAAAGCAGGAAGTCTAGACAATGCGTCAGCAGCAGTGTTAGCACGACCAGGACGATACAAAATAGTTAGCACAAGTGGGGTGTACTATGTACATAAATGTTTTACCCCCATGTCTTATGCACAACTTACAAGTTACAAGTATACAAGCCTTAAGGAGCCAAATAGGCATTTATTTCAACAAGCATGAGCCTCACATACATGTGATCAACAGTTGTGGCTGAAAGGTAATCAAAAATTATAATCATCGTGATTTGAGGCACAAAAACGTTACACCACAGCACTCAAGAAAGTTCTAAAATTCTTACAATAAGAGAAGAAGAAACAATTGCAAAACTAAGCCTAACTAAATGACAATTTATTGGTCATAAATTATTAATGAGTGGTGGTGCACATTGTTTTATGTGCATAAAATGACTTGAAAACAATCTAACATAAAGCAAATAAACATGTTTCCATTAAACTAAACAATAACCTGAGACATCATTCTCAAAAAAACAAACAAAAAAACACAGATCTATTATGACTCCTAAATTCATCCACCCTTGTCTTTTCTTGAGTTGAATCAGAGAAAAAAATCTTGAGGTTTGCACACATTTAACAGAACAATTCTAGCACGTTTCCTAGAAAATGCAAAAATATCAGAATACGCCACACTGTGAAAGCATGCAACATGAGCAAGAGACCTTTAAACTAAAATTTCACGGTATAACCTGCAAATTTTACACTACTTCCATAGTTATCCACACCTGAATGGCATTAACACTGCTCCTGCATGGCCCCCATTGCCTTTGTACTCGACCTTCAAGCTTGCCGGTGCAGCAATTGCAGTCACTATTCCAACTGGTATGCCTGCAAAATTAAAAAATTTATACCAACAAATAGCTGACGTTGATTCAACAGGCATGACTTTAAGCATAACAAAAGGGATAAGCATGATGGAAAGCAGCCCATTTCCCAATTGAACATGCATCTAGCTCTCTTTCTCTACATTTGGCAACCACTGTCCCAAAGCTGAGTGAAAGCCTAAGCAAACTTGTAACATTACAGTCAGTGGACAGTGGGTCGGCTAATAAGCACCAGATAAAATAATATTGACAGCATTAACAGGATCATCCATCCTTGCCTTCTTTTTCCAGAGTTGGACCTTGCTCAATATGCAGTTCAATAAAAGCAGAGTATGCCCCCTTCAAAAGAGCAACTTTTTCTAGCTTTTCATGAACTTCAAAATATCCTGCAGTCTTTGCAGCTTCAGCAAATGATATATTGTGAATATCAATTGCTTTCTTTAAGACATCTACAAATCCAGCTTGGCCTGCCAACGCTCGACTGTCGAAAGAATGACACATGTCTAGTTATCTAAGGGATACTTGAGCATAAAAAATCTCATGAAACGAGACCAAAGAAGCATGATATGCAATCTAAATTCTTGAGTTCAAACTCAAGATCGTTAATTCTGCAATTCAAATCAGCACATGCTTTGATAAGAGCAAATTGTTTTGATAGTAACTTCTTCATTTTTCATTAAGAAAAAGCGCAGATCCAAAGCGTTGAAGTTTTAAGACATGTCAACCCAATGCCAAAAGGAACATCAAAAATCATCGAGACATAGGTCAAGGAAATAACTCTGCACCTTCTGGACTCTGGAACAAGGTATATACCACAACCACAGCGAAACACATTAGAAAAAAGCTACAATATGCAATCACCTTCAGCAATTACTTAGTGTTCACAAAAATTCTATTCAAAATCTAGATAAGGTATGCAGTAAGAATTTTCAAACCTCTTGTCAAACCTTTTCGGTTTAGGATGTTATAGTTCAGGTTAATTAGGATCAGAAGAAGCAGACCACTCATATTGCTTGGTAATCGTTAAAAAGAAGAGCTAAAAACCTTCCAAGGCAACCCAATCCAAAGCGTGTGGGCTCTTCAGATGTAAACATAATCACCTCCAAAGACCTTCGCGGTTTGAATCCTGAACTGCAAAAATTCAATAGGACACAAATGTCATGACCTATATGCAACAGTTTTCTTTTGTATTTCCAAGAATACAAGTATTATCCTTCCCCAATCAAAAGATTATGCAATACAAGTCAATGTCAAATGAAATTCACCTGCAAAAAAACCATGACAGCTAAAGAATGCGACCACCAACCTTCTCAATACCCTGATTGCCTCGATAGCACCCAGCACACCGACAACTCCATCATATTTTCCTGCATAAGGGATTGCATCGATATGAGATCCAGATGCTATAGCTTCCCTGCTGTTTTCACTCCCATCCCTGCAAGTTCAAAGGGGAAGGAGTTGAGAAATAAGTTAATTATGGTAAAATGGGACTGATACAAGGTAAGCAAAACTTGTTAAAAAGAGTACACCCAACCAAATTACTTAGTATCATAACATACACATTTCTAATCTTTAAAGTAAATACTAGTTTTCATTTTAAGGAGCAATCCACTTTTTTGGTTGCTTGCTGAGCACCTCAGCTTAATGCCTTCTGACATCTATCAGTCCAATAAGCCAGCTGTTTTACGCAGAAAAGAAACATTCACCACTAGAGATAGTGGTGAATCAGATTTCTAAGCTCTAAATCCACCCATCCAATCTATTTCCAATAAAGTTAACAGAGCAAGTTTCAACATTTTCAAATCCAGAATCATGATATCAAAGAACAAAACACATACTAAGGGTTTCATGTTGCTATTGGTCTAATGTGGAAAAAAGTTCACTGAGTGCTAATGCAGCAATGGGCTTCTCACTGTATGTACAACGCTTCCAAAGCATTAAAACAATACTGCTCCAATGAGAATTGAGAATATTTTACCACCGCCCAAATATGTTGCCAATGGCATCTTCTCGAACTGAAAGTCCCGCAGATTTCATGAGATTGCAAATGTACCTGGCAATCAAGAGAGAAAATGGTCTCTATGAAGAAAGAAAATATTTCCTTCATAAGCAATAAACTTTTTGAAAATAAAACGTTTCACAACTCTGAGAGCAAGGCTTATGGAATTAAATAGATTCCTTTCCAGAAATAGCCATTCACTCTCAGCAGCAACCCCAGGACTTTCAAGAAAGAACATCACCTAAATAAGCCATTCCGTTATTGAGAATATCCATAAAATTATTTCTTTGAGTTGATGTTCTTAAGCCCTTTATGGAGGAGTTTCAGGCCATGACACTCAAGACTGGCCAATAACTTAAGATGCTATTTTATCCCGAATGCTCCGTTACTTGTTGATCCACAGCCTTCCTTTTTCTCTCTGCACTTCGTTTACCTTTCCACGAGTCTTAACCTTAATTCGAATATTGTATCACCTGGAATGGCAGGCAGGGAAGTATTGCATGTTCAGTTTTTAGGCATACATACATTACCTGGATAAGTTTTAAAATAAGATTGGAGATTTTTTACCAGGAGTTTAATTTTGCTAGTAGCAAGCAACCTATGCCGCCTTATTCAGCCTGTAGTGCAAATTTGGGTACTTTCTGAGCCATCTTCCCTAGATGCAAAAAGAGAAAATGAATTATGAAAAATACAATTCATAGGGTTCTTCTGAGTCTGAGCTATTTCTGATGTTATACCAAATTGAACAACTGTTAATTTAATGTTAATCCACTGAAAGATCTGATTACCATTCCTGACCTTGGCACCAGCATTTTTAGAGACTGGAGCCATATGTTAGTTGCTTTTGAGTCACAACTTGGAAAACAGGAACACAATTTTTATGGTGCCAAAACATGGGGAAGAACATGGACTCATTTTGGCACCCAATGTCACCAAAATTAAGAACTATGGTAAGTTATCCAGTATTGCAATGTTTCGTGGACCTTCACGAAAAGCCTTTTCGCAACGTGTTTGAAACGGAAAAGAATCGGCTCTGTCAGGAAAGAAACGACAAAATGATTTCAGGGTTTTTTTTTTTTTTTGGCTTGGTTTTATTCCTAGCCTTTTGTTAAAGGAAAACCAAGTGTTGTTTAAGCGTCTACACAATGATTATAGCTCTATACAATGATAATATAAACAATTGGTAATCGACACACTTGAATGACTAAGGAATCAATGAAACATTGAGATACATCATACAATGCACATGCACAAGGTATTCATAATTCTACTATTCCCTACTAAGTTCTAATTAAAGTTTTATATGCCAAACTTTCACAAACACACATTAGGAGGGCTTTTTTTTCTGCTCTAATTTTAAAATCCGTTTCGAACGGTCCGTTTGAAAGATGCCATTACGCGTTCATACTACATAGATAATGATTGGAATCAGATGGATAAAATTAAGAAATAATATTCTGGAGATCTCTTTGAAAAAATCTGCAATTTTTGCACAAAGCTCTTGCTTCCATCATCAGTGGCTGACATTGGGCCCTTGTGATTAATTCGATCTGCGAAAATTATCCTAAGTAACGAAGAAAGTCAACATCAGAAAATCACTTTAATCCCTTACTGAATCCAAGACCTTGCAGAAAAGAACTTGGCCAAAAACACCAGAAAAGGAAATAGGCACATGCTTGAAAAAGACCCTTCAGAATACTTGGGCAAAAAGCAAAAAGATGTCATGCATGTCATGCAATCTAGATGGTAGTAGATTACTTCCAACGATCCAATAACACATGTCTACTTTTAGTACACTCAATAATTTCAGTTCTGTGGTGGTGAATTTTTTATCTCCTTAGTATTTCATCCTTTTAGAAACTAGAATATTGTCAATTCAAGTGCAAATACGCTACTTAGAAGAACCTGACAAAATTTATTATTTACTGTATGTTGTATGTTGAACCAAGCAAGAGTTTACCTTCGTGCAGCAACATCGTTAGAGGAGTAAATAACTCGAGTGACAGATGGTGGTGGTGTGTCAGAAAAGCTTGCTAAGTGATTTATCTGCAATAGTTCCAACTTCCAGAAATCAAGGAGGAGTTTACGAATTCTTCACCCTGCGGTATGACAAAGAGTTGAGAATGCGACTTCATTATCCGCTTCAAATTCTCTAGTATATCTGCTAGAATTCAAAAGCACTCACACGTACGATGATAAAATTGGTTTGTAAGACCAGTTTTTCAACTGGACAGAATGCAAGTACTGAAACACAAACGAGAGTTTGCCTGTCATTATATTGGTGTGTTTTGACAATACAGAAAGTGCACTTCCTAACTAACTTCACATAAAGTATCTCTTTCTCATTCAAAAACATATCAGCTTTGTGAATGCACCCTAGTACCCTACTTTAGCTGAAGAGAAAATACACAGTAAGTAGAGATATATACATTATTCTGTCATAAAATTCAACGTAACCCCAATAATCATCTCTTAAAAAAAACGTCATAACAATCAAATAATTTTCTGGAAGTCTGAGGCTCCCAAACCTCGCCTTCCAGACCGTAATCATCACTGACTCTTTTTTCTTTAATCAATCACCGATTATTGAATAGTCCACATCAACAGGTTGAGAAAGAACGTGGCTCACTTGCTCAACAAGTCGGGTACCATTCACATGGACTGAAATTGCATTTGAGATGCGGAGTTTCCAATTAAAATCACAGCTAGTTCCACCACTCTTGACATCGCTGCAAGAAAAAGAAGAAGAAAGGATTCCAGTAGGATCCTCCTGCTTCTCCTCCGCGCTCCTTGGGGCACACTCCAGCAGCAGCAGCATCGACCAGAGAAGAAGAAAAACCATTCCATACACCAGCCACGTTCTCCCACCCATCTCTCTTTCTTTTTCTTTTTCTTTTTCTTTTTCTCCTCTCTCTCTCTCACACACACACACACACACACACACACCCCGATCTATCTATCTATCTATCTATCTATCTATCTCTCTCTCTCTCTCTCTCTCTCTCTCACACACACACACACACACCCCGATCTACCTGAACTCTTGTAACTTAGTAACTTTATAGAGCTCGCTCTCATCGACCCTCGTATCTTACTGGCACGGCCAGTTTGGCCGCGACCAAGTTCAACAATGCGTGTCCCCAAGTTGGCCCCATGTTGCTGCCTGCCGCCCTGCTCGATGATACTCAACCGTTGCTTGCCACGTGACCTGAGAGGTTTATCCCATAATATACTTTGAGCACTGGTCTTGAAATGCTTTGCGTATGTGTGAGTGCATGCGCAATCGATGCCAGTGGTCGCGCTGGGGTGTTGGGACCGATTAACGCCTTTGAAAGCATTGCATTGGTGCCAAATGAGTTTTGGCCCCAACCCTGCTCCAAAAAAATTTGCACGTAATATTTGACTTAGTTAAAAGCTTGATTGTCAGGTTGTACACTTTCTCGGGCCCTAGGGCTACTCCTCTTAGCCAAAGCCCTTAGAAGTTTATAGCCTCTCCACATGCGTTCATCCCTCACAAATAAAGTAAAAAAGGGCAACTATTTATTCTAAGGAATTCATGTATTTAAAAAAGGAATTTTATAATGACCTTTTCACCAAATGAAATGACCATAATACGATGGCAACACTTTCATGTTGAAGCATCATTCAACGTCCTTCGAACTCATTACCAAGAGTTAAAAATTGGCATTGCAATTCTAGTTAAAAATTGGCATTGCAATTTTGGTTATGATTGATGTTTCTTTATATATCACACTTGTATAGTAGGGTGTACTATCATCTCACCTTCCAATTCATAAGAGAGTAAAGGAAATAGATGCACTAAATCAAAATATTAATTAGGTTAAGAAGGAGATTTGGGTAAAGAGAATGGCACTTTATATATCACGCTTGTATAGTAGGGTGTACTATCCTCCTCACCTTCCAATTCATAAGAGAGGAAAGGAAATATATGCACTAAATCAAAATATTAATTAGGTTAAGAAGGAGATTTGGGTAAAGAGAATGGCACGTTAGTCACCAATTATTGAGTAATATTAAAATCCAACTGCTTTCAAAATTAGGAAGACCCTGTAAAAATTACAGCAAATAAGGATCCTAAAACACTAGAAATGATGAGGAAAACAATAGATGATGATTTCATAAGATTAGCACAAGTTGAACCATCAAAATCCATCAAAAATCTATGCTTGAACCTCACTAAATGGCCCAAATCCTTGAAGAAGGCTTCACACGTGTGAAAGTACGGCCTCCCACAGTCTGAGTACTGTACACCAGACCTACATTCAATCCTATAATCATTAGTAATCACAAGTACTCAAACAATTATGAACATAGAGAGCAATTGCACCATTATGAGAGAAAAAACATGAAATTGCTTGATTGATTTTGGTGAGATATCATCACCTATATATACATGATCCATCACGGTTTTGGGCAGGTATGAGTAGCCCTAAACCTATCCCTAATGCTAATTTTGGTGGATCTTTCATCCCTACCAAGTTAGGGTTGGAATCTTGGAGATCCCTCAACAATGCAAAAATTACCAAAAATAGCTCCTATTTTTTCTCCCTTGTATCTAAGCATAATTTGGACTCATTCCAAAGGTTCTAACACTTAGGTCTACTTGAGAACATCCTTATGAATGGAATCCTATGCTATTTGGCACGTGTGACAAGCCACATCATGACCATCTAACTATTTACAAGTCATATGACCAAAACTAGTCAAGCTAGAATTGTGAATTTTTAACACTCCTCCTCACTATCTAGCTTGGTTCAATCATTGCTTTACTAATCACTCCAAGTGATGATCTGAACTTCATAAAAGGTGTCTTTGGAAGTGGTTTAGTAAGTAGATCAGCTACACATTCATTGCTTGGAACATGCTCCAAAGCAATCTCCTTGGCTTGCACCATTTCTCTCACAAAGTGATGGCATATCTCAATGTGCTTAGATCTTGCATGGAAGATTGGGTTAGATGCAAGGTGTTGGGCTGATATATTGTCATTGTAGATGATTGGTGCCTCCTATGAATCCATGATGTTTAGTTCCACCAATAATCTCTTGATCCAAAGTACCTCCTTTGTAGTGGTTGTCAAAGCTTTGTACTCGGCCTCGGTTGAAGATAGAGATATAGTTTCTTGCTTTTCTGAAAGCCATGAAACCACACCTTCTCCTATGAAAGTTGAATAGGCACTTGTTGATTTAATATCCCTCTTGTCCCCTGCAAAATCTGAATCAGTAAATGCATGAAGGTTAATCACATCTCCTCTATATAGAATCCCAAAATCCAATGTACCCGAGATGTATCTTAGAATCCTCTTAGCCTTTTTCCAATGGATATTCAATGGCTTTTGCATGGATTGGCTCAACCTACATACACTAAAGCTAAGATCTAGTCTAGTTATAGTGATCCACATTAAGGAACCTATAAGTTGCCTAAACAAAGTGATGTCCATGAAGGATCTTTCATCATCTTCATTTGGCACTTTTACATTTTGCTCCATTGGTGTGTCAACACTTTTGCATACTTCCATCTTAAACTTCTTCAAAAGACTTTGAGCATAGTTTACTTGACTTATAAAGATAAAATCAGACCCTCTAAGTACTTCTATGCCTAAGATGAAGTGAAGACACCCTAGATCTACCATCTTGAACTCTAAGGATATATCTCTCTTGATTTTTTCAATACCATCAACACTATTTCCACTAATGATGATGTCATCTACATAAATGAGTAAAAGTACAGTACCAACATCATCAAACTTAATGTAAAGAGTGGGATCATATTCACTTTGAACAAAAGAAAGTGAAATAAGATAGCAATGTAGTCTTGAATTCCAAGATCTCGAGGCTTGCTTCAAGCCATAGATGCTTCTTTGGAGATGACATACTTTGTTCTCCATTCCATGCTTGATGAACCCTTGTGGCTGCTCCATATAGATATCCTCTTCCAAAAAACCATTCAAGAAAGCATTAGAGACATCCATTTGACATAGAATCCATCCAAAATGTGATGCAAGTGCAATGATTAGTCTTATTGTGACCATCTTGGCCACGGGTGCAAAAGTTTCCTCATAGTCTATCCCTCTCTCTTGAGCATAACCTTTTGCAACTAATCTTGCTTTATGTTTGTTAACACTCCCATTTGCATTCAACTTAAGCTTGAAGACCCACTTGCATCCTATTACATTCCTTTGAGGTCTCTCAACAAGCAACCAAGTTTCATTCTCAATCAAGGCATCATACTCATCCAACATAGCTTTATACCATTCTTTGTAGTTCAATGCATCTTCAACATTAGATGGTTCTTCAAAACTAGATAAAGCATAAGAAGTGGATGAGATACCCTCAACTTGCTGTCCTTTGCCTTGATATGTGAGCCTTGATGGCTCCACTTTTGCCCTTGAAGATCTCCTTGGTGTGATAGGTGGGTTTGGTGCTTGCTCCTCCATGAGCTCCTCCTCAAAACCAAGATCTTGCTCCTCGGCCATCTTCTTCTTGATTGTTGGAGCACTTGAGCCTTCTTCAAGCATATGCATATGATGTTCATCAAAGATGACATCCCTTGAAACAACAAATTTGTTCAAGGATGGGAGATAGACTTTGTAGCCCTTGCTTGAGCTTGCATATCCAAGCATGATCCCTCTTGTGGAAGATGGATCCTCCTTGGTTCTTGTTTCCAATGGCACATGCACATAACATATACACCCAAAAACTTTCAAGTGATTAAGATTGGGTTTCTTTCCATACAACATCTCATAAGGAGTTTTGCCTTCAATTGCTTTGCAAGACACCCTATTCATCAAGTAGTTTGCACATACAAGAGACTCACCCCAAAAGGATTTGGGCAAACAAGCATCTAATCTTAAAGCCTTAGAACATTCACATAATGTTCTATTCCTTCTTTCAGCAACTCCATTTTGTTGAGGAGTGTAAGGACAAGAAGTCTCTTTCTTGATCCCTTCCTCCTCACAAAAGGCCTTGAACTCATTGGAGATGAATTCTCCACCATTGTCACTTCTAAGAATCTTGATGCTATGATTATGATGCTTTTCCACAAACAACTTGAACTTTACAAAAGTATCAAATACTTGAGACTTGAAGGAAAGTAAGAACACCCAACAATATCTTGAGTAGTCATCAATGAAGGTTAAAAACATGGATGAACCTCCATTAGATTTGGTGCTAGCAATGTGCACATCCAAGTGTATGAGTTCAAGAGGATGAGATGACTTTGTGATGGAGTTAGGAAACACCTTCTTATGTGCCTTGGATAAGGCACAAGCTTCACAAACCTTGTCTTCCTTCCCAATAGACCTTGGTAGGCCTAAAGCATACTCCTCCTTGATCATAGCCTCCATGGAACCCGAGTTGACATGTCCAAGTCTTTTGTGCCATAAAGTAAAGGTAGATATCTTGCTCTTCTCGGCCAACATGACAACATTAGTATCCACAAATGCATCCAGCTTATAAAGTTTGCCAAGTCTAGTGCCCTTAGCCACTATCTTACCCTTCTTCTTGATGAAACATTCATTTGAGGCAAAGTCAACATTGAAACCATTGTCTACCATTTGGCCAACACTTAGTAGATTCTTTGTTATTGTAGGAATGTACAAAACACCTTCTATGTTGATCTTTTTGGAAGATCCTAAGCAAAGGGGAATGCTACCAACTCCTTCAATCTTACAAGCTTCATCATTTGCTGTATAGATAGACTTTATAGGTCCATCATAAGATAAGAGAGAAGAGAAAAACTCCCTTTTACTAGTCATGTGTGAACTAGCACCCGAGTCAATCCACCAAGGATCTTCTCCTTTGAAGCTTGTTGAAGAAAATATGGACATCATGAGAGAGTCCTCATGTGAACTCTCCTCCTCCTCCTCTTTGCTCATGTTGGCTTGGCTTTGATCTTGCTTCCTCTTGAAGCATTCCGAGACATAATGCCCCATCTTGCTACAATAGTAGCACTTCACCTTTGATTTGTCCTTCTTGACTTTGGTGGTTGATGGAGATGTCTTTGGGGGTCCTTCTTGATCCTCAAACTTTGTAGACTTCTTGAATGTTGATCCTTTGCCTTTGGACTTGCCTTTGCCTTTGGTGAAGAGAGCTTGGTCATCTCCACCTTGGATGGAAAGCCTATTCATCCTCTCTTGCATTTGGCTCCTTCTTGATTCCTCGGCCATGAGTGTGCCTTGGAGTTCTTCAAGTATGGGTAGCTTACCCATAATTGCATATCCCTGAACCATTGTCAAATTCAAAGCTTAGTCCATTCAATATGAGTTGAACAAGCTCTTCATCCTTGATAGGGTCACCTATAAAGGCTAGCTCTTTGTTCAATTCCTTTACTCTTAGGACAAAAGTATGTGCACTCTCTCCTTTCTTTTGATAGCTTCTATAGATTTGATTCTTCAAAGCTAACATTCTAGTTTGGTTCTTGGATTCATAGACCTTTTGCAAAGTCTCCCAAGCATCTTGAGCTGAAGTGCAATCTCCTACCTCTCTTAAGAGTTCATTTGCAACATTCATTTTTATGCAATGTAGTGCAACATTGCACCTCTTGATGTATTTGGCTTTTTCTTGAGGATGAATAGGTTCACCCTCCTTACCATTTACAATTTCCATCAGATCTTGCATGATCATGATAGATTCCATTCTAACTTTCCATATGGAATAGTTAGTTTTGTTGAGCCTTTCATTAGTATCCAAAAGATATGCATTTATAGATGCCATCTAGTCTCCTAATCAAGGACTTGACACAAATGAAGGTTACTTTTATTGATTTGATTGAAGGTCTACCTTATCCCACTTCTTAGGGACCTGAAAAGATCAGTAATAGACTTCCTATAAAGATCTAAGAATGATCTCTAACAAAATCAAATCATAGAATACTAGAAACAATGCACTTGCTTGATTGAAGTAGACAATACTAGTAGGATTGCCCCTCTTTCTATAAAGAACATTAAAGCTTCCAAATGATCTGATCAAGAGTGAATTTCAGCAACCTAATATACTTCCAAAATCACTTGTAAAAGATCTAAATGGAACTTAATGAGGATGCAACACAATCTACTATCCAATCACAAGCAAAAAATGATCAAAATTGATGAAAAATTGATCTAATTTGGTGCATAAGTCAAGGAATGGTTGGACTGAACCTAAATCACTTTAGGAGGTGTCTACTACACCTTAGAACAGCCTTGAAGAGTCCCCAAAACTTTGATCTTCCCTCTCCTTGAATGCTAGAAAGCCTCCTCTATGAAATCACCTCCAAAACTTGCTTAGAAATCAATGCTTGGAGCAAGCAAAACTTGCTATCTTGGTAATGTGAATTGAATTCAACTTTGCCTCTGGTTTTAGACACCTAAACACCTGCAAATGAAGTCACACAACACCAATCTCCAATGTATTTGACTCACTTTGAGTTCTAGAATCAATACTAGATGCTAAGATCCAATCTACACAAGATTTAGATCAAAAATTGTGATCAAATTGAATGAAAACCAAGGATTTAGTCATTTCAGCCTTTAGGCTCTGATACCATGTAAAAATTACAACAAATAAGGATCCTAAAACACTAGAAATGATGAGGGAAACAATAGATTATGATTTCATAAGATTAGCACAAGTTGAACCATCAAAATCCATCAAAAATCTATGCTTGAACCTCACTAAATGGCCCAAATCCTTGAAGAAGGCTTCACACGTGTGAAAGTACGGCCTCCCACAGTCTGAGTACTGTACACCAGACCTACATTCAATCCTATAATCATTAGTAATCACAAGTACTCAAACAATTATGAACATAGAGAGCAATTGCACCATTATGAGAGAAAAAACATGAAATTGCTTGATTGATTTTGGTGAGATATCATCACCTATATATACATGATCCATCACGGTTTTGGGCAGGTATGAGTAGCCCTAAACCTATCCCTAATGCTAATTTTGGTGGATCTTTCATCCCTACCAAGTTAGGGTTGGAATCTTGGAGATCCCTCAACAATGCAAAAATTACCAAAAATAGCTCCGATTTTTTCTCCCTTGTATCTAAGCATAATTTGGACTCATTCCAAAGGTTCTAACACTTAGGTCTACTTGAGAACATCCTTATGAATGGAATCCTATGCTATTTGGCACGTGTGACAAGCCACATCATGACCATCTAACTATTTACAAGTCATATGACCAAAACTAGTCAAGCTAGAATTGTGAATTTTTAACAGACCCAATTGGGGAGCAATTGAAGAGAGCATCGGCTAACCTTGAAAAAGAGATTTTTTTTCCAATAAACCTTACTAATCGAGAGGTTATGGAGATCATCAATCAGAAAAAAGGTGTAACATGATTACCTCCAACATCTAATGACTATGAGTTGATGTTTGCACTAAAGCAAGTCATGCAAGCCAAATACATTAGAAATGTTTGCAATAAGCTTAACGTAGTCATTCTAGACAACCACCCAATACAACAATACATGCATGAATTATTGTGAGTACTTAATGAAGTTTTCATAGAAGGGAACCAAATATTGGAGGGCACAACTCCAATGAGGAAGATAAAACAAACCTTTGATATTATTAAGGTAGTTTGGAATGATCACAAATGGTATGTAGGATTACTCAATTTTGTAGATGATAGTAAAGATACATGGACAGAATATTTGAGAAGAGACGAAGTTGCCACCTAGTGACCTCACAAAGAAAAAGGCTATTGTGAATGGGGGTACTAATTCTCAAAGACTTAGGCTGTTGCTAGTAGACAATGTAACGAGGGAAGGTAAGCCACAATTAATAGCATAGCCACAAAGACAATACAAAGGAAGTGATGGATGTGTAATAAAAATGGCAGAAGAATAGCTATAGAGGGGCCTTGCCATTTTGCGAGTTTCTCTATACGCATGATTCAACAAAAAAATAGCACATGGTGTGCTACCGTTTGCCATTAGATGATTTTTTATAAATAAGGATTGTGGTTTGGTACATAGCTAAAAATCTTACTAGCCATCAAATTCTAAATAAGTGTTAGAAGATTCTCATAAATATTCCCACACGAATCTTCTAACGGGATTCCAAATGTTGCAAATCAAATGAGGAATAACTCAAGGAGGAAACAACGCAATAACTAGAAAGCGTCGACAAAATACCAACAAGGGAGCTCTAGAACCCACATTTACCGGGAGCATCACCATCAATGAAGTTGACAAGTAGCGGACTGACCAACGAGTGAAAACAAAGCCCAGCGCCTCACAAACATACTTTCCAGCAAAGAGAACAATAGTATGGCCGAGCTGGCAAAAGTTCTTAGAAACCGGAATTGTAAAGTCATACACCCATAGAAGGAATAGAAGTCTAAGGATCCAGAATCTTAACTATTCAATCACACAAAGCATTCTCAAAAGAAAGAGAGAGATGGCTAGAAACCTTCTTGTAGAAACTCGTGGACAGCCAAGGAGAATAGTCAGTATTGCTTACAAAAGTGTCTCATGCAAATGGGATGCACACATATATATAGTCCAAGATGACTATCTAACTTCATGACTATTGGCTGTCCAACTACTTGACTATTGACTATCCAACTTTCTATAAGTTACATAGAAAGAATAAGGTACCTCCAATATGTCAAGTTGGGGTACTTAATGTCACAATTAGGCTTAGTGGACCCATGAGTCCCTGCCAAGTTAATTTCATAGTAACTTAGCTAACTCTAAGTTTAGTAGGCCTAATATAATAAATGACCATGGTTACACAACTCTCGACCTTTTGGGTCAAAGTAACCTATGGTAATTTAAGCAATTCCATTTACATTCCAACACCCTCCTTAAATGGAAATGCATAACATAACATGAAGTAACTTCACGAAAGAGAAAAATGCAACTTGTTGTCCGAACTTCATGTCGCCAAATAAACTTCGCACCGAAGTAGTCGAAATCTCATCCCCAATCATGTCCAATATATAAAAGGAAAAGAATGCGTAATAATGAAGCATCAAGTCGAAGGGTGAGGATTTGCTTGCTCCATCCAAAGTAGGGAACCAACATAAACTCGACAATAAGTCGAAACATGGACTTGTAATCCATTATAGGCTCCCACATCATTCGAAAAAACTTCTTACCATAAGGACAATAAAAAAGAGTACCAAACTCTTTTGACATCACATCCTCCCAAACCTTACCATCAATGACTTGCTCACATAGAATAGGCAATGTACCAACATCATGATGAAGAGTAAGTGTAGAACCAAAAAAATCAGCAAAAGGTACTGATTTTAAAGAGGCACGTGCCTTCCCTTCATAGTAAGACATTTCTTTGTTGTCCTGCAAAGTCTTCAATAGCTGACAAGGAATTGTTATGGGTTGTTCAACACTTTGCTCCCCAAAGTGTTCCCAACATGGACCATGTTGTCCATAATCTTCCACAGGCTGTTCCTGAAGCATAATGGACATCTCATGATGTAAAATGGGCTGTAAATGACCAAAAGAAGATGACTGAACCTGCTGTCCAACGTCTTCATCATAAAAATTTGGCAAACTATCAAGAGATGCATCAACGATGGCGTCATCAAAGCTGTCCCTCGAAGAGGCATGGGATGACAGAGAATATTCTTCAAATAATGAAAAATTTTCTCCAAACAAATGCTCACTCTTAACACTTTGAACAAAAGTACTATTTGACACATGTTGACTCCCTCCTCGATTAGTACAAAAAGGTTCCAAAGAGTGCTTGAATTTTTCAGCCTTTGCTAAAACATCAAATTGAAAAGGTTTCGCATGAAACTTTTCACTAATGCATCTATCATATGCATCAACTTGCGGTGACTTGAAAAAAGAAGATTGTTTCAACATCTGCTCAATGTATCGTTGTTGAGAGATGAAGATTCCAGCCCCATGTGGAAGATCAACAAGAACCCAACTGTGGTTCTTCGTGAGTGAGTTGTACTCTTCTTGCATCGCATCCTCCCAACATTTTACTCCTCTGGCCTGTTCATAAAAAAAAAGGTTCTACTGCACCATTCTCAATAGAAATCAGAGCAAAATCAAAAAAATCAACAAATTCTACTGATTTAGTAGAGGCACGAGTCTTCCCTTAATAGAAATGATCCACTTTGTTGTCCTACAAAGTCTGCAACAACCATTTAGGGACTAGTTTGGACTATCCAACAGCCTTGCTTTTGTCAACACTTTGTTGTCCAAAGTGTTCCGAACTTGGACCTTGTTGTCCAATGTCTTCAACAGGCTGCTGTTCACCACAAATAGGTTCTTCTTGATGAACTATGGGCTGCAAAATTGAAGAAGTAGTGGGCTGTCCACTAGAAGTTGATGGCAGTCCCTTATCTTCATGATTAGATGGTAAAACCAAATCTGGAAATATTTCAAGATATGCATCATGGGGGAAGTCCCCTTTCATGACGTGAGTGGCCGCAACATCATAGGAGGTCTTTTCATCAAAAAGAACATCACGACTCACTATGATTTTATTAGTATCCATATTGAACAACCTATAGCCCTTGCTTTCATCACTATAGCCAACAAATATGCATTTAGCTCCTTTATCATCAAGCTCGGTTCTTAGCTTATCGGGAATGAAAGCATAAGTCGTGTGACCAAAGATGCGTAAGTGAGAAACAGTCGGCTTCTTACCATACCAAACTTCATAAGGAGTTAATACCTTCAAGGCTTTAGTAGGACATCGATTACTAATGTAACTCGTCGTTATAACCACTTCAGCCCAAAACTTGTGAGGAAGGCCCTTTGCCTTGAGCATGCATCGAGCCATCTCCATGATAGTGCGATTCTTTCTTTCGGCAACACCATTTTGTTGAGGTGTGTAGGGGGTTGTCATTTAATGATGGATACCCTTGCTTTGAAGATAAGTACCGAACGTATTCTTTATATATTCTCCTCCTCGGTCGGTACGTAAGATCTTCAAAGAGTGCCCAAACTGATTTTCTATCCTTAAAGCGTTGAGAAACTTCAGATTTTGCCTTTATAGGATAAGGTCATCAATAAAAGTAACAAAGTACTTACGTCTTCCAATGGATTCGATCCTCATTGGACCACATACATCACTATGAACCAAGTCAAATTTTCCATCAACTCTAATATTTCCATCAATTGGAAAAGCTTGCCTTTGAAATTTTCCAAGTATGCATCCTTTGCATACATGTCCTTCGGGATGCTCAATATTAGGAATGTCTTCAACCATATCGAATCTCTTCAACATCTTCAAGCTAGCAAAGTTGAGATGTCCAAACCTAGCATGCCATAATTCAGCTAGCTCCAAAGAATGTGAACTTGACGCAACAAGACAAAAGGATGATGAAGCTCTTCGCTCATAGGTATCCATAAGAAACAATCCACCACATAATGTTCCCGAAGCAATGATCATAAGAGATCTCTTTGGGTCTTTGATAAAACATTTGTCGTCTTTGAATTCCACAACCAATCCTTGGTTCATAATTGTAGAGACCAAAATGAGATTCTTTTTTATTTTTGGAACATAAAGTACATTACGAATGTACTTCTCCTCACCATTGGGTAAGATAATGGGGATCACTCCAATACCTTTGATAGGATAAGAGGTGTTATCAACACCTTCAACTTTGCTTCCATCACGCACTTTCACAATCTTTGTGAAGACCTCTTTGTGATAAGTCATATGACGTGTGGCACCGCTATCAATCACCCAATCAATAGATGAAAAAATAGCAACTTGTAAAGCTGAAGATGAGTTGTTTTCTGCTGAAAAACCAGCAAGATTTGAAGTGGCATAAATCTCGTATTTAGGAAAGATGAGATAGTGACAAAAGCATAATCATTATTTAAAAGATTATCCTCCTTTTCAAATTGTTGTTCCAAAGTAATGATTGCGGTACTTGTATCGTTACTTTTCTCTTTTTCCTTTGCAAGCCTCTTCCTACATTCTTTGATGTGATGCCATACTTCTTGCAATAGTGGCACTTACCCTTCTTCTTGGAGCCTTGATCTTGAGCTTCCTTAGATTTTTGATCATCTTTGAAAGTTTTGAAAGAAGGCTTCCCTTTTCACTTGCCTTTGCCTTTGCCTTTGCCTTTTGCAAAGAAAGCTTGATCTTCTTGTTCACCAAAGTTGATCTTTGTTTGCTCTTCTTGAAAAAGTAAGCCAACAAGTTCAACGAAGGACCTTGTATCGCATTCGCATCCAAGTATGATTGAACCTTAATCAAAACAGTCTCTACAATTTCATTTTTTATTTTTTCAAATTGAGCATTTTTTATCATTTCCTTTGCTGACTTTCTTGGTAAAACATGACTTAAAGATGATCCAATGCATGAACGATCTGTTAAATAATTCTTTGCCACCAAACATGATCTGCAACAAACATATGAAACTCAAATTATGTTTAGTAAATAAATAATCGATGTTATCAAGTGCAAATCAAACTTAAATGACATATACAAATCAAATAAACAGTTTAGATGACAACATACTTGAATGCTCGGATTCTTTTTTTCTGATTGCCGCTATGTGTAGATAGGTCATCAATATTCTTCATCGGTACTCTCTTTTCTTTCCTCTTCATCATTGCCTTATTGATAACTTTTAGATCAACAGCAGATTTTAGACTCTCGGATCGCAACTTTTCCATGGATTCTAACATTTCTTTTGTTTCATCCTCAAAGAGTAGTGACAGTAGCATTCAACTCTGACATAGCATTCTTGAGTGCATTGTTTTCAGCACTAGTGTGTTGCACATAATGAAGCAATTGTTGATTTGCATGTTGCAATTGTTGATTAGCAAACTGTAATTGTTGATTCAGACAAGACATGCTATGCATTCCAATATCTCACAACCTTTGACAATATCCAAGTAATCCGCTATTTCCTTCAAATACATATCTGAGAAGATGAGTTACGGACTTAAAATCTGGACACAAATTGGTAGCTGGATCATTAGGATAAATTGATCCATCCACCCACAAATCTATATTCATATGATTATTCATTCTCAATTCTCTAACTATTGCTGCAGCATTCTCTACAACTTTCGCATTTTTCTTAATAATTGGAGTGCATTCCATCGGAAGAGCAACATGCAAATGGAACATTGCCATTGTTAAAGCTACAATCATGTAAATGAATCTACCTACAGTAAATCAATATGAATAGATCTAGCATTCCTTACTTTTGTAATGTTTATGTCGCATTGAAAATTCGTCCCGCCTCATATTTCACTATAAGCGTACAGTGATTTCAAAAGTTTTGTCTCTCCCGCTTTAGTTTTTGCATTGAGCACACCAAGATTTTCAGTCTTAAAGCCCTAGTCCCAAATTTGGGAACGAGCATGAAGAGAAGTTATTACATCTCATGTTAAACTAACTATTGTCTGAAGTTAACCATACTAGTTAAACGTCGGGCAAGGCCGGAAACTCGGAAAACGGCGACCAGAAGTTACCGGTTTGCATTATTTCTCTACGTAACCTCTTTCTAAAGTGAAATTTTTTAAAGGGCCCATTTTGAGCCCATATTATGAGAGGACCAAGACACTCTAATTGAGACATATGGAGTATTGCATGCACGCGTGACGGATATAGGCAGGAGGACTGCATGAAGAGATGTGGCCTTTTTATACTTGACCTTCATGGGGATTGCATGGGTTCATGCACAAGAATCTATTCTCTATATATTGAGGTAGGATTTCTCCCGTCGACATATTGGGTTTAGATTACCAGTTTCTCTCTTCTCCTCTAGCATTCACATGGCATGGCTCGGGGGCTAGGTTTGGTTGGGCGGTTTGGCTCCATAGTCTCTCTTATTGTGTTCTCCTATCCTCATCTTAGGGGTTATCGCTTAGGGTTATTACATTGGTATCAGAGCGGTCTTGGATAGGATGGAGACAAGCCTACATCGATTTGGAAGTTTGAAGCACTTGGATTTGCATCCCGGATGGAGTGCTGTTTTCTCAAGGGAATTATGGAGTTGGATCACAAATTCCGGATAAGTAGCATACTTTTTGAAATTATGGTAGAGTGCACTTCTACATGGATTTTTTGGTAAAAGATGCCGCAAATTTGTAGGAATCTATATGCAATTTCATGATTTCTTGAGGAAGTTTTCAAATGGTGCTGAGTGATCTGCAATGGTTGATTTAATTACTTATTTCATTGCTGGATTTCGCTCAGCTAAAGTTGTGAATAGCATGCATCAGTCCACAATGTTCTGAATCATGTTGTTTTGTTCAAGTTCATAGATAATGGATCGTAAATCAATATGTCCAATTTGTATGGACTGTTGGGAACATAAGCATCTGATTCCAGTTATAGCATGCAATGGGTTAAGGATTTCTTTGCCTAAGTCCTTCTGTAAACCTGCATGTTATGTACATTATGGTGGAATTGCAATTTGTTAATAGTTGGTTCTGAGAGGGAAATGAAGCTACAAAAGTAAGTTTAGATCCATTATAGTCTTGGAACTACTGTTCCCTACAGATTTTTTTGTTGAGCTTATGTTTGCTTGCAAGTTTTGAGACGTGCTGAGTGTTAGAAGAGTTGTAGCCCTGTTTTCATGGAACCAAGCATGCAATTAAGATCTCGAAGGAACAACCCTGCTTGCTGGTCATCAGTGACCTGGACATCCATCTATGAAACATCCATCTGTGGAATGAGATTGGATACTGTCCCTGGCTGTTGAAGCCGAAATTGTAGGTCCTGCAGTGATTCACTGACCTGCTGTTTTCCGCCTTACAGAGGAATCATCAGACAAGGATCTGTCAGTGATCTAGGGCCGAAGGAAGACGGTGGTTGAGGCAAGGATTCTTTTGCATGAAGAAGGCATATCTTTCTAGAAGTCCAGATATGTGTATGGCCATGGAATAGTGGGCTCTATATTGAAGTAGATGAGGATCTGTGGCATCATAGACTGTAAGCTGTTTCAATGTGTTATCATGTGGCTGAAGGAATACCTTTCTGAATACTGAAGATGTGGGTCGCTCGCTCTTGCTTGAACTTCTGTTCATCGCCTCTCTTGCACGATCCTCCAAAAGCTCGTTTTCCAGATTATGTGCATCTTGAAGTAAATTTCCAGCAGAGAAATGCATTCATAATTCTGGGGGCGTGTAAAAGCTCAATGGAAGAGAGCTGTGAGAGTAGCGATGGAACGGCTGGTGAAGCAATGAACCCGTTGCACTCTTTCAGCAATGGCAGCTTGAATGGAAAGAACAAACAGTTGTTGCGGCTAGCGACTGTAGACGAACGAGCCTCACCTTCCTTTCTTTTCCTTGCTATGAAAACCCTGACTAGGGCTTGAAACCCTCTTAATGTCTTTTGCATGAACGCCTTTGGGGTTTGTTTTGGTATGCACATGCTTGGTGTTTAAAGTTTTGATGCATGATGGGTGGTCATCGATTTGGTGAATTGGGCGACTATTTGCATCGCTACAATTACATGCCGGTTGATCAAGGCTCAATAAGATTTTGACGTTTGGTAGCTTTGAGTTGGTTCAAAATTTGGTTTTTTAGATCACTTCGGAAGCTCAAGTCACTAACGCCCAGTTGTAGAAATTTTGGTTTCTTGGTGTCAGATTGTCAAAGTTTGACCTTGGATTTTTGTATTGCTTCCCATTTTAGGAGTTGAAGGAATTTCCTTTCTCTAGGAACAATTGTAGGGTGTGTAGTTCAGTTGGTGAGCAGCCCTTCCGCTTGTCAAAGAGGGTTAGAACACTTTATAGGTGCCTAACTATATCAAGTTGCTAGATTTAGGTGTATTCTACTCTTCTTTCTACTCTACTCCATTTTAACACTACTTTCACTAACTCTAATTCACTTAACACTACTTCGCTTAACTCTAACCACATGCATTCATCTTGATGGAGGGTGAATAGAGAAAGAGAGGGAGAGATAGTGATAGAAAAGAGGATAGAGATGGAAAGTTGATATGGAGGTTAGCTCAAATGCTCAATGTCATTGCTTATGGAAAAACTTTAACTAGCACAAAGCAAAAACATGGAAACTAGAAACAACAAGCAAAGCATAACAAGAGCATAAGCAAGATTGATTAGCAAATGAGGATGCTTGAGCTCTCAAAATAGTAGAGTCTCCTCCTCTCTATTAAGCATGAAAATATGATACAAATGGTGCCTTTTTATGGATGGGGAAGGCCCTTGCCCCTTTCTCCTATTGACTATTCCAAGGAAGGTGGGATTGAAATCCACACCCATCATAAAAAACACAAACTAATCAATGGTGGAGAGAGAATTATAGTTTACCTACCACCAATTGACTTTGACTAATTAAGCAAACTTAGAAACTTAAGTTAAGCTTAACTTTGGCCTTCTAATATTATTTTTAACTACATGGCCCAAAGTCAAGTTTATGTCCAAAATTATTTATTTACAAGTGCTCATTGGGCCATGGGCTTAGGATGTCACAACCCTCGGAACAATTTCTATTTTTTCAACTTTAAATATTTACAGAATGGTGGGAATACCCCCAACAATAATATGCATGTTTTTGGACTTTATCACTTTAAAATTTTGCTAAGCTAGTTCAATTGGAACTTTAGTACTGTTGGATCTTTGGTCAAGCTGTAATAATCGGTCTTTGGAAGGAATTTCTTTAAGCCGATCTGTATGGAAAGGGAAAAATGATATGGTTCTCAGGCATATAGCCAGAATAGGAATTCGATCCCTTGGTACTATGCTATTTAAACCATTTAACTCTGGAGTCATTGTACTCCTAGTAAATGGAATTAAATTGTGTTTTTTCTCCTTTTCAAACTGGTGGAACACCAATGGGTTGGTTATTGTGTTCTTGATGATTTTGATCATTAGGATTAAACAAGCCAAAGCTTTTGAGATACTTGTTAAAGTGATTAATTGGAATAAAGTGGATAACATTTGGAGGTAGTTCTTTATTTAACAAAATTTTGTTGTGTTGAATACATGAAAAGAAGTACCTGAATCCAAATTTTATGGATTTTTCATTAACGAAGTAATGCTTAAAGCCAATTTATTGAAAAGGAGAAACAATTCAATTATATTGGAAAAATGGTAATAGGAACTGATCAAAGTCAAACTTGATTTCATTTCCGGTTAAATCCTATGGTGAATCGTATGAAAAGATCAAACTAATTCTATTTTTCAGACTAGTGGATGATTTTTGTATATTGGTGATTCAACCCAGGTATAGGATAAAAATGAAATTGTTTCAGACTTTTTTCCTACAGTAATTCATTATTAACATTTACTAATGTCTTTATATTTTTGTAGTACTTTAGCTGAAAGATTTTCAGGGGACTGAAAATTCTAAGGGAGGAAGAATAGTGGGCATCAGAGGTAGTGTGATCGGGAAATGTATTTCGTAGTTAGAATTTTGGTAATCCCTATAAATAATTGCTTGATACCAGATATAAATTTCCTGGTTAGAATTCATTTAGTTGAATTTATAACTGATATCTTTGTAGCCATTGAGTAGTCCACAATTTTGGATGTCAATTGTGATGTTAGAAGTAGAATTTGGTACATGAATTACATTGAATCTGCTAGTTGATAGAAGCTTGTCCCTAGAGTAAATGCTCTTGGATCCAAGGGGGTTCGAAGTTTATCATTAACCAGAAAGTATCAGAATGTAATGTTGAACCATGTTAATTCTTAGGGTCAGGTGTGGATTTGTGGTATCCATCTGATAGGCATGCCAGTCATCTAATTGAATGGATTCTCCAGTTTTTGAAAACAAGAGATAATATCCTATATGGACTATATGACAGCTAGATGATCAGTGGATCTCTAGAATATTATATAAGGCGATTAAGAGTTTTCTAGAAGGAAGAGCTAGTTGTATGAGACATTAGTAATTTTGAAAGGAAAATTCTAGGACTGTAAAGATCTGATTATCAATGGAGTGTTTGAGTACCTAGTCATGATACGGAAAAAAAGAAAAACCATTGATAAAATGTGGGGTGTTTTGGAAAATTTTGAGGTTTAATCTAGATCCCAATGTGGTATCTCACTATTTACAAAATCAGAGGCCCTCAAATCTATTTCTCACTTTCTTAATTAATCATTTATTTCTTAGTAATTTCTCGAATATAAGACATCAGACTGGTTTATATGATTCTTTCCGGCATGAAGTTATTAATAAAAAAGACTGTTATATCATATGAATTACTACTTGTGTGAATAGACTTGAAATTCAAATAAATTCTAAGGTCAACGTGTTTCAATTGCTTAAACCTAAGATATCTCTTTTGTATAAATGGATATCAGAGGAATGATATTACTATCACTCGGGTTGAAAATATTTGAAGGAAAAGTCATGTTTGTAATAGAGTGAATCCTTTTGTGGAATGCACTTATTACTGACTTTTCATGGATTTGGGTATTTTCATATGTCATCTTTCCAGTTAACTTTTATAGAAATTGATAATTTCTTTAAAAAGAGGGGTGAAGTGATGGGATAAAATTCTATATGAGGATCTGTTGGTTGCATAGTTTTCGGAAGAGAACCAATCGTGGTATAGAAATGAGATTTTTTCTTGAAGTAATTTCGGATAGATTCAGAGTAAAACACCTATTTTGGAACTGTTCGAATAAGAGAAATTCTCTAGAGATTGTGTGGACAATCTGGAACTGGAACATGTCTAAAATTTGAATCATTATCTATAAGTAGTACAATAAAAGGTCAAAAGTTACTAATTCCATTTAAATTGGAATAGGAGTTAGTTTGATTAGAATTTGGTTGACTATTACTAGGCTCGATTTGAGCTTTTGTGTACACAACTTAAGTCAATTCATGCAAGATTCAAAAATCTATCATTGGAAATCGGCCAAAAGAATCTTGAGATATGTGTCCTCTACACTTGACTATGGATTATTCTACAAAAGTGAGGATTTATCAATGGTTGCCTACTCAGATTCAGATTTTTCAAGTGACAAAGTGGATTGGAAATCCACAAGTGCCTATACTATCTTTCTTGGAGGAAATATTGTATCTTGGTTATCCAAGAAACAAGACACTATATCGCTATCATCTTATGAGGCCGAGTACAAGGCCCTTACAACACCTACTAAAGAGGTTCTATGGATGAAAAGATTGCTTTTGGAGCTCAAGTGCATTAAGGAAGAAGATATGTCATGTCCACGACTGGTCTCTGGTAGCGTGTCCATGCTAGAGATCAGTAGACCAACAACCCGTAAGTTAGTTATGACTATAAGGGAATTGGGGCCCTTATGTATATAAGGTCATAATGGTTGTAGGTCTAAACTCATGATGGTGGATTTATATGGGTCTATTAATGAGTCATTGGAGAACTGGATGACTTGGCCCAGATAGGCTGCAGAGGTGTCACAGTGCACTACTAGCGGTGCATGGGCCTTGGAGGGTATAAGTATACCTATTGGGCTGTCACTAGTGGATCCTTGATTGTGAGACTAGTAGCCATATGCTGCTTGTGTGATGCCTCACTTGTCTTCAAGATTGATCCATAGCTTGGGGGATAGATCCGTTCGATCTAGGATTGGTTGGGTTGGTTTGTCCACCATCAGTACCCTTTGCGATTACTTGGTTTGGCATGCTTAGAGTAGGATCCTTGGTTTAGGACTTTATAAGATCTACCTATCATCAAGTGTGACAACATCTCAGCTCAAGCTCTTGCCAACAATCCTATCTTCCATGCAAGAAGCAAACATATCGAAGTTGCACAACATTTGTAAGGGAAAAGGTCATTGGAGGAGAGATCAACTTGGAGCATATTGGATCATCATCATGTATTACTGATCTACTCACAAAACCATTGGTCAAGAGTGCCTTCATCAAGTTTGGATCTTGATTCCAAGATCTATGTTGATACCTTTTAAGGAGAAGTGTGAAAATTAATAAAAGTTATCTATTTTGAGTTTGGGGGTATTTTGACTTTTCCACCCCAAGTACACATGTTAGTAGATGATTAGGCCAAATTTAGCTTATGATGTAGCTCAAGGTAGAGTAACGTATCCTCTGTATGAGTCGTAGTACAAGGATGTAGGCCGTGATGGTCGTAGTCTGTCCGCAATCATTTGAACAACCGTTGGTCGTTCGATCAGTTGTTGATCGTTTGCTTTGTAGGTGATCGTTTGCTTCCTTCGTTGATAACTGTAAGTGATCACTTACAGAGCTAAACGATGAGATGGGTCAACCATTGTTAGTTGACCTCGTAGGAACTCGTAAGTCATTGTCGTTGGTCGACTTCGTTGATAACCGTAAGTAGGTAGCTTACGTTTTCAAACAGTTGAGGAGAGTTGACTCTGGTCATTCATAGGAGGTCGTAAGAAGGTCACTTGCGGTGGTTGACGAGATTACTTTCATTGCCATTGATGATTCCGCAAGTGCTCGGGCATCTCTACTGGATTGATCTTGTACCATCAGTGCCTTCTCTTCATCTTGAGATCCTTTGATTGTGTCAGAGTTCCCTTCTTGGTGCTGCTACATCTTCTTCTTTGCTTCATTGTGCTTGAGGATGCGACAGTCCTTGATGTCGTGGTTGGTCCTTTTGCAATATTTGCAAAATAGCTTGGTCTTGGACGATGAGTGACTATACTGTTGATGTTGTGGTTGTGATGCTGCTGGCTGTTCTGCCTTTGTCTTCTTATCCTTGAAGCCTTTCTTCTTCTTGGATTGTTGCTTTGTTGTCCCCTAAGAGAAATGCTCAATGATGACACAAATGGAAGGTAAGAATTAGGAAGAGAGTTGAGTGTAATGGATACAAATTGTGAGTTCTCAATCACCTCATCAATACTAAGAAGCTCCTCTCAAAGATCCTTGATCTTCGTCAAGTGATTTGTAAGCAAATCACCTTCTTGCATCTTCAAGATAGAAAGTTGATTTTGAAGATATACCACTTTTGCCACATTCTTTACTTGAAACATCTTGGCAAGAGTCTCCCGAGCACTTTTGGAAGTCTTGCATGATCTAATATGAGGAAGGATAGATCTCTTCACTGATAATGCAATGACGAAATGTGCTTGTGCATCTCGTCGATCCCACTTCTTTTGCTCATCGGAAGACACCTCCTCAGATGAAGAAGTAGTTGTTCTAGATGGTGTAATAGGTGCCAAGGTAGGTGGCCTCTCTTCATCACCATTAACTACTTCCCACAAACCTTTAGCAATTAGAAGGTTCTTTATCATGTAGCACCACAAGGAATAGTGTGTGCCATCCAGCCTATCTTCATTAAATAAAAAACCAATAGACTCCGATTCTTTAGCCATAATAGAAAAATCAGCTTGTAGTAGATAGGAAATAGACTTTCCAAGTCAAAATCTACTCAAAGGGCAACAACCTCAAAGCTGAAATTATGAGCACAATAGATTGCAATATTCTACATGTAATTTGCTCAATAAGTAATGAAATAGGTGGCTGATTTCTGCACAAGAAACAGAATGCTCACAAATAGGTAGACTTCAAATGAAGCCAAAACCAAAACCAAAAATTTGTGGCTAAAAAGAGTGCACACTATGTGCATATAGAGCTGATGGTAGCGCCCTACTCCAAGCTCAACAGAGAAATTTCAACAAGAAATGTGTGTAAAACACATGTATCTTCATTTAAGAAGTAAATCTGAAATTTTCAGCATGAGTTAAGATCACATGCAATTGGTTTGAGCATGGGCGCCCTACAACTAGCTCTCAGATAGGTGGAGGTGCCCTACGATTTCCTGCAAAAAAAAGTTATAAGAAGATGAATAGATTATTCTCCTCAAAAGTCAGCAGCTTGATGATTTTCTGCTACCAAAAGGGGAAGAAGATAGCTTCCTAATGGGCACCCTCTTGCAAGCAATATGATCACCTAAAGGCTCTGATACCATGTAGGAAATAGAAGCCTAAGGATCCAAAATCTTAACTACTCAATCACACAAAGCATTCTCAAAAGAAAGAGAGAGATGGCTAGAAACCCTCTTGTAGAAACTCGTGGACAGCCAAGGAGAATAGTCAGTATTGCTTACAAAAGTATCTCATACAAATGGGATGCACACATATATATGGTCCAAGATGACTATCTAACTTCATGACTATTGGCTATCCAACTACTTGACTATTGGCTATCCAACTACTTGACTATTGACTATCCAACTTTCTATAAGTTACATAGAAAGAATAAGGTACCTCCAATATGTCAAGTTGGAGTACTTAATGTCAAAATTAGGCCTAGTGGACCCATGAGTCCCTACCAGGTTAATTTCATACTAACTTAGCTAACTCTAAGTTTAGTAGGCCTAATATAATAAATGACCATGGTTAAACAGCTCTCGACCTTTTGGGTCAAAGTAACCTATGGTAATGTAAGCAATTCCATTTACATTCCAACAGAGCTCCCACAAAGTATTATGGATGTGGAGAGGATCACAGAATTGTCGAGTGCCTTAACAACCCACAAGGCAATTTCATACCACTTCGTAGAGATTGTGGGTACGTACACTCATATTTAGCGTGTCCATTAAGGAAGGATAAGCAAGTAGAGGCTTCCGCCCCGCTGCACTTGATGAGTGTGGTTGAAATGCCCAAGACATCGGTAGTACCAGTGTTCATCCATACAAGAGCACAAAAACGCCAAGAAAAAAAACCGACCAAATTTACTACTTCAAGACCTATTAGTTGCTCATCGAGTTTCTTATATGTTGGAGAATACCCAACTAACAATGGTTGATATACATCGGTTCTGCATGTAGATTGTTGTTGAAACATTATGTTGCCAGAACGATTTGGGCAACGAAGCATGAGTTATCATGCATTTGGCAGACTCGACTAAGGTCCTGTTCTTCCTTTCTGCCAGTCCATTTGACCAATGTTTTACGAATCGCCTTTTCGAACAACGAATTGCGATTCGAATCAGCCCGATTCAAATTGGCCAGTTCGAATCGAAAAAAACTTCAAATCGGTTTAGGGTTTAGAGTAAAAAAAGGTTCGATTTGATTTTCTGATCATTGCAATGAACATATAGTTATCTAGTAACAACAATATATGGATAACTGTGTGGTTGTAATCTATACTTGTGAACAAGGCAATTTTAGATGCATGAAGGAATGGGCAAGAGAATCCCAATCCTGAGATCAAGCCAAGGAGGCAGCCCATGAGCATGACAAAAGGTCATCCCAGAGGTGAAAACGATTGAAGGTCCGATGCTTTCTCCCACTCCTTAATGAATCCAAGATTGCTACAGTTCATCCACGAGATTGGACAAAATGCACAGGAGCATTATGGTATGGAGATCTCTTTCCAAAGCAAGGAGTTGGAAAGAACCATACAACTATCTTAGTTTGAATGCAATTGGGCACCTTACTCAAAATACATTATAACCCTTTGAAAATGATTGAAATTCTACATAGATGGACCAAGCAGTACCCAATCCACCCCAAATCCCACTAATCTCATGCCATAAGAAAGAACTGAAAAATTACAATCCGTCCACCAGGTAGGAGTAGGTTGGAAAAAAGATGCAAAAGACGTAACGATCTCAATCACACATCGAGGGTTTCCACAAGAGTCAGTCATAGTTGATGGAGGATCAGGAGTTAACATCATCTCCTCCAAGCTATATCATGCATGGGGACTCACCCATATGGTGAGCGCCCCTTTTACTATTTGACTAGCTGATCAATCAAGTGTGAAACCTCTAGGCACAACCAAGGAAGTACATACCAAGGTAGCAGGAATTCGATTTGTGCTAGATTTTGTAGTCTTGAACTTGCTTGAATTTCCCCAATCCTATACTGTCCTACTGGAAAAACTGTGGTTCCGAGCATCCCAAGCACTTCATGACTGGGGTCAGAACTGTATCGTCCTTCAAAATTGCAATTCTGCTATGAAGATCGATCATGATACCTAGATTATGAAACCAACCAGCCAAAAAGCCATGGACGTTGATCAGAGAGACATATTGTATGTCCATTGTTTATCTCTAGAAAATCTGAGTATAATTGGCTGAGTGTCTCTTCGACGGTAGTCGATTCCTAAATTAGCTAGCAAGCATACTTATCAATGTAGCTTGTAGGTTGTGTGCATATTCTGGTAAATCTTTTTGGATGTGGCCTAGGCCAATTATCTTGTCCGTGGTTTTGTTGCTCCTAAGTAACAACAACGGCTTCTTCGGATTCATAGTCAAATAGTTGTTCGACTATCGGCACGTTTGAACTAGAGACTCGAATTGTCGTGTCGATGACTGGAGCATTTGATGGGTCATCAAGAACTTTGCTCTTACCTTTCAAGTCGATGAACTAATCCTCGATAAAGATGACATCTCTGCTGAAGAATATCTTCGAGGTATCGGGATCATATAGCTTGTAAGTGGTATATGAAGAAGCATAATCAATGTGGATGGATTTGAGACTTTGGAAGTCCAATTTCTTCCTTGTCTGTTTCGAGATCTATGGGTAGGCGATACAACCGAATACTTTGAGGTTTTTCACTAATGGTGGAATTTGGTTGAGATATACTCTCCACCGTTATCTGACTTCACGACTTTGATTCGTTTACCAGTCTCTTTCTTTGAATGCTCCTTGAATGTTTTGAAGAGATTGAGTGCCTCAGATTTATGCTTGATAAAATACACAGTTGTTCATTTGGAATATTCATTGATAAAGGTGATGAAATGCCTAGCATCTTTCAATGACAAAATTTGCATTGTCTCCCAAAATGCACTCTAATTTTCCTCTATATAAGCAGGGAATTCGAGTCATTTGTCACTTTACACAGCAAAGCTCTTGCCGAACTTTTACTAAAATTTTCAACTATCTCCAAATACGATCAAACTTCATACACACCATCCTCGGCACTTTCTATCACCTATTTCAGTCTCATTTCCACCTGGTCCACCTTTATCCCATCAAAATCCATTGTTTTTCTCTTTTTGTGTCTTTTCGCCTTTACCATACCCAAACCTTACCTAGCCCTACATCTCCAAGCTACAGCCCTACATCTCCAAGCTACAACCCTACATCTCCAAGCTATAACCCTACATCTCCAAGCTACAACCCTACATCTAAAAGCTACAGTCCGACATCTCTAAAAGCTACAATCCAATCTCACCGTCAGTATGGCATCTTCCACCAACCCAGATAACCAACCATCCAGACCCTATGACAAAACTAACACCACTCAAATCGCTTGGTTCAAAATTCCTAAGTCCACCCTACCCGCCGACTCTCAGATTGCCCCATGGATCTAGACCTCCCAACCTCCTGGAAGTGATGGGCATTTACCCAATGCTTTTCACCTATGCCATCTTCATAGATTTCGTCGTCGCAGTCTTCGAGACGTAGTTTGAAGATTAATCTAGATTCTATGTCCCCAACACCAAGGTACCACACACCACGTGCGTGTGAACCCAGCATCCCTAGCTACCATTGGAATTGTTTCCGGTGATAGACCAAAGCCTTCACATCAACACGCCCCTAAAGCCATCGCCCCCTTCCTGGACCCCTCAATACCCCTACATCATGCGAATGACGAGTATTTGATCGAGGCCATTAACAACTCGGTCATCCAAGCCATAGCCCACCATCTCCTGAGCAAATTTGTCATTGTAGGAAGCTTGCGAAAGGAATGCATCCAATCCCTCCTTCTCCGTAAACCTGTGGAATTCCACAAGGATTTTTCAGCCAATAAGATTGTGCCCTATGATTGGCACTCCTTTATTATTTTTAAGCTGAAGAGGGCCCAACGCACGTGAGAGATTTGCTGCAAGCCCACTTCTCTCCGCCCTTGCCGTTACCCTCCTTAAACAGAAGCTTCAAGGACTTTACCGATCCCAAGTCCTAACAACTGCCATTCCCTCCACCAGTTGTAGACCTCCTACCCTTCCAATTGACTTCCCATTTAGCAAACGTATGTGTGGTGCCACTTCATCCTCTGCTGATCCTCCTTCCAACAACACACGTCGTCGTACCGCACCACCCCTTCCTACCTCAATTTCTTCCGCATCCACTCTTGCAACCACTAATGTGCCACCTCCTATCCCTATTCCCCCAATCCCTCCATCTTCCATTGTTGTCCTTGCTTCATCTCCACCTTGCATCACCATCGTCTCGTCCATTCCTCCCACCTCCCTTGACTCTTATCTTTCCACTCCTCCCATCTCCATTGACCCCCAAGATTCCTAGATATCTCCTTACACCCTTGCCTTCTTGAACATTCTCAACCTGTAACCTCCCACATATCCTTCCATCCTCGACACAACCCTCCAATTTCCCATGCCTCCCAACATTGCTTCCTTCGAACAACCTATCTCTCTTTCTCTGCACACCTCCATCCCTCCCTCCACTTCCTTCATTGATCCATCCATCCAAAATGTCGAGTCTGATATACCATTGGATGATGACGCATTCAAGCAAACAAAGTTTGTCGCCTCACCTCAGCATGCCCACCGCACCTGAGGGGATGGTGGCACAAGAGATTCTGATTGAAGACGACGACGATGACGATGCAGCACCACGAGCGACACCTCAACCAGTCCCAGCAAGCAGTGCCACCCTGGTCGTGCTACACGATGTCACCGCGGCCTACCAGCACTTGGGCACGTTGCTCCAGAGGTTGGTGACAGCCAAATCCACATTGGACGGCCAGGTGGTAGAGTTGGCCACTAGCAACACAAGGTTGTGAGCAGAGCTCTCACAGCTCCAACAAGACCTACATATCGCAAAACAACACGAGTAGGCTGAAAAGGACTAAGTCTTGCAACTGAAGACAAAAGACACAGGCCTACAGGAGTATATCAAGGCGCTCTTCCAATCAGTGACGGATGCATCCAATAAGGTCTAGGAAGCTCAGCAACAAGCCCAACATCAACTAGCCCCACTCCAGGCCCACCTATTAGTGGCCGAAACAAAAATTCAATGCCTGGGAGCGGAGGTTCAAGCTTTGCAGCAGGAAAAGTCCATATGGTTAGCCCAGCCAATGCCCACCAACAGATAGCACAAGCTAAGGTGGCCCTCAAAGATTGGCAACAACACATGACCCAACAGCCACAACCGGCCCTCGTGGCCACCACCACATACATTAGAAGCTACACAGGCTAGCATGAGCCACGATCAAGGATCTGATGCAACGGGGCATGTAGATCAAGACCAAGGCCTAGACACTACTCAAAGGCTAGGACAGAGTTCAAACATAGCAGCATAGGAGCAACAAGCACCAACCTCCCAGGGCTCTTAGTCCATTTTGGTCAGTCGAGCATTCTACCAACCAAGAAGCGTGGAGGAGGAAATTGATGCATTCCTGGTACAATTCCCCCATGAATCCTCATGTGTGGTGGCTGGCACATGAATCCTCACGTGTGGCAGCTGGCACGTATCCTTTTTAGCAAAAGATATCAAGGGCAATGAGACCGCGCGCCTTCTGGCACTGGCTCCACAATCTGAATGACAACAACGCACCTTCGAGAAAGATCTGTCACCCATCAGAGCCTATGTGACCAGTCCGAGGCAGCTGTAGATCAATCCTCATTTCGTCCCCATTCCACGACGATACAAATGGACGGAATGCGGGACTCCTTTGGACCAAATAACAATACGCATATTCAACTGGCCAAAGATATATTCAGAGCATGGGTGGGGCATGAACGTAGATGCCAAAAAGGCTCTAGTTCAATTTTCCAAGTGTTATATCAAGTGCTTTGATCCCACAGTCTGCGCGCCAGTAGAATTCGCCCAGGACTTAGAGTTGTTGCTAAGGGTCCCCACCAAATGGGAAAAAAAAATTTCCACCCTTGTTTTTTGATCCCAACACAACCCTAACTTCGGATAAACTTGAAGACCAACTTCTAGTGTCCAGAGTGTACTATAGAGCGACAATGTTAGGCCATCCTTGCCCAGACAAATTTCAAACATGGATAGCCCAATTTTGGCTAGCGGGTGTCCAGAATGTCTTTTTTCCACCGAAAGATGAGCATAGCCTAGAGCAAGTCGATTATATGGACGACATCATAGGATATCTAATAAAGCGCCGCCACGAAACCCGAGGCCCATATAAATGCCATAGTGCCAAGGGACCGACACTACTTTAGGTCGGAGGTCCTATTGAGGGTATTTCATGTAAATAATTAAAAATAGTCGTAAGTGGAAAGTAAGTTGGGAGGGTCGTTGCATCCTTGAGTAAACAAGATGCTTCAGAGCACGCACGACCTGCCCAACCAACATTGCCCCAACTCTTTAGCTAGAACTTCAACTTCCAACTCGTAACTCACAACTGTAAAAGCCGAACGAGCAACGAACAACCAGTGCATGCGCAAGCCCATGGCCCAATGAGCACTTGCAAAATATTGTATTTTAAATAAACTAGTCTTGGGCCATGTAATCAAAATAATGTATAAGGGCCCAAAGTTTAAGTTAAATAGGTTTTGTTAAGTTCTAATTAGTAGTCAAAGTCAAAATGCTGGTAGGTGGGGTGTGTTTCCTTGTGCACCATAGATTGAAGGGTGTTTCTTTTGAAGGGTTAGGATTTCAATCATTTCTTTCTTGAAGTAGCGAATAGAAACCAAGGGGCCCCCCCAAGAATAAAAAGACACTTCTTGTACACCATTTACCATGCTAATTGAGAGAGGAGACTCTACCATTTTGAGTACTCAAGCATCCTCATGTGCTATTGCTATTGTGTCCAATGAATGCTCTTTTGTTTGAAGTTTTTTATTTCCCTTTGCTTGTTATTTCATTATTTATGGTAGTTAAGGCTTTTCCATTTGATGCTTGCAAAAGATAATGAGCACTGCCCTCTGCTCTCTCTCTCTCTCTCTCTCTCTCTCTCTCTCTCTCTCTCTCTCTCTCTCTCTCTCTCTCTCTCTCTCTCTCTCTCTCTCTCTCTCTCTCTCTCTCTCTCTCTCTCTCTCTCTCTCTCTCTCTCTCTCTCTCTCGCTCTCTCTCTCTCTCTCTCTCTCTCTCTCTCTCTCTCTCTCTCTCTCTCTCTCTCTCTCTCTCTCTCTCTCTCTCTCCTTTCACTTCTACCAAGAATGTGGGGTGTGGTTAGTGTTATTTGATGATAGGATAGTTTGGGATTAGTGTTAATGTGAATGTGGTTAAGAAAGCAACTAAAGTAGCCAACTTAATTTAGCTAGAGCTCTATCCTCGAGGAACTTATCCTTTTGACAGGCGAAGGGCTGCTCATCACCATCGCTATACCCAACATCGTCATTCGCAAGGGCAAGCAACAATATGTAGCCTATTACCTCTCACTAATACGCAACGTACCTGAGAGAAGAGGGGTAGACAACAAACTTCTTGATGCCATATTGTTCCACGTTGATGTCGTCCCAAAGTTGGCAGCCGATATTGTTTGATATCTTATGTCGGGGCGTCCTCCCCTGGAGATGAACAAAGTGGAGCAATGGAGGTTGATAATTAAATCTTCTCCCTATACGTTGATAGCCAAACAGCTCTATCGCAAATGTAACGATGGTATCATATGCGATGCGTCCTCACACACGAAGTGCCCCAAGTAGTGAGTATCACCCATGAAGGAATAGGTGAAGGGCATTTCACTATCGAAACTACCAATCGAAAAGTGTTGCAACATGGGCTATGGTGGCGCACGATGTTCAAGATCTTTATTTCAGGTTAAGAGGCGTGATGCGTGCCAAAGGTTCAACAAAATCCAAGAAAAGGATAGAATGTTGTTACAACCTATCTTGGACAAGATGCCATTTGAGAAATGGAACATTGACTATGTCGGCCCTATTCACTTGGATGTGCGAGGTTTCCAAGCCCATTATATTATCGTAGCCATAGATTATTTCACCAAATGGGTCGAAGCCAAGGTGGTGAGAAAAGCTGAAGCTAATTCCACTGCCAAATTCCTGTATGAAAACATCCTAGTTTGTTTTGGGTGTCCACTCAAACTCATGAGTGATCGCTATATGCATTGCTTAAATGAAACTATCGCTCACTCGTTATCATCGTATCTGGTTGTCCATATGAAAAGTACTCCCTATTAATCACTATACAATGAACAAGCAGAATTGTCGAATAAGGTTTTGTGTAGCATTATCACAAAAATGGTAGACTCCCACACGATCGGATTGGGAGCACAAACTTCATGCAGCTCTATGGGATCTCATGACTACCTACAAGGTAAGCATTCAGTAAACACCATTCCAAATGGTATATGGTCATGAAGCTATAATGTCTGCTAAGTTTATTATTCTAAGTCTAAGATTTGCCATCGCCAAATGTCTTAGTGCGGAGGAATCCATCAAACAGAAACTTCAAAATCTCCTCCAACTCCATGAAACTTGCTTCCTATCTCTCCATGCTTTAGCCGTGGGGAAGCAACGGAGAAAATCCTGGCATGACTGAAACATCAAGACTAAGGATCTCATCAAGGGAGAATTGGTAATGTTGTACAAAGCCAATGCACGTAAAGGAAAGCTTAAGTTTCTAGGAAAAGGACCGTACAAAGTAGTAGAGATCCGACCCAATGGCATAATAATTCTCGTCAACCTGCAAGGCATATTGTTTGACACACCCATTTACGGTAGCAAGTTGCGTCCCTACTACCCAACCGATGTTCAACTTAGAAATTAGCCTCATGCACCACCCTCGTCATCTTTATCTTTCCAAGAAGCACCATCAGAACCACACTAAGATAGACTAGGTAGGTGTAGACAAAAATAACCTAGTTTCCCTTCGATTGTGTTATAATTGTTCTTAAATACTTTTGATAGCAATAGATTAGGACCAACTTTAGCAAGTTAGAGTAAGTTAGCAAGCTAGATCGAGTAGGATAGAACTTACATGATCAGAATCTAGGCACTAGGATCAGCTAGATTAGAATTCCTTTGTGTTGTAGATTAACTTGGTCAAGATAGCAAGAATAGTTTAGGATAGTCTTGTTAGGAATAAGTAGCTTAGCTAGACCAGTAAACAAGTAGATTGGGTGTAGCTTTAGATCAGTTAGATTAATCCTAACGATAGGGTAATTAGATCAGTCTTAGCCTGGTTACATAGATTAGACATGGATTATTTGGTACATCGCGATTAGCTAGATCAGGTTATGTTATTTGTAACTTAGACCCAATTAGCTAGGTAGATTAGCCCTAAATTAGCTGATCCAGCTTACTTAGGTAAGATCCCATTTGCTAGATAGGTCCATTTGTATAGCTTATTCGATTAGAAAATGTAAATGCGATGTAGATAGGTCGTTAGCATTAAAATTCAGAGCTGCCAAAGGGATGCAGAACACATGTAGGACGTCTTTTGGACACCCCCCCCCCCCTTCCCCGCCCGCCTCTTTAGACCAATGTTTAGAAAAATGAAGATGGGCTAGATGATGGGCTTGGCAAGGTCGGGGCCACCACACTTCTCGTAAAGCGCTATCATCATCTGCATCCCAACAGACCACCCACTCGTCTTCGACCACCTCAACTCTCATGTACTTTCAATACACCCATGCTTGTGAATGCAATATACTATCCAATGTAAGCTTTTTTTGGGCCCAAAAGGAGCTATTAGCCTTTAAAATAAGGTGGTTCCCTATTTAGGTCCTTCAAAGTACCTCAATAAGAATAATAGGCCAACAAGGGCCCAAATACATTTAATAAGACTTAACAAGGGCTAACTATACCTCAAGATATATGTTAAGTTAAGTTAAGGGATTTGCCTATAAGTAGGCAAGAGACATCAATTTTAGGATCATTTGGCTCATTTGCAAGTGAGAGCTCTAAGCTTCTTATTGTGAACATGTGCCCTATCCACATGAATCCATCCTCTACTCCATGCCTTGTAATCATTTCCCCATCCTTTATGTAATTTCATGGAAAACTTTGTGTCACACCCTCCCTACGGCCCCTCCCTTGTGCACCTCCCCTACGCCCTCCGTATGCGCCCTCCTTGAGGTATCCAGCTGGATGAAGGCAAACTTTGATAAGAATGTTCGGATTCCAACTGATGGAATCGGAACTGGGAGGAAGAAGAAATAATGTAGAACAGCTCCCGAATCGATGTATATAGGACCGATTAAAAACAAATGCGTGTTCAGACACTAGTCTGATCACATCCACCGAAGATTGTTGGAGTTACTGTCAATTTGTTGAATAATGATGCAAAATGATTGGGCTTGTTCCTTATGCATTAGAGACAGTCGTCATCTGAACAGATGTTGAGGAGTCAGAGATGTACGCGATTCGTTAGATTGAGTGAACGAGCTAAACAAGCAAATAGATTGATGTAATGAAATCACTATGCATAGACATCCACATAAAACACATATGATGATGAAGTGTTGCTTGTATATTACATTCAATGTTTGTGAAGCAAGAGCAACAAATTGATTATAGATCTTCCGCTCTTCTCGCTTATTTCTAAATGAGAGTTGGAAATGTATTTGTACACATCGTTCTTGTTTGTTACAAAAATTGTCTTAACTAACCTATAATTACAACAGTAGTTCAATCTGAACAGTGTCCTTGGTCATGAAATAATGTACAACGACATCTATACATATTGTATGCATGTGTAGAGTTATCAATGGCAATTCTATGAATAGAGGATCCATGCATAGAGACTCTATTCTAGATGAATCTATGTATAGGGGAGTTAGGACCTGTGCACATGTGATTCTATGCTCTATATAAGGAGCCAAACTCGTCCTACTACTCACATTTGTGGTCGATTCATTGCCAGGCTCTCACTCTACTTTCATGCTTTCTATTCCTTGGCTTGGGGGTGAAGCTTCTAGAGATTGATTGGTTGCTTCTACTTAGTTGGGTGGTTTCTCCATAGTTTGTTTTCCATTGTGTTTGTCTTGTAAGCAGGATCTTGAGGAGCTTTCTCTTATAAACATGCACCCTACGTTTGGCCCAATTCGCTTTCACTCTTTAATTTGCAACTCGTTGTGGTCCAGATTTGTCAAGATCATCGAGGTTTGCCACAGGCAAATCGGGATGCTGAAGACCAGAATGGCTAGATCGAGCAACTTCAATAAAGTAGTGATCCCATCTCCATCTATTGAAAACAAAAATTGAAATTTAAGAAGAAAAAAAAAAAAGGTCATTTAAAAAGCATTGATGGCTCACTTTCATTCTCATTGTTTTTAACATTTTTCTCTTTTCTTGTTTTATTCAATTTTTTATTGTTTGTAAATAGTTATTTCTATACATACTATTTGTTTTGCCCCCTCCTATTTGAATAAATTGTCGCCTTAATTTTTTTTTCATTTTACCACCACTTCTCGATCCCTCTCTTTCTCCCACGCCTTTCACATTCCCTCGCGACATTCTAGTTCACATCGCCACGCCAACCACGTCAAAGACCAGCACAAGTGCATAGGGACTGTCACCAAATTCATACTCAAGGCACATTAGAAGATTTCTATAAAGATTCTTAGTGTCAACAAAATACCGACAAGAGAGCTCCAGAACCCACATCTACATGGAGCGTCACCACTAATGAAGTCGACAAATAGTGGACCGACCAACAAGCAAAAACAAAGCCTAGCGCCTTACAAACATATTTTACGGTGATGGGAACAAATGCATCACCGAGTCGGAAAAGCTATTAGATCTGCTAGAGATGTAAAGATAGACACTCGTAAGAAGGTGCAATGTACTCGCAAGCCAAATGATAATTAGTGGTAGACTAGCTCTCAAATGGGCCCAAAATGAAAAGGACCCAAGTAGTTAAAAATAAATTCGGTTTAAACCTTTTTTTAATAAAAATCAAGTTGCTATGACACGTGGTCTTGGGTCCACCAAAAACCTTAACTCTGGTATTGTCTATATAAGGGCATGTGACACCATTTTTGGACCCAACTTTTTATTTGTAGAGAGAGAGAGAGAGAGAGAGAGAGAGAGAGAGAGAGAGAGAGAGAGAGAGAGAGAGAGAGAGAGAGAGAGAGAGAGAGAGAGAGAGAGAGAGAGAGAGAGAGAGAGAGAGAGAGAGAGAGAGAGAGAGAGAGAGAATATCCTCCTCTTCCTACTTCCTTTGTCTAAGGGCCTCCAGTTTGTGTGTATGTGATTATTTGTGAATGATGAATGCTTGACCTTGTTTTTGTTTATTCATGCTATCACAATCAAGAACAATCACAGGCACAATCACTCATCTCACCTAGTTTCCAAAACTAATCCACAAGATCCACATACAACCAAACAATGAGTGATCATTAAGATCCATAGGTAGGTTTTCAATACATTGTTTACCTCCCTTGAGAAGATCAACCTTTTGAGGAGAAGATCTAGAGCCAGAGATGCCTAGATCCTCAAGGAGAATCCAAAGCAAAAAATGAACAACCAAAACAAGAAAAAGACCAAAAAGAAACTAGCAACGAGATGAACAACACCCAAAACTTAGGCTTATTCCATGTTAAGATTCCAAAACTAAGTTTGACAACCGTAGCAAGCCTAGGTTCTCACTCCCATTATGTAGTTTACCCCCTCTCCATTGGATTGATACTTGATACTGCACTCGACTACTCACCCAATCGTAGATCCACAAACCCCCTTCTTAGCTCTCTAAATCCACATTCTTAGGGAGGCACGGAAAAGGGTACAACAATTAGTGGTTGGGAAAACCCTCCAACATTAACATATATAGCAGAGTAATTTTATCGAAATGTCATGTACAAATATTATGTATCAAGAAGGAGGGGCGGTTATATGCATCTATTGTATTTCGGGTAAGAGCACGTAGTGGTGGATATGTGTGAAAATTTTCCTCCATATCTATCTATCAAATATGTCATCCAGTTATTATCTTTTTTGTTGATATCAATCAGAGTTGTTGTCTACTAAAATTCGTATTTCCAAGTAGTTTGTCAAAGCTAGTTATATGATTAAGTTTGAAAAAAAAAAACATTTGTGTGGTTGTACAAATACTATTAAAGGAGACTTGAAGTTTGAGGTTTAGGATATAGTTGGTACACCATTGTAATATCAATCATTTATTAGAATAGTTTTTTAGTATTGTATCATACCAGTCTACCATTTGGTATGATAGTTGTTTTTGCACTCTTTCATTTTGTTTTCTGAAGTGATGCTTGGTAAATAGGTCACAATAGCTCATATAATGAATAGATTTTTGTGAGTGACCCATGAATGATCAACTTGGCTCTCATTCTTCCAAGAAGAAAATTTGATTCATAGTGTAAAGTGAGAAAGGACAAAACTCATAGCCAAGGACTGTTGGCAGGGTTGCATAGTTCCCAAGTGTGTGAGGAGTGTTAGCAACAAGTCTCAGTCCCTAGTTCAATGTTGTTGTTGCCAATACGATTTTTTTTTAATAAATTTCATGACCTTGTTAGAATGACTGTGTAGATTTATCTTAGATAAATAGAGAAAATATTACCTGCCAAAATTTGAGTGGACATTTTTGAAACATACATCAAGAGGTACAAGGTGAGGATGTGTGGGATTGTGAATGCAAACATAATCAACGTTTTGGAAGTTTTGGAAGGCAAATGAGAAATCAATACCAGAAAAAGGATGATAGGTTGACCAAGGAAGCTTGTATATGTCATGAGTTGTGAATAAGCCTAGTAGCAATTCCTAGTCTCATTAACCAATTATATCTAGTGTATGAATTTCCATGTCACATAACTAATGTTCTTTTTAGATCCAATATTGGTCTATGTTCAAGGAGGTCTAGTCCATGGAATATTGATGATTCTTACTTCTCTTTGACAAGTTTACTAGAATGGATGCACGAGGATCTCACCTCATGTGAGGAGTCTGAAACCTCAACTACACACCACATAGGACCATTCAACTAGCTAGATGTTGTAAAGTCAAAGAGTAACACCAACACTCATAGAAATTGTGTGAAAAAAACCCATGATTTAAATCAGAAGTTTGGCAAACTGGCATATATATATATATATATATATATATATATATATATATATATATACACTTGTTGTTAGTGCCCGTCGTTGACGGGCAATGGAGATCGATCTAGGTGGCGACCGATGATTTGGATGATGGCCGATCTCGCACATCTCGCATCTCGAATATCTAACATTCGAGTCTTTGAAAAAATTTGAGCCTTCAAAAAAATATGAAAGGTTTCGAAAAAGTTCTAGTCTTCAAAAAAATTTGAGTCTTTGGGAAAAAAATCGAGTCTCTGAAAAAATTTGAGTCTTTTGAAAAATTTGACTTGACAGTACAAAGAGTCCTTCGATCCTTCAGAAAAATTCGAGTTGACAGTTCGATCCTTAATTCGAGGCTTCGAAACAAATTGAATATTTGAAAAAATTCGATCCTTTGGAAAAAAAAACCGAGTCATTGAAAAAATTCGAGTCTTCAAAAAAATTGGAGACATTCGAAAAGTTCGGGTCTCGAAAAATTTGACTTTCTGAAAAAATTCGAGTCTTAAAAAAACATTCGATACTTTGGAAAAAATCAAGTGTTAAGAAAAGTTTGAGTCATTGGAAAAATTCGATATTTTGAAAACATTCGATCCGTTGGAAAAATTCAAGTCGTTCCAAAAATTCGAGTTGTTCGAACAATTCGAGTCTTTCCAAAAAGTCGAGTCATTCGAAGAATTTTCGTCATTGGAAAATTTTGAGTTATTCAGAAAATCTGAATCCTTAAAAAATTTGAGTCTTTCCATAAAAAATCAAGTCGTTCCAAAAATTCGAGTCTTAAGAAAAATTCGAGTCGTTCGAAAAATTCGATTCTTTGGAAAATTTTGAGTCGTTCAAAAAATCGAGTCTTTCCATTAAAAATTGAGTCGTTCCAAAAATTCGAGTCTTTTTTGAAAAATTCGATTCTTTCCAAAAATTCGACTCGTTCAAATAATTCGAGTCATTCAAAAATTTCCAGTCATTGGAAAATTTTGAGTCGTTCAAAAAACTTGAGTCGTTTTAAAATTCGAGTCTTTCCCTAAAAAATCGAGTCGCTCAAAAAATTCGAGTCATTGAAAAAATTTGAGTCATTGAAATAATTCAATATTTTGAAAAAATCTGATCCATTGGAAAAATTCGAGTCGTTTAAAGAATTCGAGTCTTTCCAAAAATTCGATTCTGCTTTATTTAAGCTTTGTATCAATATTTTGGCATTCATTAGTAACCGTTGTTTTCTGTTAGCTTGCGTAAATGTACATTATGAAAGTGCTGATAGCTCTTTCTCTATAGAGAGAAGAAATTTGTTGCTATAAAAATGTGAGGGGAGGCTCCTTAGCAATTCAAACTTTGCAACCTTAGAGTCTGCTCCATTTTGGACTCTACCTTTTCTACAGCAGTTGCCTCTCCTCTAATTTCCAATGAGGGAGCCGACATGATCTAACACATTTTTTATTAAGTGCATTATTCTGCAGCTAGTTACACGCTGATTCTGAGGAGGCTACACGCACTTTTACTGCCAGACATTCACACTTTTGTGGGGAGTTATTTCAGAGACAACATTCAATCACCCTTCTGGTCGAAAAAAAATCACACTTCTGCTGAAAAATAATTGCAGTTCTGTGGCCAGAAAGTCGCTGAATGCAGAGGCCGAAATGTGTGGCCAAACAATCGCACTCTTGCAGAATAGACAGACGACTTTGATATGTGCGTATATAGTCTCTTATTTTAGTGCCCAAAAACTGATACGTTGAGAATCCAATTTTCAAGTCAACAATTTTTTACATCCACTCAAACTTCAAACACAAACGTCTACATTTTTCATAAGGTTATTAAACTTTGAATTGCTGTTTGTTGTATGATCTATCACTTATTAAACTCTGAATTGTTGTTTGTTGAACAGTAAGAGATCTAGTATGATCTATCACGAATCACTCTGGTTAGCCCCCTTCCTATCATCTATCTATCTATCTATCTATCTATATATATATATATATATATATATATATATATATCTCTCTCTCTCTCTCTCTCTAGCGATGGCAGCCTAGGGCGCTCCCCCTCCAGCGATGGCAGTCTGGTGCGCTCCCCCTCCAGCAATTAGTGCATTCTCTGGCAGCGAGGTCTGATCTGGGCAGGGTCCGATCTGGGCACGCTCAGCTGTTCTGGAGATGCGCACTTAGCTGCGGTACACTTGTGCTGCACTCTCTCCTCTGAGCAGCGGATCCGAACAGCGATGGTCCAGCAGATCTGAGCAGTGGATCTGAACAGCAATGGTCCAGCGGATCTGAGCAGCGAATCTACCTGAGTGCGGATTTGAACAACGATTTGGGCAGCGGGGCTCCGCCACCATGGATTCTGAGTGGGTAACCACCCGTCGGAAACACAATAAAACTTCGAGTGAAGTTCCTAACCCGCCAACTCCCACCATTGTTCCAGCTACTGCTGTACCAACCCCTCCAGCGGATTTTGATGTGTGGGCGATCATAAGAAAAATGGAAATCCAACTTCAAAAGCACGGATTTTGATGTGTGGGCGATCATAAGAAAAATGGAAATCCAACTTCAAAAGCACTCATACAGTATTATCACTCTACAAGAAAAGGTGCAGATGCTTGAATATGAAAATGCAAACCTCAAAGAACAATTGACAGCCAAGACCTCTCAAATCGATCCTAGTCATGTCAAAGCCCCGAAAGACAAAATCCAAACTTCAACTAAAACTTGGGCAGACTTGCTCAAGAACTCGGAAAAAAAGAATACGATGGTGGTTTCACAATGCAAGAACAAAGCAAGAGGGAATATAAAACCCAAAGCGTCCGAGGTTTTTCTCTTGAAACCGACCCCCTTCTTGCAGCCAAGGAACTGTTAGCTTCACTCTCTTACGAGGAACATGAAGATGTTGTGGAAGCAGCATGGCGTAGTAAGTTTGATACTTCGGTAATTTTCATTCGTTTCAAATACACTGATTATCGAGACGAAGTTCTTAAGCGTCGTGGACGTCTTAAAGGTAGCAACATTTTCGTCCATGAAGACCTGACCGCCCTACAGTGGAAAGAACATAAACAACTCATCGAGGAAGCGAATTCAAAAGGGAAAAAGGTTATATTCCGTGATGGACGACATTTTTTTGTCACTCCATCCTGAACTGATCACTCAGCGCCACCTCCTGTGTGAGAGCCTTTCATTGACGCTTGTTAGAGATTGTTCAGAGTTAGGTTGAGAGTTAGAGCAATGAAGAGATATTTTTTCTCTTCTTAGTTAGTTTGGTTTTAGTTATGTTGTTTTGACGGCATTGCTCCGTCTTGGTGCCATCAATTTTGATGTACTTGTTCGTCTTATATGCCTTTTGGCATGGAAAAGACGTTAATAAAACTTCTTCTTCTTCTTCTTCTTCTTCTTCTTCTTCTTCTTCTTCTTCTTCTCTCTCTCTCTCTCTCTCTCTCTCTCTCTCTCTCTCTCTCTCTCTCTCTCTCTCTCTCTCACACACACACACACACACACACACACACACACACACACACACACACACACACACACACACACACACCTCCACGCATACGATCGCCTCACAGAAGAATATCCGTATCACGAATATTTTGCAAAAGAGAGTGCGCCATTTGAGATGGCTGCAAAAAGTTGGAGGGGAGGGAGGAGGTTTGAAGGCGGTGGAGAGAATGCTCATCATTGCAATCATGGCAGCGGTCGAAATGCTTGAAACTATTAATTTTCTGCCTTCAACCTCTACAATACAATCGAATATTTTGCTTCACTTAACTTACTAATATATGAAGGAGAATGAGTCTCTTCTTTTGGTAATCGATTCTGCTAACAAAAACCTCAATGATGTATGCGCTCACATTCATACATTCATATACATTCATACATATCAATTCCACCAACACTTGGAGATCTTAAAACAACATTAAATAAACATTAGCACCAAAGCAAAAAAATGTTAATGTTCATACTCAAACCTCTGAGGTGGCAAAACCCCATATATCCATTGATGTCGAAGGGTCGGATAGCATCACCGAGGCCATCCGCTCCAGCCGGATAGCCATCAAAGCTCGCCATTGCTTCCTCACAAGCTCACACAGGATCAATCTGACAGCTGAAACGACACCAGGATCAGTGTGGCAGTTGAAACAGCACCAGATCTATGAAACTTCTATGGATCTACGCTTTTGCGGGCCGATCGTGGAAGGAAGATCTTGAGGGACGGAGGAAAGGAGAGATGGATCGTGGAGAGGGAGGGAGAGACAAAGAGAGGGAGGGAGAGGGGGAGAGAGACGTTTGAATTTTGAATTGGGAGGTGGGGCCAAGGGGATGTGCAATATGCATGCATGGGGAGGAGCCCCCATACATGCATCCTCTTCCCCACTTTTTTGTTCAAAAAATTGCATGCATGGGTGAGGGGAGGAGGATGTCTGGCCCCCCATACATATGCGCACCACATGCGCACAAATATATATATATATATATTCTCTTGACAAAGCAAGACTAAACCCTTTGAAGCCTTTCTTCATAATCCAACTAGGTGAAATAAAGCTGAAAGTTCATATAATACTTAAGAAAACACCGTACAACATAATCTATTTCACGACATCATGTTAGGGGTGGGATTGGAACTTAAGACCTTGAACACATAATTCATAACCACTAACCTCAAAACCATATGGTAATAAGGATGTGTAAGCCATTTTATATATTTTGTATCATAAGGCTCCCAATCCCCTTAACATATCCCCCCCCCCCCCGAGGAAGCGAGGTCCACCAAGCGATCAGCTTTCATCGGGTTTATCACACTTCTTTGGATTCCATTCTCTCATGGGGTTGGCTAAACTCTTTTGGTGGCTCCCCAAGGGGGATATCTACAGAGGGCTTTCCAATTACGAATGTCGTCTAGTGGGCTCAACAACTTTTTTGGGCTTTTCTATTTCTTTTTCTTTTCTCAGGTCCGTATGGTCATTCGTAAAGTCTGTACAGTCCATACCGTCCATACAATGTCACTACATTCTAGGAATACAAGGTCTACAAGTAGAAACTGATTTGGGCTGAAACTGAGTTGTGTAGGCCAAGCAACCTAGGTTCATATGTTAGGGGTGGGATTGGAACTTGAGACCTTTGGGATACAACACATACTTCATAACCACTACTCTCGGATGTGTAAGCCATTCCATATATGTTGTATTTTAAGGCTCCCAATTCCCCTAACACATCCAACTGCTATTTTCCACCCGCAACACAAAACCGTCACGAGTCAATACAGTGGAGAAGACAAGTGTCATAACTAAAGGTCAGTTGTTATCCATGTACAAAACAAGTCATACTACTTTAACAACATAACTAGCATTTATGAATCATAGTCCAGGCTTCCCGTATAGTACAAAGTTTTAAAGCGATTAGCCAAATCCTCATATTACCGTATCAGGGCTCGTGCCATGCTGATCAGTATATAGGCTATCAAACCGTATGATTTTAGTTAAACATAAGACAATATAAAAAGCTTAACCGTATATCTTGTGAATGTTGTATACTTCAACAAATCACACCTCGATCTCATTACTCCCAAGTATATCCATGTTTTCCAGGTGTATATCAACCAAAGACCTAATTACATGGGTTGAACAAGTATCTACATGGGCATAATGCCTTGGTACCATGTTTGACAAGGATGAATATGAAGGTGTTGGAGTACGTCCATGCCATACTAACCCTTATAACCTTTTGCTTAAGCATAATTGGACGACGCCATGCTACTCCAACAATGTATGTTTTCTTTAAGATTCAAATGGTTATTATATCCTCATGATTGCTAATCCATAAACCCTAAGTTTGAAGTGCCATCTAAAGTACATCTCATTGTTAACGCTTGACAGAAAGTGATAAGTATTTGTGTTAGAACAGACAACGTTAGGCGTACACAGATGTGGTCAAATGTCATACCTATAGTGCCTTCATAAATCTAGCATTTGAAATCCAACTGAATGAAATGAAGTTCTAGTCATAGACAAGAGTTGAAGATAAAGATTATCCTCAATGTTGCATGCTATACGAGTGATTGAGCAACAAAGATTCTAAGCATTAATCACAAGTTTAATATAGACTAATGTATCTATGAAATGACCATTTATGACAGCCTTAGTCATTCGAAAAAGAAGATAAATCCAAGCTAGTTTATGGACTAGATTAGTGATCCTACTGTAGGAAATTGATCAATCAATGATCTAACATGGTTAACATGGTCACTTATAGAAGTTGCTTCTAACATCTTGCACAAAAAAAATTTATTTTGCAAGAATAGACGAGTGGTAACATCTTGGGTCTCATATAGAGCAATGATTACTTTCCAAGCTTGTTTAGAGGTTTTGTAGTTACGAATATGAGATTTTTGTGAATAATTGAGATTCATGAATATCAATGCGAGAGCTTTGCCATCTTTGAATTTCCATTTGGCTATAAGATTAGCATCTTGTTGAATTAAAGATCCGTTGACCACATCTCATAAATCTTTCTCCAATAATATCATCTTAATGCGATACTTCCACATGTGAAAGTCATCGCCATTGAATCGCTCAATGAGTCAAATTCCGTAAGACAACTGCTCCATGTGTCAAGGAAAGACAATTGAGAATTTATGCGGTGTGATAGTTCGTGGTGGACAATAGTTCGAGGTGTTGGATGACACTCTCAGACTATCATGTTAATGTGGACGACTAATAAGAGAGCACCATGTTTAGAATCATCTATCACAACAAAACCGATCAATTAATCGATGAGTTAATAGGTGTCTTAGACAACCATAGTTACAGAATTACGAAGGCATCAAGGACATCAGTGATTTTGCACTTCGACTCAATCGATAAGGCACCAAAATAATGAGGAGTAAACGATTCACTCTCAAAAGTAGAAATTACAATAATCATTCACACATTATACAATCATTGAAAAATGCAGAGTATATTAGAATTGCGCGACTGGACATGAAATTGTTGTAAAGAAATCTACCAGTCAGTATACAAGTCTAGAAGAACAGTTTATAACTAGACAATAGTGCTAGGCATTTCAACAAATACATTGTTGATGCGATTCATTTGATCTGATTCGATACATATAATACTTGTATGTGCATATTACTTTATATTTATTTACACTGCATTGTTACTCTATTTGTCGTCAGCCTTTAAGTTGATGTACAATGAAGCATGTATAAAGTCTCGTTCGGTAGTAGTAACGATAGTCCTTGAGATGTGAAGTGTAGCCATTAGGTTCAAACATCTTTTGAAGATTGTCGAGTCGATGGTGTCGACGACTATCGACTTTTGAAGGATTGTTGAGTCAAGGGTTGTTGCTATTGAATGTTCTTTACTCCCGCGAGATGTGATTCTTCGACTTATTTGGTTGACTTTGTGTAGTGTCATGAACCTGTCTCGAATCTGCAGGTTCTCGAGTAAATAACCAGGTTTGGGATTATGTTGAGCATATCTAAAACAAATAGATGGTAATGTATAGAGAGGCAACTAGATTGAATGGGGTTTGAAGTGGAACTAAAATTCCAACAAAAAAAACCTAAGTTTCACAATCTATGGATAAGTAAAGGATGTGAGACCAAGTCAAAAGCTTTTTGGAGATCCAAAAATGAACAATAAACTCTCTCATGTCAACATCGAGCCTGCTCAATAATAGATATGAGTGTGAGAATATGATATGTAGTGGAGTAATGTGCCTTGAAACTGGCTTGACCCATAACAAAAAGTCTTTTGGACACAACCTCAAAACTCATAATCGATTGAAAAATGGTACCATAAAGCTTCACGATAACATGCTCAATCATGATGGTGCAGTAAATATCAGGTCTCAAAGGATTAAGACTCTTATAGATATGATGAATAACATTCTTATACCAATAAGAGAAACATATAGTGATGACTACATAATCAAGAATATTTTTAAGAAGAGGAGCATATGGATAAGAAGTTTAGAATCTAAATTCTCAAACTCAATAATGCAACACACTCTCAACTTCTTAATGGCTACAAGAATATTGTCATAAGTGTAAAATGACAACTTAGAAGGGTGGGGAGAGATGGCAATTGGAGTATCATTAAGACGAGTGTACAAGGTACAGGTGATGGTGAAATCAGTCCAAACACAAAGGTCAGTTGGAGGGGGATGAGGAGAGTGATGAATAAACTCATGCTAGAATGCACCAATGGAAGAGAAGGTTAGTAAGCCTTCTCCATTTATTAACATCATAAGCACACTTTTTAGTTTGTGAGAGTATGGTGATAAGAGCGTATGATGTCACGGAGATAAATGAAAAAGTTGACTACCCACTTCGATAATTAGTTGTTGATGGTAATGACAACCAAAAGTGTATTAGAATTGCTTAATGAATATGGATGAAGAAGATCTAGCATGAGCATGATGGGAAGGAAAAGAAAGAAAGGCAAAAGAATGGAGAGCAGTGGTAAGAGACATGGCATGAGATTCCAAAGATTTTTCATGGGAAAATTGATGGAGTAGTGCTATGAGAAATTCTTTATATAAAGGTATGAAAGCTTGATCGAAAGTTAGAGAGGTGCATGGTTAGAGATAAAGCTAGGTATGGAAAGATGAAAAATGTAATCATTGTTGCAAATTTTCTATGAAAGTTACAAAAGCATCTCTTGAGCTTGGTGGTTGTCCTTTTGGTGATAGTTCACCTCTAATAGCCATATTGAAATACCAATAGTTTGTTATACTTTATGCCTTGAACTAACTATCCCAAACTCCTAGTTTGTATGATTTGCTTTTCATTCCTCTTGACCTTTTAAAATCATGAAATGCTAAGGTTCTTTAAAATAACGAAATAAAGCATCTTTAATTGTGTCTAGTAATAGAATATTCAAATGAAGATACTACATGTAATACCATATTAGATACAATAAATTGAGTGACACGCATACTCTCAAAATCAATGCCTTGTATATAAGTGCACTCGAATGAGGTTGTGACGTTGATATTAAACAGTTAAAGAATAACATACATAAAATAAAATCTTCTTATGTCATGGCGATTATGATGCTAAAGTGATATCATTTCTATATTTTAATGTTCAACTTTCTTTTTGTTTATATACAAACTATGTATTTCATCAAGCATTTTGACGCATTGGATACCAAATTCTTATATTGAATATAGGCTTCTTAATTATGCATTATCTACGATGACATTATGACATAACCTCATAAACTCTATCATATCTCATCCCTATGGGATTTTGATATGACAACCAGTCAATGTGTTATGCGCTTAGCTTTTGTATCTTATTCATAAGGCAATCTTAGCGTAATCCAAGCTAGGTTCACAATGTTGTCACCAACAACCCACAATGAAAAAAGATTAGTGCATTTCGCTCTCCTTGATCATTCAGACATAGTCATTGTCAAAGGTCCATTTTCTCAAAATGGATGGTTATTCAAACTACCAAGTCTCTAAATTAAGTGGAGGTAGAGAGGTGACCATGACATAAAGTTTCCTAAATTACATATTTATATGTTACCGTTGATGAAAAACAATTAGAATTTCAGCAAATCTCATCATCCAAAGAGCAAAATTTGTATTTCGTTTTTAGATGTTTATGTCCTTGTAACTATACAGTTTGCAAAATGTGATTGGTAGTATACGCCTTTCTTTTTCATGACTAATGATGATAGCAATTCTTATGAACAAATATACATTGTACATAGTGTGATAGGCGAAGCCTAAACAAAGGACACAAGGCTCTAGGATGTCAACAATACATCAAGTGGGGTGGCCACGATAAAAAATTATAAGGAGCTCAACTTGTTGACCTTTGAGAACTAGTATACACATAAAGGCTTCTCTCAAACTCATGCAATAGAGCATTCATTAAACACACATGTTGCAATATCAAATGGAGACATATATCATGTGAAATATGAGTAGAAAAGTTCACAAGATTCTTGAAATCACGGCGTTATTCAGAATAGCCTCTCAATTGCCATTATGAAATGTAAAATATGCATTTCTACCATCACATGCAAAATTTTCATGCAAATATAACCTAACCTTAGATTGTTGACCATTTTGGAGATATTATAAAAAAGACTATAATCTCTTTAGTGACTGCAAATCTTGCCTTGCATATTTTGATCAATCAAAGAATTTCCTTCAATTATTATTTTTGAATAGTGTCAAGGCCAATATTTGGTTCATGTGCCATGTCTCTGGAATAAGTAGATAATTATGAGCAACAATAAATAATAAGTGGTGTTCGAGATCAATGTGAATGGCCCACCCAAATGGACTGAAAGAGGCTTTGCCAATAGTTACTAAATTAAGACATACATTATTTCTATCTAGTTACTTGTGTCATAATGGGTATATATCGTAGAGTTTTGTTTTGATTAGGGATATTATTTTCTCCTTTATAATGTCATATTTTGGAAAAATCTTCTTCCACAAAATAGGATACATTGAAATGTTGGTCCTTGTGCTTCTTGTTCACACAACAACATTTTTCTAGCTATAGGAATAGGCTTAAACTTTCATTGTATAAACAATGTATCCATGATGTTAATTTTGATTCCATGGTTAATTTCTTCTTTTCAATCAATTCATCCTCGAACTAGCTATAAAAATTGTTGGCAAAGAGTCACATTACAAATTTCTCTCAATTTAAGAAATTAAAGGAGGACTTCTCACCCTTGTTTTTAATGACCAAAGAATAGTTTCCAAGCATTAAGATATTGGAGAAAGATATAACATCTATATAGTAAAAAAAATTGGCTTTATGATGAAATTTTTTTAGTATATCCCTTCTGGTATAATTTTTAAAAGTGTGGGTTAGGCTGTGTTAGTTTGTATCAATTTGCTTCTCTCAATTATTTTAGGAGATTTGAAATTTGTGCCTTAAAACTTGGAGATTAATCTAGTACAAGTACCTATGCAAAAAGAAAGGTGTGGGATGATATGTTAGAAAAAATTGACTTAATTAATTGTGAAGACCTTTGTTACCTCCTAAATACATACTTGGAACAAAAGAAGGAATTCTAATTTTGAATTTGCTCATCCTAACAAACTTTATGCATCCAATTGAGGGAAACAACTATAGATCCAAATTGTTATTACTTCATTTCACCGTCATTTTTTTCATATCGCCATCTAGTTTGACTTAGATGTAGCTATATTTTCATGATAACATAAAGACTAATTTAAACTAGACTACAAAAATTTCACATACCTTAAGGCCCATATGCAAAAGAGAGTTGGCTGTCATTCTATCAATTCAAAAATAGTTAGGATCCAAAATGGCAAAAGCCAAGGACTATGTAAGGTCATACAATAAACAACAAAAAAAAGTTTTAGATTGACAAATGATTGCCATTCACACTTAACACAGCTTGATTGTTAAAATTGAAACCTTTTTTTTTTAAGGCGGCGGCGGGGGGGGGGGATGGGGGCAAGGGGTGTGACTATAGCTTGAAGTTGCTAACAAAGAGATGGAGCTGGTGGATAGGCTAAGATTCTTAGACAAGACAGAAGTAGATGCTCTTAGAAAAATAACTCACCTAACATGAAGCATACAATCCCCCTCCTTTTTGAAGAACTAAGGGCCTAACATATGAAAGAATACGTTTAGGCTGTGGAGATTAATAGAATCAACTATCAAAATCCTCGACAAATAATATAAGCCATAACGAGATATCGTAAGGCCATACCTTGATGCAACTACATCATTTTGTAACACCAATAAGTGCCTCTTTCCAAAGTAATCAAATTACTTAAATGCCCTGATTACTAAGAATGAGGTCTTGGGGGCCTTGAATACTATGCACATAGGAAAAAAATGTATAGCTTGTATGGTGCCACCCTAGAGATTTTTCTCTATAAGTGGAGCTTTCTTAAAATATACCACATTAAAATGATTCATAATACCAGTATCTTGAGTTCTTTTTCAAATGTTGTCTTAAAAAGGATGGTACAATCATTCCCAAATGCATCATTTGCCTATCTCACATTATTTTTTTTCCTTGCAACATAACACATTACACACCATCTCGAAGGTCAAATTTGTAGAAAGCTCATCACCCCTTGCACTTTGAATGATTTAAAGCTGGGCCACAATCATATGTCAACGATATTGTATTATTGTCCAAGGTTGATAGAACTAAATTGAAGAGAATTTAATTAATATTGATTCCTCTGATAAATTCTCAATATCCAATATGAACCTCTACAATTTTAATGTAGTGGTGAATTTGTGTGACTCCATTCCTCTTTAGGTTCAAGACTAAGGCCTTAGAAGCATTAGAACCTCCTTGGATTTCTTTATGAAAATAATAGCTCTCGAACACACTATTTCATCCTATTTCTCTTATTTTCTCTTCATATGGGGCCTACCTCTTATTTCTAGCTTATTGCTTATATATATTGAATGTCCCTTTAGAACTACCACCCGAGCTTGTTAAATTGAAACATCTAGTCAATATAGTGGCAAACTATAAAAATAATTGAAAATAGTGCCTACTAATAGACTGTTGAATAGTTGATTAGGAGACATTAGATAAATCTAATAGTCAAGGATGCATGATCCATGATAAGGAAACGGTTGTTGCTATAAGAGTAAGATTTTGGATGTTGTTTAAGCTCGTATTCACTACAGAATTGGTGACTGAAGCTCCTAAATTTAATGGACATGTTATGGGTGATTGAAAATTTCCATCTACACCAATTTCAAGTTCAAGTTCGAGTCCTTCTTCAACATTACCAAAATCAAAGACTTAGGACTTAATTAAAGGCCATAAGGATGAACATTGTGGTGAAGTGGTTAAGCAATTGAAGCTACAAGATAATGTTTATCTGGCATCTTTCACATAACTGGAATCTATATCAGAGATACACATCTACTTGTGTGTGTGTGTGTGTGTGTGTGCGCGCGCGCGCGCATGTGAAAAGTGAGTTTTGAGGACCTTGAATAGATCTACCATGACCTACATGCATGATAGGTTGCACACTATCGAATTACTCTTGATCCACTCAGATTTTGATGAGCTATCAAAAACAATTTGGATCTAGGCAAAATCTCTTGTACAAAAAAAGTAATCATCATCCAAATTCAAGCAAGTTTCACACATATCCTTGAAAAAACCAAGTAAATCTCATTATGGAAGAGCCAAACAAGCACCTTGCTCTCGATTAGAGAGAGAAAATTAGCTAGCTCCTAGGTAGAGAGAGAATAGACCAAGAGTATGCAAGTCAAAAATTTGATTAACTCTCAAAATTGATTCAAGTACAATGAGATTCCACATCCATATAGTGGTAACTCAAGTTACTACTTAATGTGGTGACCTCTACAAATGACTGGATCCATGATTTTCACCTCTAAATTTGATTGGACCTCACTAGCCAATGTGATGAGGATCTTGGCTTATGATGCACCACTTTCACTTTTGCTCTCCTACAATCTAGGACATGTGTCAACACCTGATAGGACTTGAGATGGATGTCTAATTGCCTATCCTAGCCATGCATTTTGATTTGTACAAGCCATGAAGAGATTGAGGCCCAACTTCATGATGGCACTTACTAGACCTAAAGATAAAGTCCTTTGTCTAATTGATCTCCTTGGTACTTTGGATTGGGTTAGGATCTACCTTGAATTTATTAAGAAAAACGATACTTTTTCTATTGTGGAATGGTGAACTTGCTACTTTTGTTGAAAATTTTGACGGAGAAGAGAGGTTTTTTTTAATCACATATTAGAAAAGTTTTCTCTTGCCTAGAGAAAGAAAATGGTGCCACTACTATTGAGTTTACAACTTCCCCTACTCTTGATGCACCTCTGTCTCCTCATCTTCTTGTCTTCTTAGATGATCTACATGAGGATAGCACCTCACAACTTGAGCTCTTTTCCCAGAATATATGTGATATTGGTGACCAGTCTACTTATGAATTTTGTCAGTCTAAAAGCTGCCAAATTCCCATGGTCCCTAGCTAAACCGTTGAGTCCAAATATGCTTCTACCACTTTTGGAGCCTACCTACAGTTAACTTTCTCACCCCTTTACCTATTGAGCTCTAGATCATGCTTACTCATTTGACTGATCAATAAGTACAGACCCGTAGACTTGTTGCCCTGCATAAGAATCCAGCTCTTGAGACCCCTATCGCCTTTGATACCATCATTGGAATGAACAAATTTGAAACTTCCAATTGTTCTTTTAAGCAAATCTGGGCAAGAATTAGAGGACACTTCGAGACTGGCTTCAACCAAATGCATCTCCACCAACCCCGCATGTGGAATTGGAAAAGACCTTTCTTTAAGTATTGTTGTAGAGATAAATGCAAAAGCAACTCCTCTGTAATTTGTTTTGATCTGCTGTATGGTTTATGATGAATGATCTGAATAGATTCTTTCATGTGCTTCTCTTCAAAACCAAGTCAATGCCTTTTTTCTATGGTTACATAAGCCTGCAAGAGATGTTGTTAAGGCACAAATGACCTTTTTGTTCATTCGCCAACACATGCTTGACGCTTCCATTGAGCTTTATAAAGATCCTAATGCCAAATTACTTGCAAGTTTGGGTGACGCTGAAAATATTAGGAAAATTGAACATCTCATAAAAAGACCAAGCGTTTCCACTCTCCAAGACAAATACTTCCAGAAAACAAATAAAATAAGTGGCTCTTTTAATCTTAACAATCCTACTTCAGTTATCTCAGGACAAGTCATGGTACAAGAAGGAAATTTACACCAATCAGAGATAAAGCACGACATGGCAGTAGCTTGAAAAAAAAAACATGTTTATACTTATTCTTGAAAAACTACAAAAATAGAGGAGGCTCGATTTTCCATGATCGAATTTTTCTGACCCAAGCCTATTTTCGACAAATGTCATTCTTGTCAAAGAGAAATTTTTTCGACCTTGGGACGGGTCGGATCAGTTTTAAATTTTTCGAGCATCTTCAACCCTTGATCGGATCGGGTCTAAATTTATCCGGGCATGTTCTCGACCTTGGATCGGATCGGATCGGGTCTAACTTTTTCGAACCTTGGTTCACAGTGTATAGATCCGACCCTTTGTATTGTCAACTCGAAAATCCAACCCATGTCACGACGTTGACAGTCCGCCTACTTCTGTACAGACATTCATTGTAAAACGACGGCTACCTACTGTAGGACAAATGTAGTTAATTAAGTAGGCCAATGTAAGCTTTCAATGTACAGATCATCTGATCTCCAATCATCAAGGAAGATCTAATGGAGGCAACACTCTGATCAGGTTATCATCCTGTAGGCATTGTAAATAGTCAAGTTCAGTTTTTCGAGTTTTTAATTTAGCCATCAACGAACTCAACTAAAGATTGATTAGCGCCCACTGATTTGTGCTAGCTTGAAGCTCTTGTACTCAGTTTTGATTATCATCAGAGTGCATTTTTGTGTCTACACTACTATTTTGTTCTATTATGCATTGTAGTTATTCGATCCATCTTGAACTTGCTTTGCTGGTAACTACTGCACTTCTGATCCACTTCACCACCTGCTCCACTTCCGTTGCAACACATTTCCGCTGATTTCCAATTTGGTATCAGAGATTCTGTCTCTATCAGATCTCTACTAATCCGTACAAGTCGATCATCTTTGAATCCACCAAAATCCTACATGGTATCAGAGCGGGTGTCTCAATAATTTGCATTTCCATTATGGATTCAGTCTTGTTTCTACCAAGACTTCATCTCAGCAAGTGCGTAGCCAACAGTATCTCGTTATTGTTGTTTCTACCAATGATATCACTACTACACCAAAATGGATTCTACTTCTAGTTCTTCTCTAATTGATAAGCTCGATGGAGAGAACTACCATCTCTAGAAGCTCAAGATGAAGGTCGTTCTACTAGCTAAGGAACTGTGGGACATAGTTGATGGTACCAAAGTCAAGCCGGAGGCTAATGTAGCTAGCATCACCAAATGGAAGCAACGAGATGGCAAGGATATTCAGATGGATTTAAGGTATGATTGCTGGTCACTACAGTTGTATCATTCCTACAGTCCTCCAGAATATAGACAGACACTGCTGATCTACGTTTTGATTAACACAACATTCAACAAAATTCAACCAGTTAATAAAATGAGTGAATGAGACACACACACACAAACGATGGTGGACAACAATTCATTCAAGATCAGACAAGATAAGAGTGATATGTGCGTAATGGCTACAATATCATCTATTGATCTTCTTGTTTTTCGTGCGCTGTATGACAGATCCACACAGCACGTTGGCGTGAGAGAAGCGGCGCTCTCCCATGAGTAATGTCTCACTTACTAGCGGACTTCTTGGATCTCTATGGATCCTGCTTACAAAACTTGCCTCGCTCACAAACGGACTTCTATTATGTATCCTGTCTGTCTATCTTGCTTACTAGCATTAGACTTGTTATATCATGCATCAACAAGAAGGTATACTGTCGCGTCATGTAACTTCTAGATTAGGGTGATTAAACATCTACAATTAATCACGAATTGCAAGAGTGGCAGATTAGCCACGACCTAGAGTGCATCTGCTGATGTCATGATATCAGATCAGATATCTGTACTTCTTGGTACTTGCATGATCTTGCTGATCATTTTTGGAGCTTGAGGGTTGAAAAAGATGTCGCAACAATTTTTATGTCGCTTTGAGTCATTTGACTTTCGCGTCATCTGACTTTCTCCCGCTGTACCGCGAAAAGTTCTCTTTTGCGAATTTTTCGCGTTCGTTTCTTTTCGTCGGGGTCTCGTGAACATTTTTGCTTCGTGTCTTTTGACTTTCGCGTCTGCGAACATTTTCGTCAGAGTGAGGGCTGAAAGCTAGCAAAGCTTTGGTAATAGAAACATTTTGTTTTCTCAACTACATCCCTAATAGGTTTATGATGCCACATGAATAATACATTCATCTGATTTTGGAGGGAAGCACTAGGAAAAAACTTGGCTAGGTTATTCATCATGAAGCAGATAGCATGGTCAAACCAAATGATGGAAGAGCTATTTTTGCATTTTTCACCACATCTACACTTGAAAAAAGGCCTTTTCCAGTTCCAAATTCTGGCTTGGTGTAGGTTCATTCTATTGAAGCCGATTTCAAAGTGACCTCTAATTCTGGCCCAAGTTTGCTCAGAGGGACAATGTGATGGCTTGAATTTGTTCATACGAATGATGGTATAAAAAGAAACAGGGGTCTCAAGTGAAAGATTTTTATGCAGGGCGGCTAGCTTGCAGACTTGTATTTCTTTTTCTATCAAATGAGTCATCATGATCCAAAGATCGATAGGGATGGGTGCAAGGAAATTGACAGAAGGCTAACTCCAAAGCTTATAAGACGTGAGGGTGGATTTGTACTCAATAATTCTGCCAGGAACAAAAAGTACTTGACAACTTTTAGATTGGCAAAAGTCATAAGAAGAAAGGTCACCAATGTCGCAAATGTCTTGAGAAAAGATCTCGAGCTGAGAGGCACTATTCTCATCAAGGTCATCAGCAAAGACTAAAGAATGTAGCGAAAGAGAAGCATTAGAAATGGGAGGAGGAAGGATAGTAGTAGTACTACCATTTTCATTTTCTAGGCACATAGACACTTTTCTGATGTGCATATTATAGAACTTTTTCTCTTCATCAAATTTTTCAACGAAATCATTAAGGCGACTGTAAAGATTCTCCACTAAGCTCAAAGTATCTTTCTTCTTAACAAACTCAAGATAAATCTTTACCCAATCAATAGTTTCAAGCAGATCAATCAGGCAAAGAATCTTATCCTCAGGTCTAGCAGAAGAACATGTAGTCCTATCAGTGTTAATGACAAATTTATGCATCTCAGTGGCCCTTTTCATACAACAAATCAGTGTCTGAACAAAATGGTTAGGTGGAGGAAGGGGCTCCCCATAACCCAAAGAGGTAGCATCCTTAAACCATCCCGTAGACTAAACCATAAAAACAAACCTTTATTAGCTTATGAATCAGATAAAAGGTAAAAGCTTCAGTACTATCCCAACCAAGGAATAGTTGGATTTACACCACCAGGATGCATAGAGAGAGAGATACAAGACTGCACTTAGTTCCTCTTGACAAAGCAAGACTGAAGCTTTTTAAAGCCTTTATTCATAATCCAACAAGGTAAAGTATAGCTGAAAAGTAAAATACAGTACTAAAAAGCACCATAAAGCATAACCACTTTCAAGACGTCCACAGTTGATACCTGCCACCATCCCAAAAAACAAAACCGCTCAAGTTAGTTCGGTGAGGAAGACATGTGTCATGGCTGAACGACAGTTGTTATTCATGTCTAAAAGAAATTATACTACTTAACAGCTTTGCATAGCATTTTTAAAAAAATATAGTCCAGTCTTCCCAAACAAACAGTGTTTTTGGCGATAGGCCAAGCCGTTATATCACCATATTACGGCAAGTGCCATGCTGATCAGCTTACGATCAGTTGGTCCATATCAGTTCATTTTTAGTAGTACAAGAGTATGAAAAGTTTGAACCGTTTTTAAGTTGCTAAGCCAAAAGACTTGATGTAGACATGTGTGCTGGTATTAGGGCAAATCCATGCCATGCTAACCCAAGTGACCCTTGCAGAGCAAGGTATGTCATGCATGTTGTCCATACTCCTAAGCATATCCACGCTTTTCAGTTGTATCGCACTAGAAGTCTAAAGTAATACTTAAAAAGGGTGGGGTTAATTATTACCAAGATTGTTATACATAGATAATATAACAATCTTGGTATATGGACACTATTTCTGATAGACATGATCGGTTTTTAGTAAGAAATTTCCAAAACTTTTACTAGGTGTTAGGGCAGATTTGTGCCATTCTAACCCTTCGTAAAAACTGCATATCTTACGCATTTCCATGCTATCTAAGACCATTTTATTGGAGTTCCTACTGTTAGGTTTCTGACAAAGAATCGTTTAATTAATTTTGCTTTTTTTTGGGAGTACTACCTTTTTTCTAACGTTGTTTCTTTCGAAAAAGAGGGTGAAACGTATCAAATGTGAAGGTGTAAGAAAATACTTAATCCATTCTTGTTCGTGCGTCATAGAATTCATATATGAATTGATAACGAGAAGTCATACTTGAATGTTTGTTGACGAGGCTTCTTGAGAGGCTGCCATCGTTGTTTTTCTGCAAAAAGTTTTTCTTTATATCATAATGACAAAAAAATAGTCTGTTTAGTCCATAGCTACGTTAAAGAGTAAAAACCATTTAGATAAAGTGCACCGAATGTGTCAAATCGTCTACTTTATGAAGTTTCAATCAGTGACATACCTTTGCTTTGAGTAATGCACGGTTCGAGTATGAACCAGAGCATGGAAGGTAAAGGCCGTACGTAGTAGGAGATGATGCTACATTATCACATGCATCGATTAACAATTTAGTATTGTATAGTGAGACTTGGAAACGTAAAAAACATCATTTGAGAATATCAGTTCTTTGTAAGAACAGAGAGTACAACTAATTATTAGAGGTGAGCATTCAGCATTCTTTCTATCCATTGTAGGATAATAGAAGGTATGAGAGTGAGAAAGCAACCATTCAAAAAGGAGGAAGTGTGCTTTCTGCAACAAAGCATATGAACCATTACACCTTCTAAAAATATCAAATGGGTGAAGCTAATGACCATCGTTGGACAGAAGTATGTATTTTCATATATAGTATCAAAAACAAGGAAGCAATGGAGCTTGTTGTCCATCGCTGGACAGAAAGTCCATTAATCATCCAAGACCATCTTCAAAAGTAAAGAAAACATGCTAGTTGTCCATCGCTGGACAGAAGCATTCATAAGTGCTTTAGTTTGAAGCAACCAAACCGCTACAATGTAGCTTTTCCATCGCTGCCCTCTGCAAGCGAAGAGGCACTCATACCTACGAAAAGATGGCAAGTAAGCAATCGCTACCTACTAATCATTTTGAAGCGATGTAGTAGGGCGCATGATATTCATCACTAAGAGGTAGGAACCACCTGTTCCATCTACACAAAAATGCATTGGAACTTGTCCATCGTTGGACTCATATCCATCAAACCAATTTCGCATCAGTGGTATTAGAGCCTACCTTGTCATAGTTTGACGTAGCCAAAAAGCTATCAGATCTAGAAGGCCGAGCATTCAAACAAACAACCATCAATAAGAGAACACACTTCAGAAGCAATGGCTTCAATCAGCAGCATACAATCCAATATATGTACAATACAAAGTACCATAAAGCGAAGCAAGTTCTAAGACACCCAGCTGTTACCTGCCACCATCCCACACAACAAAACCGCACAAGTTAGTCGCGTGAGGAAGTCATGTGTCATAGCTGAGCATCAGTTGTTATCCATGTTCGAAACAAGATTCACTACTTTATCAGCTAAATTGCATTTATAAAAAATACGTCCAATCTTCCCAATCATTTACTTCATTACTAAGCAATACATTCTGCTCTTTAATGAAGCCGTATCAGGGCACAAGCCATACCGATCAGTACAAGAGAAAAAGAAATGTATTAGGTCCACATTTACATTTTACATGTAGGCAACTATCCTTCATTATACTGATGGCTAGAGGTATGATTATGGTGACAACGTTAGGTACTAGAGCACTTCTGTGCTATGCTAGCCCCCATGGATATCCCGTAACTGTTTTCTGGGAGTCCAAACATCGAACAGCTTGGGCAAATCCATGCCATTCAAGTGTACCCTTGTCAAGCTCTATATGAGTACGTGACCTTACAAACAACACTGGGACACAGGATGCAAGCAAACTTATTTAAAAAAATACAAGCTCATGTCTATTTTAACGTACATAAGATCAAACTTCTATAACTTCATTAGTTACTACTTTTAAAAGAAGAAATTTTAGAATTATCATGCATGGATAAGACTTCTTGTAGTAACGAGTAAGGCTACCCACCGTACTGGTGTAGTTTCGTATAGCATCGTATCTGAATGATAGACGAAGTCATCTCTTGCGAATTATCCATCTGCAGCTGTTTTAACAAATCACCTACGTGCTAGAAGATTCCAACCGAAAGTATTGTGCTAAGCGTATAGTACTTCTATCACCCTCACAGTCGTTAGCAATAGTTAATCCATCATTTAGCCGCAGATTACTAGCTTATCATTTAACTTTATTCGAGAGCGATTCCTTCCCCACAATACTCACATCATACAGATATTCATGTTCTGTGCATACGTCTTCTCAGGGAGAAACAATCACACCAAGCTTCCTTTATGTTTACACTTCTTAGAAGTCATTCTACTCTTTATCAGAGGCAGCAATCTATCATATAACCATCCAGAGCAACCAATCATAGCAAGCTACAGCCAATGGAGTAGCAGGAATGCTCTTATCAATAACATATATGTATCCATCATTGTTATATCTGGAAACCATAAGCAAGGCCAGCGGTCCATCGCACTTTCTCAATTCTTACATACTGTAAAATGCGTGGAAATATGCATGCATGCAAGGCCATGCTTCATCGCTATAGTAACATGGATTTTACACTAAAAAAGGAGCGCTGGCCAGCGGCCCATTCCACTATACAGATAGCGTTGGCCAGTGACTACTTATCAACAAAAATCAGTGCTATTTATGGTATACACATGGATCACTGTCCAGCACCAACCAAAACTCAATTTTTGGTAGAAAAAATTACCTGTAAAGGTGCCCACTATTGCTCCTTGAGGTAGCGTTTGCTTGTAAGAATGCCGAATCACAGATTTGCAAGTCACAACTTGCTACTACACAATGGTAATCACAGCAAGTTGTAAGCATCCATTCATAATCATAAAGCATAGTACACAACCTTTAGTATCAGCGAGCTAGCATTCCTCATACCATTCTCACCTTAGGTTGCAGTATCGTTCACACGATTGCACATCCCATAGCATTCACGAGTATTCCTCTTCGATTGCAATCACAATACATAAAAGCACCAGTAGAGTAGGGTTGAAGGAGAGAGAGAGAAAAAAAAACAAGAAAGTATGAGGAAAAGTGAATAGGGTTTTGTGACTTCCCTCTTTATAGCACCAGAGGACACTAAGGTGTACTAAGTGCAAATTGCTGCTCACCATTAGATTGACTGTTCAAAATGTGCACAGATCTTGGCCCTTGGAGAGACTACCAACTTTCCCACCACTTTTTTTAAAAAAACTTTTTTTCATAAGTGGGGTCTTCTATCATAGCAAGGCATTTTTCTTATGCCCCAACAAGTAAATAGGGGTTAGTATGCGACATTTGCATTCTACAGAGGCTTGCGAAGCAAATAGAGTGATATATGTACGTAACAGATCCCATGAGAGAGAGAGAGAGAGAGAGAGAGAGAGAGAGAGAGAGAGAGAGAGAGAGAGAGAGAGAGAGAGAGAGAGAGAGAGAGAGAGAGAGAGAGAGAGAGAGAGAGAGAGAGAGAGAGAGAGAGAGAGAGAGAGAGAGAGAGAGAGAGAGAGAGAGAGAGAGAGAGAGAGAGAGAGAGAGAGAGAGAGAGAGAGAGAGAACCCACCAACTGTCCCTCAGTTAGTGAATCCCTTTGGGGGCAGTTAGCTCTCCGTAAGGGATAGCTAACTACCTGCCAGAAGACAATCAACATTATGAGATAAAGAGTACGACAAACTTGGAAAGATCAGTAAATTATTGATGATAAGACATAGTTTATCCCTCATAAATCCATTTTTTTGAAAGGCATCGATCAAAATTCTGACTTCTTTTAAGAACGTATTTTGTTTGTTACAACAGTACATTGCAGCAGTGACCTATGAAACAATCACCTTATATGAATTATAGATTGGTCTATTCAAAGTCAGATGTATATATTGTCGAAATGGAAAAGGTAATTCTCTTCTTTTGTCAAACTTTGAGAGGTGTGTCAGACCAGAATTTTAATCAAAGGCAACGGATATATTTGAAAAGTTGGTAGAGTTTTCCTCTGATGTTTTTTTTTTCTATTTCTAGAAAGTCTAGAGGGTAGATCCAGAATGGGTTTTTAGGAGTTCTTACTTGTGTTTTATCCATAAAGAGCTCAATGCAGGGGTTATTGATGAAACAAAAGTCATCAATATATCTAAATGAGTGTAAGAAGTTATTCATAAAAGTGGTATGGCCTAATTTGGCAAGTCTTTTTATAAATTGTGCTTAAAAGAAGGATAAATACCAATTACACCAGGTTGGTGAACACGAAAAACCCACAGGTATACCACGTATTTGTCTCCAAGTCTTGTTCCCTAATCTGACGATACAGTTATCAATAAGGAGATCATTCCAATCATAGAGTAAATTAAATGCCATTTGTGTGATTGCTTTTATCCCATTACATTTTGAATGTCTCAATCAAGCCTTAAGCAATTTGACTGGAAATGGGTGACCAATCAGACTAATAATTGGACTGTGATTGACATAGAACCTCTTTGCCAGTATAATGATATACTGATTGACAATTGCATAGGAAGATTAGGAAATAGGACCTGGAAACAGGTCTGTGGTATTCCTATGGGTTTTGCCTGTTCCCCTACTTGGTGTAACTGGTATCTATCATTCTTTGGAATACATTCTATGAAAAGACTGGCCAGGCTTGGAAAAATGGAATACCTACGTGCCTTCAAGCACACTTTCCGTTATATTGATGATATTTGTTTCATAAACAACATAGATACTCTTGTATTTCTAGACAAGGAGCAACCTCGTATCGATGATAATGCCTTATGGATCTATCCCTTGGAGTACCTCACTATTGAAAAAGAAGACGCTTTGGATAACACGGTTAATTTTTTGAATATTACCACTACCTTTGATTCTTTATCAGGAAAGTTTCATATAAATTTTTTTAACAAAAGACGGGAATTTCCGTTTTTGTTTTTTCAGTATATACACTTAACTGCCAATAGGCCAATTATGAACTCGTATAAAGTGATTGTCGCTCAAACTATTGCTGCCATGTACTGTTGTAGCGAACAGGTCTCCTTTATGGATGAGGTCAAAAACATTGTTCTTGCTTTTCAAAATAACGGCTTCACAAGAGGAAGATTGTATGAAATTTCAAACAACTTGTTTCTACATGAATTGTTCCCTGGGCTCAAGTTTACTTTACCAAAAAATGCTAAATTTCTTTTGGTGGGCAGTTAGCACTCCATCTCGGGGGTGCTAACTGCCCTCTGAGAAACTTTGCTAGCTCTGGGTATGGTTGGTGGGTTCTCTCTCTCTCTCTCTCTCTCATGGGCTCTGTTACGTACTTTCACCAGTCCAGATACACCTAGAAGATCCTAGGGGACTTTGGGATGCTGAACTGCAAAGGAGCAGATACTCCAATGCTCGTAGGGACGGTGCTGACAAATGATGACTGTCCAAAGACTGAGGAAGAGAGAGAACAGATGCAGCTCACACCTTACAGGAAGCTGATAGGATCACTGATGTACCTTGCAGACAACACACGTCCTGATATTGCTTATGCAGTATTCAGGATGAGCCAATTCTGCACGAATCCAGGCTCGACACATTGGAAGATTGCAAAACGCATTTTGCAATATCTTCAATTAACGAGGAATTACGGGTTGTATTATTGTCGTGATGCAGGTTTCAGGATGCTTTCCTACAGCGATGCTAGCTGGGCATCCCTCAAGGATGATTGCAAAAGCGTGTTAGGAGGATGCACCATCGCATCAGGAGCAACAGTTCTCTGGGTCAGCAAGAAGCTCATCCTGCGAAGCAGAGTACATTGCAGCAGCAAAGAAGGCCAACGAGATAATTTGGCTAAGGTAGTTCCTGGACGAATGAGCCTCTGGTCTTGCAGATGGACAAGGAACGAGCCTCTGGTCTTGCAGATGGACAACACCGCTGCAATACACCTGACAAAAGATCTCGTGTTCCATTCCAGAACAAAGCACATTGCGATCAAGTACCACTTGATCAGGGATCTAATTGAAAAGAAGATGCTGCAAACCACCTTCATCAGAACTAAAGACATGGTTGCTGACATCTTCACCAAAGCCCTGGACAAAGGACTCTTTGAGAGACAGAGGAGCAGTCTCGGGATCGTAAAGCTATCATGCTTTGAGAGGGAGCTGAAGAAACAAAACGTTTCTAATTACAAAGATTTGCTAGCTTTCAGCCCTCTGTCTAACAAAGATGTTCGCGAACACGAAAGTCAAGAGACACGAAACATGAAGGCTTCGAGAACACAAAAGTCAAGAAGACACGAACGCAAAAGATTCGCGAACAAGAATCTTTTGCGGTCCAACACGAGAAGATCAGACGACGGAAATGAAACCAACGACGCGACACGAAAAATGTCGCAAAACCTTTTTTGCCCTCACGCTCCAAAGAGTACCTGCAAAGTTCATGCAAGTACCCAGGAGTATAGTTATCTGACCTGATGGCATGACGTCAGCAGATACACTCTAGGTCGTGGCTAATCTGCCACTCTTGTAATTTTTTGATTAGTTGTAGATGCTTAATCACTCTAATCTTAAAGTTACATAGAGCGACTATATACTAGATGATACTTGACACATAGAAATATATACAGATATACACACGCTAGTAAGCAATCAAGATGAAATACAGACAAAAAGTCTGCTTGCGTGCGAGACGAGCTATGTCATCAGGATCATAGAGATCCACAAGTCTGCTAGTAAGTGAGACATCCATTCGTGAGAGAATTGTATTTCTCTCACGCCAACGCACTGCGTGGATCTGCATGCAGTGCTCTAAGAATCAAAGAGAAAATCAATAGATGACCTTGTAGCCATTGTGCACATGTCAATTTATGATGTATGATCTTATATGCAAATGTGTCTGCTGTTATTTGTGTGTCTGATTCTCCCATTCATTTCAATTCCGCACATTGGTTGAGTTTGTTGAATGTTGCATTAATTTATAAACGTAGATCAGCAGTGTCTGACTACATTTTGGAGGGCTGTAGGAGTGATTCAGCTGGCAGTGTCCATCGATCGCATCTAAACTCCATCCAAATCGCATTGAGTCGTGGTTGCTTCACTTTCGTGACTATTTTGCGACCACGAAAGATTTTTCCACCACCTCTCATCATTTGACACCTTCAATCTCCTATAGAACTAGTTTCCTACCATACTATGATTAAAAATACTGGATGTGATTAAAAGCTTCTTGGCATACTAAATAGCGGTCACTTCTATGGTATTAGCTCATCAATAAGTCTTGTTGTGGTAATGCATGAAGATACGATAGTAGCAAAAATATCATGGCATCTTCTCAGGATCACGCTTCCATGACCATTCATGTATGAGTTGTAATATAAGCATTTCAGCACCTCTACTTAATCAGATATTTTATGAAAATGACTTTTTACGTATGTTTGGTCTTCTTTAAAACGAATATTTGTGACATGACGTATTTCAAACGATTATTGAACTAACCCAATACATAGAATCGTACCCGTCATTAGCGTACAACACTCTTGGATCACATGGATTTGTGCAAGGGTGGCTATAGTCTCCGATGTTAGAATGGCATGGATTTGCCCTATCATATTCATTGAGACTATACAAGCCAAAGGCTTTTTTACTTGTTTCTTAAACACGTCAGCTCAAATAAATTCATAATTTTTTGCACATGCCCTTTCAAGTTTACACAAATAATTAAAACTAGTAATCGAGCATGAACATCCTTGGAAAGCGTGGATATGCTCAAGGATTTTTACACCATTTACACGACTCTTTCATGGGTCCATGGGTTAGTATGGCATGGATTTGCCCTAATACCGTTGTACGTGTTTCCTTGCTCAACCTTAAAGTCTTTTCGTAAAAGCTATGTGCACATGTTTATTAGCAAGCGTCTTTCATTTATTTCATTTATTTGATAAATTATTGATGTGGTCTAAAATGCCTATTACACTGATTAGCATGGCTTTCGCCTTGATACGTTAATATGACGGCTTAGCCTATCGCTAAAAGTTACAAGCAAATGGGAAGATTGGACTATAAATTTTTCATCTTAACCAAGCTGTTAAGTAGCAATGCTATTTTGTACATGGATAACAACTGACATTCAGCTTTGACACCTGTCTTCCTCACATACTAACTTGCGTGGTTTTGTGTTGTGGGATGGTGGCAGGTACTAGCTGGATGTCTTGAAATAAGTCTTGCTTTATGGTGCTTTATTGTACTATATTTACTTTTCAGCTATACTTTACCTTGTTTGCTTACGAATAAAGGTTTCAAAGGGTTTGGTCTTGCTTAAGCAAGAAGAACTATGTGAATGCTTTACTCTCTCTCTGCATCTTCGAGATGTGAATCCGACTATCCTTTGGTTGGGGTAGTATCAAACCTTTACCTTTTATTTATGATTTATTGGCTAACAAAGGTTTTTTTTAATAACAGTCCTCAGGTTGGTTTCAAGATGCCGTCGCCTTAGGTTATGGGGAGCCCCTTCTTCCTCCTAACTATTTTGTTCAGACTTTGATATGTTGCACGAGAAAGCTACTTTCCATGAGTTTATTAAAATTACCGATCGGGCTACTTGTCTTGCTAATACCTCTCTAACGAGATGTGTGACTACCTGGCTGAACATGGTGGTATTAGAAGACAGTTCACAACTTCATATTCACCTCAACAGAATGGGATTGCAGAAAGGAAGAATCGAACTCTTCTCAACTCAGTCAGATCCATGCTACACCAATCACAGCTACCTGCGAAGTTCTGGGCAGAAGCTACTGCCACAACATATTACGTGCAGAACAGATCTAGCACCAAAGCCATCAACAACAAAACTTCTTATGAAGTTTGGCATGGACACAAGCCTAGTGTCAGCCATTTAAAAATCTTTGACTGTGTATGTTTTGTTCACATTCCTAAACAGCTTAGAAAGAAGTTGGATCATAGGACAAATAAATGTATTTTCATTGGCTATCCTGATGAACATAAAGCTTACAAAGTTTATGATCCATCCACCAATGTAGTATTTGTCTCCAGGGATGTAATCTTCCAATAACATACATACTATGATTTTAAACAACCATCGATAAATGATGTTGTGTCATTTCATCCTATTATACGCAGCATGGAATCTTCCAACGTTGATGTTTCTTCTACAGAACCTGCAGCTACAGCTATAGAAGCCGAGCGGCGGACAATGCCTAGCTCGAACAGATCTGAAGAAAATCTAAAAGAAGCATCATCACATCCTAGTCAACCAAGTGTCCGCAACTAAGCGTCCGTAGATCCTCACGGACTCAGACAATTCCTAAGAGGTATACACCTCAATTATTCTGGTCTTCTTCAAAAGAACCAGAGAGCCTAGCCGAAGCAATTAACTCCAAGGATGCTATGAAGTGGCAACAAGCTATGGGAAGAGAGTAGAACTCATTTTTGACGAACCAAACCTAGACACTGGTCGACTTTTCCACTCACAAGAGAGTTATTGACAACAAGTGGATCTTCAAGAAGAAGATCAACTCTGATGGTTCCATTGCAAAATCGAAAGCACGGTTGGTGGCTAAAGGATTCACTCAAGTCCAAGGAGTGGATTATCAAGGAATTCTCAAACCTGTCGTCAAGATGCAGTCTATTAGGACTCTAATTGCGTTAGCAGCCATGGAAGACCTTGAAATGCACCAAATGGATGTCAAGTCAATGTTTCTCAACGAAAATGTCAAAGATGACTTGTATACCTTCCAACAGGAAGGATTCAAAGTCAAGGGCCAAGGGCACATAGTGTGCAAGCTGCACAAAGCAATCTATGGTCTGAAACAGGCCGCTAGAGCGGCAGTTCGAAAGGATCAATTCTTACCTTATCTCATTGGGTTTTGCATACAATTTAGTTCACTGCAATGTTTATTCCAAGCATATAGTGTCCACTCAATTCATATAGCTCTTTATGTAGATGATGCGTTCATTTTCTACTGCACACTACTAAGAGTGATCTGTCAAAAGAATTTGACATGACTGATTTAGGAGCTGTTCATTCTTTGCTAGAAATTCACATTACTAGAAATAGGCTTCAAAAGAAGATCTATCTTAGTGAGCAGACATATCTAAAAGGCATTTTAGAAAATTTTCATATGTTTGATTGCAAACCAATTGATACTCCAATGGATCCAAGTATAGCATTGACTAAACCTACTTGTGCTGATTCTTAAAGTAAAGTACTCGACTTAGCGAAGTACCCTTATCATTCACTTATAGGATCTTTGATGTATGCAATGTTGTGTACTAGACCAGATCTAACATAGACTATTAGCACGTTAAGTCCATTTATGTCTACTCCTAGGATCTCTCATTGGAAAGCATTAAAAAGAGTGATGAGATATATTTAGTTAAAAAGAGTGATGAGATATATTCAGGAAAATTTAGAACACATTTTATGTTATGATGGAAATGCTATTGACCCACTCATCCTGCGAGGCTACTCTGACTCAGATTGGAGAGGAACAGTTTCCACCAGAAAATCTACCTCCGGGTTCTCTTTCTATCTGGCAGTTTCAAAAGAAGTTGTACGAATTAGGTTATTACTTCACGACTTACATCACACTCAGTTCAATGCTACCACCATTTTGTGTAACAACTTGAGTTGTATTTCATTGTCACTGAATCCCAGATTTCATGGCAAATCTAAGCACATAGAAATCCAATATCATTTCATTCGAGAGAAAGTTTTCTCAAGGCAAGTGATTCTTCAATACTGCTCCACAATAGAAATGGTTGCAGACATCTTCACCAAAGCGCTTCCCAAGAGCAAGCATCAAAAGTCTTTTAACATGTTGAACCTGACGAAGATATCCAGGCACCAACCGTGACCTTAAGGGGGACTGTTGGAAATTAAGTCCACATTTATCTCCTTGGTGAATACTAATTTCTATCTCAAGATTCTTCCTGCAGATTTACTGATCTTTGACCTAGGATCCGGTGAAACCAATTTTGCTCATCTGATACATGTAGGAATCACAACTTAGATAGCCAAACTATTTGAAGAATGACTACAGCGGGCTTTCGGTTGATCTCCAGCAAAGGGTAACCAATCCTATCACTTTCATGTTCAGATTTTAAGTTCAATAATTTAAAGAACATTGAAGACTTGGCCATCTTCAAGGACTTCCACGAATTAGCATGTAGAATAGTTTAGAGAAATGAACTATGTTTTTCAACAGCTTCGGCTTTTTCGCATTTTCCCGAAATGTGATACTTTAGCATAGTTCAACAATTTAACTATTTTAAACACCTTCGTCTTTTTTGCATTTGTCCGAAATGTGACAAAACAGTTACTTTATCAAATTGAACTATTTTACAAGACCTTCAGCTTTTTTGCAAAATCCCGAAGGTGGTCTATTTTCAAAGAGGAACGATTCCAGCCACTTTCCGAAAATGCGAAGTGAGAGGCAGCCACTTTTCAAAAAATGCGAAGTGAGAGAAAAAAAACAACGTCCCGTCTGCGTCAACATTCCTTACTCGTCGACCATGTACACACAGTTGTCATCACAAGCCAAATACTTCCAAGTACAACGACTTGCCTAATTAGATGACAAACATTTACTGTAATTAATAGATGGATGCAATCCATAAATGGATCATCCTAGCACACTCTATGAGATCCTCCGTCCATGAGACGAATGATTTTGAGCCTCCCAATTACGTCGTCATCCTGGTTGTAACTGTCATTGTTGTGCTTCAATGTAATGTAGCAACAATACGCTTTTCTATCTGTGTATAACGTAGATGAATGCTCATTGTGATTTGAATGCACTTCACTTCTATTTTATCATGCTCATTTTCTCACTCTGATCAGAATATGGACGTCCACGACTCCTCAGTTTCTGATCAGACGATGGCTGTCTTTGACGTATGAGAAACTTGCATTATTTTGTGCACTATCACTCTATTTCATAACTGAACTTCTCATTGAACCTGATTTCCAGTAATACCTCAAACCATTTCTAATCTCTTCGGTGGACTGTGCTCATTTCGTTTTTGTGAGTATGAATTAATTTTTAAGAACCTGTTGGGCGGAACACTTGAGCTGTGACTACATTTAGCGTTAACAATCATTACACTGTTATTGCATTTAGCAGCCCATAATAGCGGGAGAGTTGTTCCGCAACTATTCCCGCTCTCTTCTCCGTTTGTGTTCTCTATCCTCAGCCCTTTCATATTCACCAACACATGCTTGATGCCTCTATTGAGTTATACAAAGATCCTAATACCAACTTATTTGCCAACCTAGGTGATGCGAAAAATATTCGAGAAATTGAACGTCTCTTAGAAAGACCCAACTCTTCCACTCTTCATGATAAGTACTTCCAAAACTCCAATGAAAGAAGTGGCTCTTTTAACCTCAACAATCCTTCTTCTGTCATCTCTGGGCAAGGCATGTATAGGAAAAAGAAGTTTAGTAATGTGGAAGAATTAAGATTGGTGAAATGCTTTTATTTTGACAAGCCTGTTTGTTGCTAATTGCATTTTTGTAGAGGTTTAAACTTTGCAAATAAGCATTGTCTTCAGAAAATTTTGGACTCATGGAGTTGTTCATGCAAAATAAATATGTTGCCTTGTTAAGCCAATGATTGAGTTCAACAAATTGGGTGGTTGTAGACCTAGCACAAGTATAAGTTCTTGAAGTAGGTCACATATGACATATGTAACAAGAATAATTTTGACATACATATATGATACAAAGAAGGAAGACATGCTCCAAATCTTTCTTAATCATGTATGTGAATTTCTTTGAAACTGTAGCCTTTTATTCTTCATTTCACTACTTTACTAGTTAACATGTCATCTTGGGCCCATGGTATGTATCCCCAATTGATTGAGCATACCAAAACTCAGAACTTTTACTTTTATTTTTATTAAGACATTTTTTCCCATTAAAATTTGATGACAAAACTTAAAGATTTGACCTAAAGCATTAAAGAGTAAAGGAAAGAGTGTGAATTAGAGAGCAAGGTGAAGCAAAAACAATCTTAAAAGAAAACACTGTAGAATTGAAAGATAAATAGGAGAGAACTAGACTAAATTTAAAGATTAAACCTAAACAAGGTGAAGCAAAAACATCTATAAATATAACATGTATAAATACATACATACATACATACATCTCTATATCTATACATACATACATACATACATACATACATATATATATATATATATATATATATATATATATATATATATATATATATATATATATATATATATATATATATATATATATATATATATATATATATATATAGAGAGAGAGAGAGAGAGAGAGAGAGAGAGAGAGAGAGAGAGAGAGAGAGAGAGAGAGAGAGAGAGAGAGAGAGAGAGAGAGAGAGAGAGAGAGAGAGAGAGAGAGAGAGAGAGAGAGAGAGAGAGAGAGAGAGAGAGAGAGAGAGAGAGAGAGAACATACCATTTGGAGGATCTGTTTCTCTATTGGTGTGATTATTAATCTGCTCCTAATAAAACTTTTGACCAAGTCACCACCACCCTAAGTAGAGGCCCAAAAGTGGAAGGGTGAATTCGACTAAGTTTGTTGTCCAAAAAGCCTCTAACCCTAAGACTTTCATTTAAAAGAAGCCCATGCATGAGGGCTTCACATATTTGAGAACCTAGGCCTGAGGGCTACTTGCCCCCAAGTTTGGGTTCTCAATTATGGAAAAGTAAAGAGGGCATGATTTTTCTCAACTTTAAAATTGGGTGAAACTCTATTTCTTAGTGTTATTTTATTTTTACTCGCTGATCATGAGCCTAGGCAAAATCTAGTCATTGGTGCCATAATGTCCATGGGCTTTATGTGACGTCATTGCCCTTGTGCCCGGGTTTTCAATTTTGGGAAATTTATGAGGTGAAGGACTTTCCGTGACATAAACATCGAGCAAAATTTCTCTTTTTTAATGTTATTTTCTTTGTCTTTGCTCATTATGAGACTAAATAAAATATGGTTTCTGATTCCATTATGCCTATGGGCTTGATGGGGAGTTGACGCACTCATGCCTAAGTTCTCAATCCATGCAAAATCTTGATGTAAACGTCTATTATGCTTTACGTGATTTTCAATTCCTCAAAGCTAATTATTAATTCAAGGAAACTCAATGTAAAACTGGAGACAAACCTTTAATTTGAATGTTATTTTATAACTATTTTCTCATTAGAAGCTCAGGTGAAACTAGTCTCATCTTTGGGCTTGCCAACCACTCATTCCCCTCTTCTCTATTTCTCTCATAGTCTTTTAGTCCTACTCATTGCTAAGGTTAATGGGAATAAGTGGCCCTAAGTGTCTCAAAGTCCCATTGGGTGAAATATGGTTTTTATGACCCCATTAAAAACATAGTAAAGGATTTTCTATACTTGATATACTATGTTTAGGAAAAGGCTTAAATATCACAAAAACCATTAAGTTCAAAAAAAGAGCTAAGCTGCCATGGCATAGATATTTTCATATCTATTTCAAGGTCCTTTAATTTTCATTTCATTGATTTACATATAAGAGAATGGGATGCTACCATAAAATGGCCAGCCTAGCCATCTTTTATGGCATAATTCTCAATGAAAAGGTAATTGGGATTCTAAAATCCACCATATAAATCAGGTTTTCTTTTTAACAAAGGAAAGAGGGGTGCCTCCTTGCACGGAATTCGGGCACTTTGTCTCTTTATTAATTTTTTTTTTCACATGCACTTTCTGGATGAGAAATTTATCTTTTTTTACATGCATCTTTCACCCCAAAGGTGCATGTAAAAAAAAGCTTTCGATAAAAAAGGTAAAAGTGTTTTTACATCAAGGAAGTTTCGTCTCCTCGACCGTTTCGTGATGGGAAAGGCCTTTCACCTCAAGCCAAACCTCTTTGAGGTTTCCCTCCAATATCCTACATTTTTTTTAAGTTATCGGTTTTTGAAAATTTTTGCCTTCCAAATCATGCATCTCAATTTTTTTGCTGGCTGAATACAATATATGTACGTACATTTATAAATTATTTTATTAACTCAATAAACCTATGTAAGCCAAGTTTTGTAAGGACCTCCTTACTTTACTATACACAGATTTCTTTCATATGAAAATGACAAACATAAAATTTCTTGCATTTAAAAAAAGTTATTGATTTTTTGAAAGTCAACTTCCTTAAGTTTTGTGTGAAATCGATTTTAACAAAAGATGCCAATTCCATTCTCAAGAGATGCCGACTTTCCGGAACAGTGCCTTAAGCTATCACCCTCAGCCGAAAGCCCTGCCCTAATGAAATGGCCTAGGTAGGGTCCCCCAAATAAATAAATAAAAAAACCACTAATACCGAGGAGTCCACTCCAAGTTTTACTTTTATATTTGAGAAGTAAAGGACCCTCCTTGTCCGGATGCTTGGGCCTCAACTTTTTCTCCTTTTGACGACAGAGATACTCAAGGGGTTTGGTGGGCTGCTCTCTTGGTTGGGTGAAATTAATAATTTGTATATAGAGTTAGTGTGACAGGATGCCTCATTCTCATTTCGTAGGGAATAGGAGGAGGGGGAGAGGATTTGTAGCGATGGAAGCCAGAGCATCGCGTTTTTTCTTACTCTGCCTAAGTTGCTGTTACTGCATGATCCCCAGCCTTTTAGCTGCCTGGGCGCTCTCAGGTGAACGCCATCAAAGGACTGGGCCGTCCATTTACGAATATCTGGTCTATATTAACAGAATTCCGAGCTGCTTAAACCAACCTGTAACGTTTAGTTTATCTGGCAAATAGTATTAGTTCTTTTGCAAGATGTTCAGTATTATTAGATGAATTGGCACATCGGTGTTTTTGGTTTGTCTTTGCGAAGGAGGTGCAACTGCATGCCGTGCTTTACACAAGAAAATGCAACGCAAATTTATGGTTAATGCAAAAGAAGTATTATCTTTAATTTGCCACAAATTTATGATTTATACAAAGAAATGTTGTGTTTAATTCATTCTCGCTACCTTTGCTTGTTCTGTAATGAGATTTTGCACCCTTGCAAGGATGACAGAACCTTATTTTATTCTTCTTAGAAACTAGCGTTGGAGATGATCGACTAAAAGCTACTTTCGCTTTCTAAATTTGCCAATGGTCGGAATATTTGTTGATGGCATTGGTATGGTTTTTACAATACACTTATTAGCTTTTGGTTTCTTACAATAGTTGATTTTTTTGGCAGAGGAGGCAGAGAATCAGGGGCAGTGCCTTGAAATTGCCGATCAGATCAGTGCCACAAAATTCAACCCTTATGAAAAGGTTACGAACCCCAGTTTGGCGCCTCGCCATCTCGAAGGTCATGTTCAACAAGCTTGTATATTCACAGTATTCAGCGAATGGTGCAAATGGTGCAAATTTGTTAACAAGCTGCTATGAGGTCGTGTTCTAATGGGGATGTATATATGTATATATATTTTTAAGGTCAAAATATGGAAGAAGCTTATCTACTTGCCACGCTTCGCGTCATAGTCTAACTAATTACCGTAAGACAATCTCTGGTCGATTGCAATGTGTCTTGTTGGTCTCTTTCACTTCCCGATTGAGAACTAAGGCATAGACTTTTTGTGCTTTGAAAGCATCTGTTTTGTTACATATTCAATCTTCAAAACCCGTGCCAGTGGAGGGTTTGACTATCTAAGAATATCTTATTACTATATCATGGTAGTTTTAATTTATGGTCTAAATTTTGTCAACAGACTTGCCAGGTTTCACCAGAAGTGTGTATGAAAGAGACCATGCGCTTATAACACCAGAGAGCCAAGTCTTTAACCCTCTACCAGGATGGTATGGATGACAGACATGTTCGCAGACTCTGTGTGGATTATATATTACACCATACCAAGTTAAAGAAAATGAGAGATTTTCACGAGTTTTATTGGTCTCCTGTTTTCTGTGCTTTGCGGTTGAATGTGGATTACCAACTCTAGAGCTTGACTATATCTCTTTCCAGGGTCAACACTGAAGGTGCTTATCTAATCACTCCAGCAATGGGAGCACATTTTGTGATGTACATTGCCAAAATGGGAGGTAGGCGATGTAAACTCATTCCTATAGAAACTAAAAACTCTTTTAGTCCTTTACAATGTGTACGTGGCGGTTTTTGTGGGTGATGGTTTTTGCCTGCTGGTGTGCCTTGGGAAATATGTTTGCACACTTTTTGTGCTATCCATTTGGCGTAGTTTCACTGCTAAGTGCAAGATCAATACTCTTTTGAAATGGTGGACTTTCATCCTGAAAAGTTAAAACTAACAACTTTTGATACTTTTGTCTGCAGAGAACTCTTCATCTGGCCTTCCACAGAATGAAGTTGAAAGGTGTTTTTTTGATGGAGCGTATCTTGCTTCTCCTCTACTTTTGAGTCCTTAAATAGGATGTACTGTTTCTGGAGTTTTTTGAAGCCTCTCAAGTTGATATTTTTTTTGCAGATAACATTCAAAGTTGATAGCTAAATAACATGCCCAATAGAGTGCAAGATTTTAATCAATGAATAGATCATTGTACAATAATGTACTTCTTTCCAAATTTCCGGCTTATTGAGAACTTGACCAAAAGAAATTGTGCACTTTCCTTCCTAATCTACTACTTCAATGACACGTTTAAAATTGAGATGAAATCCATTTAGCATGGTAGATACATAGGGCAAGCTGTCGGAGAACTTTACTTTCGTTCTCACTAGATTAGTTTGGTTGAAGAAGAAACCGCTTGAACACTAGTTTCATTGGATTCCTTAAGAGATTGGGTGGACTATTAATAACGTCATGTATTTTAAGCAATTTATACTATAAACGTTTTGTTGCTCAAATGTGATTGTACTCATATTGCGTAACCATGTTGCTTTGCTACCTTTTTGTGTGGCTGGAATCATAAGTCATCTTTTAACTCAACTTCTCCAAGCTGCTTGTACTTTTGAGTGTTTGATGTTTTTGTGATCATATTTACCAGATGCTGATTTCTTGCTTGTAGACGACTTAATTTCTTCCAATTTCTGTTGTTGAGGCCCTTTTAAACTTCTTGTAATCTTATTGGTTGGTAACTTAACATATTATCTCATTTGGACTGAAGGCTCTTTGGAAACTTCATGCAGGTTTATCTTTCTAGTTGAAGGCGAAGTAGAGTTGTCAACTTTTTCCAGATATCGCCATCATTTATTAGTATGTTATGTTCTTTATAGCTTTGATTTGAGAAAGTTGAAATTCAAGTTTTTCAAGCTAGTATTCACTTACAAGGCAATTGTATATACATGTTGATTCTTGGTGGGTTGCGTTTCCAAAAAAAGAAATCTGTGGCCATCTTGGATGCTGCTATTCATTGTTCAACCTCTTGTACCATCAATTCTTTACAATATTATTTTGAAATAGTGTGAGGCACTAGGTTTACAATTAGGTTGATCACCCTTGAAAATTCTTGATGGCATATTTCGTTGAGGAAAAGAATAGCTAAGTCGATTAAATTAATGATTATGGGTTTGGATGAGGTTTAGGGATCTAAGCCCTGACCCTAACGATAATTCTTAGAAGATTTTCTTAAGAGTCTAGACTAGTATAATTGTAGGAGTTCATAAGAGATGTATTGTTGATTGAGTCTATTAATCTACAATTTCTAGTTGGAAGTCTCTGCCCCCCCTTCTCTCTCTCATATTTCGTACAACTTATTGTAGCTATGTAGAGAGACACAATTTGGGTTTGCTTTATTGAAACTTTTAATGGTGGATGGTTGCTATACATCTAGTTAATCAGTTAGTTTTTTTAATCCTGGAGACATTTCTTCTATACGCTTCCAGTTGATGATATATCCATACTTTGGATCTACATAGTGGTGTTACATACAGTTGGCTATAACAAGATGTTCATGAATCTTTCTTTCGTTCTTTCTTTTTGCATGTGTGTGTTTATGTGGTATTCTTTGTAGGAAATTGTTATGTGATGCATCACTATTTGCTCTTTCCTTGATTTTGCAATATCATGACACTTTGGTTGGGTGTTTGGGGGGGGAAACCCTAATTTTTATAATCCAACCTATAACAATCACTAAAAACTCATCGATTCTAATTGAGTAATGATTGGAAAATTAGACAATTTATAGGTCAACTCCAAGATGGAAGAGGCTGGAAGCTTCCTTTTTATTATCATAAGCAAATCCCAACAATGGCAAATACCCCTCTCCATTGAGTTTGCTTAACAGTTATGTATGCTCCAAGCATGTCTTCTATAGGTTGGCTAACTCTCTCTATTTGATCATCCGTTTCAAGGCGATCAGTACTACTTGAGTGCACCACGAGCTTATCCATTACGACAGTCCAAAGATGACTCGTAAAGCGTGTATCTCTATCAGACATCATGGGTGATGGTAACCCATGAGTCTGAATACATTTTGCAAATAGATCAACTATACCAAGTGCATCTATCTTTTAATGTGTTGTTATAAAATGAGCCATTTTAGAGAGTTTGTCAACCACAACTATCATAACATCATGTTGAAGCTGTGTACGAGACAAGTGTGTAATAAAGTTCATCAAAACACTCTCCCATCTTCCCTCTGGAATAGAATTCCTACATAAGTTTAGATCATCTCCCTTGTTAGCCTCTAAGATATGGCTGTTTAATGTATCATGATCAATGTACACATAAAATTTAGATCCATACAAATAGTGCTTGCATAGCTTTAATGCATGGACAATGGCATACAACTATTTCTCAAGATGGTAATACAAACGGTAAATCATCTATAAACTCTCTCCTAGTCTTAGGTTTTAGGTTAGCTGAAGTATCATCTTGCACCTGCTGCATGCTACTCTCACTAGCACTAGTAGTCATATCCAGCTACTTGGACAATTGTGTGTTCACTCTTAACTTTTTAACAAGACTCAGATTCATGGCATTATACGAGGACCCAACAAAAAACATCTCTACCACAAAGTTGCACATGCATAACTATCAAAGGAGTGTTAGGAAATTGATACCCATGCTACGTTGCTCTCAACAATGTCACTGGAGGATTCATGTCCAACTTCCGCACCACAGGAACATTCTCAATTGAAGAACATATGGACTAGCTTCTTGCTCAATTTCCTTTACTTTTGCTACTATTGTAAACTCATAATGACCATGGCGAGTCCTAAAAGCTGTTTTCGGGACGCCTTCCATTTTTATACGGACTTGATGATATCCCGATCTAAGGTCAATTTTATTGAAAAACTTACCGTCGAGTTGATCAGACAACTCGTCTGCCCGAGGCATTGGGTACTTATTCTTAATTGTGACCTTATTGAGGGCTCTGTAATCTACGCAAAGACGCATAGACCCCTCCTTCTTTTTCACCAATAGGACTGGCGAGGCCCATGGTGAACTACTGGTCTGAATTTGGCCTTTCCCAAGATAATCTGTTAACTGCCTAGTTATTTCTTCATCCTCTGTTCGGCTGACCCGATACGGAGGTTTAGAAACAGGTGCTGTACTTGGTACTAGGTTTATTACATGATCTACATCTTTGCTAGAATAACGGGCATAAATAGGTCACAAGTTTTGAGTACAAAAGTTTCTCAGAGCATTTTAAAATTCAAAACAAAGACAAACAAACAAATGATCGCAAATCTTTTAATGTTTCCACTGGCCAAGGTTTTGATTCCCATGTAGCAAGATTGCCCCCACTACTTGGTGCACTTATGGCTATCGCTTGGCCATCCACTATAATCTGAAAAGTAACTTTAATTCCTCCATGGCATCAAACTTGGAACTCAAAACTATACTTTTTGAAGTCATGCATTCTAGGCATCACAGGTTAGCTGCTTATACACTGAAGGGTCATCAAGAAAAACGTTTCTAACCATGAGGTTGCACATGTATGGTCAACTTGGAGTATTCATAGGTTTTTTGGTGAGAGGACAAGCCTTAGTCCTTAATTGATAACAAGTCTTAGATGATCTCTAACCTAAGGTGAAAACTTTAAAAGTTATAATTGCCTAACTGTGAATGCTATTTCAATTTAAGAGGTGACTGCAAATCTTTTATAACAATAACTTGTTCCTGTGTGCAGGTTGACTCATATACGTATCTGCCTCCCAATATTGACCACAAGATAACAGCAGCATCTTCTTCAACAATAATAATTTTTGAACGAAGGTATGTGCCTAGAAAGGTACAATCAGGACAATAAAGGCCCAAATTTAGTGCTACAAGATCATATGACTAGGCTTCTGAGAAGGCAAACCAAGCCAGCTTGCACCATCTTTCTGCTATTCCCATCTAACCCAAACTGAATAAGGAGTCAATCTATCCGAGGGACAAAGATTATCTTTCTAGAAAAGATGTACCTATGTTCCTTACCACTGTAGAATTTCTTATACATTGTGAAAAATCTTTTTTAAGTCCTTGTCAAAAGCTTCTTGTGGTACTACTTTGCTGAGCAAATGCTAGCTTGGTCATCTTCAGATTTATGCCTTTGTCAGCAAAGCCCAAGTGTTAATTTCTACGAAAGATGCAGATTTGAGCAAGATGTTTCCAGTCGTTGGAGTCTTCACATCTATTGTCAAGGAAAATGGTTTGCGGGTGACTGAAACAAATGGTTGTTTATTAGCATGCCTACTTACATCTGGAAGATGGTGAATGTTGTGACTTATAAGTTAAAACTGGAATTTCAAGGTTCAGGTGAAGATGCAGTAGTCGTGTAGGTGTACATTTTCCAAGATTGAGGAGTGCGATCATGGCAAAATTGTACCAAATTCATGGTAGGTTGGAAGATGTGATGGCACACCTACCAGCGATGTACCACTGATGTATATGCTTTGTCCCTTGTGGTTTATTCAGGCTTCCAGTGTGATGTACATGGGTCAACTGGGTAAAATTCTCTGGAAGTTTTACTGCTGCTGTTATACCACCAGTCTAGATGATATTATAACTTGGAATTTCGATTTTTCAAATACTGGCACTTTTGAATCAAGAACTGCAGATAGACTTGTACATGTGATAAGAAACATACTCTAGACTTATTAATTTTGAATCTTTTAGGCAGCCTTTGAGCCAGCTTTGCTTGATTGATCCACGTCAAAACTCAGGCAAGATCTGTAGTAATATACTTTTGTTGTGAGGGTTTAAGTTGCAACTCTATGTCCAAAGTAGAAAGAGTTAATTAAATTAAACTGCTTCTATATAGTGCCTATATGTGGTGTGAATGGCACGTAAAGCTCAATAGACTACAAACTGAGATATTCTGTCTTTGTGACGTTCAAAGTTGCTTTTGTATGCTAGAGTCATAGCACGTATGGTGATGGTGATCCAAAAAATGTTGTGTTGGAGCCGGGAGGCAATGGATGAATGTTGTAGTTTATAATGTTCAGGTAAAAAATGGGGTAAGTCAGCATCATTTGTGAGTAAAGAGCTGAGGTTGTGAGCCTTGTCTATTGTGTTTGGAGAAAATTTTTATACAAGGCTGATGCTACATGGTGGTACCTAAGTCCTCAGCGATATAGCTAGATGCACACTCAATATCAAATTCCAATATATTCCTGTGAACATAGGCCCTAGCTACTTTGTGACATCCTTGAGCGATAATCACATTCATGTTATTTGCTGATTCAAAGACATTTCAACATTACAAAAAGGTAACTCTTTCGGACTTTCCAAATTCTGACATGAGATGTATTTACATATAAAAGCCTCCTCATTGTGTTCTGTCTAATCAAACTCATAAATTAGCCACAAAATAACTGGATTCTTTTTTGCAAAGAACAAGAAAACATATGATGATAACTCTCGAACCATCCATAGTGCAAGCTGCATGCACCACTCCTTCGCATCTCACGTGTACACATAAACACAACCAGATGTATCAGGTGACCTTTTACTAAAATATCTTCATAGCCTTGGAACCTTTGTCAATTGGCTTCTCAATTACACAGATCGTAAGACTGCGGAGGGAAAAAAAAGTTTTAACTTGTGTTTGACCTTGGCCTGTGCATGCTAGTGGCGTGCAGTATATTTTACATCTATACACAAATCTTACTTGGAACCAGTTGAGGTTTCAAAGAGAACGTTAAGCTGACTACATATGGACAGCCCCTTTGTTAGGTTCATTTTCAGTGATTTGTATGACTCAATGCTGCTCTTGGTGAGTCGTGTTACACCCCACCATTGACTATGTAAGTATGGGTTGCTAACGTAGATACAAGGGTACAGCTTTGACAACTATGAGTCTTATCAACTGCTTACTATCTTGGCTGTCAGATATTTGAAGGAAAGAAATGAAGCTCCTGAGCTTATTATAGGAAACACTGAAGAGCAACCTATTCTGGAAACATCAGGAGAGGTGAAACCATCAACCCATTTCTGTGTCGTTATAGACGTGAATTGCATGAAAGGCATTGATTGAAGTTTAGAGCAACCAATTGGTGCCTTTGATTATCTAGCTCACAAGCACCTAGAGACTGTTCTTGATTTTTTTTGCATATTGCAAAAACAAATACACAGAAGATTTCTTTATATATGAATTTTTATTTCATTCCAGGTGTTTGCCCTTCGCAAATTGCTTCCTACAAGTCCTACGTACGATTTCAACATTCATGTAAGCTATTGTAGATCGAAATTTTACGAAACATTCATTGTTGCTGTGAAAGAGTGCCCAGCATTCATGCTTAACTGTGGAACACTAATAATTCTTGTGGAAGATTGCCAAGCCTTAAGAATTCATCCTGAGAGAGCTCAGACCTTGTAGTGAAAGTTTTGTGTAGTCTATTGAAGTGGATACTGTGCTGATCATATACTTTTAGGTCTTGTTACTGTCACATGAATTTCAAAATTCGTAGGTCATGCCACACGTGCTGACTTTTCTTGTTCTAGCACTGAAATTGTTACGTACCTAGTCTCTGCCCTTCTAGTCTGAATCCCAGCTAAACTTTCTGGATCAAGTACAACTGCATGCGTGTGTAGTCTCAAACCTATATGTGCACATGCCCCCTAGCACAGTTAATTTTGAATGTTAAGTTGTTTGTCAATGACTACAGATAATATTCTGAATGTTGCATTCAATTGACAGGTTATGGATTTCCAACCTGGAGAGTATCTCAATGTCAAGGTTTGCCCTTTTTCTTTTCTTGGCTACCATAATTGTTGCGACTGATTATTTTTGTGTGTCTCAAATCATAGTTTTTGAAATGTGGCACGAAAAGTTTGCCACATCTTTATGCTTTCCTCACTTTTGAGAATGAAGGCATATAGCCCTTATGTGGACACTCAGTAAGTAAAGATGCCATTAATATTGCGAGTTCTGCTTTCTTGCATAAATCATCCATATGGCTTGATGGTGTAATGGCATATGGGAGCAAGTGTAACTAGCAAGCAGACAAATCTTACATACATAAAAACTTCTTTGTTTTATGTATGTCTTGTAAAAAACATCATCTGTCAGATACAAGGTGCTCTTTAGAGCATGACCTTTCTCACTTTATACAGATGTTACTCCAACATAGATGTCAAGTGGTAGAAGCCATTTGTGCTTGCTCGTGGGTTCCTGGCAGTTTAAAGGCTAGTTATGAAAAGATGCGGGGAAGCTTCCAGCCTTGATTTTGCTTTTTCAGTTCATTTATAACCCATATCTAGTATGGCTGCTTTTTGGCTATCAATTTCTACTTTAAGCACAAACCTGGCAACTTTGCAGGCTGCTGTGCAGCATGTGGGAGCAATCATAACTAATAAACAGATAAATCTTGCACAGATGAGAATTTCCTTGATTTGTGTAGGCCTTATAGAAAGCATTATCTGTGAGATACAAGGTGCTCTTTAGAACATGGCCTTTCTCACTTCATACAGATCTCCTCCAACAGATGTCAGGTGGTAGAAATCAATTGTGCTTGCTTGTGGGTTTCTGGCATTTCAAAGGAGGCTAGTTATGAAAAGCTTTCCAGCCTTAGTTCTGCTCTCTCTTTTTGTTTTTTTTGCTGTATCTAAATCATATCTATTAAATTTGTAAGTTATTGTGCAACATGTGGGTGCAAGTGCAACTAGTACGCGAACAAGCCTCACATAGATGAGAATTTCTTTGATTTATGTAGGTCTTGTACAAAACATCATCCGTGAGATACAAAGGTGCTCTCTAAAGCATCGCCTTTCTCACTTCATATGGATGCTCCTCCAACGGATGTGAGGCATAGAAGTCAATTTTGCCTCGTGGTTTTCGGCCATTTCTAAGGAGGCTAGTTATGAAATATGTGGGGAAGCTTTCCAGCCTTTGTTTTGCTCTTCCATTTTCTTTATAAGCTGTATCCAGATCATAACAGCTTTTTAGCTATTAATTTTTACTGTAAGCTCAAACCTGGCAACTTTGTACTCTAGATTTCACCTTTGCGCTTTTTCCAGTCTGTTATCTTACTAGGCCCTTTTCTGCTTTCCATTGCTTTTGTGTTCTCAAGGGAAATTTCTAATGGCTGCTTGCAGTTGTGTTCTCCTTGCATTATAGTTGTTCAAGGATAAGACACAATGCTTTGCTGTATTCTTTGATGTGAATCGTTTGTCTCTCTCCTCTCACACTTTTAATCTTTAGCTTTTCTCTCCGCATGTACTTTGTATATGGTGATGCATTGTGCACACACTTGGGCCTTATATCCCAAATTTGTGTGCCCTTCCAATCCTATCTTCATAAAGTCTATGCTCTTACACCTAAATGACAGGTTGCCACTTGCGGTCAAAATCCTTGCTTTCATTGAGCTCTCACGCAACTGTTTCTCCTCCTCATTTAGACAAACACTTGATCAAAATCATCACTCGATCGCATATTTGCCATAATGCCTGATATGAGAGAGCATTGGACTATACATGCTTTTACTGTGATGTTTGTCATTTGACTCTTTTTCCCAATCATGCATTCCAATGCTTGTGTAGGAAGAGATTCAAAGCTTCACTTAATGCATCGAGATCCAAATTGGATGCTTCTTATGAATCTCCAACAAGGTATCGTGAATTTAGATCAGGAATTTATCTCGTGTTGGCATCACGATTCATAGCAAACAATCTTGAACTCTAACACAACTTTGATCCCATCATATGTAATGAGGGGATCAATGTTGAGCAAAAATTTACAATCTTCCTCTTATCCAAGTTTATCAAAAGACGTAACTCTTTGCAAAACCCCCTGAGTGCATCTAGATGTTGTTGCAAGCTGTGGGATGTGCTGGCTAAAAGTTCATGGGTTTGAGTTCATGGGACAAGCTGGAGGAGGAGCTGCAGACTTGCACAATGATTAGTTCTCATAGGTAAGCTCACTTGCATGATTTGGTATCTTATTCTTGAAAGTTTACATTATTCTTCAACTCTCTTTCAATCTTGATTTTGGCATGGTGATTAATGAATCTTGATACATCAAATGCTCCCAACTACACACCTCATTTTGGAATGTACAAGCTCTAAGAAATGAAGGAAAGAAATAAAAGCAAATGTCATTGCTTCCAGCAATCTCGGCATGCAATGGGTTGTGTACTTCACCCTCTATGGAGGATGCCTACTTTAGTAAAACAAGCTCAGGGTGGGCAAGTTACCTACATTAGCTAGCTCTATCCCAATCTTGAGACGCATTGGGCACTTTGAAATGGAATACTTTTGATGCAACCGAGGATTGGCATGCTATGTATAGTGATGTGGTGGATGAAGTTTGGTGATTGTGTTCGTAGATTGCAAAAGCTTGCACTTCAATTCATCTCACAAGACTACCCAACAATTGCTTGGAGTGGTTGCTCTATAATAGTAATAAAACAAACGATGTCTGTGAAGTAGATTTTTAAGAATAAAAAAACTTCAAAAAACTTTGCGGAGACCAAACAAAACTAGAGAGCCCATGTAGGTGATTGTGTTATGTAATCCAAAAAGTTGTGAGTTGAGTCACCAAGTTGTAAATTGCAAGGACTAGAGTTGTGAGTTAAGAATCATGATTCATGAAGCTCATGTCAATCCAGACCAATTTGATGCTAGAAGGGTTCCATACAAGGTTCAGAAGAGGAGGAAGGCTTGTAGGCATTCCTATATCAACCTCTATCGGGATGCTTTATTGAAGTACTTCCAAGTTTGTACCATGTTGTTCTTATATTGACGGCTTAATAGTTTTAAGGCTCAGTTTTCAAAGTTAAAACACGACAATCATTGTTGCCAATCCTTGTTTGCATTGCGTAGGACCTAACAATTAGGTGTCATCATCATGCATATGGCAACAATCAGAGGATCAAAGCTCTTGTGATGTTGAGGAGCTTGGTAACCAGGATTAACATGTATATGATATGTATGGACTCCTTTGTGCAAACTCCATAACAGTAACTATATTGACATTATGCACTATGCATGCACATTGTGCAATATCGTTTATGCTTTCTAGGCATTTGACATTTTATGTAGGGAATTTGGTATTTGTTCGTTGTTGTTTTTGAGCAGTGAGTGCTAAGTCATTACAACTCATTATCTTACACCATACATGATGAGTGTTGAATTACTAGTAGAATTTAGGTTCTAACATCTAGCATTTTTTGAATATGTGATAACACTCAAAACTTTTAGAGCACTCAAGAGTGAACAATTTATTAAAATCAAAAATATTCTTCATGTGCTTCTTAAAAAATGAGCGCGCTCTTTGGGCTTGGGATGCTTGCATAGTCTAGAGCTCATGTCATTAAAGGCACATACCTTTGAAGTTAGGTGAGCTAAGGTTCCATCCTGCTAACTCCTAAAGTAAGGGCTAGCCCAGTTATATGTTTTAGGAACATAACATTCTTTCACCCTCAAATAGTAAATGGCTAGGGGGCAAACATTGATGAACAATCCATTTCCAAATCTTGTTTTGAACTACCATTTCCAAAGATCTACAAGTTCAATTTATAGTCAAACTAGTAAACTGATTTGATTCCATAGAGCACCCAAAATGACGTAGATAATTGGTGTTCCAAATAATTGACAAACATCATAGGCCTTTCCTAGCATTTGCTAGCGTCCATCAGTCATCTTTGAGCGATGATCAAGATTTAGGAGATAGTAGTGTCCCTTACCACTAGCATTATCCCTTCTCCATCACTAAATCTAAGTAGTATCCGGTTATTCGTTCTTAGAACATGCTTAATCTACTCATCTTTCCATTCATGAATGGATGTCATTGAAGATTTCTTAACCTATACATAATGATGGGTTCTCAATGGAAATCTATCTGTATTTAAGTGTTTCAAAAGAACTCTAAGACATATTAGTTGTGCACATTGATTCATGATATTATCTTATCAATTCTCTATAAATGGAAATCCCCTTATTTAGGTGATCATGATTCATCAACTATGTATCAATCCAAATGCCCATATTGTGAGCATGCCAAAGATCGCTTTTATCTTTATTTAGTCTAGTTCTTTGGAGTACATTCTTTCCAAAAAAAGTCTTGGTGATTGAATGACTCTCTTAGTTTGATTATCCAAAATTGGACATTCCTTCCTACTAAGATTAAGTTCCGATTCCCTGAGAGCCATTAGCCAAAACTCTCATGAATATAGCAGTTAGGCTAGCTAAAATCCATTTTTATTGCTCTATTCTCTTTTGGAAATCCATATCCATCGGACTTGCATTAGCCACGTGGTTATCATCATGTCGAGTCTGAATATTTATAAATCAATCCAATGATCCAATCATTACAGAATCACTAGACAATCCCATTTGAGATCAAACAATTGGCTTGCTTTTAGGGTGCACCAATCTTTCATGTTGACATTGTTTCCATAAGAGAAATCATCTTTAAATATGAATTAACCGTATGGGAAACTTAAATCATATATATTTTGGGTGACCCTTCACCAATTTTATGGTGCAAGCATTTAAATTTTTGGGCACACCATTCTTTCTTCATCGGAAGAATTCATCTTGATTCATAACAACTTGCGTGGTTATCAACCTTGGATTCACAAAGATGATCTATGGACCCAAATTATAATTTATGACCACAACTTGGTCAACCATAAGTCTATTAAGGAATGAAAAGATTAGATTGGGTCTCAACAACTTCACTATTGAAGTGAACCATCTCTTTGTAAAAAATCTATGAGACTCATGCACGAGTCTACATCGCCAATCAACTCAATGAACTACAAAAGATCTTGTTGATTAAGGCCAAAAAAAATCTCAAAGCTATATCAAGGCATCTTTTTTCGCAAAGAGAGTCTTGACTATCCTAGATATCAACTTTTGTCATAAATTGTTTTTAGTTTGACAAACATCTTAGTCTCTTAATCCTCATTTGCTGGAAAACCATACTGGAAATGGCATGTTCTTCAGGTGGCACGCTTGGTCTCTCAGGTTGGTTTTTGGTATGTTTGATAGCATGGTATTGGTGTGTTATATTCCGATGGTTAAACAAAGTAGTTTGGATGTGCACATAAATTATGACCGACATATGTGCATAGTTCAAATACTGCTTATGGTTTTGCTATAGCAGATACAGTGATTTTTGTTCTTCTCAAGGTTCTTTCACCTATCTATGTGCTAGCAAATTTTGCAGCTGTTCATTCTTTAGGCCATTCCTATCACACATGTCCTAGATGACCATGCCTTTATCTATGACTTTATTGATGTTACATTTGTGGAGCTAGTCCATGTTGGTTCTATATGGCACGTTTGGTCTGTACGTTTTCCATCTGATGCTGAGCTATTTCTTGCACATTATGTCTTACATTCATAATGTTCTTGGCTTGCAGCAGTTTCAGTTCTTGGTTTAGACTTTCAACAATTATGCTTACTGCATATAGTTTAGGTTCCATCCTTTGCTATCCATGTCTGATTTATTAGTGGCAACCATCTTTATGATGGTTCATCATTCCATTGTAAAGTTGATGTTGTGATGTTCATATGTGGCACTCTTGGTTTATCAAGTTGGCTTGGGATCTCTTTATATGTTGCAATGTCTACGGTGGTGCTCTTCTCCAACTTCACTAGTTTGCAATGGTATGTTGCTACTCTGTTCCGTTGTATGGCAACATTCTCTATTCATAGCATCAATTGACTCGTTATAGCACTTGTTTGCCAAGTTGGATTCTTGGTGTTCCTACTGATGGCTTTTAAGTGATCTCTTTCATTTAGCATTCTTCTGGCATTTGTGTTCCTTGATGGAGCTTCATGTTTTCATCTAGTGAATCACACTCTTCAAGTCGGGCTTTGTATTGCAACATGGATACTTCCTATTGTAGCTTGTTAGCATATGTACTTTTTGTAACTTTTACACAACATCTCCAGCATATGCTATTTTGTAGTTTATATCTTGCAACAACTACATTAGTTTCTTTTATGGCCGACATTGAGGGGCACTTTTCTTGAGGGCAGGAATGATACGGACATGCAACTCCATAATTCTCCAATTACACGGCTCACAACTATTTTTGGGATTGAACAATTTTTTAGTACCTTTATGGGCTTCTTTTATAAGTTAGAAATGCAATTAATTTGACTCACCCTAACATTTTGGAGGAGCCCTAATTTTTCATCTTTTAAACCTTTCAAGATGTTTTTGACTAGCATAAATAGGAATTAGAGATTTTCATTTCTTATATTTTATATTTTGGTGTCATGAGCATGTACAAGAGTTCCAGCATAAATAGGAACCAGAGACTTTTGTTTCTTATATTTTATATTTTGGTGTCAGAGCATGTTGTAGGAGATCTGCTTGAGCTTTTGGCAGCCTTTGTCTTTGAGAATGCATTTTCTATGGTATTTGCTGCTTTTGTACTTCATGTGATTCAAATATTTGGGATTGAGCTCATAGGTGTGTGTGTGTGTGTGTGTGTGTGTGTGTGTGTGAGAAAGAGAGAGAGAGAGAGAGAGAGAGAGAGAGAGAGAGAGAGAGAGAGAGAGAGAGAGAGAGAGAGAGAGAGAGAGAGAGAGAGAGAGAGAGATTGATTGTTGCTAAAAATTTAAAGAGCTTTCTTCAACCCTTAAGATTTCCTATGGTTACTGTTGTAGGAGTTACATTATTTTCAACATGGATTGGTGCTACTAGAAGGTCGTGGCATCTATCGTCTCGGGGAAAAGTGGTAAAACATTTTGAATAGCCATTAACATGGATTTGTGTGTAAATATCTTGAATCCTTCCAAAATTATTCTATGCATATAGCAGGGTTCACAATAGAAAAATTGTTTTGTTGTGATTAAATCAATATCAATAGAAAAAAAACATTTAAGTGATATGCATCCGCTTTAACAACACTTAGGTGCTTTTTATTCGTTACAATCTCTATATGTGTGCTTGGGAAAACAAAGCATTGAAGCCCATGTATTTCGTGATAGTTTCTTTTGATTGGCATAGTCAGTCTTTCACGTGATAGTCATTTTTTAGTTTCTTGAAGATACAACACTACACTTTTTAGGTGTTTAACATTGGGTTAGCATTTTGGGTATCCAATCGATCCATATTATATGTCTGTCATATTTTGAGCTTTTGAGTTCAATTTCATTTGATATGAGATCACCTTTGTTTTTTGCTTAGTTATCGGCCCTCTACTATGCTTTAACCCATTGAAAATCTTTTCTTTTATATTTAGTCTATTCTTTTCTTTTGTTTTTCCTTATGCAAGAAGCACTAGGTACTAGAATTCAAGCTATTTTTGTCCATAGTTTTTGCTTGTGGATTTGTTGAATCTCTTTTATTTGCTTGCTATTTTTAATCTTAAAATATGGCCTCAATTCTCTGAATTCCAGTGGAGACATTGTCCATTTACTATCAAGACATTGGTCATCTACTATCTATCTTTAACGGTATAATCTCTTAACAAAGTGGGAGAGCTCAAGTATCATCTACTATCTATCTTTAACGGTATAATCTCTTAACAAAGTGGGAGAGCTCAAGTATCATCTAGAGAGAGAGACGGCTTAGAAACTGTCTGATCCATGAGTACTTGGTTGCGTGGCATAGTAGACCTCAAAGTAAACACTTGTTGTTGCATATAGGTTTGGGAAGTGTTAAAGATCATGATCTGGATTTTCTGGTGTGTCTCGTCAAATCCCACTTGTGCCTAAATAGGTGTAGTATGTCCAAATGCCTCTGTAACCCCTCAATTGTAGATGAGATTAGTGTTGGTCTCCCCAACTAGAGAGGATTTGTAGTAGCACCTTCATGTACTAGAACTATTTTGTAGAGAGAGTGGTTTGGAGGTCAACGTAAAGAAGATCAAAATTATGGACTTTAGTGCATCTTGTTCCTTTATGAGGTGATACATTATCACTTTAGATGGTCAACCTTTGGAAGTCGTCTCTTTCTATACATCTTTACGTGTACTTGTCACGGGTTTCATATTTGGCATGGAACATGTTGTCTCATGTTCCTTATGGCAAATTATTGTCGTCTATTTGACACTCTAGTTACAACCACAACTATGTATGCAATAGGGACGTAGTACATTGGGCTTTGCACATCAAATTGGGCTAGATTCACATGTCTCCATGCCTCACTATTATCATTGATGATTTGGGGTTAGCCCTCAGTTTTAGATCGGATTCTCATGGCCAAGTTTGTTGCGTAGGCAATGTAAAGTGAATTTAATTCACTCACTAAAAACAAGACATGTTCTCTAGTTGATTCTCCTCCCAAAAAGAGAATTATCAACACCAAATAGATCTTCGAGAAGATGTATAATTCTAATGGCTCTATTTCAAAGTGGAAAGCCAAATTTGCAACTAAAGGCTACTCTCAAGTAAAAGGCACTGATTATACAAAAAGATTTAGTCTTGTAGTCAAAATGCGATCAGTCAAATTCTTTGGTTACATTGGAAGCAATTTTTTATTGATCATCTACATGTAGAGAGCTTTGTCACTTGACACACATTAGTAGAGGTAGACACTCATGACTTGTATTCGCATCTTTTGGAGAGCTTCATAAGCAAGGATACCACCTCCCTTGGTATTCTCAAGCTTCAAATCTATTGAGCGTAGTCGATATTCCCATATAACTGTCGGAAAATGGTGGTCGTCGTGAGCGCAGCGGAGGCTCGGTTGCTTAGAGCATAGGCGTGTAGGAACGGAAACGCAACAGTTAGCAGCAGAAATATTCAAGTAGAAGAATTCATACAGTTTGCGCAAATGAACAACGCAGTAGTGAGACAAAAATTGCACTCTGATAAATATCAACAGTGAGTACAATAGCTTGAAGTAATAACTTCAGCTTGCTGAGCGTGATAACGCTAGCTACAGGTAACTCTGATTGGAAAAAGAAATTCTAAAAATTAACACTTACATAGCTTGTTTCAGCTAAAATAGAGATTTACAAGAAAGGAAATATCTTACAAGTCTTTAAGGCTATTTATGCCAGTCTTTGCATATGTACAAAAGTTGGTAACCGTCAACCTCCTTTGGGATATTTCTTTGTCCAGCTGTTTTAGGGTTACTCATTCATTGGCGAAGTCGGTCAGCAAAAATGCGAAAAAGGCGAAGGTGCCTTGAAAATGATTTCTAAGGTATTCTGGCCACTTGGCCAGTGTGTCGCATTTTTTCTCTAAGGAGTTTTCGCTAAGGAGCGAAAAAGGCGAAGGTGCCTTAAAAATGATTTTTAAGTGTTATTCTGGCCACTTGGCCAGTGTGTCGCATTTTTCGCTAGGAGCGAAAAAGGCAAAGGTGCCTTAAAAATGATTTCTAAGTTAGTCTGGCCACTTGGCCAATGTGTCGCATTTTTCGCTAATAAGGAGTGAAAAAGGCGAAGGTGCCTTAAAATGATTTCTAAGTCATAGAAAATCTCAAAGGGAAAAATGTGAAGGCCTAAAAAATATGTTGTCGGCCTTCGGTTTTTCAGGATGCTCATTACCTGAACGATTTGTTTAAGGCTAAGCATAAGAAATCTAATACTCCCCCTTAATGTGGATCCTGAAAAACTTTGATCTTCAGATTCAACATATCGTTAAATCTGAGATGTTGCTCCTTTGATAGAGCCTTTGTGAAGTAATATGCTGCCATGTAATTTCTGTAGAAAATCAATACTACTTCCTTACTGTGCACTTTCTCTCTAAGGTAGTGATACCTGATTTCTATATGTTTGCTTCGAGAGCGAAATCTCGGATTGCTATTGTGCTTTGATTGTCACAATAGATTGTTGTAGGAAGTGTTTGTGCAAGATTGAGGTCTGCAAGCAGTTGCCTAAGCCAAATCGCCTCTTTGGTTGCATTTGTGGCAGCTATGTATTCGTAAAAATGCAAACTGAAATGCCTGCTCTACAACAGTTAGCAGCAGAAAATTTCAAGTAGAAGAATTCATACAGTTTGCGCAAATGAATGATGCAGTAGTGAGACAAAAATTGCACTATGATAAATATCAACAGTTAGTACAATAGCTTGAAATAATAACTTCAGCTTGCTGAGCGTGATAACGCTGGCTACAGTTCTCTGATTGGAAAAAGAAATTCTAAAAATTAACACTTACATAGCTTGTTTATTAACTTTGATTGGAAAAAGAAATTCTAAAAATTAACACTTACATAGCTTGTTTAAGCTAATATAGAGATTTACAAGAGAGGAAATATCTTACAAGCCTTTAAGGCTATTTATGCCAGTCTTTGCATATGTACAAAAGTTGGTAACCGTCAACCGCCTTTGGGATATTTGTTTGTCCAGCTGTTTTAGGGTTACTCATGCATTGGCGAAGTCGGTCAGCAAAAATGCAAAAAAGGCGAAGGTGCCTTAAAAATGATTTCTAAGGTATTATGGCCACTTGCCCAGTGTGTCGCATTTTTCGCTAAGGAGCGAAAAAGACGAAGGCGCTTTAAAAATGATTTCTAAGTTATTCTAGCCACTTGGCCAGTGTGTTGAATTTTTCGTTAAGGAGCGGAAAAGGCGACGATGCCTTAAAATGATTTCTAAGTTATAGAAAATTTCAAAGGGAAAAATGTGAAGGCCTAAAAAATATGTTGTCGGCTTTCGGTTTTTCAGGATGCTCATTACTTGAACGATTTGTTTAAGGATGAGCATAAGAAATCTAACAATAACATATTCTTGAGAGATCTTATTCTTATATTCGGTAGCTTATCTATAGATCATTTGTTTTGAGAGTCCGGTTGGGCTTGTTGGTTATCAAATTATACTTCTACAAGACACGTTCTCTAGAGTTGGATGCCACTGGTATTATGACGCTACCTCAATGCCTAGACTTGAGCATGACACATAGCCTACATATTAATAGCCTTGGGACAATTTTTTGTTTCCTCACAGCTTTTACGAGTAGAGATAGGTCGCTTTTAGGGAATGCCTCCGACGGATGGAATAAGCCAATTATGTACTATGGGAGAAGTTGAGACAAAGAGATTGTTATTTTTTTGTGCCACATCAGAGTACAATATTAGAGAGATATCACTTTCTTTTTCACAATCAGTACACTATGTTGTCTAGTATCACATGTGGACCAAAGACATGTTGCCTTGAAGCTTAGAGAGAGATGATCCGTTGGAGTAAGGTATGCAGTACCATTATTGCCAGTAGTTGAGACCATCTATAGTCTACCTCACCTCATATTTCTCAAGAGGTTGGAGTTAGTGCTAGAGCATCGATGAGACAAACATTCCTCTCGTCATCCCTTAAACCCATTGATGCTACATGCCACTCGACGTTGCATACCTTGGGCAAATCACATCAACCCACCACAACGTATGCACCATAGACAAGCACTATGATGTACAACTCCATCACTTGTCACTTCAACTACCATCATTACCATATCTAATTATCCATTTTAGGACACTACAAGATGATTGTTATCCATTCAATTGTGTAGATGTGGGTTTATGAGATATTATTGATGACGAGCTATTTTATGACTTCATTATCAACTTCTAGTACCACTATGATGCTTTAGTCATAGCTTAGTTTCATCACAAAGATGTTTTTATGCTCCCATTGTATGAGGTACCCTTTTCTCTCTCTCTCTCTCTCTCTCTCTCTCTCTCTCTCTCTCTCTCTCTCTCTCTCTATATATATATATATATATATATATATATATATATATATATCGTTATTTCTCCTCTTAGAAACCCTAATTTCAACGAAACTCTAGACTTTTAGGCTTTTTCATTTTGAAGGTCGCACAATAATCCTTTTCCCTTTAATATCAGCGAGGTCTTAAGTTCCATGCTAGGAAGTTAGATCCTGATGAATCGAGGATTGTACAAATCTTGGATTGTATGCTGCTTATTGAAGCCATTGTTGTGAATTGTGTTCCCACTTGTTGATGGTTCTTTGTTTGAATGCTTAGCCTCCTGGATCTGATAGCTTTCTGGCTATGTCAGAGACTATGACAGGTGGGCTCTGATACCACTGATGCAAGAAATGTGGAACGCAAATTGCAAATATCAAATCAGGCTCTGAAACAAAATGAAACGAAACGAAACGAAATTGGATGAAATGAAGCGAAGCGAAACGAAACTTGAACGAGCTCTGATATTGACATTGCTGAAGCGAAATCAAATTAATCGTGAATGAAAAACAATTCGGATAAATTTCAGATATGATTGCTGGTCACTGCCGACTATATCATTCCTACAATCCTCCAGATTGTAGACAGACACTGCTGATCTACGTTTTAGATTAATACAACATTCATTAAAATTGAACCAGTGTGTGGAATTGATAAAATGACTGAATGAGATACACAAGCGATGGAAGACAGTAATTCATTCAAGATCAGACAAAGGTAAGAGTGATATGTGCGTAATAGCTACAGTATTATCTATTGATTCTTTTGATTTTGAGCGTTGTATGACAAACCCACACAATGCGTTGGTGTGAGAGAAGCAGTGTTCTCCCATGAGTAATGTCTCACTTACTAGCGGACTTCTTGGATCTTTGTGGATCCTGCTTACAGAACTTGTCTCGCTCGTAGGCAGACTTCTATTCTATAGTCTGTATTTTGTGTATTTCTATCTCCTACTGTATGTATCTTATACATTCAGAGTAGCACACTAGATTAGATAGACTAAACAATCTATAACTAATCACAGATTACAAGAGATGTGGGTGAATAATGATCATGCCATCATAAAATCTTATGTACAATGATGGATCATATGCACTCATTACAAAATTGATGGAAATGAGAAAAGAGTTTAGCCTAGAGTACCATGCTCTAGGTGCTTGCTTGAGCCCATAGAGGCTCTTCTTCAAGAAACACACCTTTCCTTCATGCTTTGCCTTGATGAAGCCCTCGGGTTGTCTCATGTAGATCTCTTCCTCCAAATAACCATTGAGGAATGCATTTGTGAAATCAAGTTGGAATAGCTCCCAATTGAAGGTTGTAGCAAGACTAATGATCAACCTGATAGTAACAAGATTAGCCATAGGAGCAAAATTCTCATCATAATCAATGACTTTGGTTTGTAAAAAACCTTTAAATACAAGCTTAGCTTTATGCTTACTTATTGATCCATCTTGATTATACTTCAATCTAAATACCCCTTCTTCTTCTTGAGACATTCTAATGCAAAATGTCATTTCTTTCCACAAAAAAAACATTTGTACTTGGACTTGTCTTTAATCTTGCCCTTTGACCTTGAAGCCTCATCCTCCTCCTTGGTCTCCTTGAAGTGCTTCTTCTTGCCTTTGAACGAGAAATCAGCTTTCTCATCACCATCTTGCAGAGAAATAGCATTCATTCTTGCATTGGTATGCATCATCCTACACTCTTCAGCCACTAATATACTATGAAGCTTTGGGGTTAAGGGAAACACGTGTTTATTAAAGAAAACTCATTGACCAACGTTGGTCAAAATCCTAAATACACGTGGACCAATCAAAATGTGGGAATCACATTTTCTCCATCATTACTGACATTCTCTCTCTCTCTCTCTCTCTCTCTCTCTCTCTCTCTCTCTCTCTCTCTCTCTCTCTCTCTCTCTCTCTCTCTCATTGTTACAATAGAGACATTGTGCAAATTGACATCTTCTACATAGATTTTAAAGTTTTACTACATGGATTGCAAACTTTTGTTAATGGTGTGCAAATTCTTCAAGTTGGCATTCTATGTACAAGACGATATATTTCTTCTACGTAAAGTTTTTGTATTTTTCTACTGTATTAACCTTGCAACTGGCCATTTTATGTAGATTTTTTCAAAATCTGGGGTTGTTGTTTAGTGTAAAAGTACATTTTTCCTTTCCTTACGTGCACTCTATAGTTTGCAAGCGTATTTATTCGCCTGTGAAAAATATATGTACAAAAGGTTGAAGTTGTTGAAGGCTTCAATATAAATGGATGCATATGATCGAAAGTTCCTCCATCAATGTGGGCTTGTAAAGGCCTAAGAAAACGCGTTAAAAGCTTTAGAAGCTTGTCTACATCTAGAAAATTTCTTCTAGTCAATCTCTTTATCAATGTGGCACTGATTTTTTATCAAGATCTATTCCTTCAAGAAGCTTGTACATACATGTAGATAAGCCTTGTAGAAATGTCTATGTATTTGTTAACTTCGACTCTTGTTGTAGGTACCCAGTGCAAGCTGGTGATGCAATATGGATGGCCCCATTTGTGACACAATGGTTTGTATTCATTCTTTTTTCATCATTTCTTCAATGTTATTTTGATTTAAAACTTTTCCTGAAAATTTGATTTGTTCTTATTATGGGCCCATGCATAGGTATGCTGCCCTTGGACAAAGCAAGTCTCGATACTTGTTGTACAAAGATGTGAATCGTGACCCTTTGCTTCATCCTTTCTAACATGGTATGATTGTGATCTTTGATTATTTTTATCATTTTCATCCCTTTGGATGATTGTGTCAACTTTTACCTTTACTAATTGAGATGACAATTTAAGAAAGCAAGTATTGCTTTGCATGTGACTGACATATGCAGCATTTGGATTAAGCAAATCCTGCTACTTGCGAGATGAAGTTCTCAATCTAGATGCCTTCATTCAACCTTTTGAACAACTTATGCTTCTCACTTGGATTCACTCTTTCTCGCATTCATTGATTAGTTTAGTACATGGGATGAAGTAAGCCATCAACACGCTTGCCTATCTATAAGACATATAGGCTTAACACATATGAAGACAATTTTGAATTTACGAGGTTATTCGTTTGATACGTGTAAGTTATTTTGAACTTTATTTAGCATTAGATATGTGGCATCTTCTATCATGTACCCGAGGCCCAAAAACTACAATGATCCATGGTACATATTCAACTAGTCCATGATTTGATATCTAGGAATGCTAGGGTCTACCCTTAATTTAAAATTCTAAAGATTAAAATATGCATAATTTAGACATTGGTTGCACAAATTCTAATTCTATAACAGGAAATTATTGGTGTTTGGTTTATATATGTAAAGTTTCTTGTTGCTAGCATACCAGAAAATCCTAAATTGTCGACTTAATTGTTAATTTAAGCTTTTATTGTTCCTAGGCTAGCAAAGGAAGGCAAGACAATATGATATAGAGTTCAACAATGGTCTGTGAGGTTGGTCAAGGAGGGCTGAAGTATCTTCTCAAATACACATTATTTTGTAGCTCGAGTCTCATCCATGATTGCAAATTGATTATCCTATGGTAGGCCAAATGTGATCGTGACTCTCAATGCAAAATAATACAATCTAGCAAGTAAATGAATTCTGTGAGTTTGGTAAAAGTGCTCTTGAATTAAAATACAATCACACTTGAAACCCAATTGTTGGTCTTATCTAGTCAAGTCTCTTTTGGAATATATTCATGATTGTATGTCTTTTCAAATTTTCTTCTAACATCAAAAGATTAAAATCTTAATGAGCATTGATTAGACCTTTTTCTCTAGCTCGTTTTCTATGATTCTCATGTTTGCATCATTCTATATAGATGGGCATCCATGTTTTACATTATAATTATAATGTTTTTTACTCTCATCAATCAAAAAAAACTTTTGACATTTGTTTTACACCTAGGTCTATAATTGTCCACGCCAGGATAGTCTAAATTTCTAGCGGAATAGGAACAATGTTTGGCCTCAACAAAACATCATGTAGGTTGGCATCTACCAATGGGTGTCAAGTTCTTAAAAATAGAGATTGAAGAGTGCCAAGTCACAAAAGCGTATGTATATTGCATCCGACACTTTTTGGTTGGTTTCAGCCATGCTCTAACCGTCATCTTTGTTCTCTCTTGAGAAGCAAATACTCTACAATGAAGAATTTCAAGCTGGTTTTGGGGTCAATTGTTTACATCAACATGTTTAAGATGTTGTTCATGTACTTGGTTGGCATCCATTGGTATTGTGTGTAAGACTTTGAACAACTTGGCTTTGAGAAGATAATTTTAAGTTTGGAGTGTGCAAAGGAATACACCTTGTTGTTGTAGAGTTAGCTCTTGTTAGTCTTGTAAGTGTGCTTATTAAAACTAAAGCATATGTGATTATTTAAGCTCTTCAAATTGTTCTTTTCAACGCAAAAGCTCTTTTTTTAAATCTATCATTCTAATTGTTTTGGAGAGCTTTACTTGTCTAGGTGTATATCTAAATATATATAAAATAATCCATGTTACGCATCCTCAAATTGAATATGTTTCTAAATCAAAATCTTGTAGTGTGAGTGAGTTATGTGTGTATGCGTTATGTGGGCACATGCACATGCTTATAAATATAAAGTCATAGCAAATTCTTTATATGTTCATCTTGGTCAAGCAATACTATATATTTAATTTTTGCAAAAAACAATCTACAAGTGAAATCACAACATGAACTGAAGAAAAATCTTTGTATTCAAAAGGCTGTTTCTTCAAAACACTATAAGCAAGAGAATTTGGAAGTTGTCGCATACGCATTATGATTCAATGGAAGTAATAAAGTATAAACCAATCTCTTGAACATCACCATGTTGAGGGAGTATAAACACCTACACCCATTCCCACAATTAACCATGTTGGAGTAAAGTTCATATGTAAATTGCAAGCTTTGTTATGTACTCATAATTGTTGTACAACTTGACAATATCAAAAAAGTATTCAGGAACATCAAATATTCATTAGTCTAAAAAATCAATAGGTTGTTGGAACTATTCACATCTAACTAATTTAGTTCACCAACATGGTAGTGATGCGCTTTATTGTTCTCATTAGAAAATAGAGTTAGCACTTCAAATTGTTTTTCGCTGAGTGCATTCATTGGACTTTTTGTTATTCATAAAACATCATTTTTTGATGTATAGTTGTGCATGTTCTTGATTATGTCATTGTCATTGAAAATCGTAAGTACAATTTTTTTTGAGTTTTGAGTCAATGACGTATTTAAGATTGAGCCACATATAGTTTTTCTATTAGAAAGCCTATTTAAGCTATTATAAATGTTATGAATATCATATTTCAAAGTGGCTTAAGCCTTTGCCGAAGAAAAACTCCAAACTTATTGTTGTAGGAATAAAACTAAGTTCTAATGAGCCATGTTCAAGATATTAATTAATGTAATTGAAGAACAAATAGAAAGTTCTTGTTTTTAACAAGCTTTTTGTAATTAAATTGCAATGACCAATTTATGATTGAATTGATAAGTGCATTTCTATCACTTGAAAACATGATTTGATCTATGTTATGTTTTAAGGTTATTGTACTCTAGAATGACTTCAGGTATAGAAAAGATCTTTAATAAGTTAAGGTCAAATTTATTTGATTTCATGATGTAGTCAAGTAAAGGTAGAAAAAGAAAAAGAAAAAGAAACAATGAGCTCAAATCTTTCAAAAATATACAATTACATTATGGAATTTTATGCCAACAATGTAAATAAAATTAAAAAGTACATTGTGAAAATTTAAGATGAAGACCTTGCTAATCGCCAACGAGTTATGAGATGTTGTTATAGGTATCGAAGTGAAATCTGAAAATGATACAGAAGACTTAAAATGAAAATCGAATGATGGTAAAGCTTTCGCACTTATTATCCTCAATATATCAGATACTCAAATTGGCCACATATCTGAAGCTAAAACTTCGAAAGAAATTTGGGACATCCTGAGTCCACTATATGATGTGACGTAACTACTAAGTTACATCTTCACAGAAAATTCTTCACACTCAAGATGTTGAATAATGATTCTCTTTATAATCATATTAACCAGTTTAAGAATCTCTTGTAACATATGGCCGCTGTTGGGTGATGATCATCACGACACACTCAAATTTAACTCTTATCAGAGTTATCACTATGTTGCTGCAAGAAGATAATCGAAGAAGTCAAGACACTTCGTCTACCTCTTCGTCTCATGCTCTATATGTCAACAAGGGCTCGAAACGATAGAAGTAGAAAAGCTCCAAGCAATCTGCATCGAATCAGAAACAGACTCAAAGTCAAGAACAATCATCAAATCCACATTCGTCAAAGAAGAAGATGTTTTGCAGGTATTGCAAACGCAATAACCATGAGATCTAGGATTGCCGAATTCTCAAAGAAAAGAATGTAGCCAAGCAACTTGATCAACAAGCAAATACAGTTATAACATCTCCTCGAGTCAAAATGGATAGAGGCACTTTATGGTCAAAGACAAATGCGCGAATTCAAATGATTTGTGGTTTCTGGATTCTAGAGCTACTCAACATATGACCAATCATCGTGAGATTTTCCAATCCTATACGCCTTACAGCACAAAGAAGTATGTTCATCTTGGTGACAATAGTACTCACACTATCGAAGGTGAAGGTACTGTAAGATTGATATTCCAGCATGATCAATTCAAACTACTGTCAAAAGTCTTGTATATTCCTAAACTCTCTACAAATCTGTTATCAGTAAGTAGAAATACAGATTTAGGTCATAAGGTGGAGTTTGAGTCTGATCAATGCATAATTATCGATAGGAGTAATAAGATTCTTGCAGTCGGCAAGAGGCATGGCTACTTATATAGATTCGCATATTGTTATTCTGATTCTAGTCAAGCTTTGAAAACCTTTGTTTTTGTCAATAAAGCATTACTGTGGCATCATCGCTTAGGACACTTGAATTATGCATCTGTTTCGAACATGTCCAGACAATTCATGGCTCTTGATCTCGACTATCATTTGTCGATCTCTCTATCTGCCATAGTTGCATCCTTGGAAAGCAGACTAGGATTCCTTTTAGATCAAGTCATAGGCATGCATCAAAAGGTCTGTTAGATGGGTCTACAGATGGAAGACGTAAAGCAAAGGTGATCGATCGATCGATGATCAATATCGCTCACAAACTGGAGGAGAGAAGTCAAACAAAGAGAGACGTGCAGGAACGCACACACGCAACGCATGCACGCAGGCATCAGGAAAAAAATATAGACATGCGTCAAAAGATAAATGCACGAGAGAGAGAGAGAGAGAGAGAGAGAGAGAGAGAGAGAGAGAGAGAGAGAGAGAGAGAGAGAGAGAGAGAGAGAGAGAGAGAGACTGCGAAGATGGGTGTGTGTCATGTCGCAATAGACACACCCGAATAGACACATCCCTATTAAAAATGCCATGTCATCATTAATTAAAACTGCCACATCATCATTAATAAAAATTGATGACCTAGAATTTTTTTTTTTAAATGATGACATGGAATTTTCTCTTCCAAATAACTTAAAATTGGGTATTAGCTGGCCTTATAAAAATTAAAAGACTGTAAAAACTGCAACCAACGAAACTGACGATCATTAAGGCAACAATAAAGTGCATTCAATCACAACAAGCATTCATCTACGTTATATACAGATAAAAACATGTTGTTGCTATATTACACTGAAGCACAATAAGATAGCAATTACAACCAAAGTGGCGGCGTAATTGGGAGGCTCAAATCATATGTCTCATGGACGGAGCATCACATAGAGTGTGCCCGGATGATCCATTTATACATTGCATCCATGTATTAGTTACAATAAATGTTTGTCATCTAATTAGGCAAGCCGTTGTACTTGGAAGTATTGGCTTGAGATGACAACTGTACATTGTGTGCACATCAACGTGTAGGGAATGTTGTCGCGGACGAGGACGTCGCAAATTCTCTCACTTCGCATTTTACAGGAAGTGCCTGGAACGTTCCTCGTTGAAAAATAGACGACTGTCACTTTTTCTCTCTCTTCAGGATTTTGCGAAAAAAGCCGACAGTGCCTTTAAAAAGACGACATTATCCTTTGAAAGCCGATGGTGCCCTTAAAACAAGTTAACTTCTTCAAGATAGTTGAAAGGAAGAAGTTTAAGGCAAGTGTCGCTTTTTCGAGAAAATGCGAAAAAACCGACACTGTCGCAAAAATTTGAATGTGAACTGTGCTGAAGTGTTGCTTTTTTGGGAAAAGCCGACACTGTCGCTTTTCGGGAAAAGTCGACACTGTGTAAAAGATAGTTCATTTCTGCAGACTGTAGCGACACTTAGAGTAATTTTGCAGACTGTTGCGACACTTAGTGTATTTCTGCAGACTTGTTCTAAATGCTAGTTCTTGGAAGTCCTTGAAGATGGCCAAGTCTTCAATGACTTCAAATAATTGAACTTAACATCTGAACTTGAAAATATGACAAGATTGGTTACCCTTTGCTGGAGATCAACCAGAAGCCCCTTGTAGACGTTCTTCAAATAATTTGGCTGTCTAAGTTGTGATTCCAAGGAGACAACTGTGGGCTTAATTTCCAACACATATTGCTTGTTATTAATTTATGGATCATATAATCTCAAAATGGATGTGAAAGAAAAAATAACCCAACAAAATTAAGTGCTAATAGATGTCCCCTCTATGCATGCAAAACTTCCTCTTATACTTTATGATTGTCACAACCATATGGCAGAGTTGCTTTTGATCGAGTTGCAAAAATGAAACCTCATCCAATTGCAACTTGTAGCTCCTCTTTTCATTAAATAATAATTATCTAATGTGTTTAGGACAATATTTCCCAAAGTGCCATCGTTGCAAATATGCATCCCTTTTTCATGTGTACAATGCTTCAATGAAAATGGAATAAAATCCATAAATTTGAAATATGTAAATAAAGGTAATCACTTCAAGAGCTAAAAAACTTACAAACATCAAAATTAGTTGGTGAAATTCCAATTTGAATAATGGGCTTGGAGCATTAAAATTTTGAGAGTAGTGTTGTGAAAAAGGTCTTGTTTAGGAGAGTTGTTTTATGGCAAGTACTAGTGGTGGGCAGGTATTGAAATTTTCAATAATAACTAGGTCCTCATATTACACTTTCAGAAATAAGTTTGATAGCATCCGAGTATGAATATAAGCATGTTTACAAACTGGTGGCTAGTATCAATTGGCCTGGGTATTATAAGGGTGATACCAGCTTAGGAAAATTCCAAATATAAATAAATAAACTATTTGTAAAATCACTTTCTTTTTAAAGCATGACTTTCTAAAGTGCAATATGCATATGATTTGAAAGGCTAATACTTTGTTGGTGCCCACCAATGTATTTAGGGCACCATGAGTAGTACTGAAAATTTGTAATTTTTGATAACGGTTCAATATTGATATATGATGGATATGAAAAAAATGACACTACCTAGCCAATACCCCATGTAGAACTCGACCAATAAATACCAATATCCAATTAAGATCTGTCGATACCCACCACAAAATCATATAACCAAATGCAGCCATAACCTTGCATTTTTTCTATTAGCAATACCCATAACGGCCAAAAGTGAAATTCCAAAATTTTCATATACCCAAACTTAGCGGGTATCAAATAAAGTCAATGCTCCCAGAACATGGGTATATACTAGTGTTGGGAGGGTAATTTTTGCTATGTTACTATTGATTTCAGTTATAATTGTCAATTCTATGTATATTAAAACTACCCTAGGTGGCTTACTTGTCGATCCTGGATACCAACGAAAATCCTAATACTCGATGATTACTTGGTGGTTAATTGCTGCATATAAGATTGGTTATCAATAGAGTATTAACATGAGTATCCATCAACCTATATTTGTGGTTCTCCATAAATAACATTTTTCTAAGAATTGTATACTTGTTGGCGAGTCCGGAAGCTGTTGATATTTGCAATGGGATCAGTGTATTTTACATTGCCACTATTTGTGGCACTATTGGGACCTTCCATCCAATGATGGAAGGGCAAAGATAGATGGGGAGAAGAAGGGGCAGGTGGTGCAGCTCCCACCACCACCCTTGGATGGTATCTGCACCATCACTAAGTTGTCATCAATGGTGCAAAATACGTTGACCTTGCAATGATACATGTTGCTCATAACCACGCGTCAATATACCCACCCAACAATTATAATGATTGAGCTTAGGTAATTTAACTTGCCTAGGATGGGTGCCCACTTAGCACTAATATTTATAACACTTCTTGAGATCATTTAACTCTTAGGTGGCTTTGCTACCTCCTTGTTGCCTCATGCCGCCTCCACTAATTCTTACTACCATTTGTTGCCTCGTACCTCACTACCTCTTGTCTCCATTGCTCCTTGCTTTCCTGTTCTTACCTCTTACAGGCCTCATTGCCTCTATCGCATCTTGCCTCCGACCTCCTTCGCCACCTCCATCTAGCTAAGTGTTCATATTTTCTTTGTACTTGTTTTATCTTGAGAAACTAAATTGGCTTAAGAATGAAAAGAGTACCACCTTTTGACCAAATTTATGGATGGCGCTTGTGAAGCTTTCAAGTTTCAATCCCATAAAAACATAATTTAAAAAAAAAAAGACCAAAATAGATTCACATGTTAACATTACGCGGGGTTAACATCAATGGCTTGGAGCTCATGTTGGAGCCACGCTCTCAAGGCTCTCGCCCTCGGGTAATGGGTCCTCTTGGAGCTCGTGTCAGGGCCAAGCTCTCAAGGCTCTCACCCTCGGGCAATGGGTCTTCTTGAGTCATGAGTCCTAGGGTGAAAGTCCTTCTTAAGCTGTAAAATCATTTTTTCCTTTTTCATGAAGAAAAAGGAGATGTCTCCCACAACAGAATATGTGCGCTCCTCTCTTTTTTTTTTTCAAAATTTTTTATAGGCGCCTTTTGGGATGTGCATGTAAAAAAATTTTATGACAAAAAAAAGTTTAAAAAACATGGAAGTTTTTATGTGAAAGAAGGTCCAACTCATCGTCCATTCCACCATGTGAAGACACTTCCACTTCGGGCTATCGTCCTCGACCAAAGGCACGAAACTGCCTTGGAGGTTCCCCCACCCCCCAATAAACTCAAGGGGGGGGGGGGGGGGATCTCTACTTTTAGTGCACTCCTTCATTAGCTTAACTTGTTTGGAGTGCGAAGTAGAAGCATTAATTAAAGGCTGCCCCCTCAATGATGAATTGATTATGTATGTATGGAGAAGATTGAGGAGGAGGAGGAGCCTGGAGCGGGGGTTGGTCATCTCTCACAGGACCTACCTAGGTTTAGGTTAAATAAAGGCTTTATTTAGGTCTGTCTGTGTAGCTGCGGTGTGTCTATTTATGTGTTACGGCACATTTACTCACATTTCTGTACTTTTTCTCTCGATTCTCCCTCCTCCCCTCCTCTCTCTTTCTTTCTTTTTCCTTCTCTCCCTCCCGCGCCCAGCCTTGCGCCTTTTACCGTTTGAACGACCGGGTTACTTGGCTCGGAAGGTAGGACTTGATGGGGCGATTGATGCTGTTTTTTCGCAACAGGTAAAATCTAAAGAAGGCCGTTTATGGTTTGCTGTATGTATGGTCGCATGGTGCTGCTGCAAGTTCTGACTCTGTAGTTGTTTCTTTGAAGGTTTCATCATTGACTGGTATGTGTGAGCTTAAACCCCTGCCAGAACATGAGGTGAACGAGAATTCCAGCAGCAAGGAAGGGGATTAAAGGAGCGGAAAACGGCTAGGCAGAGGTGGGTTGGATCGTAATTGGTGCTGAGTCAAGGTTGACAAGCGACAGCGGTTTGCACGCCAGAGGTAGACATGAGTGGGAAGGAAGTGAAAGCTGGAGATAGCATTTCAATCTACTGGGACGGCGACAAAAAATGGTATTACGGGCAAGTTCTTTCTTACGACGAAGCCTCACACTCATGTCAAGTTCTGTATGATGATGGCGAGAAAGAGGTCATCCACCTCAACATCGACAAGTTCAAAATTCACAGCAACAAGGATTCAGCAAGAAAGGCGGTATTGTCAAGCGGTTCCAGTGGAAACAAGCAGTGGAAGTTCCTTAAGGAAACTCTTTTTGACATCGGTAATTTGATTGAGAGAGAGAGAGAGAGAGAGAGAGAGAGAGACATTTATGCTTCATCATCTTTAGCGCCTTTCCAGGATCATGTACGAATAAGTGGAGGGTTTTGGTGTGTTGCTGTAATTCACAAGCTTTGATTTTTATTTTATTTTTTCCATTTATGGACTTTGAAAGCGTTCTGGAAAAATTGGAAGGGCCCAAGTCAAGGGAGTTGGATGCTAGACTGAAGGGTAGGGCTTTAACATCAATGAAGGCCGCGTTCGTGACGGCGATTTGCATGAAGGGCTTTGAAGGGAGGAAGGGCAGGGTGAAGGGCGCTATTCGCGGGGAAGACCATTTTAATAAATGATTATTTATGTCTAGCAATCAGGAATTTCCTCTATTTCTTGGCTTGACAAAGAAACTTATCAAAAATTCTGTTTTGAAGGGCCGGCCACCTCTCCCATGGGCCGGTAAGAGTTAAGACAACGCCAACGCCCTTTTATACTGAAGGGGACATGAAGGCCGTCCTAGGATGGGATAAGCTGGTCGGTGGATCGCAAGAAACTGCCAAATCATGTGAAGGATATTCCTCAGTTTCCTGTGCCCTTCAAAATTATGCCATTCAGATTTCAGATTCTGCCAGTCCGCCTTTCATTCCCTCTCATGGCCCCTCAGACAACCATCCTTTTTCCCTGGCAATTTTGCAGATTTGGCCAGAATTTTGACCCGTTATCATATTAGCATTTTGAAACTCTTCTCAGACCTCGGCGTCTCAAAGTTGCTTGAAACCTTGACGCTCTAAACTTGTTTCAAACGGAAATTGTTTTTTTTTTCGAAGATTCTATATAAAGGTCTGAAGGTCAAAAGGGCCTCAAAAAGTGTCAGTGAGTGAGTCAAAGCAGGCCCAAACTTACATAAAGTATCTGGGCATGTTTTTAGTGGATTGTTTCTTATCCAATATTTTGGGTCATGTTTCTTTTTCTTGTGTCCGATATCGTTAGTGGTTGTCCAATGTGGCAGATACCCAAGAGGCACCATTTATTTGTCTACACAACATTTTGAATGATGGGCCCTTGTGGGATGATCAGGGCGTCTGCTGCATGAAAAAAAATGCATTTTTGTTATTCATGTTAATTTTTGTAAGATTTTGTTGCTTCTACATGCTAATTCATCCACTTCATATATATCTCCCCTGTACGCTTATCAACCCCTTCCAAGGGTAAAAACCCTAATAAGTTGGCAATGTTTCAAATGTTTAAAGTTGTGACTCATAGTTTTCAGATGCTTTTTGAATGTTTTGAGTTTCAATCATTTGGATTCTACTATGTTTGTGCCATTGCTATGCCACCCCCTGTTGACAGAGCCAAATGAAAGGGCAAATGTTACACCGATTTCGTAGAAATATTGTTTTCTTTGGTGCACAGAACAACCAAATATTGTTGTACAATAATTGGAAGGCCAAGTTGGCTATAAATTGTAATACTTTTTTTTTTGATGAAAAGAGCGTCGATTTCCAAATCTTTAAAGCAAGTGGTTGTGTTGATGACTAGTGCATGCATTCTAGAGCTTAATAAGAAGGACAAAATGTATTTCAATTTCAAAGGCAAGAAGCTGCTTGGAGAGGCCCAAAGATTCTCTTTCTATTTCTCACCTTTGAACAACGTACCTTTTTCCGAATCAACTTGGACGTATGCCACCTAAAACTAAATCTACTTGGCATAGAAGGTGAATTGGCATATACCACGTGGCAAAGGGAATTCTTAAGGTTTGGAGAGAGTCTATTTATGGAGGCAATAGAGAGTTGGTGGTCCGAAATCTTGTTGATCTCCTCTAGTATGTCGGATGCTATCCTAGACTTAACGTTGATATATCTATTCATGGAGGCAAGCTTCATTGCTTAGTGTCTTCAGTTCTTGATTCTTGATCTTGAAGGGTAGTCCTCCTAATCGAACATGGATATTTGCCGCTGAGTGTAATTTTACTTGGTGGAGAATTGTGCATAGATACTTGAGTTACCCTTGTGACCAAAGGGAAAAAGATCATAAGAGTTGGAGAGGCTCTACCATAGAGGGGGGATCAAGATTGTGGGTGGATTAGAAGTGAAAAATTGTACTTTGTTATGTTGGATAGTATCTTAGAGTTACAGGATGTTTTCCTTTGACTTGGTGAAAGGTACTTTTTGGATACGTTTTACTAAAGATTTTAGCTCTCATTTAGTCATCAAAATAATCAAGAGAACTATTTTTTCAAGGTGATCATATTCAATGTTGGCCACAGTTTCATTGAAATGTTTCTCATGAAATGAACTCTGTTTCGAAATGGTTAGTTGAAAATGGGCCATATGAAATGGATTTCCATTAAATGAAACGGTTAAAAAACAAAAATATGCAGTTGTTTGTTTGGGTTTTAAAGAGTTCTATTGTTGTGTTTAGAGTTGCTGTTTTTGAGAGAACTGTTAGTGTGGTGTTAATTTTAAGATTATTGTTAGAATAGTGTTAATTTTAAGATTATTGTTAGAACTTAGAATAGTGTGCTTTTGCCATAATAGAAGGCTAGAAATAAATGCCCCCCCCCCCCCCCCCCCCCCCCCAAAAAAAAAAAAAATTGTTTCATCAATTCTTTCTCAGGGTTTGTTAATTCTTTCCTCTCTCAAACCATGAATGTATGTACTACGTAGTATGGATCATGACAATAGGGGTATTAGACGGGACTCGAATGTTCTGACGCTCCAATCAAGACTCAAAATTGGTCATTTTGTTCATTGATCGATTGTAATCTACAAGTTTTTCAGGAGGGTGACTACCAAAGAGCTTATGCCAAATTTTCAGATGCTATGAATGCCGTCGGGTTTTAATTTGATTCCTTCTATGGTACATCAATGACCTCAAAAGTACTCTGGGAGTCCTAGACTTTAATGAAGCAAAATCAAGTCCGAGCGTATGCATATCAAGGTGTGCATGTATGGAATCACATTGCTTGATTGAACCTCCTAATATCTGATCTACATATCCTGCCTGGTTCTGGAACGTTGTCATTGTTTCACAAAACTGGACCACGTTGTTCTTGAAACTCCTAGCTCTTGGCATGGTATAACTAAACTATAAATATCTTTTCAACTATTAGGCTTTTTTCCTATTAAGTTTTTTTTTTGGGTGGTCCGGGTCATGGATTGTTGACATTCCGGAACATGGTTACAGTGGATCGTGTTGGATTCCTATCCTCTCCAACCCTATCTCATAGCTAATCTAGATCCATCCATGTGCTGGAAATACTTGTACAGTCTCACACAGTCTACAGAAATACCAATAACAGGTATCGACACTATCGAGTCGAAGTGACGAAGACACTATCGATGTCACTATTGAATACGTCTCAAACTTGTCTACTTTCACGACCCCGTAATTTTCGCAAAATCTCCAACAGAACAGATTCTCTCCAACAGCGACTTACAACACGTAGTGCCTTAATCCAAATCTATTGATTAAGCATTCTTGTAATTGTATAGCTACCATGTATAAATATTTAATAACACATCAGTGTTCGTTAATGAGAGAATCAGATGAATCATACATTCAATCAGAGCGCAACTATTCGATCTTGCTCTCTGACTTTATAGAGTATTGTTTCAAAAAGATCGCGTATCTAAATGCTCTCAGACTGTACACATACTTTCGACTTAATAGAATTGTTTCTAGTAAATAGAGTCGTGTCTGTGTCGTGTTGATTGCTTTATCGTCTGTGTTGTCTGATTTGTTGCATTTAGTAGGTTCATGACTGACAGTTAACGTCGATTGTAATGCTCTGGCTCTGACTTGCCTGGCCTATTCACGTTTCTGCATCTTTATCAGATTTGTGTGTATACGGAATCGATTGCGTCAATCCTTGTGACTTCGAAGCTCAGAATAAGTAGAACCATTGTCGAATTAACGACGATAGTTCGAATCCAATAGACATAGATTCATGCACCGAGGATTCCTTCATAGTATTCCCGACAGATAGGAGGCAGTGTAGGACCACTAGGTCCATGGCTAGGGCCAATGCAAAGGATGTAGGAGAGGAGGGTAGGGATGAGGAGGAGGGATTTGATGATGGTGAGAAGGCCTTGGATGATGAGATGGAGATGGACACCGGTAAACATACATTTGATGTTCAAGAGGCTATTAGCTAAGACCCAAGACAGTCACAAGTGACACATGGGTGTCTGATATATATGTTGTGGATATGCATTGTCATTATATGGACTTGATAAGGGCCCAAATGCATATTTGTGCCTTCTCTTTGCTAGGCATATATTTGCATAGGATTAGTCTCAGGAAAGGGAAGTTGGTTTCTCGCTATTACGGTCGTATTCGTGTATTGCACAAGATCAGTCTGTTAGTCTGATCACATACGAATTATAGCTTCCCCCTACTCCTAGAGCCTGGGACACATTTCACTTAATTTTACTACACACTTCCCTTGGGCCTGATGAGTATATCATACTGAAATGAGTCTATAATGCTGGGTTTCCTACTGACCCTAAGCTCTTTTCTTTCTTGCCAGCTGCTATTGCTTAGGTTGGAGTTTAGCATAGTTGATGCACAGTTGGATAGTCACTTTACTGGTGACCAGGAAGCCCATTGATACTTTTGCTCATACTCCCTTGCTGAAGGATCAGGTTAGAGTCCTCACTGCTACTACCGATCTTCAAAATCCACAAGCTGCTTGATATTTTTTGGGGGAACCATTGTCACTATTTGATTTTGGAGATCAAGGATCCTTCAAACCCTGAACGATGAATTTCAAGTGCCGTATGTTTCATGATATCAAGACTAAGAACTTTTGCATTTTGTACATGAAGATGAGGAAGATGAAGAAAATCCTAAATCCTGAAGTTGGTGCATTGTAACTTTTGAAAATCCAGACTAAAATTTGATATTTTAAGTATTTCTTAGCCCCTAACTGTACAGGTCCTTAAACCTCTGTAGAAGCAGATCTGATAATACGATGAGATTTGGAAAATCTTTGAACTTGCGCAACAGAAGTCAAAGATGTTCCAACGTATTGAATTTTTGGTGCTAAAGATTCCGTAAACCAAACTGCAATGAAACCTTGGAACTTTCAGTCTTCAGCTTTCAGGAGGTTATTGATGCTGTCAGAATGACCAATGATAAGTAATCAGGTCTTCTGGGGATCCACCTGATTCAAAGACGCTATGAATCAGTGTAAGTAATCAGGTATTCTGGGGATCTACCTGAATCAAAGACACCATGTGCTTCAGAGAAACAATGTAAGCTCTAATAAGATGTTTGTAGCTATTTATACAGAATACATCAGCATAGAGCTATGCATAGAGAGTTTGGGAGGGTGGGGGCAGGAGGTTTGCTAAGCTGACACCGGACATACCAGCACTTTCTCTCTCGATTCACTGTACTTTCTGAGCTCTGTTTTTTTCTGCCCATCACTGTTTTATACGTCCCCATGTGATTAAGATCGTACGGGTTCAAGCAACCAGAAATGCATGTAGCTGCAAACAGCCAGAAATGTATGTGTTTGTGATGCATTGCACACTCTATGTTGATAATTGAATAACACTTGTGTGGATCCTTTCATTCATGTGTTTAACTTCAAAACTGTATGTATGGGGTGTACACAATTGAAGTCACTATTTGGCAGTTTTGTATGTTCAACAATTATCAAGTTATACCAATTTGTCAGTTATAGTCTTGAGTTGTTTTTGTGTTCAAAAAATTCAGTTCAAGGAAGTTAGTTACATTGAAGCTATACCAAATGCAAGATTTATCGCCACATTCGAACTTAAGAAGGGAAGAAAGTTGGTATGTACATGGTTATTTGCTAATAAGTCGTTTTGTGTTGTCTCCAGCGGACAGACTTCCTTATAAAGGGGTGCATGCTATGAAAGACAATTGGTGGGATAAGTGGAAATTTAAAGTGTCAAGCGCCTCTGAATCAAGAAATGTTGCTTTAATGGCATTTTCAATATTAGAGATCTCAAGACAGTTGAAGGTCAATGTGTCCACTGAGTGGTGGAAAGTTCAGGTTGATATTCTTCCTTTTGAAATATTCTCATGTTTGCTGCTACAAACATTTTAGCTGCCATGATGTCTTCATTCAAGGTGTTATGGCTAGAAATCATTCAATTTCCTTTTGCTGGTCTTATTTATCTCTGAAGCAGTGAGCTCTTCGGACTTCCTGTGCCATTCCTTCTCAATATCAGGGAGATCAAGTGTTTCATATGCTTGCTTCCAAGAGTTCACAAGAGATTTGTGGTTAAAGAGTTAATACAATTTTGCTTGGGTGCATGCAACCAAGGGCTACATCAAAGTGGTTCAGAGCTAAATTTGTCAAAGACAAGTTGAACTTGCACAGTTTTTTCTCTCTTCAAGAAAATTTTCTTTTCTGTCTCAGAGATTACATAGTATCGGTGGCTTTGTTGTCTTAATGCTCTATTGAACTGTCCTTTTCAAGTTCCATCATCTTCTAGGGCATTGCCTTGTGATAAGAGATACTGGACGGCATTCTACTAAGCCCATTATGGGAGCCTTTGTGAAATCTTTAAAACTCATGCATCTTTTTCTGCATTTGCACATTTCACAAACTCTACAGGCCAAGATATTTTGGAAGTTCTTCAAGACTCAACAATTTATAAAACTATGGTGTCATTTGTTGTTTGTTGTTACTCTTTCACTTGTAACTGAAGATCATCTTTCTCACGTTGATAAGATCCTCAGTCATGGTTCAATCCGGGGTTGTTTTTAACACCCATGTTTCCAGACTTTAATCTCCAAAGCACGAATAATTGAATGTGATTAAGGAAGCTTAGAAGATTGGTTGCTTGAATTAAATTCATGCCGCTTTTGAACAAGATATTTATTTGTTTTATCCAGAAAACAGCTTGGGAGAAGGAGGTAGTTGAGGCAAAAACTAGTGTCCAACTAGCTTCCAGTGTAAATGACCTTTTAACCAAAGCTGTGAACTGGGCTCGTGCTCGGCAGCTTTTTGGCGACCTATCTTTTCATAGAGGTATGCTTCCTTGCCCATTAACCTTGTAGAATGAAACCATGCAATATTTTACAGATTGGAAATGCAAGAAAGTTGTAGTTATATTTACTGTTTATAAAAAATGATCTCTCTCTCTCTCTCTCTCTCTCTCTCTCTCTCTCTCTCTCTCTCTCTCTCTCTCTCTCTCTCTCTCTCTCTCTCCATGCGCGAACATGTGCATGCACAGCAAATTTGAAGGCTCACTTTTGAAAACGAGCGAGTTGAAGCTTCCATAATGGATATGCTGAATGGTTTGGGTGAATTTGCCAACTATCAAGTTTCTGTTCTGATTATCCTATTTGAAAGACTTCATGAAACTTGCATGTAGCAGTATATTTTATCAATTATCAACATTCAGATATGAATCCAAGTGCTTGCAAAGTTATGTTCTTTATGGCTACAGAGATGAGGTTTTAAGTTTAATCTGATAAATATAGCCACTTTTTTTGTAGACTGACTGCAATTTTTATTCCATTCATTGTTGGTTTCATGCAGCTACTTCGATTCAATCTGTCTCACCTTTGGAAGCTCCAAAGCCACATGCAGCTACTAAGCTGCAAACTGTGCATGGTGATGATGTAGCCTTAGACCAAGCAGAAAATAAAACGTCACCTCAACCAAGTGGTAGGAAGACAAGGAGAATTAATCTCAGGGAGGAACAATCAGAGATTAAAATTCAACGCAGCTCAAGAGCTTCAAAGAAATCAAAACAGGCCACTGGTGAAGAACTCGGATTAGTTGGCCAAGAACTATTCCTTGATAAGGAAGTTGTTACAGAAAAGCAGGCAAAGCCTACAGAGGTGCTGCCTTCCAACATACCGCCGCAGAACTGCAAGGAAAGGGATGACTCCTTAGTGGCAACTGGAGAGAGCTTAGGTTTGGAAGAGCAGGATAATAGATCCCATAAAACTTTAGAAAAGGGAAACATCAACAGTGATGCCATAGAAGAGCCTCTTCATGAAGTTCCAGCTGGTTCATCTGTTCAACCTGCTTTTACTTCGGTTCAGAACATTGACACACAAGTTCAGAATGGAGACATGAGGGAAACTAGTGACCTATGTACACATTTAAACCGAGGAAGAGAGAAGGAGATGGTAGAGTTCATCAAGGAGCATGGTGTTTCAAAGTTGCCAAATGAAACCAAGACAGGCGAAAGTTTAGCCTCTACTGACCAAAATATGATTTCTGAGGATATGTATGTATTCATGAAAGACAAGTATGCACAAGACAAAAGTTTCATGAGGGCATATAATCTGATGCAAAAGGAAAAATCTGAACTAACATCAGCGCAAGCTTCATTCATTTCAGAGTACTCCCGTCAAGATGATTTTTTGTTCTTTCAAAACAAACTTTGTGTAGTAAATGATGAAAATTTCCGCCATGAGCTTATACATAAATGTCATTTATCTTCTGGCCATGAGCATTTGGATTCTGATGTAACCAGCCAATTGCTGCAAACGAGCTTTTACTGGCCTAACATGCGCAAGGATGTACAAAAGTATGTTGGTTCTTGCACTACATGTCTTAATCCCAATAAGAGTGGAATTCAAAATCTTTTAGGTGATCCAGAGCTTCTAAGGAGCTCATGGCAAAGTGTGATCTTAAAGTTTGTTGATGGGATTCCTAGCTCATCAGGAGGCCATGATTGTATCTTAATTTTGGTTGACAGAATGTCCAAACAAGCACATTTTGTAGCTTGTAAGAAGACCTTCACTGTCGTTGAAATGGCTCGTATTTACTTCACGGACATTGTAAGGTTACATGGCCTTCCAAAGTTTATCCTCTCGGATGATGCAAGTATATTCAAAAACGATTTCTGGATTTCTATGTGGAAAAGGTTTGGAGTTACTATAGATTTCAATCTGATACAAATTGGTGAAAATGATAGTGAAGTTGAAAAAGTTGACAAGATACTTGAGGATCTTCTGAGATCATATGTAGCGTCTCAACAACAGCAGTGGCAAGAAAACCTTCACTTAGTTGAGTTTGTATACAATAACTCAATCTTCCCTTCTACAGGGATTTCTCCTTTCAAAGCTATCTATGGATACGAGTTTCACGTCCCTTCTCCTTTTCCAGTTACAACCAAACAGACTGACCAAATATCTGAGTTTGTTACAAGTACAATCAATCTCCTTCATGTTATTGATCGCAACTTTTCCCGACTTACTGAGAAACCTAAAATTGCTAATGGTCCATCAGATGCCTATGAAATGGTTCAAGCTGGGGAGCAATCATCTTCTCCTTCCAAGGATGTTGCATGTAGCGGGCAAGCATCATTCCAGCACGGTCGAAAGTAGGTGGTTTTAATTGCTTTTTTTGATACCAACACGTGATTAGCTTCTGTTTGGTTGCTGTTGTATATGATCTCATTTTGTTAAGATGTTTTGTTTGATCTTCTTTTCAATGATAGGAGGAGGAAACAGTCAAGGTACGCTAAAGATCAAGGCAGGCGTGTTATATCATAACCACAGTCCTTCATTGAGTGGACAGGCTGCATATTGGTTTCATCAGATTTGGCAAACTGGTTGACGTCTTCTGGAAATCGCACATCTGTTGCTCTACTAAAGTCAAAGCAGGAATATGATATCATTACCAGGATTCTGATTCTTGTAGAATGGTCACACTTGAGTTACAATAGACTTCAGCAAAGCAAGTTCTGGATCCTAGTTTATTGTTGTTATCAACAATCAGATCATGATTTGTGAATAGATGTTACATATTTGTACTTTCAGCTAGAGAGCAGAAAATTTTCAGCATATGTTTTTGTCTTCTGCATCTCAGTTGCTAACTTGATAAAGGCTAATGCGGAACTAGATGTTTAGAATTTTTTGCCGGACCTCGAAAATTGGGAGTGACATTTGACAAATTGTTGTGTGAATGAATGATAGCTTTTCTCTCTGACAAATATGGCACACATTGAACTTGTGAAGATTGACTAGCTGCCTTGTTTGCAATTACACCTATCTTTTCTCAAACAGACGCTTTGTTGGAAGAAATTGGTAGATTGACCATCGAACTGGTTGAATAATTCTTGTACTAATTACAGGGGTCCAAAAACTGTACTTATCACAAATGGGTAGTTTGAGGACTTTGTTTTTGTATCGGTAGTACATCTGGGATATCCTCGTCTGTGGGGAAGTGAATTTAGTTGTTGAGTTATTATTAGTCACCTTTTGTTCTAAATCTCAATTGATTCTGGCCTGTGAAATTTCCACATTTGATCAGCCATTTTCTCCTGTTGTTGAGAGGAGAAAAAGGCATGAAGGATAGCTGAGGCAGTCTTGGCCTGTTTAGTAGACCACATTTTATCAGAATTAAGTGCTTGGTCCTGATGGTTGCTATAATCCAGGGGAAATACATGGTGTTTTTTGTCTTTAAAGGCCTGTTCAACTGACTTGTCAGGAGTTCCTGATACTTTTGGTGATTGTTTTATTTCGAGTCTGATCTAACCATTCACAGTTCAGTGTATGTGATATCGTCTTGGTGGATTTGTTTGTAGCACTCCATTCTTGTATTAATCACCAAACACATACACTGGTTTGCAAGAGACAAAGCTGATTTGGTGTGATGGGTATTGATCTAAGGTGAATCCTATAGAACGTATCCAAGATTCTGCTATCAAATGCGTGGATAAAACTGTTGTTTTCACTGAACTCATGAACTCAACAGGTAGTAAGCTAACAGAATAAGGGCACTATGCATGCAGGCCAGAGTTATTATACACGTCTGTCTTTACGCAATTATTCATTGTTTGAAGCTGAACTTGATGACCATGAAGGTTAGGCGAATCGCCGTCTTTTTTCTCAGGTCCAGGTTGTTTTGGGCTTCACATGCCTGTTTTTACTGTTCATGCCTGCTGTCATGAATCGGTTTTGCTCATGTCAGTGGGAGCGGGTAACCATAGAAAAGCCACAGAATATGAAGCTGGATGGATGCACGGTCACTGGAGCATGTAATGTACCTGCCAAAATTATTACTTTGACTGACTTATGATAATGAGTGCTTGTGGACATATTTCTTGGATTCATGGTTGCATTCAAGTGCGCTTGAATGCTTATTCAAACGCTTTCGAAATGCCCAGCATTTACATCTGAAACGTGTTTGAATGATTATTCAAATGTGTTTGAAACACGTTTCAGACGTGGGCATTTGTATCTGAAATTTTTCCGGGGCCCTAGCCCTCCAAATGGGGTCCAAATGGCCAATGGACCATGTCTAGGTTCCATCTACCTAAAAAGCTACGTACCACGAGGCTGAGACAGCTCATGCGGCCCTCATTACTCCTTCACTAACTGCTGCTCCATCGTGGACAAGGAGTGTGCCCTTTATTTCTTGTGATTGATCAAATCTCCCTCTCCTCTCCATCTTTTGCCAAGATTTCTTGTAGGCAGGGGTTTTGGACTATGCTGGAGTGATTGAGAACATCAGATCAGAGCTCTGAAGCCTGATTGAGGAGATACAAGCAGCTGGTGCAAGAATCAATCGGTCCTCTTTGGTCACTGATCAGATTCAACTTAGATTTGGAGGCAGTCTTTGAGACTCTAGGGCGCTCCATCCTAGCTATTCACATCACCATCTGCTTGGCCAAATTTCTTGTGAAGAGCAGTTGCAGGTTTTGGGCTTTTTGCACAATTTTCAGATCTTAACTTCACAATTTTATCAATTTTCAAAATGCTTAAGCGAAAATCTAATGTGTAAGCAAGGGAAGGGTGGTGGAGGCATGAAATGGATGAAATGCCGTTATTGTGAACATCATTATCAAGGAGGGCCTCAAAGGATTGTTTCACATTTGCTTGGGTCAGCAGGATGTGAAGTGGATAAATGTGAGAAACCACTTGTCAGCGTGGTGTAAGCATTGAGATTGTCAATAGCAATGAGGATGGAGCTCATGAGATAGAGCGCAATCAATCCAATGAAGCTTCTACATGTTAGAGGTCGAGCTGCAGATATTGGTGGTTTGACAGCCTGCCTTAGAAAAGAGAGAAATTTTTTATTGCTTGAAGGAAATATTTTTATGCTACTTCTTTTCAACATACTCAAGAGCAAATACTTTCAGGATATGCTGAGAACTACAAGAGAGGTTGATGGTTCAGTGAAAAGCCCCTTCTTATGAGCTATCCAGGTGAAAGATCTATGAGAGGAGGCAAAATTGCAAATGGTAAAAGATAAGTGGGTAAAATATGGGTGCACGATCGTGTGTGTGATGGATGGTTGGTCTGACACACACAGACGGACCGATCATTAACTTTGTTGCTACTAGTATCTATGGTACTATCTTTTTATGTTGTGTGGATGTTAGTGGTTTGGCAAAATCAGGTTTGTATATCTATCAACATTAAAAGAAATCATTGTCAAGGTAGGAGAGCACAATGTGGTACAAATTTTAATGGATAATGTCACAAATTGTTTGAGAGTTGGTAAGATGCTAGGAGTATTCGAAGACATGTTGCACTTGCAATTGTCTAGATTTGTTGTTTGAGGACATCGAAGGAAGCACTAGGTTGCGTAGCTCCTGTTTTGCAAAAGGCACATAAAATAGTGACTTTCATCATAGGTCATCACGGGATGGTGCAGGCACATAAAATAGTGACTTTCATCATAGGTCATCACGGGATGGTGCTAGGTGTTTTTCGAAAAGTGAGCAATTGTGAGCTTTTGAAGCCGGTTGAAACACGCTTTGCCTACAGGTACATTGTGCTTGCAAATCTCTTGGAGGTTAGGTGGTTGGTGGTCTATGAGGAGTGCCATAACTTGAAGTCCTCATCAAACTAAAGTGGGGAGAGACATTGAGAATACAATCTTTGTTTGGTCCATCTTTTTGGGAGGAGAGAGAGAATATTATGAAGCTATGCCAACTCATTCTAAAGTTGTTACAAATTGTGAGGGAGCCATCATGGGATACTTAGCAATCAGGATACTTAGCCAAGGAATTACAGCCTCTCCTTATGAGAGAAATTGAAATACCTTCTCCTTGATTCATACCAAGAGAATAAATAGGTTGAAGCCATCTTTGGTATCTTTGATAAGATCAAGGCACGAGGGTCAAGTCGAGGAGGCAAGAGATGAGGATTGATTATTGGTGTTGGAGGTTGAGAGAGTCGACATAAGGGAGGGCTTGGAAATACATGGTGTTACTCAGCTTGTTAGGGATAGCGAGATGGGCATGGCTTACACTTCCTCTCATGCTTTTTCATTTGTTCCTCCTGAGCTTGAGGATTGCTTCTTAGCATGCAATATAGTAGAGGCATTTTATAATATATTGTTTCAAGAATGAGGAAGATGTTGACTATAGGTTGATGTTGAGGATGCCGATGTTATACCACTTGAGGACATTTGATTTACTATTTGCTTTGCTATGTTATCATGTTTAGTTTGCTAGTTACTAGCCAACGGCCATTTTGCAATAGAATGTAACTAGTGAGCTTGATTTTCATTTTGAACCGAACAAATTTTGAGAATGTTCATGGCTCATTATTATGTACTTGCATTTCATGAGACATTACATCAAATTGTTACTTCTCTAGATAGCGGTCTAAGAAAATGGAAATGGTTTGATCTTTTGTTTGCTATAGAACTATATGAATGGTTTTTATGCACTTGTTGATAATTGTCTCTTATATATCCAACTAATGATTGTAATTTTTACATATTACTGTCTAGTGTTTACATTGAATGCTTTTATTTGTTGAACATGCTTATTCAACCACTTTTATGTGATATTTAAGATTCCAGCACTTAAATTAGAACTAGTTTAAAAATTGTCAAAACATCAAACATCCACATCTGAAAATCGTTTGAAATTAAATTTCAAACGTTTGAAACAAAATCGGTAGCATTGGTTTTGTCACAATTGATTGTTTTGATGTGGGGGACCCTCGACTCTTATTGGCACCCGGACTAGAAGGTTCATTGTAAGGTTCTATTGCTTGCATATTGTTCTTTTGATTCTTATACTTTTTTTGTTCTTTTGATTCCTATACCTTTTTGCTAAATAAGCTCAGCTTCCTTTGAGATAACTTTGTGGTCAGGCGATTCATGTTAAATATCTTCAGGAGTTTGCACCTGTTGCACCATGGGTTGAACCTTACTCTTGGGCCACAACTAGTGCTTGTCTTGCTTCTTTTAGAACCTCGCCCAAGATCTTTCAGGTTCACCAAAAGTAGCCATTGTTTTACCTTCCGAGAGCTAGAGCTTGCCCAATCTCACTATATAGCCTAATTTGCTAGTGTGATCAAAAAATCATTTCGATATCATCATCTTGTTTGTTGCATCGTCTTCTTGCTTTTGCAAATTGAGCTAAGTGTTCTACATGAGCCATTAAACTAAGTCTTGTCGAAGTCGTTGACAACTTGTCAATGAATGTTCACCATGGTTAGCATACTTTCTTTGTGCCTCCCTTGGCTTTTGCCACCATATCTTTAGTCTGCCATCATGTCTTAGCTGAAAACTTCCATTGTGACAATATCATCAATTAGGAGAGATCAATGCCTTCTATAAGTCACGAATTTTTACATCAATCTCCAAACAAATCCATGGATTGCTAAGTCAGTAAAATTGTATATGGATCACTAGTGTATATGTATTAAAGTGAGGAGGAACAACGTAAGAGTCTCATAAACTACTTTATGTTCAGTGGCAAAATAAGCTAGAATTGTGATCTTGACTTGATTTCAAGTATTAGTATGCATTCAATTTGATGCTTTGTGCAAACTCCATTATTTTATTATTGATTACTCATTTTATCATGGTATTAGAGCTTGATTGAAGGTGAGCTGTTAGCAACTGTGCTAACACAGAGAAAATAAAAAGAAAGAGATAAAACTCCATGGCATGTGTTTTATAAGTCTACGTATGAGTATCTGTCAATAAACTTCAAACATGGCATTTTTGAAGTCCACGAGTAGAAGCTTAAAAAAATAATAAATTTAGTCTTAGAAGTTAAACTTAGGAACCTTAAGCTTAGAAATATTTGTCTTAAGTTTTCTTAAGTTAGAAACTTTGAAGTTCTAAATCCTAAGTTAGAAGTTCTAGAATGGCTAGAAATAAATTAATCCCATAAGTTAGTGGATACTTATGGAAGACCCTCCTTGCCATAAAAGGAGAGGTATTTGCCATATAAACACTTTTGAGATTAGCAATCAAGCTCTCTATTTTTGAGATTATCTCTCTATTTCATTTGTGTTCCCCTTAGGAAGGTGCTCGGGCCTCCTCTTGCCTCCTCCTCATCGGTTTGTATTGTGACATGTATTTATTGGATTGATTATTAGTTAGCCGCAATCTATCTTTCCATTTTCCTTGTGGGTGTTAATTTAGGAACTAGTTTAGTAACCTTGCTAGTTGGGTAAGCCTTAGTAAGGATTTATTATTGTTAGTTTCATTCCAGTTCCGGCACTAGTTGGGTAAGCCTTAGTGCCTCCATACTTGTTATTTATTTATGTTTGAAGCTTTTGGTAGAATCTTAAAAGGTGGACGATCCTCTCTATACTACACCACATCGTGAGTAGATCTAGCCAACACGCACAAACAAGGTTTACTTCCAACATTGGCGCCGTTGTCGCTTTTTAAGATTTTTCTACCTAGCTTCTTTTTTTCTTTTGTCTTTTTGCCTCCGTGTTTATGTGCTTGTTTGCTTGCTTTTTTTACCTTCCAACCACAACACGAGTCTTCTCTCCAGGTCCTACACGAGCTGCAGAGCAACCTACCAAGCCGGGGGGAAGCAACAAAAGTGTCAACTTGGGCATTTTCTTTGAAAAGAAGTGACCCAAGTGACATTTTTTTTCCAACCAACCAGGTATATCAGAATTCGTCGGTCTGTCTACAGCCATAACAGACCTTGATCTTTCATTTTATCACCTCCACAAATTCTGACCTATCTCAGACTTTGTGAAAACGGCCTGATATATACTGTCAAAATCCCTTGTTTTCCACCCAAATCTTTGTCTTAGAATTCGTCGGCTTCCCTGAGGCTAGGTCTAGTCAAGATCAGTCCTCCAGCAGCTCCGCGAATTCTATCTCTGAGATTTTGCCTATTTTCTGTCAGAAAGTCACCTTTTTCACCATATCCTCTCTCTGTCAGTAAAATCCCTATATCAAAATTCGCCAGCCACCCTACGAAATCGTCCTCCGTGCAAACGAATTCCATGTACCCTCCGCGAATTCTACCATTCAAACAAAGTTTCAAAAATATTAAAAAAAATCAGTATTTTGACAAAAAGCACTCCCTTTCAAAATCCGCGAGTACTGTAGATCGATTTCTCTACCTCTCAACGATTTCCTAGCCTGTCCGCGAATTCTCGTATAGCACAAATGTCCATTTTTTTGCCCAAAAAGAAAACTGCCTTTTTGCCAAAGTACAATACTGCCCTAGTCATCTGTACTATTACTCTACTCCACGCTCTGCATCAAGTCTCGAGATTGTGCTGAATCTTCAAATCCAACTCCTCCACGACTAGAACGCAGAATTCCACGTATCAATGCACCAAAGTATGATGGAGAATCTGACCCAGTCCGATTTCTCCAAGACTTTGATATTGCATGCCGCTTCTATGGAGAGATACCTCTAAGACTGAAAAGCTTCGCCTATTTCCCATGGTACTCTATGGAACAGCCAAAGAGTGGTATCTTAACCTCGAAACTCCTTATTTGGCTTCTTGGACCACTCTCAAATACGCCCTCATAAAGCGTTTCAAACCATCCAAACTGACTCAGAGCCCATTCATCCAAATTACCCATATCAAGATGCGTCGCGACGAGTCTGTCCGAAACTACATTGAGCATTTTAAGCATCTCAAAGTAGAATGTGTTGATAAAACATCACTGAACGTATGGCCATAAAACTGTTCTTGGTTGGATTGCCTAAAAACATCCGCCGCGAACTTAAACCGGTTGACCTTTATGATTAACTTAAAGGTCTGGTGTCCGATCTGCTCACAGCAGATCAGACACTAGATATTCCGACCATCCCTAATCATCCGAAATCTGAAAATGTTGCCCAATCTTCTGAACATCTGTACCAAATGGAAACCTGACAAAAAGCTCAACAATCTCATATGGATAAACTCACTGCCGATTTCCAAACCGCCATGAAACAAATTGCTGAGAAATCTTTTTCAGCAAGATAAAATGTCTGGTGTCCGATCTGCTCACAGCATCACACTGCTAATGAGTGCCCTCAACTGCAATATCATTTTCCATTAGCACCCAGACCCATGTATCGCGTATATCGCCCCTACCCAACCCCATTCCATGACCAGGGGTATCCCAACCATGACCATCTGCACCCAATTAGTACCAACCTCGTCAACAGTTTATCGTTAACCAACCTGCTCCACAACAAGCTGTCCATTACCTTGATCCAAATACCATCCAACAACCTACTATGTGGAAGACAATACTCAACCACAGTACTCTACTGAAATGGTTCTTTATTATACATATGATCCTAATGATCAAGCAATCAATCCCAATGCCCAAGCTTGCAATCCAAACCAAGCTATCTTTGTCACGCATCAATTCCCAGCAATACGAAAGTGTTTTATCTATGCAGGTAAGCATCCTAGTATTCGCTGCCCAGATAAAGTCCGCTTTCCTCCATCTTGTGAAAACTGTTGTATTGAACATCACGTGAAAGACTGTCCATCCCGATCCAAACCTGCTACTCATGTCTGTTCAGTGCATGTAGAAATTTTGCCAGTTGTGACTCATCCTGCATGGGTCTTGACTCGGGCACAAACCCAACGCCAAGCCCCTACACTTGCACCCAGCAAAACTCAACAGCATGTTGTCCCTCCAAGTGAAAATTCAACCCCGATAGTTTATCCTCGCCCATCTGAAGAAATTCGGCTGCATCATCAGTATCACCAGCAAATTCGCAATGCCGACCAACAATCTTCCACCTCCCATAAAGTCCCTCACATGCCTTTTGAAAGCAAAACCCTTGAAGGTACTGAAGTTGGGGGGGATTTACCGCAAGCCAATGTCACTCTCCCTTTCCATGTTCTATGGAAGCATGCTGGCAAATGGAAACACCAGATCCAATCCACTGACACCACCACCCCGGATGAGTTGCCCGAAATGCCATTACACCTCACCAATCCACTCAGTGAACGGGGCAACATCAAAATTCCAACTACCCATCGCAATCTCACGAAGTCCTAGCTGTCCTCGATGGTGGCTCAGGTGTCAATATCATTTCCACATCCCTCATGCTAAAATGGAATCTAAGAGACAAGCTTACCAAATCCACTTGTCAGCTTAGGATGGCTGATCAAAGTGTGTTCGACCTACCGGTTTCCTTCCGCAAGTGCTGATCAAACTAAGAGGTCTAAAGCTTTCTGTAGATCTAGTAGTACTTGATATTCCCACTAATGAATCAAAAGATTTTTCGTAGATGGCGAAAATGTCTTGTGAATTCAAAATTGCTCAGAAGATTTAGACATTTTTGATATTCAAATCCTCAACTACATGGAGGCCCTTCCACTCAAGGCCTTTCCACAGCAGTCATCCAAAGTGGAACCCATTGCTAAAGTTACAGTTGACAAACCTGATACCAAGTTCTACCGTGTCAAAAGACCAAATTATCCATGGGACCTCTATGAGGAGGAAACAATTTTTCCAATCGACGACAAAATCCTCCATGATGTGCCACCACTTCCTCATCCGCACACCTCACGACCTCCGAAGCCACAACCACGTGGTCATACCATGAAGGAAAAGATGAAGAAACCTCTTCAAATTCAACCGGCTGACGACCTTACCACTGTTAGGGAAGTCCCTGAGACTGCACATGTTCCTACACCAACCCCCAAACCTCCCAAATCATCATCCAGACTGTTGAAAGGCAAGGCCCCCCTCGAATCTCCAGCCCATGATGTGCCTGAATATTTTAAGGACTATACAATCGAGGATGTTTCAATCTAATTACCCCAAGCTCAACATGAGCCAAATGGTAATTCGCCCTATGAAGGCCTTGCCCGCACCGTTGCCCTTTCCTTGAGTGAGCCAACTGAAACTAACGAATACATTGTCCACGTCGGGGCTCATCTCAATCACGAACAATGTAGACAGGTTGAAAAGCTACTGCGCAAATATAGACATGTCTTTGTCTGGTCCTACCAAGACATGAAAGGCGTCTCACCCCAAGTAGTTGTGCATTGTATTCCCCTTAAACCGGGCCAACTGCTAGTCGTCCCTATGCAATCTGATCTACAAGGCCAAACTCAAAAAAGAACTCTGACGCTTGTTAGATGCAAGATTCATCTATGAAATTGAACATACTGAGTGGGTCTTCCCAATCGTCATCGTTCTTAAGAAAAATGAAAAACACCGGATCTGTGTCGACTTTAAGAAACTTAATGCCGTTACAGAACGTGATCATTTTCCATTACCTTTCAGAGAATCCATCCTAGAAAATCTCGCAGGAGATGAGGCTACTCCTTCTTAGATGGATTTAGCGGAGATAATATGATCCAAATTGTTGAAGAAGATCAACATAAAACCGCTTTTGCCACAAAATGGGAAACCTTCTGTTGGAAAGTCATGCCTTTTGGTCTCTGTAATGCTCCTAGCACCTTCCAACGTGTTATGCAAGCTGCCTTCTCTCAGTAGATGGGTGACACCCTAGAAGTTTACTTGGATGATTTAGGTGCACATTTAGAAGAACCATGACATCTGTCTGTGCTTGAGAAAAAATTTATTCAATGTCAACGATTCGGCATCTCCCTGAACCCTGAAAAATGCCAGATCTGGGTAACACACGATATTGTGTTAGGCCATATCATTTCAAAAAATGGCATCGCAACTGACCCCGAAAAGATCCTCATCATTCAAAATCTACCGGAACCATGTACCATCCGCGAAGTGTATTATTTCCTTGGCCACGCCAACTACTATCGGTGCTTTATTTTCGACTTCGCTTATAAAGCACGGTTAATCTACAAAGTAGTTGTTGTCCCCAAATGGACTGATGAACAATGCGTCGCATTTAATCAACTCAAAGAAGCCCTTACCAATGCATCTATCCTCCGGGCTCCTGACTATTCCAAATAATTCCATGTACATACCGATGCATCCAAGTATGCCATTGGAGCTATGCTCACCCAATCCACTTTCTCAGTAGACAATTGATACTTGCTGAAGTCAATTATACCACTATCGAGCATGAAGCCTTGGCAATGGTATATGCGGTTCAGAAGCTTCGCCAGTATCGAAAATATATAGTAACTTGAAAAATTACATGACTGACTCAAAAAATTATGAGTCGAATCGAGTCGATCCGGTATGAGTAGCATATAATCTTGAGTTAGATAATCGACAGATTCTAGCAAATAGATTAAATCATATGGAACAATTATGTGAAACATGTCAGATCAACATCCATGCTCAACAAGTCCACAAACGTCGACAAAAAGCATGGCATGATCGATTCTTAAAACTCAAAGAGTTTCAGGTCGAAGATAAGGTTCTGCTATACCAAGCCAAACCATTTAAAGGAAAACTCGAATTTTTTGGCCAAGGATCTTATGTCATTTAAAACATATTTGCCTCCGGATATGTCTAACTCTAAACCCTACAAGGCGATCTTTTAGACACTATCGTCAATGGGAGCAGACTAAGAAAGTACAATGAGCCCTGCTTTAATCTTGATGTGTATTAGTTGTTTTCTTTCCTAATTTTTTTTCCTTATTTTTCTTTCCTACCTGCTTGCCATTTCAACAATTTTTTTGTGTTTTCTTATTTTAGAACATCTAGATATCATCAGCTCAGGCCTACAATCAGTCTTTTTCTGTGTAAACCACAAGAATCATTCTTTTTTAAAATTTTTGTTTCACCATCACATCATATAGAATTCGTCCACCCCCTTTTTTAGTATGCACGATTCATTTTTTACCTCCACAAATTCTGTCTCAGAGACAACCTTTCCAAAAATAAAATAAAAACTCTTTTTTTGCATCAAATACTCACTACCAAAATTTGCAGACAATTCACTGAAGCTCAAAATCATCTCCACGATTTCTCTGTTATCTCCGCGAATTCTGATCAGAAACATTTTTGCACTGTCAAACATTTTTCCTATTTAGTGCACAAAAAACACTTACAGAAATTCGCTGACCCTCAAAACAGTGCCTTGAAATTCGTGAACCTCATTAGAAAATCATGGACACTGAGCACAACTTTTGAGTAGAGTTGCAAATTCCTGACCAAAAACATCTATATGTAGACCTCTCCTCTCCTCCTCACGAATTCATTCTAGATTCTTGCTCTTGAGTTCATGCTGAAATTTATCAGAATTTTCAGACTTGCCAAAACATTTAGAATCATTGCTACCATGGCTCCCGTGACTCCTTGCTCTCGCTTCATCGCCATAAACCCCCTAGGCCTTATTCAGAGGATATATTTATGATCTGTATCAAGCATTATGCTAAGCAGCTTATCCTAGCCAAGGACATCCTTACGAACCTTGGCTTCGATCTAACATACTTCCTTGATCAGCAGAGCAAGAGCCTGATCCGAGCTGCCTACTTGACATACTCGGATGAGTTCCAAACATTCCGACAGCTCCACCATCATCAACATCTCTCCATATACAAAGCATTGGAATTCCTATTCTTGGAGAGACGATCCATGGAAAGGGCACGAGTTATGATGCCAAGTATTTTACCAAGTTTCTGACAGAGGACGACAAAACTATTGCCCAATCAACGATAGGATCGCCATCTGCCTCCTCACAGATCCCTATCTCCGGGCGGCATAAAAAATTCTCGTCACCATGGTCGAAGTCCATACCACCAAGATGGATCGCATACCACCAAGCAATCTCTTCTCCTTGACCATCACTATGGACTATCCCACTCAGAACTACAAGTGGGCTGAGAAGATATCAGATAAGTTGTGTGGGGCCCTAAAAGCCAGGAAACCAACTACCAAGTGTAAATATCTTCTCCACATGTTGGTCACCAAACAGTTTGTATCTCGGGCAGCTGCTGCCATCAAAGAGCTCGAGGATGTCTATCCGAGCACCAAGAAGCGTGCCATCCCACAACTGACATCAGAACCCGTTTCACCAGCACCACCAACTAAGAAGCAGAAAGGGAAGGCGGTCAGCACTGAAGCTGACTTACCACCTCAAGAAATTTTATCCAGTGACATCGGGACTAAATATGCTGAATCCAGAGGGAGCCTTAAGTCCTCTTAGCTCCCAAAGGAGGTCTTAGCCCAACAGGAAGCCCTTCTCCAACAGGCTGCAGCAAGAAGGCAAGCGATAGCAGCAGCAGGCAGTTCAGTTGATGCAGGCACTTCTGGTTCTGGTGCTATGGGCGTAATTTTGTCCACCGACAATTTTCGCAGTTCCACCTTCATCACTTGCTATCACACTTCCACCACCACCCCCACCTTTTACCGCTACCTCCACACCATCACTCACTCTCAACACGGGCTTCAATTCCACCCTTCCACAAAAGCCTTCACCTGTACCAACTTCCACCCTACTTGACTCTACAGTCAATGTAGATGATTTTGCTTTACACCCCTCCCATTTTCGATTTTCTACCTTTTAACCTGATGCCATATCCTAACTATACACGCACTCTCCTTGACATTGACCCTTGGGAGCAGTTACCCCTTGCAGCCCAAAAAGCGGTATGGTTGATAAATGAGCTCCAATATAATCTATTCGGCACCCTAGGGGGACAACACACCATGAGACAATTTGATGATGGCGCTATGACGGATCTTCAAAAGGAAAAAACAAGGTTGGAGGAGGAAAACAAGCAACAGCAGCAGCAGATCCAAAATCTCACTACTTATAATCAACAACAGCAACAAATGCTCATCCACCTCCAGAACCAGCTCCAACTGAAGGTATCCAACATGCAGCCTGCCATTGATAACATTAGATCAAAAAGGGACGAGGCCGTAGCAAATGCACAAGCCACACGTTCTGCTATGAAAAAATAGTTAGAATTGGTGGATTTCAATGACTTCACACCACTAGCTATTCTTGAGGAAACTCCAATTCCAGTGGTGGCCTGTCAAACGCTGGCCCAAAAGCTGAAAGCCATGATGGAGCAGCACACTAAACTCCAACAATCATACACTGCTTCCGTTGAGGCCTTGAACTAGCACATTGCCACCCTGGAAGAACCGTTAAAGGCAGTTGCCCAGTCAACGTCGTCTGTCCATGCAGTTCCATGATTCTGGACACCAATTTGATGGACTAGATGGTGGAGATGGAACAGGGATCCAGCAGCCTCCTCCTGCTACTCAAGGCTCATCCTTTCAAGGCCAACCCCTGGGGCAAGGAGCTCAAGCACCAACCAATCCATCAGGCTCTGGTGGTACCAGCTCCCAACATTATCTTTTTCCTTTCATCGCTTCTAACCCCTCGACACCACTACCCTCCCATTTATTCAACGCCAATTTCCCCCTAAATCACAAAGAATTGCTGAAGCTAACCCTCCCCTCCTCTCTCCCCTAAACCTGATCCCCAAATTTAGCATTGCTTTTGAAGCACCAACCATCCGGCACAGAATCATGCCCATAGAACCAAACAATGAGTTGTCTCTCAAGAAATGGCCAAGCAATATCCAACCACAAAGGAGCGTGAGGGCTACATATTGCCAAATCTGAACCAATGTAAAACACATAAAGAAGCAATCAAACTCCCGGATCCACAACCCCTTTGGCGTCATCAGCTCTTCCGGCAGATCAAAACCTCCATGGCACGGTATCTCGAAGCACCTTCCTACATGCGTACAAATCCATATTATTATCCGGTAGAGAGGCGAGAACCATTTCCTGCTACCAAGGGCAAGAATCGGCTATTTTGGCCCAAGCTCACAGGCGTTGATACCGGCAACTTGGCTGAAGACATGGTCACTAACTGATGTATTCTACCAGAAGCACCATGGCAACCCGGATCGCAACGTCAGATATTTTGCGGACAATTGTAGCCTGGTAGCATTTTTGGCAGAACTTAATGGTTTCTGGGATCGAGGGCTACCCCCAATAGCCATTGATATCAATAAATCACTGCACACGCAAGACGACCACATCAACGTAGGAAGGCTTTATTATTGTGCCGCCCTTACTTCGGCCCTGCACGTTGATATAGTGGAGCTATGGAAAACACATAGTTTTTTACAAGGTATGCTCCATTACTACAAACCCATGCCCTTCCTAAACAAATTGCGATGGCAAATGATGGAGGGCATCAGCAACAAAATTTACCAATCCCGCCAGCAACAGTCTTGCCTCCAAGAAGCGCAAAAGATCCAGGACGAAAAGGTTTCAATTGGTGTGGGACCACCAATCCAATAAGGAGGGGGTTAATGTTAGCAGCTGTACTAACACAGAGAAATAAATAAAAAAAAAGAAGATAAAACTCCGTGGCATGTGTTTTGTAAGTCCACGTATGAGTATCTGTCAATCAACTTCAACCAAGGCATGTGTTTTGTAAGTCCATGAGTAGAAGCTTAAATAAATAATAAACTTAGACTTAGAACTTAAACTTAGGAATCTTAAGCTTAGAAATATTTGTCTTAAGTTTTACTAAGTTAGAAACTTTGAAGTTCTAAATCCTAAGTTAGAAGTTCTAGAATGGCTAGAAATAAACTAGTCCCATAAGTTAGTGGGTACTTATGGAAGACCCTCCTTGCCATAAAAGGAGAGGTATTTGCCATGTAAATAACACTTTTGAGATTAAGCAATCAAGCTCTCTATTTTTGAGATTATCTCTCTATTTCATTTGTGTTCCCCTTGGGAAGGTGCATAGCTTGAGGGAAGGTGCTCGGGCCTCCTCTTGCCTCCTTCTCATCGGTTTGTATTGTGGCATGTATTTATTTGGATTGATTATTAGTTAGCCGCAATCTACCTTTCCATTTCCCTTGTAGCTGTTATTTTAGGAACTAGTTTAGTAACCTTGCTAGTTGGGTAAGCCTTAGTAAGGATTTATTATTGTTAGTTTCATTCCAGTTCCCGCACTAGTTGGATAAGCCTTAGTACCTCCATACTTGTTATTTATTTTCGTTTGAAGCTTTTGGTAGAATCTTAAAAAGTGGACGATCCTCTCTATACTACACCACATCATGAGTAGATCTAGCCAACACGCACAAACAATATTTACTTCCAACTTGAGCATTGTTTTTAATCAAATTAAGCTTTCAAATCTAGTTTGCTTGTAGTATTTGAAGTGCCTCTACTACTAGATGTATCTCTAGAGATTACACATAATTTTCTGGACTTTTGGAGCCAAATGAAGTTGAATAGGATAAAAAAATGCTATGTATATACTACAAAAATCGTGAAAAACCCATTTTCATTTGATACTACCAAATTATAAGGTTTGGTGATGTGGACTTTGGAGTACAAGTCATCTAGGAGAGATTTTCTTGTAGATTTGAATTCTAGAAAGTTTGGTGATTTGGACTTTGGAGTACAAGTCATTTAGGAGAGATTTTCTTGTAGATTTGAATGCTATCACTCAAAAAAAAGTTGGATCATCCTTCATAAAGTTCTAATATGTTGTTCTTGGCCTTGTTTAGGTCTATCTAGGCTCATTTTTGCTTCAGCAAAAAGTATTTGGATGATCTTGATAGTACGACATCTTTGTCAAGATTGTGTCGATTATTGAGATCAGATTTTAGTAGATTGTGATTTATATAATTTATGTGATTCAACTTGTTCTAAAAATGTTTTAATTGAAAGGCATTAATGTGCTTTAAAGTTGTTTTAAATAAGTAAAAGTGAATTTACATTCCTTGTGAAGTTTTGATCAAGGAGGATACATTTTTCATTCAAATCTAGAGTGCTTATGATGGATCTTGTTGGGAAGCTTATTAGATAGACTCTTCCCAAGTCTCTAAGCTAGTTGGATAACAATATTGATCATTTTATTGTCCTATTTTGTACTTTTGAATCAAGGATTTTCTCATTGAATGTGGCATCAATGAGTGCATACTTGTTGGAGTCAAGTAATAGGCTTAATTCATCCAATTATTCAACTTGAAATTTGAGGCTAGAGTTCATTCTTGTTCTCCAAGACTTGATGGACATTGTGAATCACTGAGGAAATTGAATCCATTTATCCACAAGAAGCAACAAAGTACAATAAGAGATTTAAGATTGCTCTTCATTGTATCAAAATGAATGTTGCTAATAAATTGCTCAAAGAGGTTGGAGAATGTACCACGTCCCAAGAGGCGTGGGAAACTCTCCAAACAATATATGAGTCCAAGAATACCTCTAGGTTAGTTTCATTAAACAATCAAGTGCTTCAATGTTTTCAAAGCAAGAATGAGAGTGGACATCAATATATGTTGAGAGTTAAGGACTCGAATAAGGAGCTTGCTCATGTAGGAAAACCTATGAAGGAGAATGAGAAGTGTTTCAAGCGAAAGAATGCTCAAAGTCAAGCCAACATAAGCAAAGAAGAGGAAAGTGATTAAGAGGTCTCTTTCATGATGTCAAATTTCTCATCATCAAGTGTCAAAGGACTTGAAGATCCATGGTGGATCGATAGTAGGGCAAGTTCCCACATGTCAGGCAAGAGGGAGTATTTTTCACATCTTGCACCTTATGTAGGACCTATAAATTTTATTTTTTAGCAAATGATAATGAATGTAAGATTGAGGGAGTTGGTTCCATTCCCATGTATCTTGGATCTTTCAAGAAGCCAAAGCTTGATGGTGTACTTTTCATTCCTAGCATTATAAAGAACTTGCTTAGTGTTGGAAAATTATTGTGGATACATTGTAAAGTTTACTTCCAACTTTTGTTACATCAAGAAGAATGACAGAGTCATAGGTAAAATGTAATCACTAAATATAGAGTAGAAAATTGTCAAAATCATCATGTATTGAATCAACAATATGTATTGTCCTTGGATCGAAATTGAGCTGATTATCAATCTTTGATCAAAATAGATATTGAGTTTATTTAGTTCTAATTTGATCTTGAAATAGGTTAGATCCGATTTGATCTTGATCATGGGCCAAAGTAGTTTCAACCCGATTCAGGGTCGATTTGGACTTAGACTTTTGTTTTTTATTTTTTGAAAATCTGTAGTTTGCAAAAATTCGTAAGTATCTATAATTTATAGGTTACACATTAACCATGAAATTTTATTTGATCTTTGAAATTCAACGCTCTCCCTTAATGTGAATCCTAGAATACTTGACGTTTCAAATTTAAAATAATATTAAATCTGACATGATCATCTCTTGATAATGCTTTTGTGAAGTAGTTCGTTGTCATAGGTTCTATTTTGCAAAAAATAAGTTAAACATCCTTGCTTAGCATATCTCTATCACATAGTGGTATTTAATTTTGATATGCTTACTTTGAGAGTGAAATCTCGGATTCAGGGATAATGCAATTGTGCTTTGATTGCCACAATAAATGATAGTAGATTGATTGATGTTGAACAAGATTGATGTCTACAAGTAGGTTTCTAAGCCAGATAGATAGCTTCTTTCATAGCATTTGTGACAACAACATATTTTGATTCAATTGATGATATTGCTAATGAGGTCTGCTTTCGCTTGTTCGAGGATATTGGGCCTTTGTTGAATAGAAATACAAAGCTAGAGGTTGATCTCCTTGTGTCAACATCTCCTATCCAATCAGCATTTGTGTATACTTCAAAAGTATTGGTAGATTGGTTGCCTCCATAACATATGCAAAGGTCTTTAGTAGCTTGTAGATATTTCAAAACCTTCAAAAGAGCTTTCCAGTGTGTCATCTTGGTTAGATAGAAATTGGTTCAATGTACTGATGGAGTATGCTAGATTAGAATGAGTGCAAAGCATGAAATACATAAGTGAGCCTATGATGGAATGAGAGGGATGTTGCTTCATAATCTCCTTCTCTTCCTCAGTTTGTGGACATTGATCTTTTGATAATTTTAATCTTGCATATATTGAGAAGTGGTTTGGTTTGAAATTTGACATGTCTAATTTGCCCCGCACATTTTTCAAATACCTTTGTTGATTGATATAAGTTAGGGTTGATCTCTTTGAATTTGGATTTTGAGACAATAGGGCCCAATTTTGTCAAATAATATTTCTTATATAGCATATCTTTAACATCATTCAAATATTTTAGATTGTTACTGAACAATAGTATATCATCTACATACAATGTGATGATAATGAAATATGTAGAAACAAATTTGAAGTAAACATTTGAATCTGCCGAGCCAGGAATCAAAGAATAGACCCATTTTGGATGAAAAAAGGATTAATATTCTACAATTAGGCTCTTGCAATTGGAGACTGTTTTAGTGACATACAATATATTCTTGAACTTTAGTCTCGTATCTTTCATGTTGTGAAATTTAGATGTCTTCTTCTATTGTTCCTTTTAGAAATGCTATTTGAACATCCATTCGATAGACTTCAAGGTCAGTTGTAGCTGTCGAAATCAAATTGAAGTATGTTTTACTACAAGGATGAAGGTTTTAGAATCATTCGAGATTTGGAATTTATGAGAAGCTCAGTGGCCACAACTCGATCCTTCAATCTATCAACCCCATCAGCATCATATTTGTTAATAGCTACAACATGAATGTGTGGTTCTTTGCTTGTTGATCATTCTACTATATTCATAAACATAATCTACTTTATCTAAGTATTGATGAATGATTAAAAATGATTAGCTAATAATACTTGATCAGTAACGATTAACTGATACTTGATCAATACCATATTAGAAAAACATCGTTGTAAAATCTAATCACTAAGTACATTTGAAAGTACTGTATTTTAGGACCATAAATGGATCTACAAAATATCCACGAGAGTGATTGGATTCTTGCTTAACAATCTATCAGAAAACTAGTCATCAAAAAGTTGATCTAAATTGGCAATTTGACAAACAACAAGCATTAACAATCAAAAGCATTGATCAACATTGAAATCTGAGCCCACACGTGTGTACTACAGGTTGTAGTATGGCCTTCAAGCTAAGAAAGAAGTAGAAATTGATTTGGTTTCATTTGTATCACAAAAACTCAATGTACAAAGTGAACTAGCTTGAGATTGCCAATGAGCTCCAAAAATATTCTATCTTCTCACTATGAGAGCTTGGAATACATAGCAAATTCGACTTCCTTCTTGAAGATTTCCAGCATGTAATAAGGAATTTAACTCACTCATCTTGCCCTAAAATGAAACCCTATCCTAGATTCTAGAGTTATGCTTGGTAGGTAGCTAGTTGGTCAAGTTTTCACCTTAAACTTAGGTGTAGGTCCTATAAAGTAGGGATGACCACCAAATAGACATGACCAACTCTCTTAACTTGACCTAACTTACATTAGGAGTGGGTTGCCACGTGGCATTTTGGTCTTACATGTGTGGAACCCAATTATACACAATATTTACAATGTTCTACATGGCTAGATTTGCCAAATTAGGCTATTTTTCACACTCCTCAAATCTAGCTTTGGAAATAATAATATATCTATATACAATTCTAAGACCTGATCTTAACATCAGAAATGAATCATATTTAGGTCTAGAAGATGACTAATCAGCCCCCAAAGATGATGACATGATCTATCACCATAGCCAAGATAGAGCTTCTTTGATCTTGATCTCCTCCAAGATGAATTGAAGAGTCTTGATTCTTCCTTGCACCTTTGCACTTAATTTCTTCCATGTCGAGTGAAGATGCATGAACTTGAAACTTGCTCCTCCTTGATCTTGATGCTTCTCGTTGAAGGAAATCTGATGTCTCCATGTCTAGTGAAAATCACATTGATCAAGATCACAAAACATGTACTTGCTACTATTACCAAGATTTATCATGCTAGAATGACTAGTCCACAAACCATCAAAAGTAAACATGATTTTTCTAATATTGTAATTACAAGTGATCTTGAACTTCATGAGGCTACATACTTGCTTATGGATATAAGTGCCCTTCAAGGATGTTTCACTTATTCTCATAAGAAGCTTACAATTTGCCTCTCCAAAAGAAAAAACACATTTTTCAAAACAATGAGTGACTAACTCATTCTTGCTCTTCCAAAATCCGAGAGCACTCATTTGATCAAACAACCATTTTACTCTTAATTGGTTCATAACAGTTTTTAGATCACTAAGACATAAAATCTTGTTCTCAAATGAGTCATTACACATCTTATCCTCGAATTGCCTCATGTAGATCTCACAGCAAAATGGTTCATCAAGCATTGAAATAAGAAAAGTGATGAAAGTGAATGGTTGAGAACCTTCCCCTTGATTACCTTTGCCAAGATAAGTGAGCCTTGAAGGCTCGGCCCTTGCCTTTGTGGATCTTCTTGGAGCACTTGATCTTTGAGGTGGATCCTCAAGATCTCCATCACTTTGTTGCTCCTCCTCAATCCTTGCAAGATCATTGACACCAAGGTTGTTAATTTCACTTTCATTCACACAAGATACTAGATGGATCCAAGAATTTCTTGTATAAACATATAAGAATGTTTCATGCATCTTATCACCACTATTTGGTACATGAGAAAAAGAGTGTACATTTGAATGAATGATTTCCTCTTTTGCCATAGCAATTTTAGCATCCAACTTAAACAAACTACCTTGTTTAACACCATTTGCTATGCAAATATCAATCTTCATGATGGAACAAACTCCATGCTTGAAGTGAACATTTAAACCATTATCCATTAGTTGTCCAACACTACGCAAGCTCTTGGTAATTGATAGTACAAAAAAGACATTGTCTAAATCCATCCTTTTGCTAGATCCTAGACCTAATGAGATGGTACCAACACCATGTATCTTACACTCTTGATCATTTGTTAAATAAACAAATTTATTAGAACCATTGAAAGAGTGTAAGGTTGAGAATGTGTCCTTTTGAAAAGTCATGTGGGAGCTAGCCTCACGATCAATCCACCAAGTATCCTTTGAGTTTCTTTTGCTTGTTGGAGTGGATGTAGATACCATCAAAGATGAGATCTCCTCATCTTCATCCTCTTCATATGCAAGGTTCCCTTGTTTATCCTCCTCCACTTGAGCTCTTAGCCTCTTGTAGCATTCAGATGCATAATGCCCCTTCTTTCCACAAAAGAAGCGTTTCTGCTTTGACTTGTCCTTTGAGCTTGATGCATCATCTTCTTCTTTGGCCTCCTTTGGATGCTTCTTCTTTCCATTGGTCTTATGTTTGCCCTTGAATGAGAAATTGGCATCATCATGCAAAGACAAGGAACTCATCCTAGATTTTGCATGGAGCATCCTACACTCTTCAACCACTAATACATTGTGAAGTTTTTCTATAGCTGGCAAAGTGTCTTGGATGGCAAAACTTTGGACCAAATTTGCAAAGTCATCTCCTAGACCATTAAGAACAATTTGTACAAGCTCTCCATAATAAATCTTCTCTCCAATGAAAGCCAACTCTAGCTGAGAAAGAACTAGAAATTGATTTGGTTTCATTTGGATCACAAAAACTCAATGTACATAGTGAACTAGCTTGAGATTGCCAATGAGCTCCAAAAATATTCTGTCTTCTCACTATGGGAGCTTGGAATACATAGCAAATTCAACTTCCTTCTTGAAGTTAGGTGGATTTCCAGCATGTAATAAGAAATTTAACTCACTCTTCTTGCCCTAAAATGAAACCCTAGCCTAGATCCTAGAATTATGTTTGGCAGGTAGCTAGTTGGTCAAATTTTCACCTTAAACTTAGGTGTAGGTCCTATAAAGTAGGGATGACCACCAAAAAGACATGACCAACTCTCTTGACTTGACCTAACCTACATGTATTTTGGGGCAAGGGCCTTCCCCATTTATAAAATGGCACCTCATGTACTCTATTTGGATGCTTAATGAGAAGGAGGAAACTCTACCAAATTTTGGAGAGAAGCATCCTCACTTGCTATTCACTACTTGCTAATGTGCTTGATTGTGTTTTCCTTTTGCTCTCAAGTTTGCAAGTTTTTGGTTTCCATAGTTAAAGTTTTTGCATTAGCAAGCACAAGGAGCATTTGAGCTAACCTCCACCCTCACTCTCTCTCTCTACCTTCTCTCTATTACTCTCTTCCTCTCTTCTATTCTATTTTTCTCCTTCACAAAATAATGATGAATGTTAGTTTAGTTGAGTAGAGTTACGGGTGTGCAGTGTTAGTGGTGATAGAGTTAGAGAAAAATTAGAGAACTATCTAAAAGTAGCATCTATTCATAGTTAGGCACCTATCCAGTGTTTTAACCCTTGTTGACAGGCGGGAGGGCTACTACTACATGAGATCTTCGACCCTACAGTGGCGCCGTTGTCGAGGATCGAACCCGGGTCGTCCGCGTGACAGACGGAAATACTCCGCTAACTCCGCAAAATCTAGAATGAAAATCCTGTAATAGTTAGCATGACCCATAAAGATGTGGACCTCGCGGATCATTCTTGGTGGTGGTAGATCAACAAGGATCTTGATTTTCAATAAGTCTGTGGCGATCCCGTGTCTAGATACTATATGGTCGAGAATCAAGCCATATGTAACTCAAAATTGACATGTTTCTGGATTCAAGGAGATTTGGAATTCGCGACATTCTTTTAGCACCTTCTCCAGATTGGATAAGTGTTCGGAGTCTGGTCCATGCACGCACAGATTGTCCAAGAAAATTTCCAGAAAATTCTGCAAGTACTCTTTGAATGCCACCTGCATGACTCTCTGGATAGTGCTTGGGGCATTGCAAAGTCCGAATGGCATCACCTTATAGGCATAGGTTCCCCATTCCGTGGCGAATGTTGTCTTATGCTGGTCTTGGGGTGCTATCTTCACTTGGTTGTACCCACTGAAGCCGAAAAAACTATAGGCTTCGACTCCAGCTACTCGGTCAAGGACACTTTCCACAAAGGGTAAAGGAAAATGATCTTTTTTGGTGACTGCATTTAGCGCCTTCAGATTCACATAGATCCGCATTTTGCCATTCTTCTTGGGTACTATAACTATCAGCGATACCCATTCAGTGTGCTCGATTTCGTAAATGAAATCTGCGTCTAACAACTTCTGCAATTCCGACTTGATCAGCTCCGTGTAGTTCAGGTTGCAACGTTAGTAACGACTCACCTTGGGGACTGGTCCATCCACCAAGGGTATGGTGTGTTGGACTATTGTTGGTGGAATGCCCCTCAGATCACTATACTTCCAGGCAAAACAATCCTTGTACTCCACCAACAATGATCGTAGTCTTTTGAATTGTGTGGGCGTTAACTGCTCTCCCAGGTGCACTATCTTTTCTTCTTCGCCTGGCTCGACAAGGTTCATGGGTTGCGTTCGCGCAGGTCCTTCGAAGACTTGTTTCGCTGGTGCCTGACTTTGATCAGGTTCTCGGTAGGCTTGCGGCATCGTAATTACTACGTCATCCAAGGTATAATTCTTGAAGGTCTCATGCATCTCGTGAACTGGTGCTCGTCGAGATTCCTCCTTCAGCATATTGATCTTAGCCCGGCTGGTCATCTTTTGATTTTTCGTCATCTGAAAAGAGGATGACGTTGTTTCAAAGTCGATCCTAATTGACTTCAAGGAATCCAACACCTTCTTTTTGTCTCTTTTTGTCATATCGGTGGATTCGTCCTTGTTGTCTTTCTTCTGAATTGGTGTGACATTTGTCTCGTGGTTGTGAATATCAACATCCACTATAGCTATAGCTTCTTTGGGTAGATCACTCCATCGGATCACCTGGTTGTAGCGTTGCCTCAACTGATTCTTCTTGTTTCGCAGGTGCCCTTGGTGGATCTATCCTTGAAACTTTCGCCATAGTAGATTTTTGCGACGGTTGAGCTAGTACTTTCTTAATTCCGTAATGATTTGGGTCCATTTGCTGTAGGACTTGCTCATTAGTCAGCTCAGTCTCCTTGTTATAAGTCAGAGCATGTTGCCAAGGGACTAAATCATCGTCCATTGGGTTCTCAATAGATTCTGCTGACAGCCATGCTACGTTTATCATATTCACTCCAAATGTAATTGGTGTTTCCATGGTGTAACACTTGGGTGAAGATGTGCTGGGTTCAGGATCTGATTCGTATTGACATGCTTGGCAGTCAATCGTTGCTAATGCATCTTTCCATCTCACAACATCCGTCTCTGAATCGTAGTGACCACCCTTGGCTTGCCTTGGGCGATCTATCATGTGATCTGTCATGGATGATCCGTCATCAGCCTTGGGTGCAAGTGGTTTCACCGCCCATGTGGTTGGATCGACCTTTACAGCCTGCTCTCTGGTCTCAAAGGTGAGTTTCCCCGTACCCTAGTTGTGTACTACTTGCGCAGTCCTCAACCATGGTCTTCCCAGTAAAACACGATATGCAGATGGAGATTCAGGTATATCCATTACTACAAAGGTGATCACAAACTGCATGCCTGCTATTTTTATAGGGATATCGGCAACCACACCCTTCGATTTTACATAGGATTGATCCGCTAGCTTGATGACGAATCTTGCTGGCTTCAATCCCTGTAAACTCCACTTTTGATACAAAGTAGTGGAGATCAAATTAAAACCTGATCCTCCATCTACCACTGCTGTCTCATCCTCGAATCTCTTGTGTTTGATTGGCAGGGTGATGTTGTGTTCCTCGCTTTCCCACGTTGCCCCGATGTGGAGGATGTTACTAGTCTCTTCGTAGCCCGTACAATATATGGGCTCTGGCACTATTGGTTTCGCGTCCGCTTTGGCCCATTCAGCCAAAAGGCTTTTAGCTTGTGGCACAATCCGTAGTAATTCCCCGAGGGGTAAACTAACATGGCTCGCCAGTAGGCTTGTGAGCCTTTCGGTGCGCAGTTCCTTGGGCTCCACCATGTGGAAAGGTGGTTCATGATGATGCAATCGATCGTTCTAATCAGTGCACAATAGTGAGCCCGTTCATCATCAGCAGGAGGTTCCATAGGGTTGTCTTTTTCTTGCTCTTTTTCCTTCGTTTGTGCTCTCTGTACCCAGTGTCATATCTTCTGGTACTGTCTCCTTTCTTCCCTCACATTCGGATATGGCGCTAAAGTTGAGGATTGGCCATCAGTGACCGATGGTGGTGGTGAGGGAGCCATTTCCTTCCTCTTTTGTACTCGTGTAATGGCTAACATAGGGGCATGGAAATGTTGCCTTTCTGGTGGCATCCCCACTGGAATCGTTGCTCGTTGTATTGCAATGAAGTTCAATGGTGCACTAGTCTCAGGTCTCAATGGACAATTCTTGAAGCAGTGTCCATAATCGCATTCTCGGTAGAAGGATGTATATTGTCCCTTGTAAGGACATTCAGCAATTCTGTGCCCTTCGCCACATCCGAGCCGTAATTTCTTGCGCCTTGACGTTGAGTTTGAGCTGCATAGGCCGCAATATATTCATTTATGGCAGGATCCATATATAGTTCATCCGGCCCATACCATTGTTGCTGCTCAAGTTGAGGTGGTACTGGCATCTCAGATTCTGCTGTTGTCAAGTTTACATGGGTCACTTATTGATTGGCTAGCCCTAGTGGTGTAGGTAAGGCAATATGCTGTTGATTATTTGGTGTGCCGTACCTTGGTGCCGCATTTGGTGCCCCTTGATGATATGGATAAGAAGTCTGATAAGGACTCCTTTTTTGTTGAAAAATCCGGGGGTGAAATGGGCAAAATGTCGTATCGTGCGATGTTGCGTTGCACAAATGGCAAAATCTATGGGTCAGTCTCAGATTTTGCTTTAGGATCGGCACTCGTTCACTGTATGGTTTTGTGTGCATACTGAACGCCATACATTTTCACGTCGGGGATACTATAGCTGGTTTTGTTCCGGTAGATTTGGCGTTGCTGCTACAACTCCTTGTAAGGCTTTCAGTTTCTGATCAAACTGCGCCGTAAGCTGCTTCATCTATTGATTGTGTAATTTTGTCATCTGTTCCAACAGCAGTTCTATGGATAGAGTGGAAGCATTTGATAATGACGATGCTATCGAGGGAGTAGGAGTATGGGTGGATGGATATTCGTCGTCTGATCTCTCATCCTCTTCTCTGATGGCATCCTCCATAGATTCTTGCAGAGTAGCATACTGCTCCCATCATTTCAGTTCTATCCTGATGCTACGTGGTAGTCCTACTAGGAACCACATGATCACCGCATGATGGAGTTAGGGCTGCACTGCACTTGGATCGTAGATGTTTGACTCGTTCAATATAGTCTTTGACCCTTTCTCTTTTCCCATCTTGACCTTGCTGAGCAGGAGAAATGGGTCTTCTAGGAACTTCCTTGGTTTAAAGTGTGTGATGAGAGCCGTTTTAACTGCTTCCCAGGTGGATTTTTCTTCCTCTGACAAATTGAAAAACCAATCTTGAGCCACCGCTACTAGTGACATGGGGAACAGCATCAACTTCTCTGCAGGTGTCCGATCGTCGTAGATTTCACAAGCTTGCTCGTAGATCTGGAGGAACTGGATGGGATATGATGATCCGTCGTATTTTGGTATCTCCATCCGAGGTGCCCTCCGGACTGCTTGCAAGGGAGCGACAGGTACGGGTTGACCCATTGGATCCATTGGCACTGGTTTCGATTCTGCCTCTTGTTGCGCAGCTGCTAATCTGAGAAGGTGTGGTGCTTGATTCGCTATCCTTCTTGCTACTAATCGTCCAGATCTCAGATTCATTTGATGGTGGGGTCCAAGATAGTTGGATCTTGCTTGTACAATGGAATGCACTCTGGATCTTAAGAATCTAATCAATCTGATTGGCCGAAAGTGAAAATCAGGCCCCTTACGGTGGTTTTCCTTGATAGCTTTTTACTCCTTGCACTGATTGACTTGAGATTTTAACAGTAGCTGGATTTGGTGCAGACCTTTCCACTGATCTAGTCTGCGAGGGTTCTCTGGTGCAAGGGTTGGTTGTTTGAGGGCTCTTTAGTTGTTTTGCAAACAAGAAATCTTGATATCTCTCAGATCCTTGGGAAGTAACTCTTGCAAGGATCACAGGAGCTGAATCTGGTCTGGATCTGACTCTAAAAGTCTCTACGAGAGTTAACTCTCACAAGAAGTAAAAACTTCACTGTTTGCGAGGATTCAAAACCACTAATTTGGCTTGATCTTCACCAATAATGAGTACTGAATCTTGCATGCTTCATCACTAATGGAAATTGTCATTTTGGATCGATTGGAGTGGTCTGCGAGAGTTCTCTCTGAATGGATTTGTTGGATCTTCACTATTTAGTGATTTTTTTAGCACTTAAACCCCATTTTCTGCTCACTGGAATCAAACTAACTCTCGCAGACTCTTATGTGTCCTGGTCTCACTGAGATGGAATTTCAAAATTCTCTGCGAGGGTTCTTGCCCACTAGAACTGAAAATTTTAGTGTCTATGAGGATTCTTTGGTAATTTCCCGGCTTTTTTCCACTGGGAACTCTCGCACAGGCACTCAGACAGTGAACTTACTCTCGCAAGCTTCTCTATGTCCTGGTCTCACTGAGATGGAACTTCAGAGAGCTCTATGAGAGTTCTGGTGAAGATTTGCATTTTTTTGAAATTTTACAAGGGATTTTTGAATTTTTTATGGTTTTTCTATGTTTTTTTGCAAGCTGCTTGGAACTAACCCTCGCAAGCTTCTATGCAGGTCTGGGACAGTATCCTGGAGCTGCTGCAAGTCGTGCGAGGGTTAACTCTCACTAGTTTTGGAGAAACCAAAATCTGATCGAAAATTTGGCTCTTTTTCCCTCCAAAATTCAGATTGGTGTGTTTTTTTGGTTTTTTTACTGGTTGGTTTGGATTTCAAGCCCTTAGAGATTGTTCAGGGCTTCCTCTACCCTCTCACACCTCCTCCGCTAGTTGTGAACGGTCCAAACACAAAAAATATATACAGAAAACTAACTCTAAACACCCAAAAATCTACCTAAAACTACTCCAAAAAGCAAGAAATAGCTAAAATGCAGCTATACTAGTTAATGGAAACCTATCCCCGGCAATGGCGCCACTGTAGGGGTTGAAGATCTCGCGTAGTAATAGTCCTCCCGCCTGTCAACAAGGGTTAGAACACTGGATAGGTGTCTAACTATGAATAGATGCTACTTTTAGATAGTTCTCTACTTTTTCTCTATTTCTATCACCACTAACACTGCACACCCCTAACTCTACTCCACTAAACTAACATTCGTCATTATTTTGTGAAGGAGAAGAATAGAATAGAAGAGAGGAAGAGAGTAATAGAGAGAAGGTGGAGAGAGAGAGAGAGAGAGAGAGAGAGAGAGAGAGAGAGAGGGGGTGGAGGTTAGCTCAAATGCTCTTTGTGCTTGCTAATACAAAAACTTTAACTATGGAAACCAAAAACTTGCAAACTTGAGAGCAAAAGGAAAACACAATCAAGCACATTAGCAAGTAGCGAATAGCAAGTGAGGATGCTTCTCTCCAAAATTTGGTAGAGTTTCTTCCTTCTCATTAAGCATCCAAATAGAGTACATGAGGTGCCTTTTTATAAATGGGGAAGGCCCTTGCCCCAAAATACTATCGGCTAATATGTATACTAATCCTATCCATTCATCTTGGACCCAACTTGATCCAAAGGTCTTAGAAAAGTACATTGGATTTCACATGATTCATGTGAGTCTCCATTTGGACCCAACTTAAAAGAGTTAACACTAAGTTTCTAGCTTGACTTTGGGCCTCAAGTTTTATTTTAATTACAAAAAGGCCCAAATCTATTATTCTATTTACAACTCAACTTGCGTGCTCATTGGGCCATGGGCTTATACGCGCATGATGTCATGCCCTCGCAACATATTTTATTAGTCGATATTATTTATTTACAATGTGCTGGAAATACCACCAACAAGAACGATCCACGAGGTCTACATCTTTATGGGTCATGCTTACTATTACAGGATTTTCATTCTAGATTTTGCGGAGTTAGCACTGCCAATTTACAAACTCACAACAGATCCACATTGGAACGAGGAAGCCCTAAAGGCTTTCTAAAAACTTATGGATGCATTGGTTTCAGCACCAATCTTACGTCCGTCCAATTGGTCCATTGAGTTGCATGTGCATACGGACGCATCAAAGTATGCAGTTGGAGCAGTCTTAACCCAAGCAGGAGAACATAAATAGGATTTTCCGATCCGATTTGCAAGCCGACAGCTCAGTGATACAGAAATGAATTATTCAACCACGGAGAGGGAAGCACTGGCAATGATATATGCGGTTAAGAAGTTCCGGCACTACCTAATGGCCACACACTTTTCTTTTTATACGGACCATCAACCCTTGCTCTATCTCGTTAACAAAACTTGCAACACATGGAGAATCACTCGATGGCTACTTCTGTTGTTAGAGTTTGATTTTCGGATAATAGTTCGCAAGGGAAAACAACACTACATGGCAGATCATGTGTCGCGTATCAAAGGGAAGGAGGTTGCACTCCAACCTGACAATGAGCTACCCGATGTTGTCTTATTTTACGTAGACACAGTATCGAAGTGGGCTGCCAACATATTTGAATATCTAATGAGGAGCCAACCAGACAAATCACTACCAAAAGCGGATCAGCGGAAATTGATCTTGAAAGCTAGACCTTATCAGCTGATTGCCGGCCAATTATACCGAAGAGGACCAGATGGGATTCTTCCTCATGAAGCCACCCAAATCATTTCACTTTCACATGAAGGCATGGGTGGAGGCCATTTTGCATCCGACATTACAGTTCGCAAGATCTTACAATCATGATGTTGGTGGCCAACGATTCATAACTATATGGAGGAATACCTAAGGAAATGTAATGTGTGCCAAAGGGCAAGGAGACCGACAAGATTGAATTATGACCTTCTGCATCCGGTCTTAGCCCAAGCATCATTTGAAAAGTGGAGATTGGATTACATTGGTCCAATTCACCCTGCAGCAAGAAGTACTCAGGTTCGATACATAATCGTGGCCACCGACTACCTCACCAAGTGGGTCGAAGCCAAGGTAGTAAAAGTAGCTGATGCTAGGACCACTGCCAAGTTTCTCTATGAAAATATCATTGTGCGATTTGGGTGCCCGGTGGAGATAGTCAGATCATGGGAGTCATTTCATCAATGAGACCATCAAGGTCCTGTTGGAGGATTTCTTCGTGATCCATAGAACCAGTACACCTTATTATCCTCGCGGTAATGGGCAAGCAAAATCATCCAATAAGATCATGTGTAGCGTGCTCACAAAAACAGTTGAAGCTAGCAGATCGGATTGGGAACACACAAGTTGCATGCTGCTTTGTGGGCATTCAGGACATCATATAAGGGAAGCACTGATCAAATGCCATTCCAATTGGTATATGGTCAGGATGTTGTAATACCAGTAGAGTTTTTAGTCCCTTCATTAAGGATTGTCACAACGCAATGCCTTGATGAATCCAGATCTCTACAATTATGCCACGAAGCTCTGCATAAGCTCTGTGAAACACGCTTACTAGTTGTGCGTGCACTGGCAGTTGAAAAGGAAAAATACAAAGCATGGCATGATCACAGGTTATAAAAGAAGGATCTTCATTCCAGAGATCTAGTCCTGATGTATAAAATTAAGGCGATCAAGGGGAAATTAAAATTCACAAATGAAGGTCCTTATCGGATCAAAGAAATTCTTAATCAGGGAGCCGTGAATCTGGAGAAGCTAGATGGGACACCTTTCGACACACCCATCAACGGTAGCCGGTTGCACAAGTACTGGCCACCACAATGAGACAGATCCAAGTTGGTGGTGGCATGTTACGAAAAGTTTATTTGTTCGGCCATCACAACTAGATCCAGGAAGATCAAGCCAGATCAAGCTAGATCCATCAAGATTCAGCCAGATCTGGCGAGATCAGAGAAGATCCAACAAGTTCCAAGAGAGATCCAGATCTAGATCCAGATAGGATCAAGAGGAAAGCAGATCATCAGATTACACCAATAAGGCCCCCAATTTGCATATCAGAGATCTCGATCTCAGTAACCATGGCAAAATAAGGGCAAAATTCACCAAAACTGATGGATGTGCTACCAAATATCTATCAAAACTTCTAGAGAGTTACTAACAGTCAGATCTAACATGGATGTAGCAGATTACCAGTTTGCAAAAGTTAAAAATTAGAGAATCTCAATATCTCATCAAAAAACACTCTAAAAAAACACTTTTTTCATAATTTTTGGAGATCCCCTAGGAAATAGCTCTTAAAACTTGACAGTCACTAGATCTGACCCACATGCATCTATGAAAATCTCTGCGAGAGTTACTGATGGACAAAACATCATTTTTTAATGTATGCGAGGGTTCCAAGAAGCAGAATATTCAGAACCTTTGCAGAGCATCAAGATCATCAAACCAACCTTTGCAAGGGGCATAAATGGAATCAGAGCAGTCAAATTAGCCTGCCTACATGGTCTGATCTTGAAAATCCTACACGGGAGCAAGTTGTGCGAGCATTCACTTCCTACGAGGATTGAACCCTCGCAGACTGCCTGAACCCTCGCAGAACCTTCGCAGGGCAGTCAAATTACCTTCTGAACTCTCACAAATTTCTCTGAGGTCTTAGAATTTTGTGAGGAAGGTCCCTACCAAAATTTGGGTGGAATCAGTTGAGCAAGGAAAAGTGGATTTCACCTAATACGCACTCTAAATTTCGCTATATAAGGGCTGAATTCGAGTCATTTGTCATCTTTCCTAGTGAAGCTCTGTTCAAATTTTGACCAAATTTTTCAAGTTCTCCGAATGCAACAAAACTTTCATACAAGCCATTATCTGCATACTCTAAACCCAGATCTGCGCTCTGAACTGCTGTTACTACCATCCAACTCTTGTTATCCACTGTTTCCATCACTTTTTACCTTTTCCATCGTTTTTTCTACTTTTTCGCACTTTAACTATCACTGCTAACATGGCCTCCTCATCTTCTAACGACTCTGGCACCAAGCAGGTGATTCAACGAGAAATACCATCAGCCACTCAGATTTGGCCCTTGCCTTCTGATGCCCTGATTAAACCTTGGCTTCAGATTGCTGGCCCATTTCTTGAAGCAATGGGTTTTTACCCGGCGCTTTTCAGCTCTGACATTAACATAGGCCTCCCCTTCATGCTTACGCCACCTGGGACGTGCAGAAGTCGTGTTTCCACTTCCTGTACCAGGGTACTACACGTACAAGGTACGGATTAACGTGGACTCAATGGTCATTGTCGACATTATGCCCGGTGATCACCAGCCCATCTCTCATCGTTTGGCAAAAGTCCTGATAAAACCTTTCGTCACCCATACTGCACCAGAAATTCCGATCCAAACTAACAATGGGTACTTGATAGAGGCTATCATGAAACCAATCATTCGGGCGGCTACGCATCTGTTGAGCAACTTTCTAGTTGTTTCAACATTTCGCAAGGACAGTATCCAGTCCGCGCTGCTGAGTCAGATTGTGGAGTCTTTCCTGGGATTCCCTGGCCCCACGGTTGTGCCATATGACTGGCATAACTTCCTCATCCGCGCAATAAAACCAAACTCCCAAGAATGTATCACAGTAGGCCCCCTGCTGTGTAACTTCGCCTGTGCACTTCTCGAGGCGAAAGTGTGCGGGTTCTGCCGTTCCAGCATCTTATCATCCACTGTGCCACACACTAACCTTTATCCTCCATCAACCACATCCACGTCTGCCCAACCTGTAGTCACTGACACAACGGCTAGCAAAAATGCATGGCACTGCCCCCTCTTCCTCATCTCCACCTGCTACCAAATGCCCCACCACCACCACCACCACACCAGTAACAGCTTCGACGACGGGCGTCATCTGGGGCATCGGGAGATCACAAAGTTGCAGCAGAAGGAGGATGGCCTCAGCCAGTATATCCGGCCCTCTCCAAAGAGCTGACAGATGCCTCCACCAAGGTGCAGGAGTTTCAGTCTGAAGCGTCCCAACGGCTTGCTCCTCTCCAGGCGCAACTCCAAATATATGAAGCAGAAAATACACACTTGGAGGCGGAGGTGCAAGCCCTACAAAGCGAAAAACTTGCCTGGTTAGCTCAACCCGCACCTGACTCAAGGCCACTCTGTTAAGTAGAGATGAATCTTTTCAGGCATCAGGTGCAGGTCTATAGTCAAACTTTGAACAGATACCAGACGGAGTTGACAAATACCGAGCCAGCGCAACTCAAGAGCTCGCCCAAGGCAAACAAGCCCTCAAGGGTTTTCAACAATTTATGGAAAAGAAGGCTCAAACAACCCCGGTGGTGATTCCAATGCCACCTCTCTTTGATGCTGCACAAGCAAGTACGAGCCCAGACCAAGGCTAGCAGACAGCAGGGGCCACAAGTTAGAATCAGGGGTCCGACAGACAAGACCAAGGACCTCCTGATACTCGAGCTGAGACGCAGGACCAAGGCCAAGACACGGGTTCCAACCATAGCCACGAAGAAGGACAAGTCTCCTCATCACAAGGCTCGCGCACTATATTTGCCAGCCAGGCTTTCCGACGTCCCAAGTCCGTGGAGGAGAAAATCAACGAATTCCTATCCACATATCCCCACGAGTCCTCAAGAGGCGGCTGGCAGATATCATTTTCGGCACAAACCATAAAAGGCAACGAGCTGCAAGCACTACCCGCCCTCCAACCACAACCTGAGTGGCGCCAACAGCTATTTGAACAGGACCCTGCGGCCATCAGGGCCTATGTGACCAGTCCACAACAACTAAGGGTGAACGCGCATTTCCCGCCATGCACACGACGATCCAAATGGGCGGAATGCGGCACTCCTCTGGACAAGATCACTATCCAGAACTGTAATTGGCCGAAAAATTTTCAAACACAGTTGGGATACGGATGTAGATGCCCGAAGGGCTCTCACCCAATTCTCTAATAAGTATTTCAACTGCCCTGACCCAACAGGCCACACGACAGCCACTTACGTCCAGGACTCAGAGTATCTAATGGGTATCGAAACGAAGTGGGATAATTTTCTCCCACCAATATTCTTTGATCCAAATAAGACGTTATCCTCAGAGAAAGAGGAAGATCAGCTTCCAGTAGCTCGAGTTTACTACCGAGCCACATTCCTTGGCGATCCCTGGACGCGCAGATTCCAAGCGTGGGTCGACCAAAGCTGGCTAACATGAGTCCACAAGTCCCTTCACACGCCCAAGGACTTGAAGAAGATAGACCGAATAAGCTTTATGGAAGATGTCAATGGCTACCTAACCCACCAGAGGCGGGCCAAGAAGACTTTGTACTAAACCGACAGAGTGTCGAGGGACCGGCACTACTTCAAGTCGTGGGTCCTGTTGGGGGTATTCCCAACATATTGTAAATAAATAATATCGGCTAATAAAATATGTTGTGAGGGCATGATATCCAGCGCGTATAAGCCCATGGCCCAACGAGCACGCAAGTTGAGTTGTAAATAGAATAATAGATTTGGGCCCTTTTGTAATTAAGATAAAACTTGAGGCCCAAAGTCAAGCTAGAAACTTAGTGTTAACTCTTTTAAGTTTGGTCCAAATGGAGACTCACGTGAATCATGTGAAATCCAATGTATTTTTTTAAGACCTTTGGATCAAATTGGGTCCAAGATGAATGGATAGGAATAATGTACATATTAGCCAATAGTATTTTGAGGCAAGGGCCTTTCCCATTTATAAAAAGGCACCTCATGTAGTCTATTTGGATGCTTAATGAGAAGGAGAAAACTGTAACAAATTTTGGAGAGAAGCATACTCACTTGCTATTCACTACTTGCTAATGTGCTTGATTGTGTTTTCCTTTGGCTCTCAAGTTTGCAAGTTTTTGGTTTCCATAGTTAAAGTTTTTGCATTAGCAAGCACAAGGAGCATTTGAGCTAATCTCCACCCTCACTCTCTCTCTCCACCTTCTCTCTACTACTCTCTTCCTCTCTACTATTCTATTCTTCTCCTTTACAAGATAATGATGAATGTTAGTTTAGTGGAGTAGAGTTAGGGGTGTGCAGTGTTAGTGGTGATATAGTTAGAGAAAAAGTAGAGAACTATCTAAAAGTAGCATTTGTTCATAGTTAGGAACCTATCCAGTGTTCTAACCCTTGTTGACAGGCGGGAGGGCTATTACTACGCGAGATCTTCGACCCTACACTTGCATGCATTCATCTTGTGTTTGATACTTTTGTTTTGTGGAATGGATGTGTGGGGGGGTAGTTTAGTGTGGAGTAGAGGTTAGATTTGTTGTATTTTCATGATTTGTTGCTTGTATGATCTGTGAAGAAAGATTGAGAGGTGGAAAACATCAAATCCCAGTACCCTATCCCTTCCATAGATCCTAAAAATCAGAAAATTTGACAAATTGTCCAGAAAAAGAGCCAAAAAACATCTATCAGACCTCATAACTTTCTGCTCTGATCAAACCAACCTTCACCCACCTGGCAGTACGTTCTGCCACATCATTAGTACCTATAGTTAGCCAGGCGAAGGTTAGTTTCCAGCCAGTATGTCAAATTTGCCAAAAAAACAGCCAAAAAAATGAAAAAACCTTTGTAAAAAATGTCCAGAATTTCACAGTAGCCCAAAACACCCCAGACAATGTTCATCTAGCTTCATTTTACGCTACACAACCACAATGCCAAGGGGGCATATTATATGGATGTTATGGATGTGGAGAAGGACATAGGATTGTTGAATGTCCAAACAAATGAGTTTATATGTCCTTCTATCGCGAGTGTGGATATGGACATTGTTATAAGAATTGTCTATTGAGAGCCAGCACCAGCATGCCATTGAATTGGATTGTAGTTCAATTATCAGGCACAAGCACAACTCCACACTCAATTGTACCAAGGAGACCTCCCTATCCTAATGTTCCAGTGTTAGTTGTTACACGAGCACAAAAGCGCAAGGAGGTAGCTCCGTCATCACCACACTCTACATCAGCGCCAATTGATCAACCTTCAACATCAGGAGGAACATGATTACCTTATTCGAATGTGAAGGATGAACAAAGATGATATCAAAAGATCAAACATTGAATACAAGAATCACGGACTGAGGAAGCTGCTAAAGCTGCACATCAATAGACAGCTCCTCAAGACACTACACTAGAAAGAGATCCACAAGCGACTGCACCTCAAGGTTCACCACATAGATCAGATGTGAATGTGCGACTACACCATCGGGAAGAATCATTCCATATGGAAAAACCCGAAGCTCCAAGGACAAAATTGTTGATGAGCATCTTATCCAGCAGAATGAACATCTCTATTGGAGAATTCCTTCGACTTGCATCTCAAGCAAAGGGTGTCTTGTCAGATTGGTCGAACAACAGAAGCCAACAATGTTCTGAACATAGGAGCGACTTGGGAGAGTGAGTAGACAATATAAGTCTTCCTATCAAGCACAAACTCTTTGAAGAAGAAGTTGTTGTTGTAGATGAAGGATCAGGTGTCGACCTTATCTCCACTACTTTGTATGAGAAATGGAATCTACAAGGCTTGAAAGCTGCCAAGTTCGCCATCAAACTAGCTGATCAATCATGTGTGCAGTCGAAGGGGATTGTAGAAGACATTCCAGTCAAGATAGCAGGGGTACAATTTGTCATTACAATTATGGTGATGGACATTCCCGAAACACCCACTGCCTATCGGATTTTATTGGGACGACCCTGGTTATGAGTTGCGCAAGTAGTTTGTGATTGGGGGACCGACAAAATCACATTTGAGAATAGAGAACGGGCAGTAAAAGTGAATCTCTCCACATGAACACAGTGAAACCGGTACAACCCAAAGCTGATGACACTTCTTCCACAATGGACCGTAGCATTAATCACCCGAAGGCCTCAATGGGTGTTCGTTATGACTCACAATCTGATACCATTTTGTGGAAAAATGCATTGGCAACAATCGACTGTATGGCTGGGCATACATGTCATCCAGATCCTGATTCTGATTCAGAACCCAGCGAATCACCACTACGAGGATTCACCCTAGACACGCCAACCTCCTATGGGATGAACATGATAAACGTAGCATGGCTGTCATCGAAACCTAGTTCCTTGGCAACATACATTGTCCTACGATGAGGGAGCTGAGCTGACAGATAAGCAAATGATACACCACATGGATCTTACACGCTATGGAATTCAACGAATACTAGGTCAACCACCTCATAAATCTCTACGTGCTAAAGTCTCCAAGATGCCACCACCAAAAGCACTTGTACCAGAGAAAAATCAACAACAACAAAGATACAATCAGGTGATCAAGTGGAGCGATTTACCCAAAGAGGCTATAGCAATAGTGGATGAAGACATTCGGAACCATGTGGCGAATGTCAAAGAACCTCAACATCAGACAATGAGCAAAGAAACAACAATAACCAGCAACGATATACGAGAAAAGAAGAAAGTTGCTGAATCGCATGTTCAAGGGTAATCTGACCAAGCTTCGACATCAGCTTCAGGAATGTCAGAAGCAATGCACAAGCTATCACTCACGAATCGTGTTAAGATCAACCTTTTGAAGGAAGAAACGAGCAAGGCACCAGTCCATGATGTGCCAGAAAATTTCAAAAGTTATACCTTGCACGACGTCGCAAGGCTTGGCATGATCGTCGTCTTCATAAGAAAGATCTCTAAAAAAGAGATTTGGTCCTCATGTACAAGACAAAGGCGATCAAAGGAAAGATGAAGTTCACTGGTGAAGGCCCTTATCGCATCACTGACATCCTATCGCAAGGGGCAGTGACTTTAGAAACATGGATGGGACGTCGTTTTCTATGTCCATCAATGGTAGCCAATTACGCAAGTACTGGTGGTCGACACCAGCCTTCCCAAATAATTCTTGAAGAGTTCAAGATAGGCTCCTCATCATCGAATAAAGCCTTAGGTTTTACGTAAGCGATCTCTATCCACACTTCTCCTGACGCTCTCCATCATCAGCAATAAACGTGTCGACAGTCTTCTTCCACAACAAACACAGGCAGGTGCCATAGGACCGTGTCACCTATTTAGGTGGGGGATACTGTTTGGCGGGTCTCGCCACTAAAGTACTACTAGTTGAGCTTACCAAGTGGGCCCATCACAATACACTGTACATGTAAAGTAATAAGTATGAGGGCACTGACTTCCTGCGTGTATACGCCCCCAACCCAATGAGCACGCAAATTAGTCTTGTAAAACTTGTAGAATTAGGAATAAGTGACTAGGGGCTTAAAACGCTAAAATGACATTAGAGGCCCTAAGTCAAGTTGTTACTAAAAAAGCTAAAAGGGCCCAAATCATGTGAGTGTCATTGTGCTTTCTTATAACCACTAGATTCATTTTGTGTTAGTTTAAACGGCTTGGATTAGGATCTTTGCCATTGTAATTAACCAATTGGAGAAAGGGGCAAGGGCCCTTCCCATCCATAAAAAGGCACCCTTTGTACCATATTTGCATGTTCAATTGGAGGAGAAAATTTTATCGAGATTTAGAACGAACATCTTTGCTTCTCTCTCTCTCTCTCTCTCTCTCTCTCTCTCTTTTGTGTCTTGCATTTGCTTTCCATTTTGCTTATTCTTGTTATTGTATGTTGTTGATGATTTCCGAGAGATTAGAGAGTGTAGGATGTAAGCACCTCCATCCTTTGTATTCTATTATTGCTCTCTTGCTTGTGGTTAAAATAGGATGGTTAGTTAGGTGTGGTTAGAGTAGGTTTTGCAAGCTAACTTCGCAAGGGAAGCACTATTCCCTTGGGAACGAATCTACACGTGACAGGTGAACTAGGCCACTACAATGTCTCGTGCCACCAACAATCTAGAAGGGCTTTTGTATAGATCTTACAATGACAATCTCTTCAAGGATTCCAAATTTTTTTTTGGCTTTTGTTCCTTGTTGATACATATCCTTTTATAGTAGTTCGAGTGCCTTACACTATGCAGGCTAAAGTTTTGAAGAAAATTGTAAAGTGTGCAAAGGAAGTATGGAACAAGTATGAAAGAATTTGTGCTTCACTTAAGTGTCAGAAAGTAAAATCTAGAACTTTAAGATCGCTCGAGCTTGACCCCTTATCGATGGCATTGACTCCTATGACTCAAAATAGCTCTGATTTGATGTCCATAACTTGACATAATTGTATTTGGCTCTTACAGCTTCAACTTACACATTGATTAATCAAATTTGAGGAATATAAAATCTATGAGATTCCCTAACTCAATTTTTATGTGTGTATCACTCAATATAGCTCAAATTTGATGACTATCACAAGTTCAAAACAGTCGCTCAAGTTAATCTCTTATCAACCCTACAATGATCTTACAATGACAATCTCTTCTAGTCTCATTTCAAATGTATTTTTCAACTAAATTTTTTTCAAATGTATGTTCTATCAATATATAACTATAAAATCTTGTCTCATTAATCATTAATCTCAAAGTTGATGCTTTGTACATAATTCGTATTTTGATAAGATGTGGACTTGCAACATTGTGTTGGATATGACCTTTTTCTTTGTGATTGTTTAAAGCATGCCACCTCCACGAGATAGCGAAAAATTAGAAAAGATGCAAGGGTATCACAAAATAAAATCAAGAAAAACAATACAAATGATTCATCGAGTACTTAGTGGATCATCATCATCGTCAAGTTCTAGCACTCGACCTCGACTTAGTGGATGGTACTTTTTCTTTGTAATTGTTCAAAGCACGCCACCTCCACGAGATAGCGAAAAATTAGAAAAGATGCAAGGTTATCACAAAATAAAATCAAGAAAAACAACACAAATGATTCATCGAGTACTTAGTGGATCATCATCATTGTCAAGTTCTAGCACTCGACCTCGACTTAAATAGATGGTACTATATATTTGCAATTGTGACAAAATTTGAGAGTAGATTGAATTTCATGCAGATTATTTTTAATGTGAATGCTTGTTCTTTGGAGAAGAGGGGTATGCAAGGAAAGAATGTTTCAAAAGCGCATTGTGTGTACATCGATGGGCCCAAAAATACATGAAAATATCATTGTATATATAAATAGTTCCATTGGTGACCTTTCATTGTGCGATCAAACGTGTACAAAAAGCTTTGAGTCACACACAACCATGTACATTGTAAATACCAAAAGTACACCTATGGATTCAAGGAAGATTTGGATGTCTTATTTAAATTTCAATTTGGATATGATGTTCAATTTGATGTCTTATTTAAATCTCAATTTGAATATAATGTTCGATGTTTGGGTTTTAGAAATAATATTCAATTTTCATGTCTTATTTAAGTTTCAATTTGAATGTGATATTCAATTTGGATGTCTTATTTAAGTTTAAATTTGAATATGATATTCAGTGTTTAGATTTAGAAATAATGTTTAATTTTCATATCTTGTTTAATTTTGAATTTGGATATGTTGTTCAATTTTGATGTCTTATTTTCCTTCCATGTTTGAAGAACTACAGTCATCATCTAGTTCTAGTGATGATGATAGTAGGCATTCCATATCCAAAACATAATTGGGATACAATGGGCCACATATAAATCGACTATCTCGTCGTGATTGGACTAAAAGCCATGATGAGAATAGATGAACAACAACGTCACAGAACAAATTGGCCTCGACTTAACTCTTCTTCTTCCTCAAAATCAAGTTCAAGTGTTGAAAATGATTTTTTTATGCAAGATGAATTTGAAATTATGAACAACTTGATAAATGATGTCTATGAGCATCATGACATGGAAGAACATACTAAACATGGTACTGAATATTTTGTGAGTGTCGAGAAAAAGAAATTGAGAGAAGAATCAAGCACGCCATTATACCCTAGAGCAAAGACATCTCGTTTGGCCGCTTCGTTGCTTCTATTGAATCTCCAAGCAAAATATAAATGGAGTGATACAAGTTGAGTTATTTTTCATTTAATTAGGTTTGTAGTGTAAGTCAAAAGTTTTAGTTGCATAAGTAATTGTGTTTCATGTTGTGAAATTCATTTGGTTATATGTAGGGTATTGTGTAAACTACTTTTAGAAGGAAACAATATGTTAGAGACGAGCTGAGGCACACAAAGTGTTGAATGCAATGGGAATGGACTATACATTCATCATGCTTGTCCATAGGATTGCGTCTTGTATCGTGGTGAGTATTGAGAACTAATATTGTCCTATATGTGATACTCTTTGACATCGAGATGACTTACAAGGGACCACTATCTCACGCAAGTTGTTGTGACATTTTTCAATGATTTCATGATTGCAATAATTGTTTCGTTGCAAGTCCCTTGCAGAACTCATGAATTGGCATGCTAGCCACCGTTCTTCATATGGGATTATGAGAGTACCCTTAGATTCACCCTCATGTTCTCCTGCATTGAAACACATTGACAAAGAGTGCTCATGTTTTGCAAGTGAATCTAGAAACATAAGAATTGGACTTGCGAGAGATGGGGTCACGTGGTCTACTTGGCTAGTGGTGTTGGTCAACTATAACATTCCACCTTGGCTAACTATAAAAATAGGACATCTCATGTTAGCACTTCTAATTGCTGGAAAACGCAAAGTAAGAAATATGGATGTCTATCTTGCACTGTTAGTTGAAGAATTTGAGCTATTTTGTAAGGGGGTCCAATTGGGCATATGACATCTCACGTCCAATACAACACAACAAATTTTTGGTGCGCACAATTCTAATGTGGACAATGTTTGACTATCCAAGGTATGGCATTGTTCAAATGACTAGAAAATGAGATCACTTATATTTTCTATATATTTCTTTTCTGTGTATTCATTATTTATATTAATTTTTTTGTTCAAGCTCTGTAACATAAATTGCATTTGATTTCTTTAGGATTTACAACTTCCGGATATCACGTGTGTCTCATTTGTGGACCGAATATTGATGCTCGACACTCACATCATTTGAGCAAAGTTGTATATGAAAATCATCGCAAATATTTCAAAGTACACAAAAAAGGGCTTTGGAGGAAAGTTGGAAACAAGGATGCCTCCAAAGAGAATGTCCATGGCAAATTCACACAACCTTCGAATTGAATTTAAGACCAACCAATCAATGGTATGAAAAGACTATATGTCCTTCATTGTTTACCATATTGGAATTACCTTTTAATTAATCACTTGCTTGATCCAATGTATATATTCAAAAATGTGGGAAAATTACAAGCTCTTCAATCTTCATAGGATCTGCCTCCTCAACTTGCAAGCTATAAGTGATTCTGGAAGGGTTACATGGACACTCTTTCCACCTATGCCACCCTAGACAACCGAAGCAAAGGTTTTCCTTCTTTGCCTGCTCCAAGCCTCATGGCAATATCATCAAAAAGCGTTGACCCCCTTGGGCACTGGACGTCCCATACCACCCTTTGCCTTTGGAGCCCCCCCCAACCTTTACTTATTTTGGCACTTTGAGCCTACTCTTTTGTGGATTGACCTTTCTATTTCTTAAACTTTTTTTTTCCAAGGCTGAAAGCCTCCTATAGTAGGCATTTTAAGATATTTGGCCTTTTTTCTATCTTTAAAATATAGGGTAAAGCCTTGTGGAGCCTTGGGGCCTTCTCCTTTCTCACAAAAGGCCGAAGGTTCTCACACACATCCTTCCAAAAAATGGAAGACCTATAGAAACATGAGGACCTCCTCTATATCTGCATCAAGACTTTCTTGTACTTGTCCGCATACTCTTATGCATATGCATTTCTCTACTTGAGACAAGTTTAAGACTTCATAGTCTAGTTCTTCTAGTCGATTCTCTATAAACATATGTTTGAAAGCTTCACAAGCAACGTATACCAAATTGTCCTTTTTGACTTTTCTCCGCCAGCATTGTACTATAGCCTCAACAATCTTCTAATCATTGTCATCGATGCTACACATCTAAAAAGCCTTTTCTCACTTTTGAATCCAATTCTCCACGACATAAAGATTGCCCTTGTATACTTTGGTGCATTCAATTCCTTGATCGTTGGCAGCTTCCTTGATTTTAGAGGAATCTCAGCTTTCCTTTCACTTAAAATAGGCCCCCAACTCGTATATTTGTCGTTTCGCTTGCTCTTTTTGGTTCTTGTGGGGGTCTCGATGTCTTCAGTTGATCAAGAATTTGATGTAGTATAACAACCTGCTACAACTTCTTCAACTCTGGTTAATCTAGTGCTAGTACCCTCTCGTGAATCCATAATCACTATAATCCAAACATGCCAGCCTAATTAGAGGTCTATAGTAGGGGTCTATTGGTGTCTGTCACTCTCAAAATCCGCTTCAAATGAGTACACCAGGTCAGCCTACTATATGTGTTGATTATTTGAATAGAAAATCCTAGTCCCTTGACTCCCAGCTGTCAGCATTGGAGTTGCAACCACATAATGTGTTGGAGGTTGATCAGGTCCTTGTCATCTTTTGTGACAACCAATCATTTCAACAACTTGCTGCTGACCCAACATTCCATGCTAGGAGCAAAGCACATTGAAATTGCTCATCATTTTATAAGGGAAAAGGTACAAGCAAAAGAAATCTAACTCCAAGAAGGTTTTCTATCAAATTGCATTACTGATTTTTTGGGAATACTTATCAAATTGCAATACTTAGTAATTTTTTGGGAAAGGATTCATTTATCAAGCTAAGATCAGCCCTTGGAGTTATGGATAAATCTATCATATCATTTTCAAGCTGATTTTTGAGAAGTGTGAAAATTGCAAATATTAGCTTGATTAATTATGTGAATTTGTATATAGTCTAATTCCACACATGTGAAAGCATGTTTCCATGTGTGAAGAGTAGGCTTAGGATACTTAGATCTAGGTCATATGTGCTAGGTACATCATTTGGTCAAGCTACTTACAATCTTGAACCAATTCTAGGAAAATGGGGTGGTGATCTACCAATCCTAGGCTATCCTGACTAACCATTAGATAAAATCATGATGAGTAGGTCAATTTGCAACAAAAATAGCACCAAAGTCCTTGTCAAAACTACTTAGCCAACCTCGACATACATCATGTTGTACTTGCTCATTTTGGAGCCGAATCGATTAAGTGATTTTGTTGTGACTAAGTGGCTATCATATTCTTCTTAGACTTGAGAAGTTGTTTTCCTTTCGTAAAAAACAATGCTAATTATTTATCTGATTTTAGAATTGTAGAAGATCCATGCCTTCTAAGTTGTTCTTGAAGTTATTGTCTAGTGTTCATAACTTCCAAGCAAACAAGATAATGAAATGCAAAATCTTCTAATGGTGATCTAAGAGAAGCCATTGGTTCATATAATGCTTTAAAATTGTTAATTAAACAAATATTGTATTAGATATTGACATCTTAAATGAAAAAAAAAAATTCTTCCTTAAGAAAAAATTGAAAGTTAACATCTTTTTTTTTCATAAAGACGACACAAGATATCCTACACTAGTTTGTAGAACTGATCAGTATGGCGTATGCCCTGATATGGTAACTACAGGGTTAATCGTTTTTAATCAAGATGAACTATGTGAAGTTTTGTAATCTCTCTCTCTCTCTCTCTCTCTCTCTCTCTCTCTCTCTCTCTCTCTCTCTCTCTCTCTCTCTCTCTCTCTCTCTCTCTCTCTCTCTCTCTCTCTCTCTCTCTCTCTCTCTCTCTCTCTCTCTCTCTCTCTCTCTCTCTCTCTCTCTCTCTCTCTCTCTCTCTCTCTCTCTCTCTCTCTCTCTCTCTCTCTCTCTCTCTCTCTCTCTCTCTCTCTCTCTCTCTCTCTCTCTCTCTCTCTCTCTCTCTATATATATATATATATATCATGAATGCCATTTTACTGTCGAGAACAAGGTCAACGCATATTGCGCATAAGTACTGTGAACCATTTTCGGGCACATTATTGTTTCTAATTTGATTGTTGTTATCACAACAGCTAGATAGCTACTATACAGATTCTCTATTTTCTTACGTGCATTAGTACTGTCGAGCGCACGGTTCTCACAGATGCCAAATTGTTCTCCTTATGGTTGTCTCAGACACCTACATAGATATTCTATCAGTCAAAAGATCGATCCAAATAATTGTCTGTATTCTGTAATTCGATTTGATTTTTTAAATATTTTCATTTTTTGTTTGGTAAGCACACAGTCTGTCGAGTTTGAGTCGAGCATTCGAGCTAGACTCGAGGCCAACAAATTTTGGCATTTGAGCTCGATCATTCGCCCAACAAAAGTGGTATTAGAGCAGGTTCGAATTATCAATAGAATTCACAATCCTTAATCATGGAAGTTTCATCCTCTGAGATCCAATTGATTAATAAGTTCAACGGTGACAACTTCCATATGTGAAAATTCAAGATGAGAATGATATTGATTGAAAATGAACTATGGGGATACGTAAAGGGTTCGATAGTCAAATAGGCCAAACTGCTTGGGAAACAAAAGATGGCAAAGCATTAGCCATGGTATCTCTGAATCTAAAAGATTTGCAAATAGCTCATGTAGCTAATTGTTCCACTTCCAAAGAAGCTTGGGACATTCTTATTGGTTTGTATGAAATGCCAGATGTCACGACTCGTCGTTTTTTTAGAAAGAAATTCCTATCGCTCAAGATGAGTGAGGGAACTCAGTTAGCGATCATCTAAATGACTTCAAATAGCTACTTAACCAGCTAGCTGTTGTAGGTTCGCCAGTGTTGGATGAAGATGCTAACATGTCTTTTCTATCCAGTCTTCCACCTTATGACAATCTAGTATTGCTCTTGAGAAACACTCTTGAGCTGTCTCTCCAGAAGCTCCCAACAAGTTTACTATAGGAAGAAGTAAGAAGAAAGAGCTTATCGACATCGAATACAAAAGCAGTTGCCCTGTAGTCGAATAAGCAACAGTCCTAGAGGAAGAAGAATCCGAAGGACAAAAAGACCAAAGTTGAGTGGATTGATTCGAACAAGCAACAACAACAACAGGATCGACAAACAACAGAAGCCAAAGACCAAACTCTTCTGCAAGTACTGCAAGAGAACCAATTACGACATCAAGGACTATCAAATTCTCAAGCACAACGAAGCAAAAAAGAAGATGCAGCAACATCATAAAGAAAGTTCTGATTCTATTAGAAACTCCCACGAAGATCCAACGTTGCTAATGGTACAAGACCAACGAAATAGAGAGACCTAGCAATGGTATCCCGATTCAAGTTCTTCTCAGCACATGACTCCATGCAAGTTCCTTTTCGAAGTTTCAAATTCGAAGTATTTCTACTTTAGTGGGTCAAGTTCTCACAAGATCGAAGGACAAGGATCAATTCACCTTCAATTTCTAGATGACATTTATAAAGTACTTAATGGTGTACTTTATGTACCCAAATTAACAAAGAATTTCTAAGCAAAGATCACATATCAAGGGTATAGAGCTTTGTTCAACTCTAGACAATGTACTATTCTAGATGATAAAACTAATGAAATCTTCTTTGTAAACAGAGAAGGTAATCTGTATATCTTGAGTTATGATTATGCACTTGCTGCAAATGTGAGTAATTCAAATGCCCATTTATGGCATCAAAGATTGGGACACTTAAACATGAGAGCAATCTTGTACATGCATCACAATAGTGTGGTTAAAGATTTAAGCATCGATGCTGCCTCCATAGACACTCAAACTATTTGTGAGATGTGCTTACTAGGAAAACAGCCTAGATCAAGATCCTAAAAGGACAAGCCACTAGAGCTAAGTCCCTTAATGAATTGATAAATAATGCATCAAGAACAAGTCTGAGGCATTCAACTGCTCTAAAGATTTCAAGTTGTTTGCTGAGACACAGACTAGTCGAAAGCTCAAGACCCTATGCACAGATTGTGGGGGATAAAGTCAAACGAAATGTCCAACTATCTATTTTCAAGTGGCATACATCATCAATTCACCACCAACTACACCACCCCACAGCAGAATGGAGTAGCTGAAAGGAAGAACCAAACATTGCTAGAAGCAGCATAAACAACGCTATCGAATGATCAGCTCCCCAAATTTTTTTGGCCTAAAGCAGTTTCAACATCTTGCTATTGACAAAATTACTCAAGCACTAAAGTAGTCGCTCGACTCGAAGACTCCCTTCTAAGCCTACTATGGCTACAAGTCGAGTCTGAAACTTGTCTCTACTATGTGTAGATTCCTTCTGACTTGAGAAAGAAGCTCGATCTTGTTAGCTGCATAAATATTTTCATCATGTACTCAACTCCACACAAGGCCTATCAAATCTATGATATCGAATCAGGTGAATCTCAGTCAGTCAACATGTCGTAGAAGATAAATTTTACAACTTCAAGCAAAAGCAGCCAATGCAGGAGTTTTTCCCAACAACTCCATTCACCAATGTGTGAATGTTCTTAAACCTCGTGCAACAAGGAGAGGCATCTACTCAACAAACGACAATTGTTCGAAGGTCTGCTCGAATCCAACATGAAGTTGCCCGATATATCCCTTAGGCGTTCATCAATCATGATGAACCTGCCTCAGTAGCAGAAGCACTATCGAGTTCAAATGCAAACAATTGGCATATAGCCATGCCATACTGAGTATAATTCACTAATGAATAACAAGACGCCATGGCGTCTTGTCGAACCTCCTCTGAATGCAAAGATCATCAACACAAAGTAAATCTTCAAGTTGAAGCTTAACCCTGAAGGTTCAATATCTATATGGAAACAGTTCGATAGAATTAATCAATTCTTGTTGCAGCACAATTTTACTTCTAGTTATGCCGACTCTAACGTCTATCTCTAACACAGAGGCTCAAGCTATGTTATACTAGCATTATATGTCAATGATTCTTTAATCATCAACAATTCGAATTGGCTATTGCATGAGACAAAAGCTCTACTTTTGAAGAAATTCGAGTCCAGTGCATCACCTACTCAGTATGAAGATCGCTAGAGACAGAGCAAACACAAAAATTGCCATAAGCCAAGAAAAATATCTAACCAGTGTGCTCCACAGATATTGCATGAAAGACTGCAAGTCAATAGACTTGCCCATGGATCCAAGATTCAAGCTGTCAAAGGACATGTGCCCAAAGACTGAAGCAAAACAGAAAGAGATGTGCAAATATCCCTATTAGTCGATAGTTGGATTGATCATGTATGTCATGATCTACACATGATCTAATTTAGCATACACAGTCAGCACATTGTCGCAGTATATGTCGAAACCAAGGGCCTACCTCACTAGAAGTGTCATGCCCATGATTGATCCCGGATAGCTTATCCTGCTACAGGTCAGCAGGCCTACCTCGACCCGTAAGTTAATTATGATTATGAGGGGTTTGGGGCCCTCATGTGCATATGGTCATAATTAATGGTTGGAGGCCTGAACTCATGACGATGGATTTTATGGGTCTATCAGTGAGTCATAGGGGAACTGGAGGGTGTCCAATGAGGTGTTAGAGTGCACTACTAGTGGTGCATGAGCGTTGGAGGGTATAAATATACCCATTGGGCTCTCCCTAGTGGATGCTTGATTGTAGTGCTACTAGCTATATGTGTTGGAGTTTAATCTTACCTAAATTCATCTTCTAAGTACTTTTGTACAATGTACATATCCACTCTCTACAATAGTCTACAAAAATGAACTATTATTCAAGAGTCTACAATTTTTACATGCACAATCGAGACAGTCTGCAAAAATATGCGATGATTCGAAGTAGAGCAAAACTCAACAATGAATATTCGAGTTCGAGTGGGCGACTGTCGACATCGAACTTACCGTATCAACACTATCGAGCTTGTCGACACACAGGACCATAACAAACTTTAAACTTTGGCTTACCAATTAGAACTCCCAAAAGGAATTCAAGAACCTCCTACTTTATGTAATGTGACTCGAGAATAGTCCACACAAAGAGGATGATCTTGATTCTGAAAGCATCTAGACCTATTGAGAACAATTATCAAGTAGGACCATTTTCGAACCCGAAAAGATATTCAATTCACGAACTAAATGAAAGGTAATCATATAATTACGTGGGTTTGGTTTGAGACATAAGATGATGATTCTTGGGTGCAAAGCGAGCCTCGGTGCAACAAAGGTATTCCTAAGCAAATCATGAGCATAAAAATGTTTTGTTATCAAGTTGTTTTTCAACAATTTGTGAAAGTTGTATTCTAATTTAGCATTTGAGATCACCTTTCAAGCTAGTAAAGTCTAAAGGTCTTTCAAATATTATCCATTGTGAGTTATGTGATCTTATGCAAACTCTTTCTCAAGAGAGGGCTAGATATTTCATCGCATCCATTGATGACTTCTCTAGAAAAGTTATGTTTGTTAGAGAGAAGTTTGAAGCCTTTAGTTGCTTTAAGCATTTCATTGGATATGCTAAAGTGTAAGCTCTAGAAAGATTAAGATTCTTAAGACTGATGGTGGTAGAAAGTTCATTTCAAATGAATTCAACAACTAGTGCTTGAAAACAATGATATTTTACAATGAGTTATTCATCTCAACAAAAAGGTGTTGCAAAAAGGGAAGATTGAACTCTAGTGGAGTGTGCCAAATCAATGTTACCTTACTCTATCATAAGTAATCCTTTATGGGCTGAAGCTTTTTCTACAATAGATTCAATTGAAACCAATGTGTAAGTAAAGCACTTAGAGATGTTATTCTTGAAGAGTCATGTATTTGGTTGTTTGAATCTTGTTCACAATTTTTGAGTTGAGAAAGAGATTAGATCACACTAGTTTTAAGTCAACTGATAAATTATTGATTGTAGTAAAAATGTGATTTTTTTGAAAGATCAATTTTATGACTTCAAGTCGACGAGTACAATGATTGATAATTTTCTTTCATCTCTTCTAATTATTCTCTTCACAGTGTACATCTACTTTGTTTAATGTATTTTCTTTCAAAACTTTATATGTAATTGCTAATCAACAAGATAAAGTTATTGCCAACTGGTTTGAAACAACCACTTAAGAAGTTTATTGATAAAACTACAGTCTCATATTCATTTGTAAAAGAACCAATTAATATTCAAAAAGTTAAATTACATATAGATATACAACAATATTAGCAAGCAATGGACAAAAAGTATAAATCACTCATAAAAATTGAGACATGGACAGTTACTCCAACCAACAAAAATAAAAAATTTCTTGTAAACTTCTAAACATCAAGATAAAAATTGAACCCAATGAAACAACAAAAAAGTATCAAAGAAATATTTAATTATTATATATGCTGCAATGACTATAAACAATAACAATCTATAATATTGGAATTGCAATCTGACTTCAAATACAGTAAACTTGAAGCAGCATAATGAGAGAAAGAACAGCCAACTTACCTCGTAACCAAAAATGAGATCTGGGTTTCCCCAGCTTTTTAGTAAAGAAAGAAGAAACTTTGTGAAGGGAATACTCGTGATACTGCTACTTTTCTGCTAATCTACTCGTCACAGTCCTCAGCTTTGAGTAAACTTTTCCTGCTGGTGAACCGAGTATGAGACTGCACAGTGCATCTCTGGCAACTCTGATATTCCCAAAGGAGCCAAGAATGTGTATCTTGATATCTGCAATGACTATGCGAGTTCGTGTTGAGTTCTCAATAGCATACTTAGTTTTCCCACCTTTTCCAGACAATCTGCCTATGGCACGGGAGAGATGTTCTCCTTTCAAAGTCTTTACATCCTTGATTTCAAAAGATTCCACATAAAGATCATCCAACCTTAAAAGAGCAATAGCATCAGCCACATCAAAGCCAAGTATGTATGCATGGACAAAGTCAGAACATTTCTGTAATGCACCAGCATCTGGAGTGTCACGCCTTGTCTTCAGCTCAACTTTTCGAGACTGCAAAGAGAACAAAAAGTAGGTGCTTTATACTCACTTCACACCTAGCTGGCAATCACCAACAGCGAGTAATATAAAGAGCAGAAGAAGGAAGATAGCTGGCAAAGGTTCAAACCCAAATTGCAACCTTCGGGTATCAAGCCATTACCCCATCGAACCAGACTTTAAGATACCGGAAATTATCACTTTCTACACACTCTCTTGGACAACAACAGCATCATCGAAACTGGACTCAATAGCCTTGGCTAGAACATGAAGAGAAAAGCAGTTCCTCATTCGTAAATTATAAAAGCCAACCCATCCATTAAGATATGTTGCAAAGGAGATGTCTTAGAGTCAGCATGAGACAAATCTTAATTGCAACAAAGTGATAATCATTCAGTCTACACACGATACGTACATTGTTAGGTTTTTAATTTTCAATTTGGAAAACAACTGATACTCATTATTAGAACGTTCTGGACCGTATCGTATGAAAACCAAGAAAGGATTCAATGTTCATGCACAAATAAAGGCAACTAGATTCTTCAAACCCAAGGATTGTGTTTAAGTATAGGAAAATTCCACTTTTGGCTGATTCATCACTGATGACAGATACATTAAGTGATTGATGGGTAAAAAACAAAAGAACTACAAATGATTATGAAGAATCTACAAGGAAAGTGAGATCACAAACATCTTTCAAGATTCAACTTTAAAACACTTCTGATACAAAGGGGAATCCTAGAAATGACTCTCTCTTTACATTTGTACAAAGATCTAAAGTTTGATAATACCTATTGTCACTCGTGACAATGATACGCTCATCAACATTTTGGAGATCCTTGATCGTCATGATCAATACGCAGCTTTCATGTAGGTAATTTCAAAGTAAAAAAAATATGTTTCTTCGAGATTGTGAAAAGAAATCCCAATGCCAAGGTCAGAATAAACATGGAGTTATCATCAAAGTAGCTATCACCAAAAACCACCATACTTACCTTAAGATTCATACGGATGTCAATCTTCATCTGCTCGTATATAGGAGTATAAATTTCCATCCAATGCTTCTTGAGAGGCGTGTAGCGGTGAGCCGGAACGGAAACTTTCCTGTACTGGAAACGGCCGCCTTGCATCTGATGGGCGGACAGAGGAGCAAAATTAGGCTTAGGAGGGTCAACCAAGGCATCATCGTCTTGCGGCTGCTCTGCAATACTTAAAACAGCAGCGCCTTCTCTTGGAAGCAGGGGTGCTTTCTCTTGCGCTGCGGATGTATTATCGACCACCATCGGCTCGGTATCCAAATCCTCCACCAAACGGGAGGACGCCATGTCAAACTCGTGGCGAGAGAGAGAGATCGAGAGTGAAAGAGAGAGAGAGCGAGCGAGCTAGAGAAAAGGTCGTAGTTTAAACCCTAATAAGATTGCAAACTCTTGACCTAATAATAGAAGTGCCTGCAGGTTAGATTTAACTAATTTCACCTGGCTACGTTTATGTCGAAACTTACCTTTGACCTGTAGTTTTCATGTTACTCAAAAGAGATAAAGGACTAGAATAGTATTGAATCATAGCAACGAGAATGTGATGACTAATTCCATTTTGAATATTTGTGACATTAGTTTTGATTTGTGATATAGTAAGGAAACCATAAAATGTATCTTGCTTTTCCGAGGGTGGCTTGAACCTCAAACCAAAGAGAGTTTGGATTTCAAGCTACTCAATTGTGTCAACCCCATTGGATAAGAGAGCCCGTGAATGAGTTATTTTATTGTTAAATTTAAATCAAACTTTTAGGATTGGAGGTGACTAATTAGATTTTTAAATAAAGAAAAGTTTTTTGTGTCTTTTATGATTGTTTAAAAGAATCTTCATTATTGTTACTTACCCAACGAGGTTGGCTTAGTTGGTTAGCTTGGTTAGTTCGCCATCAAACTAGCTAATCAATCATGTGTGCGGCCGAACGGGATTGTAGAAGACATTCCAGTCAAGATAGCGGGGTACAATTTGTCATTACATTTGTGGTGATGGACATTTCTGAAACACCCACTGCCTATCAGATTTTGTTGGGACGACCCTGGTTACAAGTTGTGCAAGTAGTTCATGATTGGGGGACCGGCAAAATCACATTTGAGAATAGAGAGCGGGCAGTAAAAGTGGATCCCTCCACATGGACGGTGAAACCGGTACGACCCAAGGCTGATGACACTTCTTCCACAACAGACCATATCATTGATCGTCCGAAGGCCTCAATGGGTGTTCATTATGATTCACAATCTGATACCATTTTGTGGAAAAATGCATTGGCAACAATCGACTGTAGATCCTGATTCTGATTCAGAACCCAATGAATCACCACCACGAGGATTCACCCTGGACACGCCAATCTCCTATGGGGTGAATATGATAAACGTAGCATGGCTGTCACTGGAACCTATTCTGAAACCTGTTGAAGATGATTGAGTTCCTTGGCAACATGCATTGTCCTACGACGAGGGAGCTGAGCTGACAAATAAGCAAATCCTACACCACATGGATCCTACACGCTATGGAGTTCAATGAATACCAGCTCAACCACGCCATAGATCTCCACGTGCGAAAGTCTCCAAGACGCCACCATCGAAAGCACCTATACCAAAGAAAAATTAACAAAAGCAAAGAGAGCGATTTATCCAAAGAGGCTATAGCACTAGTGGATGAAGACATTCGGAACCATGTGGCGAATGTCAAAGAACCTCAACATAAGACAATGAGCAAAGAAGCAGCAGCAACCAACAACGATATACAAGGAAAGAAGAAAGTTGTTGAATCGCATGCTCAAGGGTCATCCGACCAAGCTTCGACACCAGCTTCAGAAATGTCAGAAGCAATGCACAAGCTATCACTCACAAATCGTGCTAAGATCAACCTTTTGAAGGAAGGAATGAGCAAGGCACCAGTCCATGATGTGCTAGAAAACTTCAAAAGTTATACCTTGGACGACGTGGTGATCATGATGCCAAAAGTGCAATGGGAGCTTGATGCAAAAATACTAAGTGATTATGTAGCCAAACATAAAGTATTGAATTCTCATACATTTTCTATCAGTTACAAAAGCAATACAAAGATGCATGCATTCTAACACAAACTGAACGCAATAAGAAAATAGTAGTAATTCAGAAAAACAAGATCAGATGCTAATGAGTGCAAGACAATAGCGGATAGAAACCGCGCACTCTAAAGTTGTCTCTGAGTACCTGAGAATAATTCTGAAACCTGTTGATAAGCAGTAGCGCAATAGCAACTCTAAAATAAATCTCTAAAAAGATTGAGCTAGAATGCTCAAGAGAGTTCAAGCTTGAAAGCTTGATAGAGAGCTAACAACAATACTTTCAAATTGTAACGATCTGCTTGATGAGAGCGTAGGAAGCGTCGTGTAATAACACTCAACTCCTGCACAATTCACAATAACATTGGTCTTTTGCTTGATCGTTGATAATGAGATGTATGAACAGCTGATTTATACTAAGTAATTAGGTCATCAAATGTGATTGCTAGTTGGCTGGTATCCGCTGGCATTCATCCAGTTCTTCTCAGAAGTTACTTGTTGATAAGCGGTGACAATTGGATGTAAACAGTCTGTCTGCATAAATGAACGTAAACAGTCATTCTGCATAAATGAACGTAAACTGCCACGGGCGAAAAATGTGACATTACATTTTTACTCGTGATTTCTGACAAGCGAAAAATGCGAAAAAGACGACGCTGCATTTTTGCACGTAATTCCTGACAGGCGAAAAAGACGACACTGCATTTTTACATGTAATTCTTGATAGGCGAAAAATGCGAAAAAGATGACACTGCATTTTACACGCAATTCCTGACAGGCGAAAAATGTGAAAAACGCGACACTGCATTTTTGCACGTAATTCTTGACAGGCGACATTGTCGGGTTTGTAGAGAGAGAATTGCATAAATGAATGTAAACTGTCATTCTGCAGAAATGAACGTAAACTGCCACAGGCGAAAAATGCGACACTACATTTTTACTCGTGATTTCTGACAAGCGAAATTTTTTGAAAAAGATGACACTGCATTTTTGCACATAATTTTTGACAGGCAAAAAGCGAAAAAGGTGAAACTGCATTTTTACATGCGATTCCTAACAGGTGAAAAATGGCAAAAAAGACGACACTGCATTTTTACACGCAATTTTTGACAAGCAAAAAATGCGAAAAAGTCGACACTGCATTTTTACACGCAATTCTTGACAGGCGAAAAATGCAAAAAAGTCGACACTGCATTTTACACGCAATTCCTGACAAGCAAAAAATGCAAAAAAGACGACACTGCATTTTTGCACGTAATTTTTGACAGGCGACACTGTCGGGTTTATAGAGAGAGAGAGAGAGAGAGAGAGAGAGAGAGAGAGAGAGAGAGAGAGAGAGAGAGAGAGAGAGAGAGAGAGAGAGAGAGAGAGAGAGAGAGAAAATGCGACATTGTTGTCAAACTTCGTGTATTTTCGCAGATTGTGTAAAAACACTTGTAATTCTGCAAATTGTATAAAGACACTGAAAAATCCGTAGAACTGGATAAACAGTTGGATGAAGATTAAAAACTGATTAGTCGATTAGTATGAAAGGGAATAATGCAACAGTATAAACGTAGCTAACTTAGTTAAATTGTCCACTACAACCCAAATAGAATCATTCAGACGTTGGATCTTTGGAAGTCCAACTACAAAATCCATAAATATGCTTTCTCATCATTTCTGAGGGATATCTAAGGAATGCAACAACCCACTAGCCTTTAAGCGTTCCGCTTTGGCTAGCTGACAAGGTTTACATTTAACCACATAAGACTCAACAAATGGCTTGAGTTTTGGCCAATAAAACTCTCTTCTGACCAAGTCCAAAGTCATGTGTATATCTGGATGACTTGCACAGGGTACATCATGACACTCATAAAGAACTCTCTTCTTTATTTCATCATTCGCTAGCACACAAACTTTCCCATTCCGAAATAGCAAGCCACCTCGGATAAAACTATTCCATTATCTTCTTATCTTTCTTAGGAACCTAAGATCCCTGTGAGTTAATCTCTATTCCAACCTCATTTTTCCCAGTCTCAACCATTTTCCAAATGCGACCAAAATGAGAATCTGTTTCACACTTTCCTCTCAACGAAAGATATAGATCAGTGGAAATCTGGGTGAATGAAAGTTCATTTAATTCACCAATCTGACTAAGTGCGTCTGCAACTTGGTTAGAGCTGGCTTTGACATATTGGATCTCATGATCAAATTCCTGCATAAGCTCAGCCCAGCGAGCTTTACGACCACTCATATCGTTTTGATTGCAAAAGTACTTTAGAGGCTGGTAATCTGTATACACTATAAACTGACTACCATAAAGGTAACGTCTCTTGGTTTTAAATGCATGTATCACAACAACTAACTCCTTCTCCTGAGTTGTATAACGCAACTGAGGTCTCGTAAGTTTCTTGTTTTCAAATGCTATTTGCCTATCATTTTGTAAAAGAATCGCTCCTATTGCCGAATTACTTGCATCAGTTTGTACAACGTAAGGTAAATCTGGATTCATCAATTATGAGAGGTTTGGAGCCCTGATGTGTATATGGTCATAATTAATGGCTGGCGGCCTAAACTCTACACGGTGGATTTTTATGGGTCTATCAATGAGTCATAGGGGACCTGGACGATGTGGCCCAGTTAGGCTACAGAGGTGTCCAGCGAGGTGTCACAATCCACTACTAGTGATGCATGGGCCTTGGATGGGTATAAGTATACCCATCAGGCTCTCACTAGTGTATGCTTGATTGTGATGGTAGTAGCTACATGTTGTTGGTGTGGCTCCTCAATCTCTTATGAGTGATTGATCCATATCTTGGGGGCTAGATCCGTATGATCTAGGTTTGCAAATTGAAAAATATGGATGCAAATAATAATGAAAGTAAACCAAAGATGTCACATCATATAAGTAGTCCACTATCAAGTTGTTTGAGTCATGAGTGCATGAGTCTAAATCTCCTTGTTGTCTTACCTATGAATAAAGTGAGTTTGGGGACCTTGAATGAACCTAATCAATCTCCATCAATATCTATCAATAATGTTGATCTAGAAATCAAGAGCAATCTAAAACAAAGTGTAAATTATTCAAAAAGCCTTCACATGTGTGAAGTGCACTAGTAAGTTCAAAACAAAGTACATAAAGAATGATAACAATAGATTGAATATTTTGCAACCATTAAAAGAGATTACACAAGCTTGATAGAAATTATTGCAAAATCACTTAATCGATTTGGCTCCAAAATGAGCAAGTACAACATTATGTATGTTAAGGACCTGGAATTGTCCTAATATGGTAGATCGGCCCTCTAGTGTTCAAGTTTATTGGTCACGCCTAGATTTTATTCCATGTGAGGCCTGTTCGTGACTAGTAAGCTTGAGAGGACCCATACACTCTAATTGAGACATATGGAGTAGTGCATGTACGTGTGACTGATATAGGCAAGAGGTATGCATGTAGAGTTGTAACCTATTTATAGTTGACTTGCATGGGGATTGGATGTGCTCATGCATAGGATCCTACTCTCTATATATTGCGGTAGTGATTATTCCGTCGATGACTTGGTCTAGGTTACTTGATGAGCTCTTCTCTTCTTGCTGTCACATTGGCATGGCTTGGGGGCTAGATCCAGGAGGATTCTCCAGGAGGGATCTAGGTTTGGTTGGGTGGTTTTGCTCCACAATCTCTCTTGTGTTTTCCTATCCTTGTCTTAGGGAATTATCTCTAGTGGTCTTTACAATGTATGTCGAGGTTGGCTAGTTTTGACAAGGACTTTGGTGCTATGTTTGTTGCCTTGGCTCTTGACCTTCTTGGAGCACTTGGGCATGGAGGCCTGACAAGGTCCTTGCCACCAAGATTGTTAGAAGCACATTGATTCACTCTCGAAACATTGATCGCGATGCCTTTGTGGTGGTCTTTATTGGAATAAACGTATCCAATTTGGTAAGACAGTCGACCACAAATTGCCTCATTATGTTTATTCATCCACGACAACACGTCCACGGAGTCTCCTCCTAATGATCAAGTATTAAATAGGATCAAAATTATGATTCGTCAATCACAAGAATGGAGCCTATATACTGAATCTATTCATCATGATTTGTAATCTTCCAACATCATATCCTATTCCGATAACAATCACATAATCAATCACAATAGCAAAAACATAAATCACAATAGATGAAAAAGCTCACATACACACACACATTAGCCTTTACAACTATACACCCTCGTTATTAAAATTGGTGGTATATACACAGTGTGAATGATTGGGTGTTCGTGAAGGTTTTTGGCAATATCCAATGATGTGAATTGCAACACAAGTTTGACATAAAACAATTTTACATCTATATGCAATTGTCAAGCTTATTATTACATTTTCTAATATGCATCTTTGATGATAAGCTTGTTTTCTACAATATTCATCAATGATCTGATATGCAAAAACTTTGCCTTTGCTAGAGGCTTGGTGAAGGTATCTCTCAGCTAGTCATGCGTAAAACAATAAACTAACTCTAATTTTGTCAGTTAACCTTCTCAGGCACAACGTGATAATTAACGAGTCTCAATATGCTTAGTACGAGCATGAAATATAGGATTCTTCACAATTTGTTTATAGCTTTGACTTTCACATAATATGTGTGTGGCTTCACACTAAAACACATCACATAAGACAAATTTAGTTGAACTATATTCAGTTCAACCAAAGATATGCAATTGTAGCTTGCCTTTAGTCTTCCATAAAATGGTATAGCTTTTCGATATGAAAACATAGCTTGAGATGGATTTTATGTCTTCTACACTAGTAGCCCAATCTGCATTGTAGTAACAATGAAGTACAAGATCATTAGAGGAAAAATACTCTAAAACATGATTAAACATGTCATTGAGAAAATTCAGAATGCGTTTTGCACTCCTCCAATGAGTTGGGCCAATCATAAATTGACTAATCACACCAATCGCATACATGGTGTTTGGACTTGTAATAGTAAAATAGATTAAGGAACCAATTAAGTACACAAGTAAAGGAGCATTGACTACATCCTCGTCAACATAGCTTGTCAACTTAGCTTTTGGTTCCATCGGTGTAAAAACAGGCTTTGAATTCAACACAAAAATGTATTTTGATCAAAATAATAATTTGTTCTCATAACGCCATACCTCAATTCGAAGACAAAAATGTAATTCATTCAAATCCTTCATCTCAAATTCCAATCGTTTATAGATAAATAAACAAGAACGATGTGGTATTGTACCACAAAGGCCTTGCCATGTCATAATAGCATGAATCCTAAAATTTTAGAAAATTTTGGGATTTGTTTAAAGTGTTTTTATATTGTTGTGATAAATGATCTTGTAAATTATTTTGTAGTTTCAAAGTTTTTGTATGAAATCTTCAATAGAATTTCTCGCTCATTGGATTGCTCAATAGATTCATTATTGTGTTTTTCGCTTCGTTTAATATTAATGATATTCACTTGTTTTTATGTACTTTCTCAAGTAATAAATGATGTTGTGGTTTGATAGTTGTGAGTCTTGATAAACTTTCTTAAATTTGTTAACAATCGACATTTGTGGCGAGTAGTGAAATTGATTTGTTAGAGAGTGTAGATTTTGTTTCACTGTTTCTATCCATTTGTATTGCTTTTGTTTTTTGTTGTTTGACGAGATAGAAGGCTCTATGGTTGTTCTTGGTTCTTTCCAAGGATATACTTTTACTTTGTTGTCAGTATTTGTTTGTATAGTGATGCTTTTCATTGTTCCAATTGGATTGATGCACTCACAATTTCTCGAATTGTTGTTGCTGAATCAATGTCAATGGAATACTACTAACTTATAATTCATGCATTTACAAAACCAAAACAAACAAAAGTTGTCACATTGTATTGGCGATTGATTTGTTGTTGTTGGTAAGAAGTTTTATGCATGTTTCGAATGATGTGATTTGCTCATATTGGATTTTAAAAATTGAATCGTTTTTGTAATATCCTTTCTAAATTGTAGCATCACAATCATTCTCTCTTAAACTTAGCAAAAAGCATTGCACAACATTTGCTCGATCGACAAAATATGATGATTCAATAGAAATGAAAAGATGTTGAAAATGTCATGATTGACTTCATAAATAAATAAAAATTCATGATCTATATAGTCTCTTGGTCCATAGCCATTTGGACCAAGAGACTATATAGATTCTAAATTTTTATTTTTATCACAATCGCAAAATTATAATTCGATAGAGATTTGTTCTTACTGGTGAAAACTTATTGATGAATTATCGATGTATTATATTTGTCACAAAAGGTGTAATAACTACAATTTCATAGCTCAAGTAGACAAAAATACAAAACAAAACATACATGTAGATGACATGCATCATGCCACCTCAAATTTACCAAGCTTTCACCTTCTTCACAAGAAAAAAATCAACATACATCTTTCTTTCCATAGTGAGGAAGCATGTACGAAGCTGCAATCGATGGGCATTATCTTTTCACAACTGCACAATGAGCAGAGCTTGAGCACTAGGCATTGATCTACAAGTACATCATGCATGGAGCTCTATTTCCAACTGGATTGCTCTTTCCTATTAGGAGAAGTTTGGCGACCATGAGCGGGATCGCGCTATGAGCGACTGCCCACTTATGATAGCTTAAATACGGCAATCCTCATGGGAAAAATAGACGGTCGTCAGGTGGCACATCAAAACATTACTTTCTGTATGTTGGATTCGCGGAAAGTAGATGACAGATGATGATAAACAGACAAGTGAATGTGCCATCTGCATGCTTCTATGTTTCCTACTGATTTTGAGAAGTGAGTGGAAGCTCGCTGTTGAATGCAGTACTAGCATAAGAGAATTTACCTAGTTCTATACCAGTTTCATTGATTCAATCATGTAGCTTTCACCCTGAAAGCTTGAATGATTTGAGTATGGATGACATTCAACTTGCGGATGGAGAGCCTGGATCCTCGATTTAGATCTTCTCATGCAGAACTGCTATAAGCAACAACTTTATGGCTCTATTGTTCCTTCTGCAACACGTCCTCCTATTCCTCGCCCTGCTTTTGTCCATCGCTACACTTCCGCAGAGTTTGCCGACATTCAGCAAAAACGTCGCTCATGATTGTTGCCAGACTCTTCCTCCTACTACTGTTGTTTTCTATCATGAGGGCACTGGCATTGACGATTCTGATATCTATGTCCATATCTCTGACGACCCTGATCTTATGTCCGAGCCTTCTTCTGACCTCCTCCCAGCTACTTGCCATGCCCAGCTTGCTTATGCTACCTGGACTGGGCGTCTTGACCATTTAGCCAAGAGTATCACAAGCAAAATCACTCACTGTTTAATGAACGTCTGGTCTGACTAGCAAAATAACAAGTGGATGTGCAAACCACAACTACATAGGAGTTTCAGGGACAAACGAATGGAGAGCTCTCAATGACATGTAGAATATTATGTTCAAATTGAAAATGATTAAACTCACTCAAAACTAGTGAGGAAGTGTGCACAAAGCTGCAATCGATGGGCATCGTCTTTTCACAGCTGCACAATGGGCAGAGCTTGAGCACTACGTGTTCCAGACAAATAAATTGATCTTGGCAACAAATTAGGATAAACAGCCAAGTGAATGTGCCATTTGCATGCTTCTATGTTTTCGTACTAATTTTGAGAAGTGATTTTGTGTGCCTTTTTTGTATGCCAGAAGAGAGAGAGAGAGAGAGAGAGAGAGAGAGAGAGAGAGAGAGAGAGAGAGAGAGAGAGAGAGAGAGAGAGAGAGAGAGAGAGAGAGAGAGAGAGAGAGAGAGAGAGAGAGAGAGAGAGAGAGAGAGAGAGAATGTGGAGCCAAGAAACCATGGAGTGAGCATGTACATTGCTATGGAGAGTTACATAGAAAGCACTTACAAGACATCTTCCGCCTATGCTAGTTAGCTTGCATTGTAGAGAACTAGTTGGTTACATACCTTGCAAAAAACGTGTAGTGGGTTTAAGAATGAACAAAGCAATATTTTGACGAGGCCGGAGCAATGTAATGAGGCTACAAAATGAGATATAATTAGCTTTGTATTGTGAGATCAAAAAGATCTATACACATTATTAAAGAGAGCACACTTGTCAGAAATAAACTTAAAAGTGTCCATCGCTGGTTGCAGGAGGATGTTGATGTGAAAAAGTATGTGAAAAGATAGCATAAGTTTATGGTCCATCACTGGACAGAAGTTACGGATAATCTTAGAGTGTAAGTACATGAAAAGTAGATGGCCCTCCTATCCATCGCTGGGACAACAAGGTAAGTATGTGTCTAACGATGAGTATGTGTAAGACCAATCATGCATATATCCATCGCTGGATAGAACACAAGCATATACATTATCAACCATAAATTATGCAATAGGCAGCGATCTGTCCATCGTTGGACAGACCTATACTCAAAAAGTGTGAGCAAAGTGTTACTATATCATTGTTATCACCTGCAATCTCAAAGGATTATCACATAAACGAAACTATCCATCGCTGCCTATTGAGGCATAATGGATGGTTTCAATCATCAACAAGTATCATTATTGTCCATCACTGGACTTCAATGTATTCTTAACCTATCACATCCTCTTTGCAACTTGGAGTGATGAATAGCATCGAGAAGCAGAAGATAATCATAGTATCCTTAGCAGGAGTAGAACAATTATGAGAGAAGTGTAAAAGAGAAGAAGATACATACCGTAACTTATCAAATCGTTGATCTGTAGGTAGGCAGGGCGCATTTCCAGTGAGTGACAGAGCAGCAAAACTTCTTTACCGGTGTTGTAGAGCAAAAGGGTTGAAGAGAGTGTGCACTTATAGTGTTCAGTGAGGTAGTAACCTGGAAGGAGTGAGTGGGAGTTGGAAATTCCATTTCTCTCCAATTTATTTTAAACAAACCAAACCATTTCAAATTTTTGTGGGAAACCCTCTTAGTTAAGAAAGGAGCTTTATCATATGCAAGGGTATAATATAAAAAAACCTTTGTAAGTTTGGAGGAGCGGTACATCAGTATTTGTCCACTTTTTTGTTAATGCAGTAGGTGAAACTGAACAAAGGAGCATCCATATGAGAGAGAGAGAGAGAGAGAGAGAGAGAGAGAGAGAGAGAGAGAGAGAGAGAGAGAGAGAGAGAGAGAGAGAGAGAGAGAGAGAGAGAGAGAGAGAGAGAGAGAGAGAGAGAGAGAGAGAGAGAGAGAGAGAGAGAGAGAGAGAGAGATCACGATGAAAGGCCGTTGACGTTTTTATGATGAAACTTATGCAGACTTGTGAAATCCCATCACAACAAACTGCCAGGGGCTTAAGCCAAATGATTGAATTATGGATCACCAAAAACAACGTGAAAATTTGTGTGGGTGATCATTGATAAGATACATGCACATGCATGCATAAATATACGATATGTCCTCAACATGGATCTTCATCGCAAAAGTAATAAGTTGTGCAACAATCAATGATCAAAAGCAACCGTTGTCACTCCACATCCATTCAAGGAGGAGCTGGTATCCACCCAAGCAAACATTAATATTATAGACCTTAAAGGCTAAACGATCGAGTGAAAAGAAAACCTGATGGGATATATGTCATCAATTGTATGGGATATATATCAGCAACCGTATACGACTTGAAATAAGTACGCTTGAGAGTAACAAGGAGAGAATCGAAATTGGAAGATGCTAGCTTTGCAGGGGCCTCAACATAGAAACTACCAGTCTACTACGATCTCAACTTTCTTTAGCACACATGAATTATTATCATTAATTTAACAAAAAAAAAGAGTAATTCAGATACTAGGCACGAGTCTGGTAGGAAGACGTGAAAGTTATGAGAACAATTGTGCTTTTCATGAGGCGTTGCATGCATTCATTCCTATGCAACTCCTGCACATATTTCTAATTCACATGCAAGCTACATGCTTTTTGGCAAAAGTTGTCTCATGCAAACATTGTGAAAAAAGTGGATCTTGAATGGATCCAAACTCCCAAAATACTTGGCTAAGATCTTTGCACAACAAGCTACAAAATCTAGAAATGGCAAAGCATCCTAATGCTACCTTTGATACACATGAACTTGACAAAGCATTCACGAGACAAAAGAAACTAATGATGGATAAGGAGATCTCAAAAGATCTAGGACCCTAAAACACTTCTATCCTGAACCTGGCTGGTTTCCAAGCATAGAAAGCAAGATTGAAACACACGCAACACTTTGCACACACTAAGAATGGATTACAAACTCAAACCAACCTGAACACACTCTTGCTTAAGCTCTCAAACTTTCCAGAAAGTGAACAAATCAAGTTATGGTGTGAAGAGTTACTTGCATTCTTAGAAAATACACAAGACTAGGCTGCCAAGAATACCTAGAATTGAACAAACTTGATCAACACACTAAGATATTGATTCAACCTGTAAAACCACATGTAAATACACTTCTAGAAGTTTATAAACTCCAACAAGTGATAAATACAAGCTTTAGAGGTGAATGAAAGAGCACACTTAGTGAATCACAAGACTAGCTTCACTAGCTTGTCAAATCTCGGTGTTTAGATGTAGATCTAAGATCACTTCACATTAGAATGTTCCTCAACCTGTTAAGAACCTGAAAACACATTTGCATAATGGTTAAAACCTTCCAGCAAATTCTCCAATCAAATTACATAAGGAGAGGTACTTACATGCTCAACAAAGTACACCAAAATTTATGCAAAAGATTGTTCACAATCTGTTTACCCAAAAGGAGATCTTTCATCCAAGTGGGAGCTTTGCGTAGCCTTTTGGAGAAATACAAAATCACTCAAAGAGTATTTGTCATCCACTTAAGGAGAGTGTTCATCCACAAAGGAGAGTGTTCATCCACAAAGGAGAGTGTTCATCCACAGAAGTGGAGATTGTCAACAATAGGTTGAACAGAACATTGTTAGTATTGAATATGCACAAGCCTCACAATCAACAAATGATTAGGTGTTATGATCTGATCCAAAATAGCTTCTTCTCAGCCTTTGATCTTCAATAGACCTGAAATATGCTTTTGATCCACAAGTTCAACTCAACAAACAAAGGTTAGTAAGATTTGATCAACAATGCAATGCACACAACTTGATCAAACATCCAAATATCACCATAAATGGAAACCTTACTAAAAATAATAGCCAACTAGCTCTGATACCATGTGAAAAAAGTAGATCTTGAATGGATCCAAACTCCCAAAATACTTGGCTAAGATCTTTGCACAACAATCTACAAAAGCTAGAAATGGCAAAGCATCCTAATGCTACCTTTGATACACATGAACTTGACAAAGCATTCAAGAGACAAAAGAAACTAATAAAAGGTACTGATGGCAGCCAAAAATAACATCAAACAGGGCTCTCAACAACAAGTTACCACTTTTGGAAACCTCTTAAAATCATACACAAAAGCTTGAAGACAACACACAAAGCAATGCTCTTAATGGAGGAAGAAACTGTGACAATGATCTATTGATCTCTCTCAACAATACAATAAGTTTCTCCAACTTGTTCTCAATGAATTTCAGCCTAATATAGGTGAGATAGATGACTCTCTTTCCTCTCTCTATAACTTAGGACCCAATTTTAGTGCACCAGTAGCCTAAAATAGCCAATTTTGGCCTATATGTCCAAATAACATGATTTTGGTGTCATTTCGAAGATCATGAAGCTTGAGACTTCTTCAATATGAAATATATACTAAAATAAAAGTATCCAGGCCTCTTTCACACATGTGAAAGGTTAAATCCAAAACTATGTACAAAAATTGCCAATTTAGGCCTCAAACTAGCTAGAAAATGTTGACAATTTTCACAAACATTATAGGACAATTGTGCTTTTTCAGGACTTCGTTGTCCATCAATTCCATGCATGCATCCTATTTGAGGCATCTCACAAAGGTTCGAAGCGTCTCACAAAGGTGCAAACCTTACACGTAAAGACCATTGCAATCTTTTAGCCTTTAACTTTGACTATTTTTCAAACTCCATTGACCAACCTCACCACATAGTATTGCCTTTGCAAGGCAGGGCAAGGCCAAAAACTAGTGATTGCATTTTTAGAAGACTTAACAAATAGAAACTAAACTCATTATAATGCTCAACTAGGAATGACACCTCATGGCTTAGCAAATCATCACCATACCTTATCGCTATCGTGACAAAGTTAAAAACACAACACAAACAAGTCAATGGACCAATGTTGCAAAAGGCAAAAAATCTGAAGCCTCATATTTTGCACTGCGAATGTTTGTCATAGTACACAAACATCCAAGCGTGGCGAATGCTAAAGCACCATCTCTGCACCATGCTACATTCCTATCATGTCCTTGTTTGTGACGGTGCACAAACATCTAAGAGTGGTAAAAGTTGCAAGCACCATTTCTCTACCATGCCATGACATCCCTATTGCGTCCTTCACAATTGTTGTGAGTTGGGTAGAGCCATTTTTCAAGGTCAAGCCAACGCACACTCAAACCCAAACATTACATTGTTCACTTTCAAGAGCCATCTAAAATCAAGGGGGGGCCGCCACTCATTTGTAGCAGTTTTGATTGGGAAAAACCAGAATGTGGCAACCCATGTTTTGCCAAGAGCATCCCGATTTTGAGCCATAGCAAAGGCTTGTAAAACCACCCACAACATGTGACCACCCTCATATGTAGCCACCCTCGTGGCTACATATTCACCATCCAATAGTGAGCTACAATATGTAGAAGTAGCCACCCTCAGGGCTACAAATAGTACAGCACAGCAGCCCGGCAGAATAAGATGATCCCAAAAAAAAACCACGTGTCATGAGCTTTTACTTTTACACTAACCCTAACCTATTCTTTCACTTCTACTCCAACCCTAACGTATTGTCAATAAATCTTTCTCTGTCTCTTTCTTTCACTCGGTTTTTTTTTGGAGGCGCCGCTACGATCTTGCATAGCGAGGAGTTTTGCTCAATCCCATCCTTTTGTTCTTCAGGTACTATGCAAACGCCTTTCTTTCTTCTTCTTAATTTGATAGTAGAAATGCTAGATTAGTTGTTTCTCTGCTGTTCTTGCGTTTTGGCAAAGTTTTGTTGTCTTGCCCTGCCGTTAGTGAAGATAATCAATTGCTTGTTCAAAGTAGCCGAGTACCATAAATTAAATACGTGTTTAAGCTTGCTATTTTTACATGGTTCGGAGTGTTTTGATTGCGCTTTTTGTGAGATGAGGAATGGATTTTTTTTAATGACTTTAACACCTGGTAAAATGGTAGTAAAAGTATGGCCAGGCCACCAGGCCAAGATGCATGTTAAAATAGCCGTTGTGAAAAAGGCCACTAGGAATTCGTTTCCTGAGCCTAAAGTTCTACTTCTATGGCTGAAATTTGTTTTCTGGGATGCACTTTTTTAGTCTTTGTAGCATGTAATATCCTCTTACAACTTCTTTGCAAACTCTTTAAGGATCATAATTTGCTTACAATTTTTTTTGTGGACTGCAAGATTCATAATTTGCCAGAATGTTGATCGTACAAGTCTAATCTGGTTGATATTTGTCTTATGGTCTTGGGTTCGAATGTTTGTGAAAAAGAATCGACTCATCTGGCAGCACCTAAATTCCTGAGAAAAGCCCTATTTTGCACGCACTTCAGGTGTGAACAGTAAAATGTGGCGGCATCTAGTTGTTTAGAAGTTTTTTAAAATAATTTTAATGCATGTGGGCCGTGAGACTGACTGATTGTGGAAGGAGCTGTGCAGGTGTATCAATAGGGCTTAAAATGTCAGCATCCGAGGAGTTCTGTGTTTTTGTAGGGGGTCTGTCATGGAGCACATCCGACCGAGGGTTGGAGGATGCATTTCGGAAGTTCGGTAGTGTTGTAGAAGCTAAGGTTGTGAAACCTTGTAAGCTTAGCCGTCCTCGTGTTTTTGAAACCTTTGCTGCTTCATCTGCATATTTTCTTGTGCTATTTATCTCACCTTGCTATTGCAATATATTACCTGCTTCTTTATTCTTCTTTTGTAGTTCTATTTTCAGAACTTGACTTTGCAAGGTCATGTTTACGACCTGGTTGCAGAAAATATTTTGTTTTTTCATTTTGACGTGCTGTTCAAATTTGACTCAATATTGTAAACTGAGACTGCATGCAAACCTGCTCCATGTCAACATGTTATGCTCTTGTTCTCTGAATTGAGCCACATTTTATTTGCTAGTTAATTGTCCATAAAATTAAGTGGAAATGCTACTGCTAGTTTGGGAAGGGCGGACACCTCTTGTTTGACAACTTGAGGCCAGCAGGGCTGAGGCTTCAGCAGTGGCTGCAGTATGAATTTAATTCTGTTGTCATGATATGTCCCTAGGGGAGATAGATCAGTTGTAGCCTTACACTTATTTTTATTCCTTGTTCAATCCTTGTTCAATCCTGCATTGTATCTTGTATATTTAGTTGTTTCAGAATTGTTATAACTTATGAATCCCTAAGTGCTCTGGAATGCTCATTTCACAACACGGGTTTTGTATGACAACACACGCTTTCGAACTCTTTTTTATCTATTCAGGTGCAATATTAGATAATACATACACAAGTTTTTCATTGTTTTAAAACTCTAAATCATATAAACTAGTTGTAATCTCTACATATGTGACTTTGTGAGGAGAGCATAGTTTTTGGCAGCTTTCCTCCCGACTCAAAAGGTTTCTCGATTCTTTGAGCATACTGTTCACGTAGTACTACCTTGTAAGTACATGTATAATAGTGGTACTTTCTACGTATATGGATCTTGTAATTAGAGAACAGTTATTTGGCACCTTTTTCTCTCCCAACTCAGAAGTGCTATTGGTTCTTTGAACAAACTGTTCGTTTAGTTCTAACTTCCAAGTACATGTACAATAGTTGTAATGCTTCGTGCCTATTTATTTATTGATGTTCATCAATTTGGCTAGAGACGATAATGAGATCATTAGAATAATCATCCCTCTACTAAATAATTGATTTGAATAAGGAAAAGGTTTGAACCTTTTTTTTGTTTTCTTTTGTTTGCATGCACAGAGGACTCCAATAGTAACTTCTGCAGGGTTCCAAAGCTCTAGTTTTCTCTAAGCACTCTGCACTTTCAATTCCACATGTTTTTCAAGATTCACATAGTTCTCCAATCTGGTCCCACCCTGCCTTTGTAGTAGGTTGGCAGTCTTTATCGCTTCCTTCTTCCAGTTCACTAAAGGCGTTCTTACAAATATTTCCATTACAGCAGAATTCAGATGGCGGCCGGATTGGAGAACTATTTGGATCTCCAGACACATCACACCATTGACCAACGTCGATTAAGCAAAAAGCACGAGTTGTCAGGACTCATACTTTAGTTGAAACCTGAAACTTGAAACTTGAAACTTGATTGATCATTGTAGTCATCCATAACTAGGTTACAACTTACCAGCCAGGTTAAAGGTTTAGGGTTATAGCTTTCTAAGTTGGAACTATGCTTGGTACTTGCAGCTCTAGCCTCTCTCTCTCTCTCTCTCTCTCTCTCTCTCTCTCTCTCTCTCTCTCTCTCTCTCTCTCCGATTAGAACTTTGACTTTCAACTTAGCGGAGCACACAATCACAATGCACATTTCACAGTTAAACTGGCACGAGTCAAGACTCAAGACTCAAATTTAAATCATCACAATCATAAATGCATAAAATCAAAATTTAAAAACTTAAAATTGATATTAGATAATCAAATTTCAGTGATGTCAGTCTTTAAAGTTTAGAATCCATATGTGTCCATTGTGGTGTTTGATGATTTGTAAATAGTAATATGTATAATGTCATGACTCATCAGTATTGTCTACTATCTAAGACTCTAAGCTCTTCTAGCTTTGAGCCTCCTCCAAGCAGGTGCTCTCAATACTGTAGTCTCCTCTTGAACATTAGGGACAAAATCCTCATCGGAGGCCTAGGTAGGATGCCACTCATCCTCGTCCTCATCCTCAACGTCATCCTCATGATCACTCTCCTTAGACCCTTCCTCCACATTTTCCTCTGAGGACTTTGACCCTGACAGAATGCCTCAGGCTCAGACTTATCATTAGGGCCGTGAGCATGAGAGCCTGTACCCTCTCTTGCCGTCCTCCTACGCGCTGCTTGAGTGACAGGTCCTGCACACAAGGATTGACAAACATATTGTTGTCCACAAATTACAATAATCAGTTGTACCACAAACCAAAGCTAAGAAATAAGAATTGGGATTTAATATTTCTAATGATTCAAATTTGATCAAAAACTAGTTATTAAAGCCGCTATTTCATGTAAATAATAAAATGTAACTACTAAGTACTAACAATGAACTCCATGGTCACTTGCCTTAATACCTGGAACTTATCTAGCAACTTATCCTGCTCATATAAATCAAGCTGTTAGTTATGCCACGTCATATTGGATGTGACCCGAAAGTAACTAATATCCTTGTGAGGCCCAGATGTTGAAGAGTAATGCCTATTTTACCCCTTTTTTGGCTAAGCATTAGTTAAGTTGTACATAACTCATGGGGCATGTTTTAATTAAATGCATGACCCCCCCTTTTTGTTAAGTTATGTAAATTAGTGCAAGTGGCCCACTTGGCCAAGTAGCTCACTCCCATGGTTGACACCTAGACTTTCCATGCATGTAAAGGAGGTGCTTGCCTCACAAGGGATTTGGAGGACCCACGCCCTCCTCTCTCTCACTAGCAATTCATTTCTTCTTGAGACTTTTGAGTTTGTGAGATGCTCATGCAATTCTCCTTGTGTGTGATATTTCCATAGCCAAGTTTTCTCAAGCTTTCATAGTTGATCTAGCATATGAGTTAAGATACTCCATAGCTAGGTCTTGTAATTCTTCATGGTATCAGAGCAGGTTGTCTAGCCTGTGAGTCTGAGAGTGAGAGAAACTTCAGTGCTTAGATTCTTGAGAAGATTCTTATCTTCTACAAGCACCTCAATCTTGAAAGAGGGAGCATTTGATCTACAGGTGTCAGATCAGGTGGAGTCTTGCACTGTTGGTGAGCTATTGGCAAGGGGAGTGGGATGATCCAAAAACTTTCTAAATCTGGCTAAGTTTTGGAGAGTTTTTCTGGAGGAGCTTACACAAAAGTAGGGCGCACTTTCTGTAGGGGCTTCTGGTTTCTGTTCCAGTGGAGCCCAGTGCTTGTGCTAGTGAGGCCACACCAAGTGGCAAAGACAAAAGCAGGAGCTGAAGGGTTGCCTTGAAGTGGCTACATACCCTAGTTTGGGGATTAAACCCTTGTTGCTGGAAGCTGTTCTTTTCTGATCTCTTTCAAGTTGAGCTTCTGTTTTAAGCACAGATTTTAGCATGGCAAGTCTTGGGGAGAGTTTGCTGGGTGAATCTAGCAAACTAGATGGCACAAACTACAGAGTGTGGAAGTTCAAGATAGCCAATATCTTGATGGATAAGAATTGCTGGGAGGTCATGACAGGTACAGAACCTGTACCAACATCTGATCCTGAATTGAAGGACTACATGAACAGGAGACATAAAGCTCATAGGATAATCAATCTTTCTGTCAAGGACAATATTATTCCTCACATTTGCAATGCAAGGGATGCAGCTGATGCTTGGACAATTCTGAAGTCTATGTTTGAAACAGTGGATTCAGCCAAGCTGGTGTATTTGCAAAACAGGTTACATACTCTCAAGATGGAAGCAGGTGCAACAATTGGTGATCATATTACAAAGGTCAAGGACCTATTGGATCAGCTTGCTTCAGTTGGAGAGAAAGTAAGTGACAGGAGTATTGTTCCCATAGTCTTGAACAGCTTGTCATTCAACTATCAAGACTATGTGATGTCCCTTTCTACTAGGGAGAAACTCCCAACCTTTGGGGAGTTATGTGGTCTTCTTTTACAGGAGGAGATGAGAAGGAAGAATCTTTCTGAAAGGGAAGATAATCCAGAGCTTGCATTTGCTTCTAAGAAGAAGCAAAACTTTCAGAAGAAAGGCAAAGGCAAAAAGAAGAACTCAAAGCAAAGCTTGGAGCAGCAGGTGTCCAAGTTACAGGTTGGAGAGGAGTCAAGCACCAATTCCTCATCTACACCCAAGAGGAAGGGCAACTGCAACTATTGTGGTAAGTATGGGCATTTTGCTTTTGAATGCAGGAAGAAGCAAAGTGATCAGAAGAAGGGAAAGAACCAGCAGAGTCACTTTGTTGACAAAGTTGCAGAGGAGGAGCAATCTGGTGTGCTTGAGCTATTCACCGCAGCCCTATCATCTGAATCCACATTTGGTGGATGGTACATTGATTCTGGAGCCTCAAAGCACATGACACCTCATAGAGATTGGTTCAGCACCTATGAGGAGACAGAAGATAGCCAGCATGTTTGCCTTGGAGATAATTCTACACGTATGGTGAGGGGCAAAGGTACAGTTGCAATACAGCTATCATCAGGTGAGGTGAAGGAAATTAAAAGTGTGTTGCATGTACTAGGGTTGGCTAAGAACTTGTTATCTGTTGGTGCCATTACCAAACAGAACATGGTGGTAGAGTTTAATGATTCTAAATGTTTGGTAAAAGACAAAGAGAAGAACTTCAAAGTGGTAGCCAAGGGAATGCAAGAAGGAGGTCTTTACAAGCTTTTCACAACCATTCCTAGCCAAGAGGCCTTGTCTGCAAGAGATACTAATCGGGACAAGCTTTGGCATGAGAGATATGGTCATTTGAGTTACAAAAGTTTGCAAGTTTTGAACAGGCACAAAATTGTAGTAGATCTTCCTAGCATTAAGTCTTCTTCAGATACATGTGAGGCTTGTGCATTAGGGAAGCAACAGAGGAAAAAGTTTCCAAAGGAGAAAGCTACCAGGGCCAAGGGCATTCTTGAACTTGTGCATTCAGATTTATGTGGTCCCATGCAGGTCAAATCAGCAGGGGGGGGCATACTATCTCATGACCTTCGTAGATGATTTCTCTCGGAAGGTATGGGTCTATTTTCTGAAACTGAAATCTGAAGCGTTCAAATACTTCAAACAGTGGAAAGCTATGGTGGAAAACCACACAGGAAAGAGGTTAAAGACTCTCAGGTCAGATAAGGGTGGTGAGTATATTTCTGATGAGTTCAAAGATCTTTGCAAAGCATGTGGGATAAAGAGACAGTTTACTGCTCCACATACACCGCAGCAAAACGGCGTGGCTGAGCGGAAAAACAGGTCTATAGTTGAGTGTGCGAGGAGCATGCTCAAGGCAAAGGGGTTGCCAAATTCCTTTTGGGCAGAAGCGGTAGCAACTGCTGTTTTTCTATTGAATAGAAGTCCAACCAAAGCAGTTGAAGGAATCACGCCAGAAGAGGCATATAGTGGCAAGAAGCCCAAAGTGGGCAGCCTTCGAGTATTTGGGTGTACAGCATATGCACATATACCAAAGGACTTGCGGAAGAAACTTGATGCAAAATCCGTAAAGTGTGTCTTTCTTGGGTATAGTGAAGGTGAGAAAGCTTATGTGCTATATGATCTCGAAAACAGGAGGAAGATCCTAAGTCGAGATGTCATCTTTGATGAAGAGCATGCACCCAAGATACAGGAGCAGGAGAAGGAAGGAATTACTGAGTTCATACCCTTGATTGATTCCACGGATGAGGATCCTAGTCAAGAGTCCTGTAAGCCTCAAGTGCAGGAGCAACAACAGGAAATCGAACCTACTAGTTCGAGACCTCTTTTTGGCCAAGTACCAGAAGCAGAAGTTGGGGACAAACGGAAGACTAAAACAGTACCATGGGATACGTGGTCACCATCCACATCACCTACTGCTAGGAAGAAGCTACCTAGGTGGTATTGGGAAACAATCAAAGAAGGTCAAATGATTGAAGAAGGAGAGAGCAGTGAACAGGGTGTCAGAAGATCTCTTAGGTCTCATGAGAGACAAGAGACTAACTTTGCTCTTATGTCCACTATTCTGAATGCAGATGAGCCACAATTCTTTCACGAAGCCGTGAGAGAAAAGGTATGGCAACATGCCATGCAGGAGGAGTACGACTCCATTGTCAAGAATGACACATGGGAGCTCACTACATTGCCAGAAGGGAAGCAACCAATAGGTTGCAAGTGGGTCTATAAGACCAAGTTTCATGCCAATGGAACAGCGGACAAGTACAAGGCAAGGTTGGTGGCGAAAGGCTATGCTCAGCAAGAGGGGCTAGACTATGATGAGACATTCGCACCTGTTGCTAAAATGACATCTATCAGGACCGTTTTGGCTATAGCCTCATATTTTGATTGGGATGTCCATCAAATGGATGTCAAGAGTGCCTTTCTTAATGGGCACCTACAGGAGGAGGTTTACATGGAACAACCGCAGGGATTTGACTTATTACATGCTGGAAATCCACCTAACTTCAAGAAGGAAGTCGAATTTGCTATGTATTCCAAGCTCCCATAGTGAGAAGATAGAAAATTTTTGGAGCTCATTGGCAATCTCAAGCTAGTTCACTATGTACATTGAGTTTTTGTGATCCAAATGAAACCAAATCAATTTCTACTTGTTTCTCAAGTTGAAGGCAGTACTACAGCCTGTAGTACACACGTGTGGGCTCGGATTTCAATGTTTATCAATGCTTTTGATTGTTAATGCTTGTTGTTTGTCAAATTGCCAATCTAGATCAACTTTTTTGTGTCTAGTTTTTTGATAAATTGTTAAGCAAGCATCCAATCACTCTTGTGGATATTTTGTAGATCCATTTATGGTCCTAAAGGTTTTTTGCTTTTGATATATAACAACAAAGAACCAAAAGAGCATATTGAACAGTAAAATTTGAGTTCTGGAAAGTTTTGGTGATTCTGACACAATGAATTGAGTATGAAAGGCAAGGGGAAGGGCAAGGACAGGTTCATATTGTACTTTGTTCTAAATGGTAATAGAAATATCTCTGGATGGTCTGATGAATCCATATGCCAGAAGCTTACAACAAAATTTTCTGTGAAAAAATAAACCATAATAACTGTTCTTACATTAGGCATTTCCACAAAAGAAACAGCTCTATTGGAACTATAGAGAAACAACTTGGCCAATGATTACAAGGAGAATCTGGTTTGCAGGCTTAGGAAAGCCTTGTATGGGCTCAAACAGGCGCCAAGGGCTTGGTATAGCCGAATTGATGAGTACTTTGCAAGGCAAGGGTTTGAGAAGAGTAAGTCTGATTGCAATCTTTATGTCTTCAGGGAAGGAGAAGACTTTGTGGTTGTTGTGCTCTATGTGGATGATCTACTCATCACGGGAAGCAATAAGAAGCTTATTGCTTGTGTTAAGAAGAATCTTTCTAATGAGTTTGAAATGAAAGATTTGGGTTTGCTACACTATTGCCTAGGAGTTGAAGTTTGGAAAGGAAAGCGTTGTCTTTTTATCTCACAGGCAAAGTATGCACAGAAATTATTGAAGAAGTTTAACATGCAAGAAAGCAAACCAATCAGCACACCCATGGATGCAAGCAACAAGCCATCAAAAGATGATGGTCCAGCATTTCCAGATGAGACGCTCTATCGTCAGTTAGTGGGCAGCCTGATTTACCTTACTACCACCAGGCCAGATATTGCTTATGCGGTTGGAATCGCAAGTCAATACATGTGTAAGCCTACCGAAGCACATTGGAAGGCAGCCAAGCGGATCCTACGATATGTGAGAGGGACAGTGACTTATGGGATTGGATACACGGATGACGGGAACCTTCAGCTGGAAGGCTATTCAGATTCTGATTGGGCAGGTGATAGAGACGATCGGAGATCGACGACAGGCTATTGCTTCAGCCTAGGTTCAGGGGCTATATCGTGGTGCAGTAAGAAGCAGCCTACTATTGCTCTATCGTCTACCGAAGCTGAGTACAGGGCGACTACGAGGTCTGCCTGTGAAGCCATTTGGTTACGCCGTCTACTTGAGGACATGCAGATTGCTCAAGTAAGACCTACATTGTTACATTGTGATAACCAAAGCTGCATTCAGCTTGCAAGGAATCCAGTCTATCATGCACGGACAAAACATATAGAGGTGGACCAGCATTTTATACGAGAGAAAGTGCACAGTGGGGAGATCGAGCTAGTTTATTGCGACACCAACGACCAGACAGCTGATATTTTTACTAAACCACTTAGTAAAGATAAGTTTGAAAAGTTCAGAACTTTGTTGGGTGTCAGTTTGAATAAAATTGCCATTAAGGGGGGGTGTTGAAGAGTAATGCCTATTTTACCCCTTTTTTGGCTAAGCATTAGTTAAGTTGTACATAACTCATGGGGCATGTTTTAATTAAATGCATGACCCCCCCTTTTTGTTAAGTTATGTAAATTAGTGCAAGTGGCCCACTTGGCCAAGTAGCTCACTCCCATGGTTGACACCTAGACTTTCCATGCATGTAAAGGAGGTGCTTGCCTCACAAGGGATTTGGAGGACCCACGCCCTCCTCTCTCTCACTAGCAATTCATTTCTTCTTGAGACTTTTGAGTTTGTGAGATGCTCATGCAATTCTCCTTGTGTGTGATATTTCCATAGCCAAGTTTTCTCAAGCTTTCATAGTTGATCTAGCATATGAGTTAAGATACTCCATAGCTAGGTCTTGTAATTCTTCACCAGACTCATGGTATCTTGGCTACATCCTTGACCAAGAGGTCCAAGCAACGTGGAGTACAGGTGTCCCAAAGATGTGGGGGTAGGTCTCATTAATGAGCCTACCTATGACAACACAATTCGCCACATTGTCCGTGATAACCTTTACAATGTAATGTGCATGGAATTCAAGTGAATCATGATTGGTCATCAAGCATTCAAATTTCAATTGTGAACATTGTAAATAGTACATACATGAATAATGATACTATAAGTATTAAGTAGCGAGCACAATGCTCATCAGATCTTAACTTGGAAGATTGGAAAAATAAGAAGTTTGTGGCATGTTCAATGCGCATTGAGTCTTCAATCTTGATCCTTGAAAGTTGAGAACCTAGCTACTAAACCTTCTGAGCAGTGAGTAGTTATAAATTATAATGTTAAATGGATTGATTAATCATTCTACCGGTACACCGCACCTCCTCAATGGTAGTGCGAATATGTGTGAACATGTAATCGCCAATCACTACCACCCCAAAGGTATTGAAAGTTCAAATCCTGGACCACCCTAAATTCGAAATGGCAAAAATTAAACTTCAAAGTTAAAACTTAACTTGAAATTTGAGACTTTAAACTTGAGAGACAAAACTCAAAAGGGTTAATTGCAATGTTGAAAACTTAAAACTTGAATAGGCATAGTGTTAGAAAACTGACTTGCTCATACAAGTAACTCAAGACAAAATTCTATTTGCGATGAAACAATAGCCAAACACATGAGAGGGAACAAAAATGATGAGAAACTCCAACTATGTCCCATTGCAAATGAGTCAACATACTTAGAGACTTTGGTCCATGTCGAAAAGTGAAAGCAGAAGCAAAAAGCAGCCTAAAAGCAATTGCCTAATTGATGTCACTATATAAGGTAAAAGCACCAACACCTAGGTATCTATAGCAAAAAAAAAACTTGTGCTCCAAATCAAGCACTAGAATCTTGAACTTGTCTAACTATAGTCTTACTTGATTTTTACTAAATATAGGTAAAGGCCCCTAGAATTAGCATGCAGGCACAACCCAATAATCTTAATTAATCCGAAATGACAACATTAGGGGTACTAATGTAAACATTAACTCTACACTCCCCCTTAATGTTTACATTGTTTACATTATCAAGAACTATGCATAGCACGAGTATGCATATGTATTCTCCATGATGCCCATGTAATGAAGATCCTCAATTTTGATGTAGAATCCATGACCAACTCTGATCTCAATGTCTTCATTACTGGATGTAGAACTTCCTTTGTATGATGATGTAGAATTCCTTTGTATGTTGATCCTTTTCATATGAACCTGTTTCATATAACTTACCAATGTCTTGCTTTTGTCTTCATGCCTTTTAGTGCATGTGTGTGACCCCCATCATGAGTGCAACGTATTACTTGATTCCTTGATATCTTTTGGATCAAAGGACTTGACTCGCTTTGAATCAAATAATGTAGACATGATAAACCTCGGCCATAATTTTGAAAACTTTGCTTGAAGATTGACTCCCTTTATAAAGTCCTCAATCCAAGAATCCTACACTAAGCGAGCCAATAACAATCAACACAAGGGAAACGAATGGTGGACAAACCAAGCCAACGAATCCTAGTTCAAACGGATCTAGCCCCCAAGCTATGGATCAATCTCAATGAGGAATGAGGAATCACTCAAGCAACAAGTAGCTACCAAGCATGCACTAGTGAGAGCCCAATAGGTATACTTATACCCTCCAAGGCCCATGCACCAATAGTAGTGCACTATGACATTCACTGGACACCTCTGCAGCCTATCTGGGCCACGTCATCTAGTTCCTCAAGGACTCACTGATAGACCCATATAAATCCACCATCATGAGTTTAGGCCTACAACCATTAATTATGACCATATACACATAAGGGCCCCAAACCCCTTATAATCATAAATAACTTACGGATTGTTGGTCTACTGATCTCTAGTGTGAACACGCTACCCGAGACCAGTCGTGGGCATGACATTCTTCCCCCCTTATTCAAGTTTTGTCCTCAGAACTTAAAGCTAGGGAAGTTCCTCCTTAAGCTCCCTTCTTGTTCCCAGGAATCATCATCGTCCGTGTGACCCTTCCATCATACCAGATGCTCGGTAACTATACCATTCCTCAATCGTTTAGTTCTTGTTTCCAAGATCCTTATGGGTTAAAGTCAAGACACACCTGCTGATTCATCCAACAAGTCCAATTGGTCTCTAGAACCAAGATGCTCCCCTTCACGTAGACTCTTCTTGAGTAGACTTACGTGAAAAATTGGATCCACTTGAGTTCCCTCTGGGAGGTCCAACTGGTAAGCTAAGGAACCGATCTTTTTCAAGATCTGATACGGTGGAAGGGTCACACAGACGATGATGATTTTTGGGAACAGGAAAGGAGCTTAAGGAGGGGAACTTCCCTAGCTTTAAGTTTTGAGGACAAAACTTGAATAAGGGGGGAAGAATGTCATTTCCAAGATTGGTCTCAGGTAGCGTGTCCACGCTAGAGGTCAGTGGGAGAGGGGGGGGCCTAAGGCATTATGCCAGTTTTTTTTTTAATTTTTCTAATAGACATATTGGACTACAAAAATGCAAATGCAGTTAAATTAATTGTTGAATGTAATGGGTCAAAAAATTGAATGAATTAGATTCAATGCACGTAAAGGGTTTGTTTCAGGCATGTTAGCGCTTTTTAAATCCATTTGCACTATTCATTGGTATAATTTTTATTAAGTATATTATGGTGTGTTAAAACCTATGTTTTTTTTGGACATTGCTCTATTAGAAAAACCTGCAATGATTCTTAATTGAACGTAAATTTTTTCATTTTTCAGTTTTGACACGCAAATGGATAAGGATGAAGTTCCTGTGGTGGGCAAATGGACATCACCCGACAGTGATGACCCCCTGGATTCCAACACATTGTTGCAAACTTTGGGCAAGGGTGTGTTGGAACTTCATCAAAGCAATAAACAACAAAACAGCCAAATGCAAAATCTTTTTAATCAGTTACAAGCCATTAATTCAAACAACTTGGGCTACCCACTGGAAATTTTTTTTCCGGCGATAAGAAATTCAAATGCCCCGAAGTTGTGGAAGACTGGATAAACCATTGGTCAAGCTATTTCAGCTTGCACAATGTCCTAGGAAAAAAAGCAAATTTCGTCGGTTTTGTTGTTTCTTGAGGGCAAGGCCTCCTCTTGGTGGAGAGAACTACCCGTGAAATCGGTGACTTTGGCTGGATTCCTGGAGGAATTCTGTAAGGCTTTTGTCACGATTGATGATTCTGAGTTAAATATTTGCTTTATTAACTGCAGAATGGGCAACCGAGAATTGGACACGTATGTCCAATAGTTCTTGAATTTTTTGACCAAGATGTCGCTTTTTGATTGGGAATTGGCATAGTGGCAGCCGATTATCAAAACGAGTGCAAGTAGAATATCCTCCAACCTTTGGAAGATGTTGTCTGTGTGGCTAAGGCCTAATAGGATAGCGAGAAAAAGCACGTACGACCAAATGGCCCAGAAGCCTAAGATGGAAAAGCAAAAAAAAAAATAAACGAAATAAGCAGTTTTTTGATAAGCTTGAAGCTGTGGTGTACCAACGCAGTAAGAAAAGGAAAAAACAAGTAAAAGCCGACTCATTCTTCCCCATTTCTAAATCTGTCACTCAAAGCATGTTAGGACGAAAACTACTATCCTTTTAGTGACCGTAGAGATTATGAAAAGAGGCGAACGAAAATATGAGCTGGACATTGTGTTATGAAGTTGGAATTTGTGCCAAATCCCAAGAACTTCATATATTTTTGTACAAAAATTGATTTTTGGATGATGGATTAGGAAGTGGATGGTTTTCCTTGAGGAAGAACATATGGTATAGGATGCATGCAATTCCAAAGGGGACATATGAAACTAACTGGATCGAGTTGACCATTGTAAGGCCGTAAATTTGATATAAAGTCCTCAAATCAAGGATCCTACACTCATCAAGCCAATAACAAGCAACACAAGGGAAACAGATGGTGGACAAACCAATCCAACCAATCCTAAATCAAACGGATCTAAGCCCCAAGTTATGGATCAATCTCAATGAGGAATGAGGAATCACTCAAGCAGCATGTAGCTACCAATTATAATCAAGCATGCACTAGTGAGAGCCCAATAGGTATACTTATACCCTCCAAGGCCCATGCACCACTAGTAGTGCATTGTGACACCTCACTGGACCTCTGCAGCCTATATGGGCCACGTCATCTAGTTCCTCAATGACTCACTGATAGACCCATATAAATCCACCATCATGAGTTTAGGCCTACAACCATTAATTATGACCATATACACATAAGGGGCCCCAAACCCCTTATAATCATAAATAACTTGCGGGTTGTTGGTCTACTGATCTCTAGCGTGGACATGCTACCTGAGACCAGTCGTGGGCATGACACCCTTGGTTTTTTTGAACATCTTCCAAGCTAAAATATATAAGGATCTCACCAACATCCATAAAAAAAAGGTAATCCTCTTTGGTTACCATAGCACCATCATGAGAATCATAAGTAGGAAATGGATCTACAATTATCAGTATCAAATCTCATGCATTGACACCCATGTTGGAAACCTATACTTCATAAGTAGTTGGCTCCACTTGTGTCGATTCCTTGAATTGAATCCACTTCAATTCTTCTGGTATTCTCATAAGTTACCGGTAAGTTGTGATGGACTTGATGGACTTAGCTTGAACTACTCCCCCTAGATATACACTTCATGTTTGCATTCCTGTCTTCAACCACTTTCCAACAATGATACAAATAGAATGTCATCCATGAACCAAACCAAATATGCAAGTAATAGAGCATTTCCAATAGAAAGATAAAACGTATACCATACTTCCTCTCACAAAGTAACCGATATCCTCCTCAAATACTTTGTTAAACAAAATACGTGACATTATTTTCTCCATGGAATCTCCTTCCTCTATCTCACACAGAGTCACTTGCTCCAAACAAATTTCCAAAGCATGTCATCATGACAGCTATTTCTTCTGACATTTTGTCATGCAAATTTCCCAACTGGTGTATGTCCATCTTTCTTGAAGAAACCTGCTTCACTTAAGAAGACTTCATATTGATTTTCTAAGGCCGATCAATAACCTGTCAATTCATAGAAATGAACCTTGTTGTTTCTTTGAGGCTAAACAACAATCTGTATTGTTTAGCTTCCAAATCGTGTTGGAAACAACATAATCTACCACATTAACTTGGATAGATTCAAGAACTTGAAGAAATAACTTTTCTTCAACCAAAACAGATCGTCCTAGAAGAATTGATCCCACTTTGTACCACCACATGACAGAACATGAACTTTGATAGATTCAAGAACTTGAAGAAACAACTTTTCTCCAACTGAAAACAGATCTTCCTAGGAGAATTGATCCCACTTTGTACCACTACATGAAGAATTAACATGATTGGGATGGTATCCAGAAATTACTTTAACCACAATAAACAATCACTTCGATTTATCATAAATCTCAAGTTCCTTGCATGTAATTACTCAACAGTAATTAACAATCTGTGGCAATCCACAAATAGTGTTGTGATTAGCAGCAACCTGTCTCCAACAATAGAATGATATGTAACTAATTTCAACAACCTGATTAAGCAGATTATCCCAACAATGGTTGTGACCATGATTCCATAAATAATCGCCTGTTTACACAGGAGGTTGACCAGCAAAGGAAGACCTGCTTTTGTGCTCCTCCGTGATCTTCTCTTGGATGATGTATATTTGCCAACCAGCTATTGGCCTGCAGTGAGACCATGTCAGAATTGTCATTCGTTAGTCTTTAAATCAACGATTTGTCTTGGTCTAGCCCTTTGACAAAAGAACCTTTTGACAATGACTTCCAACAATCTGTCTCCTTGTGTTAGGGACCCAACTCCCTTGGGTCCCAAACCCAGACTTGAGACTGGACGATGACTGGGCCTGTAGACTTGACCGGTGACTCGTGAACCTGCATGGTTGCCACGTGTCATGATCCAGGAGTGCACATGGCTTGGAGTCTCTCTCCTTGGAGGTATACAAGGGTAGGAGGATCCACGTGGCACTGTCCAGGGAACGACAGGTGGCGGTCCCTCCTATTGAGTTTCCGCTCCAGAATTGTAGATTTTTGGGTCGCGATGGGCCCTCCTCAGCGAATAACAACCTGGAAATGTTTACATCACTGTTTGACCAGTGGGGGTTGCCAAAAAGCAGTTGGCAATACTGCCACGTGGCATTTTCCAGGCCAGGTGAGGTGGCAGTTGGTAGCGCCCTCCTGAAGTGATGCTGTCCAGAATCTTGGTTGATGAAATCAAGGCCCTCCTTGGAAAATTAAGTAAATTTTCTTCTTCGTGTCCCTGTCTATCAGCGATGGACAGATGGAAGAAAAATAACTTATAGAAGGAGAGAGAAGGGGCTGTAGGCCACCTGGCAGGTTGCTAGAAGTGACCAGTATGCTGAGGTGGAAGCTAGGTGGCAAGGCAAAGCCACTTGGCAGTTGGTAGGTTGGCATGAAGAGGGAGGTATGCCTCTTCTATGTTTCTGTTTTGTGTGAAAAGAGGTGGAGGTGGTGGTGCATCCTTCTCTTTGCCTTCTCTTATTCCTCTTGGCAGCCATGGACAATACCATTTGGTTTGTGAAGAGACAACAAGAGTAGCCTTTGTATCTACCTTCCTTGAGTAGCTTTTGATTCTCCTCTGTCTTCTCTTCTTAATTCTCCTACCACACAGCCTATGTCCCCTGTTCATGAGGCTACAATATCTGCCTCTACCTTAGACCCTGATGCTTTGATGCTGGCTATTAACAGTTTACAACAACAGATTGTGGATATGCAAGCAAAGCACAGTCGGGATCAGCAGGATCTCAAGGAATTGACGCAGCTAAGGCAATTGGTTCACTCCTGAAGTTTTTGCTGGGGAAAAGAAGGATAGAACCCCGGAGGCGGTCTTGCAATGGTTGGATTTATGGAATTCGCACTTTTCCATGCACGATTCATCCGAGGACAACAAGATCAATCTAGCCGTCATGTACCTGCGAGGTAAAGCATTTACCTGGTGGGGGTTAAGCCTGAAGTACCTAGGAATTGGGAGGATTTTTGTAAGGCCTTTAAGGCAGCCTTCCTTCCTATTCTTGATGATTTTGAATTTTACCGTCAGTATGCAATGATCCATATGGGGAACCGGCCCCTGGATCAGTATTTACAAGAATTTCAAGAGGTCTATTCTCGTTTTGCAACTAGAATAGATCTTTTGCTAGTAAAGTTGCATTTTATACTGGGGTTGCCAAGAGACTACCAGCTAGAGGTTAGGAGGAACCAGCCTTACCCTCGAGGAAACAACGGTTTTCCAGAATCTACGATGATACTCGTACGATGGCTAAGACTGAGACTGGTGTCTTGCCCGACGTAAAGGGCAAGAGGCCTTTTTTCCAAAGAAATTGAAAGATAAGGCAAAGGAAGGGGCTTCAGGTTCAGGGAAATCGAAGAAAAGATCTACCTTGGACCAGGAAACCTTCATGAAAGCCAGAAGCAACAATCTGTGCTTCAATTGCATGGAACCATGTCATGTCGCGAAGGAATGTCCAAAGAACGGAAAGCTAAAGGGGCATCTTTTAAGACGCCAGGTAACTCTAGCATATCTAGTGTAGATCTTTTCTGTGCTTGTAATTCTGTGTGTGAGCATTGTTGTTTTAATACGGCTGTTTTTGGCCCTCATGACCTCATTCGGATGAAGGGAGTTGTGGTTGGTCAAGCCGTAACTGTTTTATTTGACGATGGTTCCACACATGATTTTATTAACGCTAATTTGTTGCAGAAGCTAAAGGTGGAAACAAGGCAAAGTGACCACCGATACACAGTGAAGCTGGCTACTGGAGCAGAAAGCCAAGTTTGGGACCGGATAGTCCCACGTCTACCAATAGAGATTCAAGCCTCTAAGGATTAATTAGACTTTCATATTATGAATCTAGATAGGGTAGATGTTATACTTGGTAAAGAGTGGTTCTATGAGAGGAACGAGTCTATGAAGAAAATCTATGTAACACACAGTTTGTCGTTCTTACATAACGGCTCACTCATAGAATAGAATGGAAATGTTGATATTTCTACTTCGTATATGCTTTCTGCTTTGGAAATTGTTAAATGTATGGATATTGTTGATTGCAGTTCTTATTTATGTTGGTTAAAGGATTTTACTTACCATGAAGAACGTAGTTTGCAATTTTACAATCTCCAAATGGAATTAATGTCTAATAACCTAAAACAAGAAAACTCATCGGAAGGTGAAATTTTTAGGAAACTTAGACAAGAATTTAACGATGTATCCTGAACAGCTTCCTGAGGGTCTTCCCCCCTCTAGGGGTGTTGACGATGGTATTAAACTAATTCATGGTAGTTCTCCTATATCACTGTATCCATATAGGATGAGTACTACTTTAGAGGATGAGGTTTATAGGCAATTGCAAAATCACCTTAAGATGGGCCATGTTAGGCCTAGTAAAGCTCCCTGGGGGGCACCTGTGCTCCTTGTTGATAGAAAAGACGGAGGTACTCGTCTTTGTGTGGACTTTAAAAAATTGAATAAGTTAACGATTAAAAACCGTTATCCTTTACCGCGAATGGATGAACTGGTGGATCGATTGCACGGTGCAAAGTACTTCACACCGAGATTTCTCCTCAGGACAAGATACAAAGAGACTATTCCATTAGGAATGGGTTACTTTTCCGGAATGGAAAAGTTTGTGTGCCAGAAAATGATGATATAAGGGCCCAAATCCTGCATGAATGTCATGACAGCCCGTGTGCAGGGCACCCTGGCGCTCAAAGGACACTTGACTTAGTAAAAAGGAACTTTTATAGGCCATATTTAAAAAGTCAGGTGGAGGCATATGTTCGCAAGTGTGCGTAATGCCAAGTTAACAAAGCTGAAAGACTTAAGGCAGCTGGTTTGTTAATGCCCTTGGAAATTCCCGAAAGAAAGTGGGAAAGTATTTCCATGGACTTTGTGGTTGGGCTACCTCGGACGGGGAAGCAAAATGATGCCATTTGGGTAATAGTTGACAGGTTAACTAAAATGGCGCAGTTCATACCAGCCAAGCAAACTATCAAAGCTTTAGAACTTGCACAGCTTTTCGTGGAAATGTTGTTCAGGTTGTTTGGTTTGCCGACTGACATTGTTAGTGATCGAGATCCAAAGTTCACTGGCAAATTCTGGCAAGTGGTCTTTGAGAAATTAGAGACCACCCTAAGTTTGGGGTCATCAGATCATCCTGAATCGGATGGTCAGATAGAGAGGACAAACCAGTCTATGGAAGATATGCTTCGAGCATATGTTTCCAGAAGACAGTCGGATTGGGAAAGGTACCTTCCAATGATTGAGTTTGCGTATAATAGCGCAAAGCACTCAGCGGCGGGTTTTAGTCCATTTTCTCTGATGTATGGTTTCCAGCCTAGGGCTCCCATTTTAGTGGGCCTCAAAAGCCTCAAGGTTAAAGCAGCAGTAGATTTCATGCATGATATGCATGAAATGTTGCTTGTTGCTCGCGAAAACGTAAAAACGGCTCAGGATAGAGCCTAGTTTTACGCTAATCAAAAGCGACAACATAGGGTCTATGAGGAGGGGGCTTGGGTATATCTTAGAATCCCAAACGATTCTAAGGTTTTAAGGACTGGAAAATGTCCTAAGTTGTCACCTCGTTACGTAGGGCCATTCCGTATAGTAAAGAAACTCCATCGGTATGTGTACCAGTTGGAACTTCCTTAAGGTGTTAAGGTACACCCAGTTTTTCCCATTAGTCGTTTAAAGGAACGACTTGGTGGAAAGGATGACTTGATGCCTCAGGAGGACTTAGTTCAGCTGGAGGACCTATCATCCTTTGTACCTACTGAACCACATGCCATTGTTGATGTACGTCAACGTGGGCTCAGAAACCGGCAGGTAACTGAGTACTTGATTCGTTGGAAAGGAAGTTCCGAGGACGATGATACTTGCTTGGGAGAAGGAACGTGTAATAGATCCTAACACCACAGTAGGGCAAACACTAACTGATCCACCCAACCTTGTCTACTCCCTGATATAGAGTAAGCCCCTCCTAGCCCAGTGTGAGGACTGGTAGCATGCTACTGCCAAGTGTCGGCCACGTGGCGCTGACGTGGCCGACTGCACGTCGGGACCCAACTGGGGGCCCTATCCTGCTGACAGGGTCCCTAGGCTGTGTTAGGCCCGCCATGGCTATGGACCGTGCTGGGGCACACTACTCACACTGTCTTGCCCTGTTGGTCATGTACGCTGGACACGACCCTGACTGTGGTATCTGACCTATCTGTGTTCTCTAGGGTTCGGCACTGGTTACGAGCTCGTAACACTCCCTCCCCCTTAAGAACCGTCTTGGTCCTCTAAGACAAAGTCTGGAAAAATCTTGCGAAGGACACTGCCTCTTTCCCAAGTGGCATTCTCAACAGGCTGATCATTCCACTTAACCAGATATTCTCGGTATAGAGTATGACGAGTCTGCGTCTCTCTACTATCAAGAATCTCCTCTGGTTCATGTGGAGGTTGTTGAGGATCCAATGGGAGAACTAGAACACTGTCCCCTACCAGATTGTCTGATCTGGTTAAGGCTTTTCGTAACTGACTTACATGAAAGACTGGAAAAACCTTACTGCTGTGTGGGAGTTCTAGTTCATAGGTGACCTTGCCTAGTCTCCTACTGATGGTAAAGGGACCACAATACCTTGGAGACAACTTAGCACGCACTCCTGATTTGAGGGTTTTAGACTCAACTGGAACTCTCAAGTAGACTTTCTCACCAGCGGAGAACTGCACATCCCGTCTGTGTGGATCTGCATAATGCCTGGCTCGATCCTGGGATTGTCTAATGCTACGCTTAGCATGTTCTATCATCTGGTTTAGGTCTTCTAAACAGTTTCTGGCTGCTTCAACTTTTTCTTGTTTAAACCCTACAGCTGTGGGTGAGCGTGGCTGAAAACCGTACATCAGCATAAATGGGCTGTATCCCGTAGCTGAATGTTTGGTACTGTTATAAGCAAACTTTAATATCGAAAGATACTCCTCCCAATTAGTCTGCTTCTTGCTGACGTATGCACGAAGCATATCCTCCAGCACTTGATTTACCCTTTCTGTTTGACCGTCCGTCTGTGGATGGTCGGTGGTACTCATATTAAGTTTAGTAGGAGATGATGGAATACTGCCTTCCAAAAATTTCCAGTAAACTTACTGTCCCGGTCGCTGACTATGCCGGAAGGTAGATCGTACAATTTAAATAGCCCGTCTACAAACAACCTCGCTAACTCTGGAGCTCTAACGGTTGTTTTGGTCGGAATGAAATGAGCCATTTTGGTCAGACGGTCAACTGTGACCCATATAGCATCATTACCCTTTTGGGTTTTAGGCAGGCCTACTATAAAATCCATGGAGATACTCTCCCATTTACCAGCTGATATTTCTAAGGGATGCAACAACCCTCCTGCCTTTAAACGCTCTGCTTTATTTACTTGACATTTCTGGCAACTGGTTACATACTGATGGACGTCCTTTTTCATACTGGGCCAGAAAAATTGCCTACGTCTTCTGTATGCCTGGGTGTTCGGCGCTAGGATTGTCATGACATTCATATAGGACCTGCTGCCTATAATCCTTTGAATTAGGGACACATACTCTATCTCTATAGAGCAAGTACTCATCCTGAATGGAATACTGTTTCCATTTGAATCCTTGAGTCAACTGACCCTCAACCACTGGGGTTTGCTTGGGTAATACAGGCTCTGAATCCTCAACGTCATCTGACGACGTATACTCGGACTCAATATCATCCTCAACGGAAGCTGCCGTATTCTTGGATGAACTGGCACCAGCCCCGGGAACTGGTTCTGGAGTCTGTAACTGTCTGTTCTGGACTGAGTTCCAGATAATAGAGAAGAATGCATCATGCTGGCATTTCCCTCTCAAGGACTCGAGTAACTCATTACGAATCTGAGTAAAACTCAGCTCGTTTATCATAGGCATTCTGCTAAGGGCATCTGCTATTGTATTGAATTTTCCACGTCTATATCTGATAGACATGTCAAACTCTTGCACCAACTCTGCCCAACGAGCTTTCCGACCTCTAAGCTCAGGTTGATTGCAAAGGTATCTGAGACTCTCATGGTCTGTCAGGACCTCAAAGTTGGCACCATACAAATAATGCCTCCAAGTCTTAAGGGCATGGACTATAGAAAAGAGTTCCTTTTCATAGGCACTGTACCTAGTATGAGCTGGCTCGAGTTTTTTACTCTCGAACGCAACTGGTCGTCCACTCTGAGTTAGCACAGCACCTACTGCAAAGTCGCTAGCATCTGTTTCGACCACAAATGGCTGATTGGGGTCGACGACTTTTAAAATTGGTGCTATAGCTAAGGCTGTTTTGAGAGCATCAAAGCTCTCCTGCTGTGCGGACTCCCGAATGAACTCCTTTCCCTTCCCCTTAAGGAGATTTGTCATAGGAACTGCTATCTGAGCATATTCCTTGACAAATCGTCTGTAATATCCCGCCAAACCAAGAAAGATCTGAAGTTCCAAAATATTTTGAGGTCTCAGCCAACTGAGTATGGCTTTAACCTTATTTGGGTCCATCTTAATCCCATCTGAAGAGATAATGTGACCCAAATATGCTACTTCTTCAACGAAGAATTCACACTTGGATTGTTTAGCATAAAGCTTATGCTTTCTGAGCAGTCGAAACACCTTTCGGAGGTGTTTTAGATGCTCCTTCCTCGTTTTGCTGTAGACGAGGATGTCATCTAAAAATATGACTACAAACTTACCCAAGTATGGTCTGAGGACACTGTTCATCAAGGTCATAAAGGTAGCTGGAGCATTTGTGAGCCCAAATGGCATCACCTTAAACTCATAATGACCGTGATGAGTCCTAAAAGCTGTTTTCGAGACATCTTCCGATTTTATACGGACATGATGATATCCCGATCTGAGGTCTATTTTGCTGAAAAACTTAGCCCCGTCGAGTTGATCAAACAACTCGTCTGCCCGAGGCATAAGGTATTTATTCTTAATTGTGACTTTATTGAGGGCTCTGTAATCTACGCAAAGACGCATAGACCCCTCTTTTTTTTTCACCAATAGGACTGGTGAGGCCCATGGTGAACTACTGGTCTGAATTTGGCCTTTCCCAAGATAGTCTGTTAACTGTCTAGTTATTTCTTCATCCTCTGTTCGGCTGACCCGATACGGAGGTTTAGAAACAGGTGCTGTACCTGGTACTAGGTTTATTACATGATCTACCTCTCTGCTAGGTGGTAAACCATGTGGCAAATCTTCAGGAAAAACATCTTTAAATTTAGACAATAAAGTTTCTAATTTACTGATTTTCCAGCTGAATAGAACTGGAAATAGAAACTTCAGGAATAAACTGAAAGTCACATAAGAATACCTGATGGTCTTTGTCTCCGATTAGCTGACAGAGCTCTGAACTGCAGACCATAGGGCTGTTGGGAACATCATGCTCCCCATGCAACTGGATCTCTCGGCCTTTATACTGAAAGCTGAGGGTGTTCTCCTGATAGTTTCTGTGGAGGGAAGGTCCTAAACTGTAGAGCCAATCTCTCCCGAGAACAATGTCTGTTCGATCCAGGTGCATTATCTGAAAGTTTATTTCATCTTGGTACCCCTGAATACCAAGATTTAACTTACTTACCATAGTTTCCCATATTTTTTTATCTTCACCCTTAGCTAATGAAACTATGTACCTATGCTGACTAGGTACTTCTGGTAGTTTAAGCTTTTTAACCAGGGTGTGGTTGATGAAATTATGGGTTGCCCCATCATCAACCATGACTCTTACTGACTGGTTACCAACTTTCCCATGCATACGTACTAGGTCATGCGGCCCAAAGCTGAAGGGTCTCGCTAGCATTGCAGAGGTCAGCTGGCAACAGTGTTCATGATCTTCATGATACACTTTGATCTCGGAAGCTGCCGAGTCACTGGGGAAACATACAGTCTGAACAAGATGAACTTGTTTTTTATCTTTCTTATCTTTTTTAGTGAAAGGCCCCTTGGGACACTGTCTGACTGTGTGTCCCTTGCCCATACACACAAAGCACAAACGTTCTTGTTTGGCTTTCTCAAAATCATCTGGTTTTAAGGGTTGTATGAGTGAAGGGCGTTTTTGAGGAGCTTCACTTTTAAATTTGTCTTCTTTCTTTCTTTTTAAAAATTTCTTTTTAAATTGAAAGTCTTTCTGAGAAGGCTGCTCAGAAAGTGGCTGTTGTCTCGCCTTCTTTCTACCCACTGAATCATCATAGATTTGAGCATATCTGAGAGCTTGCTCAAGGGTAGTAGGCGAGTTTCGCTGGACCTCTACTTTATATTCATCTTTGAGGCCACGGACAAATCCCCTGATTTTCTGATAGTCATCCATATTTTTAATCTTTAAAATTGCTTCTCGATACTGCGAGATATATTGGATGAGAATTTATCCATTACTATTCTTTCCCAGGCTTCCCAGGCTCTATCCAGTTCATTTTCTGGTAGAAATTCTCTTAGGAAAGCTTCTTCAAAAGCTTTCCATGACCGGGGAGTCTGCCCAGTCTCCTGGAGATTTAACCACCACTTATAGGCCATAGGCCCTAAGGAAAGACTGGCCTCAATTGCTTGCAAATGGTCAGGGGTCTGTTTCAGAGCATGAATGTTCTTCCATTTGCTGAGGAAGGTTTGTAGAATATCTGCATTTCTATCCTTCTCTTCCCCATTAAAAGTAGGAGGCTTTAAATCTTTAAAAACACTGGGGTGAGATCGTAAAGTCTCACCCGAAACTGATGGAAGTGGAGAAGGGGATAACTGAGAAGTGGAGGGAAGGCTTCCTTTCGCGGAACTCAAAATCAAGCTTTTGAGTTCAGCGAACGAGTCGTCCACACTGGACTTGAAATTGGCTAATAACAACTTCAGTTCATCCACTTCTGTTACCAATTGGAGAAACTGCTCGTTGGTAACCAGTTCGTCGACCTCTTCGGCGAACTATTCCTGTTCTTCCACTTCCATGGGTTCCTTACCTTTTCTGTAAGCAAGGCTTCTGTTTCAAGTTCGTCGAAGCCTCTCTCCTGGGGTTGATCAGGTCCCTGAGGAGTGGTCATCTTCGGAACTGAAAGAGAGTTACCTTAACTTCTGAAGGAAAAAAAGTCTAAAAGACTAATTTACAACTGTACAAGGAAAAGGAAAGATGACTTAGCTGTTTCTGAGGACTGTACTTCCACAGAGAGAATCAAGAAAAGCCCTTTCAGGTCTTCCTCCACTGCTTTCAGACCTGTTGTCCCGAAAAATGCCAGTTTGAAGCTTCAAAACGGTGCCAAATTTCCCGATTCTCTGAGGATAGTAGCTCGCTAGTCTGACAGCACCCCAATCTGTCCACAAGAAGGCAAATTTGAAGTCCGAAAGCACTTCTGAATTGTGAAATTTCAGAAGTCCCCTACTCGCTGATCTGTTCGAAGTACTATTGCTCCAAATCTTCCAAGTTAGGGCCCAAACATTTGTCAGAAATGTGAAAACTCAGAAGTATTGGCAGCGCTGACCCTGTTGGGAAATCTCAGCTTGAAATCCGCTCAGCTCTACTGAAATTGCACTTTGAAAACAGAAGTAGATCCCTGTATGTACAGCGATGGGTCTACTTGCTATTTCCTACTCTATTTCCGCTGGAAATCTTTTAAAAAAGATCTCTAAAATCAGCGATGGATAGCTGCCCTTCCAGCGAGTTACCTGTACATGGAATTTGACTCCTTACTACTGTAATTTCTCAGTGAATTTCAAAGGTTTGAAGGCTGCATCTACAGCGATCCTCCTCCTCTATTCCTCTATGAGAATCTGAGAAACACTTCCTATCTTCTAATAGCTTTCTCTACTGCTGCTCCTGAACTCCCTAGGATGGAGATGGCTCTGATACCAGTGTAATAGATCCTAACACCACAGTAGGGCAAACACTAACTGATCCACCCAACCTTGCCTACTCCCTGATATAGAGTAAGCCCCTCCTAGCCCAGTGTGAGGACTGGTAGCATGCTACTGCCAAGTGTTGGCCACGTGGCGCTGACGTGGCCGACTGCACGTCGGGACCCAACTGGGGGCCCTATCCTGCTGACAGGGTCCCTAGGCTGTGTTAGGCCCGCCATGGTTATGGACCGTGCTGGGGCACACTACTCACATTGTCTTGCCCTGTTGGTCATGTACGCTGGACACGACCCTGACTGTGGTATCTGACCTATCTGTGTTCTCTAGGGTTCGGCACTGGTTACGAGCTCGTAACAGAACGTGACCTTAAACTGAGAATCCTTCCTTAGATAAGGATTTTTTTAAGGAAGAGGGAATGTTAGGGACCCAACTCCCTTGGGTCCCAAACCCAGACTTGAGACTGGACGATGACTGGGCCTGTAGACTTGACCGGTGACTCGTGAACCTGCATGGTTGCCACGCGTGTCATGATCCAGGAGTGCACATGGCTTGGAGTCTCTCTCCTTGGAGGTATACAAGGGTAGGAGGACTCATTTGCCATCCATTCTGTCTACCTAGGAGGAGGTGGATGGAGAGCGTGTGCACGGCCAAGATGTGTTGCTAGCGTGAGGCAGGAGATGGCTGAGAGCCTAGGCGGTGGTATGGGACGTCGTCCGGGATGGAGGTCGCATCCAGCTTGATACGGTCACAAGCCTATGGCCCGGATTAGGTCCTATGGCGGGGTGGAACGTGAGTTGTTCGGTCTCTTGTGGTTAACCGGCACCTGGAGGTTTGCAGTAAGTAGGATTGTAACACCTTGATCAGTAGTAATCTGGCTTCCAGCTAGCAGCAACATGCATAGAATTCCTTCAAAATCTGCAGCATATGGCTCTTCAATAGCAAGTGCTCATGATCCAGCAACACCAGAAAGCCGTCCCTGAAAAGATTTTGGTGGTGATCGCCCTGCGCTGCCACTCTCTCAACTTAGTCTTTGCCTCTAGTGACTTGAGATCTGAGGCATACTTCATAGTCTCCTCATGCAGCATAGCTCCTCCTTGTAGCACCGAATCTCCTTCCACAAAGCTGCCACCCTTGTAGATGAAGATCAAAATTGTGGGCTGGCTAGGGACACCAACTCCATACCTTGAAGATGGTCGGATCAATCTGCATATGGTGATTGACTCCGTTCGTTGAGTATCTACTTGTTCTCTCGAATCTTGAAACATGCTCTGATACCATGTTAGAAAATCAACTTGCTCATACCAGTAACCCAAGAGAAGATTCTTATTGTGATGAAACAATAGCCAAACACAGGAGAGAGAACACAAATGATGAGAAACTCCAACTATGTCCCATTGCAAATGAGTTAGGGTGCACAACAAACTTATAGACTTTCGTCTATGCCGAAAAGCAAAAGCGGAAGCATCCTAAAAGCAATTGGTCAATTGAAGCCTACTCAACAACAAGTGCCCTCATCCTAAAAGCCTCACAGGACGGCCCCGACCACATTTATCCGATAGCACTCACTGTAGTCATCCTCCATGTCGGGGTCCTAGCTAGATGGAATGGCAGATCGCAGGTGTAGAACAACTGTCAAATTGCAATCTCCACTCCCACCATGGCTTCGGGAGCAAAGTTGGACACATGGTAGTCCCTACTACCCAGTTGTGTAGTGCGGCCCTATCTACCTCTCTATTACATACCCATAAGGGCACGTAACAGAATACCTGAGGTGACGGTCTCACTTATGGGACATAACGCTTGTCTGGAGCTATAGGTCAGTTGGGTGCCACGTGTCAATTTTCTATTGGGGAGGCGACCCACCCTTTGTTATGGACCCGCATCAGTGTGCACAACTGATGCGTGTCATTGGTCAGGCGTGACCCCTTTGGTCGGAGATTAGGTGGATCTCTATGAGCTTGTCATTCATTCTCTCTTAGAGAATGTAGAGCTCTTCCATTGGTGGTCAGGTCAGGACATTAATCTAGGCCTCAGGATATAGGTAGGCAAGGGTCGAGGGTAAGGCATGGTGTTATGGGACACCATGGCTTATCGGAGATCCAAGCTTGCTTGATGGTCGTTTATGGCTCTAGTGCACAGGGGAGAGGTGGCAGTACCTCTATGGATGGGCGGTAATGTAGTGTTCGTAACCTGGTTGTGTCTTAACAATGACCGGATTCGATGATGGGGTTTCTAGCATTGGGTATTAGATGTCACCGATCATTGTGAATAAGAAACAATGATTCAACAATCACTTCAACTTAAACTTTGGTTGGTTTAAACTTCTTGTTGATGTGCTAGGATAGCTTAGTATTCATGGTTTGATCACTATGAACAACTTTGCTTTTTGTTCCGTCGGGATTCGACGTCGTTGGGCCTTGTATGCATGCTAAGAGGCTTGTTTTTTTACGATTTTTCTGGTAGCTCTTAAAGCTGCAGAATTTGTTAAACCGTGTTTTAAAACTTGAAATTGGAATTAGCACATAGAATTGTTAGAAAATGTCTGTTTTTTGACAGTTGCAAAAAACAGACCTTAAAGGCTGTTTTTGGGTCTTTTTGGAAGCCAAAATGAATTTTTTTTTTGGCAAACTGCTAGAATTTTTTTTGATAAAACCAAATTTAATTTTTTGCCTGGCGCTCCCGCGTAGGGCCGTATGGGCGCAAGAGGGGGGCCGTGTTGTACAAACAGGCTTTCGAACTTTTTTTGGAACGGGGTGCGAACTGTGCAATTGCGTAGGTAGTCCAAAGTCTCCTTTTGCTTTGGAATAAAAGAGGGATGGGAGGAGAGGGGAGCCTCATAACTTTTGATAAGTACTCCCTTCAAGAGTACATAGTAGTTTTGCAAGTTGACATGTGATTATTAAAGGTTTTGAAGCTTGAAATAGTACAAACTTTTAAACATTTTTAAACTTAAGTTTCAATCTCAAGTTTATCAAAGCTTTTGATATTTGTAAAAAAACTTATGGAAACTTAAGCTTTTTAAATTTAAGTCTTAAGGTTTAAAAGAACTTTTTAAATCTTTTAAACCATAGCTTGCAAAAGTTTGTAAATTAAAACAAAAGCTAACTGTTAATTTTAAAGAAATAGGGGGAGGGAGTGGAATAGGTACCACAGGTTGTACTTGCAGCAATTACAGGCCTGAGCGGGATAACTCTCCATCTCCCAAAAAAATTTACACCTAATGCATTCTCACAACGTTAAAGAAGGAAAATTGTTTTCTTCCTCCACCTCCTCCCTCTTGAACGTACACAAGCCAGCTGCCTCAAGTCTTTCAGCTTTATTTTCTTGGCATTGTCCACACTTGCGAACATATGCCTCCACCTGACCTTTTAGATTTGGCCAATAAAAGTTCCTTTTTATTAGGTCAAGCATTTTTTGTGAGCCAAGGTGCCCCACACATTGGCTGTCATGACATTCATGCAGGATCTGGGCCCTAATATCATCATTTTCTAGCACACACACTTTCCCATTCGGGAAAAGTAACCCATTCCTTATAGAATAGTCTCTTAATATCTTGTCCTGAGGAGAAACCTTGGAATCCTGCATTCCAAGGTCACCACTATATGTAGAAGTACCTGCCAGGACGTCTAGCCAAATATTACCGAAATACCTATCGGTCTTACACAAATCTCTTAAGGACAAATATAACTCTGATTGTGTCTCAAAAGCTTAATTGATCAACCTCTCCAATCTGGCTAAGGCATCTACGACACTATTAGAAGTACCCTTTCGATACTCAATGTCATAATGAAATTCTTGGAGCATTTCCGACATCTGGCTTTACGACCTCTAAGGTCAACTGCATCGTTAATATACTTTAACCCTTGATGGTCTGTTGCTATAGTAAATTGGGAGCCATACAAATAATGTCTATAGACCTTCAAAGCATGAAGAGCTGCATGTCATAAGCTATCTCCACGATATAGCGGTCGATACAAGGTTGTGAAGAAGATCAACCGGGTCGCATATCAGCTAGATCTTCCATTAAGAGTTGGGGTTCATCGTGTATTCCACGGAAGTCGTTTGAAAGAGTGACTTAGTTGGCAGGATGCCTAATTCCGGAAGGTGAACTGGCTGAAAGGAGGACCTGACTACCTTTGTGCCTAACGTGCCAAAGAGTGTTGCTGATGTTCGTCGACACCAACCGAGAAACCGTTTGGTTTCTGAATTCTAGTATGTTGGAAAGGCAAGCTAGATGAGGAGGACACTTGGGAGAGGGAAGACTACCCATATTTTGATTTAGGGGGCGGGAATTCAAATATGTAAGTGGTTCAGCAAGCATACAAATGAGCAAAAGCATGGAATCAACTATGACAAACAATGGTCATATTATTTTGTGCAAAAAACCTTTCAATAGTCTGTTTCGGATCCATAAATCACGAACAATGTGATGTTGGATAATCGATTTTGAGAATGCAACAAATGGAGGACAAAAATCATTTAGATCAAACATGAAAACTTAGATAAGCCATAGGAGCCATGGCCATTCCATTTGTTTATCCATTACAATAATGTTGTCAATGGCTTCAGCAAACCCAAAAACCTTGGAGTATTCTCGCTGCTGGCAGCATTCGTGATGGGAGAGGCGCGCTAGGCAGAGAGGAGGATTGGAACCTCCAGCGATTTTGTGTAAAACCAAAGGGATCGTAGTTTAGGCCCTAAAATGATGAATCGGGACCAAAACGGGGCCTTGGAGCCCCAATTTTCTTTCATAGCATATTTGAGTAAGTTCCAAACATAAGTAACATTTCCGGAGAGAGAGAGAGAGAGAGAGAGAGAGAGAGAGAGATTTATGCCTTTTCTACGCCATAAGGCATATGAGACCAAACTATACATTACATAAAATGGAACACAAATGGATCAATGCCGTCAAGCAACTTAATGAGTCGAACCTTTAAGTACATCAGCCCATGATTGGACATCCATATGATGTTGTTTCACCTGCGTTTTGAGCTGCTGGATTTTAGCTGAGGTAGCTATCTGGGAAGATTCTTCGATATTGATAACCGCAACTTCTTTTTTGAGTGCTTCAATCAACGTATCCAACTTTCGAAAGTGCATTTGCACAGTTAGGATCATAGATTTATGAGAAGCAAGCATTTCTCGATGGTTGTTGAAGTACTAGGATGAACGTTCTTGATCTGCACGAATAATAGAGATCATGAAGGATGGAAGCAAAGATGCTTCTTGGGAGAGAGAGAGAGAGAGAGAGAGAGAGAGAGAGAGAGAGAGAGAGAGAGAGCCTAATTGTATACAATTAGGCTCTCTCTCTCTCTCTCTCTCTCTTGTTTTTCGTCTGTTTGCATACTTTTTTAATGTTACTGAATGCATTGTTTCCTAGTAGTTTGCAAGCATTGTGGAATAATTTTCTCCTACCAATAAGTGCGCTAGCCTTCATCATGATTGAGGCTGGCCTTGACCTTTGGGAAAGTGATAGAAACTCAATATAACTGTATGAAAGCGAATGTCGAGGGCACTGACAACGTGAACAGGGATGTTGTAGCATTTGGACCATGCTGTGCATGATGAGGTTGATGGTTGGACTTTGTGGGGGACTCCATAGGGTTGAAGATTGCACGTCTCCTTTGTTACTTCGGGTGTTATGCTAGACATAATTCTGATATTTCCCCCACCAAGTTTTATATCAATATAACGTATTTCTTTTCCACAACTTTGTGGTTTCTGGCTTCCATAACAAGGTTTTTGAAGCTTTTCTTTGGAAAAGTTTGCCATGAAAAGAAGTGGAAAGTATATATAAGTATAACTTTTTTTTTATGTACAGAACTTGGTACATCTCAATACATATGGAATGGAATTTTTTATAACAAAAGGTACAAAATGAGATTGATCCTTTGATCTATAGACATATTGGTATGCTTTTGAAGTAACAGAATTCGGATTTAGTATAGTATAATTATAGCTGATGATAATTTTGAGCTCCTTGCTAGAAACTGCATCTGGGTGATGAGTAAGGTAGCCTTATGGTGAAATAATTCAGCAAGTCAGTTTTTCAACTAACAGAATTCAGGTTTAGCATAATTATAGCTTATGAGTTCTTAAGTTATTTGCTAAAAACTGGATTTCAGCGATGAGTAAAGGAAGCCCTTGTTATGACATAAACAATCAAGCCGGCTGTTTGCAGGAAAATAGATGAAACCTTATTTATATTTTGGCTTTGTGAAAGGAATTGGACTACCACTTATCAATTATTTATCAATGTTTGCTTCAGAAATATAATAATAGTGAAGAAAGATGTGCATTATTGAGGTCCTCATGAACTTAGCTTTTTGTATTGTTCTTTTTTGAAAATTTATGAAAGTATCCAGATGTAATCACTGCTCCTTGGTCTGTACAAATTCTAACTAGGTTGGACTAGGATTTTTAGCCCCGTGCCTTGATTGATTCTTGATAGGGAAAATATTCATTCAGGCTTAGCATTATGAACTATTTTTGATCTATTTGCTAGAATATTTGAATTAGGAAAGTGCAGTTTTTCCAAGAGCTAATGTTTGGTCTAATGCATTAAACTCAACAGGTAGTTTTGGACAGAGACACCGGTCGCTCAAGGGGCTTTGGATTTGTGACTTTTGCTGACAAACGCTCGATGCATGATGCTATTGACCATCTGAATGGTAAGGAGATCGATGGGCGAGTAATTGGTGTGAAGAAAGCAATTCCTCGAAGCGAAGGAGTCGAGGGAGGATATGATGGCTATGGCAGTGGAGGAGGAAGAAGTTATGGAGGGGGGGGTGGCGGAGAGTGTTTTAAGTGTGGACGGCCTGGCCATTGGGCCAGGGATTGCCCTACTGGAGGTGGAGGCAGATTTTCTTCAAGAGATCGATATAGTGGAGGTCGAGCTGATCGTTATAGTGATCGTGAATTTGAGAAAGGCCGCTTTGGTAGTGCTTATAGTGAAGGTCGGTATGGTGATCGTGGTGCTGATCGATATGAAAGGTATGGAGATCCTTATAGCAATGACAATGGTTATGGTAAGGAAGGTCGTGGAGGTGGTTACCGTGATCGAGACAGTGGACATGACACCGAACGCTATGGTGGTGGAGGTCCCCTGCGCTACAAAGGGGATCTCAGGGAAAGGCCGGGTCCTTACGAACGGCCAAGTGGCGGTAGAGGTGGTCGCCCACTTGACCGTTATTAAATTATTCTGCGTTCTTAAAGTCTCTACTGCCAATATATGAGTCATGATATGAAAGTGACCTTTGAGAGATGCTTTTCAGTGAGATTCTTTATGTCGTAAGGTCAGAAAGACAAGGTCAAGGGAACTTTTACTAGAAGTTCAAAGATACAAACAAACAGTAAATGCTTTTTGTTAATGGTGCACATTTGAACTTGGTTCAGCAGCTTTGGCTGAGAGATACATGCAGTGAAATTATGATCTGGTTGTTGAGCAAATCATCACTTATGCATCCATCACAAGTATATGTTTCATTGGACAATTGTGCTTTAAGTTCTAGTCTTGCTTGAAGTTAATGGGCTGGCAATGCGTGCATCTCGAGTTTCTAATCTGCTTGTTAATGAGGTAATACGATGGCAAGATACTAGCAACCTGTTTTTTGTTAAAGGGAGCGACATGCTTTTTCAGATTCTTTGCATTCTGGAATCATTGGTTGCAACAAGGTAAATTTCAGATGGGATCAATTGGTCAAATTTTGAACTGAGTTTGCCCATTTAATTTTTCTGATGTGGCTTGATGCTGAAGAAAGCTTTCTGTTAGTCAATTTTGAATCTCTAACCACAAGCATTGGATACATTGAGTTACTTTCAAATTTTGGAAACCTAGTACATCCTTAAAGGCAAAAGTGCATCAAATCACAAAGCAGCTGTCATGGATTGGCAGACATTCTCATCGTTTTTATAAAACTTGTGTTGCAAAAAAGCTCTTCGTCGGCGGCAGGTACTGGCCACTTACGTCATCTTGAAGTAAAGCTTTGGTTGCATGGGTTTACATAAGCCTGTTGAGGTGGTTTATGGCTGACACAGATTTCCGTCTTTTAAATATGAAAGCGGAATCGATTACTGGACCTAACTTGATACCTTAAAACTTTGAATTTCGCTGAATCTTGCTGTGTAACTTCCAGTGACTTGCTGTTTGTGTCCTTGTTAAGGGGAAAGGCAACTCATTATAATGATATTGTTATTTTACTTTAAAGGACATGCCAGACAGGTCGAGTTGTTGCTTATAGATATGGTCAAAGATCATTAATAACTGCATGATTTTATGGGGGCTGTTCATAAGTGACATTGACTTGGCCAGTTCATCCTCATGTACTAGTTGGTGTGTCAGTTGGTTGATGCTACCATGTGGCTGTGAGATTTCATGTCAGTGGCGTTGATGACTATTCACCACCTCATTCCTACCCTTGTGGTCTTAGTTTGTGATGACACTGAAGATGTTCACCTACTTCAAAAGTTCTACACCATGATGACCATGGCCAGATATCTGACTACGATTATGAGGTGCTACATCATTTGGCTTCAGAGAATTTGTGCTCTTGAGAATTGGGCATAAACTGCATAGTTTGTGGAAGAATTTCCATATTTTTACTCATCCTCATCTTTTAAAATATTGCCGAGTTACTGGGAAAACGACATATGAAAATCCCCCTTATGTAAATGCAGGCGTAAGGCAAGAAGTTTTCCATCCTATTCAGAATCTCAAACAAACTTTTTTGGATGCTGCTGTCGATTTCACTACTCTGCAATGCTCACGATGTATTGGCATTATTCTTGGCTTATGTGAAGCTTAACAGTGTTTATGGGATAACATGGTGATAACCATTAAGTAGCAGCTAATCGGACTTTTTAATCTACCTACCATGTGGAAAGTGCATGTTCCCCCTTTATATACATGTTGATTTCTGCTACTGAATCATTCACTTCACAGTTCATTTGACTGTTTCAAGTAGCTACATGGTTTCTGACATACAATGGCTAACGCACTTCATAATCAAGATGAGTATATATGTGTCTTTTGTCATGCATCAAATGGCTTTTTAGTTTTCAGGCTCAATTTATCACGAGCTGTAGAAGATGCCCGTTTTTCAGCTGAGGGTTTAATGTTGACATATGGTGAAACTTCAGATGAGCTGTTTGAATCTGAACTTTGGTTTTGCTGAGGGCAAGATATCAGGGAACCAGAGACCACACCATGTTTGGGAAAAGGCTATTTCTGCTGTTGATACAAAAGTTGTTGCATGAAGATTCACTTGGAAGTGTGTACGATGCAATGCGATCAAATGGGCAATGACAACAGACAAGTACTGAATTCAACTGCCAGATGTGGATAAAAAAGTTGCTGATAATGTTGATGTCTAGCTTATTGCACATAGTCTGGGGAAGGGTATACGTTTTAATTTGCGATCTTAAACTCCCTGCCATTTCTTCTGCTCAAATTTTTTAATATAAGAAGTTTTTGCTTCAAGTGATTTAAAGTAGAATGCGCTGTTACAAGTTTTGCTTCTGTTTATTTCAATTTGAAACTGTTTTGCTTAGCAGTACCTGTCTTTTGACCCCCCGAGGACATTTTGAAGCAAGTCTTGACAATGGTTGTAGTGCCATAAACATTTGTTTTTCTTTTGTTTGTTGTCTTTATTATTGCTCAGAGTGTCAAAAATTACTCTTAGAGAAATTTTCTAGAAATGTCTGAGTATCTGAAACTCAATATTGAGATGTAAACTTTCTTTTTTTGGCCTTTTTATCCTATACAAATGTATTCATGGATACATTTACTCACGTCAATTCAAACTATGTATTTGTTCTTTGTCCATGCATACATGTAGCAAATAATATTGATATACATGCCGTATACCATGGGATATGTTTTTTTGTGGACGATGTGAATACGGAGCATACATTTTGAGAAATGTCATGTAGTGCTCATGAAAAACCGACAATTACAAACAGCCCAATTGTTGAAATTCATTTTTAACCCATTCATTTTAGATCTATGGGTTTTATATATGGCTCAAAATCAGCTGGTTTTTAGTTATAAATCTTAGGATTTATCAATTCCATAATAGTTTTGTGGGTTTTTTATAAGGTTAGTTTGAAACTTTTTTACGAGCAATGGATATGTGTATGTCAATTGTTGCGTCTTATATGCTTACACACATCACTCATATAATGAAACCCAATTTAAATATTTTGTCCGATTGTGAAGACATTGATGTTCAGGCCTTTCAAGTTAGCAATCTCGAGTTGTCTCAAGTAGTCTTTTTTATACGACTAATGCATGAGATATGATATTACTACATCTTACTAGAACATAACATACCTGTCATTACAAATTTGTTCTAGGACATGGTCAAGTTGTTGAGTGCTTTGATTTATCATTTGGTAAGTTCCTCTCCATTTTGTTTATAAAAATTGATGGAGATGTTAGGGTTGCTTTTTTGTTGCTGCCAATGGATTATTCGCGCTTCGATTCATCATTTGGTAAGTTCCTCTCCTCTTTTGTGTTAGATGAGCTTTACAAACTAGATGCCAATAAATATGCTATGTCAAATTGTATTGGACTAGATTATATTATTGCAAAAACTCAAAAAATTACAATATCTATGAGATCACCCTTTGGGTGTTGCAAAGTGGAAGGTTGGGTACGGTAGAAGAGATTCACATCTCAAGATTTTTTTGGAGTTTATATAGAGTAACACATCAAGATGGAAAACTCTTATGCTTGGATCGATAGTAGACACTTCAGTGGAATTCAAGAGATTTAGTTTCTCTTTGTTCGGTAGACAAAAAAAGGGATAATGTAGTGCACTATTCTCTTTGATACACGGTGTATACATTGTTGACGCAATTGCAAACTTGGTAATGGCTAGTAGCTTCAAGATTGGTGTACAAGCATATTTATGATTGGTAGCACAAATTTGTTAACACTATGAAGTAGATATGCGTTTTATCTTGCTTTCTCTAGTGAATTGAATTCGACAACATATTTAAATATTGCTTGCAGATGTATCACAAATGATGGTGGTGCTAGAGAAGGCCATGATGTTTGAGATGGAGTTAAAGCTTCATGGTGATATTGGAGATGGTGAGTTGTAAGGGTTTAATAAGATTTAGAATTAGTGTAGATCATTAATCTATGTTTGGTATTTTTTGAAACCTATGTTTTTGGCAAAAGGTAATATGTAGCGTAGTGGGAGTGGGGATATTGAAAAATTGACATCACTAGGTACTATTTGCTTATCACCACTTCCTTATCCTCATTTATGGTACTACTTGCTTCTCGCCACTTTTACACTTATCTTCATTTATCCCTTCATGGCTAGCCAAACAAACCTTGAAACATGTAGGGTGACAACTATTCTTGATAAGTGGTGTGATTTCTCTAACATCCTCATTAGGAGTGTCTAAATGATGAGTGGAGCAAACGGTTGGATTTTCAAGTTGGGTTTGACGTGATTCAAGATTAGAATAGGTAAGCAACATAGCTAGATGGACAGGGACTCACCATTTTCATGGAAGGGTAAGATTCATGGATGTGGATTCCTTTAGTGGTTCAAACAAATATATGCCAAAACTAGGAGGGGTGTTGCTAGGTATTTTTATACACTTACTTCTGATGTGGACATGGGCCTTTTAGGTGTAGAAAGGGGGACGCTTGATTTTAAAAGCCTCGTTTTCTTTTTTGCTCACAAGTTAGTATACACAATCAAGTGGTTTGGTGAATGTGGTCCCATATGAAGTCTGATGCAGAGAAAAATGGTCTTTCTGGTGACATAGTGGTTTTTAAGGCCATTTGAGAAGTTAATGAGTCTCCTATCTTGTTAGGCTATCAACAAAGGAAATTTTTTTGATGAGCTTGTTGTAACCTTGAAAATGATCCAATCACAAACAACAATATTCTTAAGTAAGGTTGCTAGAAATTATTTACATAATCTAACTCGAAAATAGAGGGAATATTTCATGCAACATTTTCTACAAGAAGTTGGTTTATCATCATGATATACACTCTAAAAAGTGATAAAAATATATTTATGGCCATAAAAGCATGTAAACTTTAAAACTACATACTATTGACATTTATCGACCACGTAAAATAATTTTAGTTAGAAATTTTTACCTCATGAAGCTTGAGGGTTTGGGTTAGGAACCAAGCTTATGAGTGTAAGACTAGGACATTTGGAGTGTAAAGATTGCAAGGAAATGATTTATTTTTTAAGCTATAATTGGCATATGTAGAAAGTTTGTGGGCATTTCTTCTTAAAGCCCATCAAGGCCTAGTGAATGAGCAATTACACAATGTTAAACTTTTTATGTATTGAGGTTCCATGGAAATATTGAAAAGATTATTGGATGAGATTATCCCAAATATGAAGCTCTCATCCAATATATTATCTTTTAAAAAATGAAGGCAATTGTAATGCAAATGTTTTAAGATGCTTAATGTCTTGGGGATGGATGTTTCTTAGTGGCCTTTCTATTAATTAAATTTGCTCACAAATTTATGTTATCAAGTTGATCCATTAATGAAGGATAGAACCTAGTGAGAGTCACTTGAAATCCTTCACCAAGTGTAAAAGATGGCAAGGATGGCCTCTTATATGGGAAAAAATATCTTATGGGCCACATTTGGGCCTATTTATGAGCTAAAATCTCATGCTAGACTATAGGGTTCTTCTGGGTTGTACTGTGTTTTCTATGGACTCAACCATATGCTAGCTCACCACATTGATGGAGGGTGTGGGCCACGATCACGGACGTGGATGGCGTCTAGATATTCTCCCAAGCAGGTCCCAATACCTGGAGAATCATTAAGAAATGTTTTCTTTTGATTTCTAATTCTCTTCAAGAATCGATGGTAGAACATGATGGGCGAAGAACATATTGGCTATCATTTCTCCATTGTCACATTTTCAAACTAGAAGTGATAAAATTGTTTTGAGAGTTGAAGTAGGGAGGTGTGTGCATCATAATCTATATAAGTATTTTTCTTATGATTTCCATTTGTTTCAATTAGCTTCTTGTAAATATATATTTGAAGTTTTCATAATCGGCAAGAACTATTTTAATTTAAGGGCGCTATGTTTTCCCTTGAATCATAAGAATTTGATATTGATATTGATATGAAATGCTATTGTGGTGTTGACAGAAGTTTATATCTCGTTAATAACCTTTTTTTTGTGTTGCAAAAATCATGATTAAAAAAGATATGACCATCTATGTTGCCAAAAGATCAGGAGCTATCATGCTTGGCCTATATTTTGTGGATCATAGAGGTAATTGTGTAGAATATTTTGAAGTGCATTGCAAAGGGAGATTGCATTTGCATGCAATAGTTTTTAGGAAATATTGCAGTCATTTTTTCAATGCAAAAAGGTAGGTCAAACAAGTGTTTAACTATTTATAGAATGAGAGAAAGCACTTTCATGTATAGAGTTGGAGACACCATGAACACAACTTTGTTGGCTTTTGAGTAATATGGTTAAAAATATCTTGATAGGTTGTGGTGGATAGTATCTATCTATTTTCATAGTTAGTATGTGGTCAAAGTCCTAGTTTTCAAGATGTTCAAATCTTTTTTTATATTACAAATACATGGTTCCTTGTTTTACTTCAAAATTACAAAAACTTGCTTGTAAACAAATTCAAAACATTCTAGAAGACATTTTGGTAGAAAAACATCTACTAGCTCAAATGAATGGTTCACATAAGGTAAAATTTTGAAAATCCTTGAATGATTATCCAAAACATTGATATGTAGTCGTTGCACTGCATCTTTAGCTAGAATCTTGACTTTCTTTTTGTCTTACTACTTTTTCAATGATGATAAGACACTATTAGGCTCTTATACAAGCAAGCATTTGTTTGTGTTTTGAGCCTAATTGAGTTCTACTTTGTAGGTTGATAGAAAGCTATTTTGTCTCTTATTGATAGTTGTATCCCTGGGGCTAGAAATGATGATGCTAGGATTGTTAAGTTTAGAGTTGCCATTTGTTTGGTTATGGAAAAGTTTCTGCTAGACATAATAGAATAGCTCAACACTCAATAAGTCTCTTGATCAGCCTTATGGTAGGGGCATTCCCTAAAAGTAAAAAATAATTTGGCCTTAGGTTCTTTGTAGAATGCTATAGCTACTTCTATATTATATAATATGATAAAGAAAAAGGCAATTTGTGATTTTACAATCGATCTTGCACATCTCGATTATCTACAACATAGAAAAATCAACTTTATGCATGCTAGAATTTAGGAATGCATCAAGATATGATCATAACCACTTGGATATGACTTAGTACTGTCCTATCGATTCTAGGTTATATGCCTTTCATTCTAGAACAAAAATAAATAAGTCTTACCTGCTTTGAGTAACTTTGGGTTTGTTCATTGTAATTTTTTGCCATAACTTTGTTAATCCTAGTGTATTTTTGGCAAAAACAACAAAACTTGTCATTAACATGCTAGATTAAGGTGTTAATTAAAAATGTAAAATTCTAGCAGCAAAATGAATCCAATCTTATCTAAAAGTGATGGAGAATGCACATTTGATTGATCTAGATCCAAACTATGAGCTAGAAACAAGAATAGTTCACAAAACAGCTTATCTTGGCATTTAACTCCACAATCGGCACATATATTTGATCCAAACCATAGTCTGATGTTTCAGTAAGCTTGGCTGACCTATAAAAAAGTTCAGTACCTTCCAATCCATCCATACAAAAACAATGTACTTGGAAAGTGAAAGATCTCTATTTTCCATCAACTTCTATGACAAAATCTCATAGATATATATACATGTCCATCTTGGATTTAGGGTTACCCTTTAACCATGTATGACCTAACTCTAAATTCAATACCCTAAAATAGGCCATCATCCCTAGGATTTACCTCGAGATCTTGAGATCCCTCAACAATGTAAGACATACTAAAAACAGTCCTACATTCTCTCTACACAGCTAATGTACATTTTGTGCTCACTTGCAAAGATGCCACATCGTGTGAGGAATTTACAATATTAGGCACAATGCTAAGCATCTAGACACGTGGCATGAGCCACACCATCACTTACAAGTGAAATTTTACATAGCTAGTATTGTGAAAATTCAATAATCCTCACAATCTAGCTAGATGATAACATAAATTTGCTAATTAAACCAAGGGATGATCTAAGCCTAAAAAATGCAGCCTTTTGAGGAGGCTTTGTCAAGATATCAGCAATGCATTCATGACTTGAGACATGCTCCAATGAGATCTCCTTATCTTGGACTTTCTCCAATACAAAATGATGAGCAACTTCTATGTGCTTGCTCCTTGCATGATAGATTGGATTGGATGCTAGGTATTGGGAGATTGTTTCTTGCTTCTTTGATAGCCAAGAAACCAGACCTTCTCCAATGAAACTTGGAAAGGAACTTGTTGGTTTTCGATCCTTCTTTTCTCCCAAAAAAACTAAATCATGAAAAGCATGCAAACTTATGGAGTCACTTCTATAAAGGATTCCAAGTTGAGTGTACCCAAGATGTATCTCAATATTCTCTTGGCACATTTCCAATAGATAACTAATGGATCTTGCATATTTTGGCTAAGCATGCAAACACTATAGCAAAGATTAGGTTCAGTTATGGTTATCCACATTAAGGAGCCAATAAGATGCCTATAAAGAGAGATGTCCTTGAAGTATCTTTCATCATCTTTATTGGTCACTTTTACATCATGCTCCATGAGAGTCTCTACATGCTTACATCCATACATGTTAAATCTATTGAGTAATGAAAGTGCATAGTCATATTGACAAATGAAAGTATAATATGAGATTCTAAGTACTTCAATACCCAAAATGAAATGCAAATAGCCGAGATCTACCATACTGAATCCCATGGATAGATCTTGCTTGGTTCTTTCAATCCCTTATATGTCATCTCCACTAAGAATGATATCATCAAAATAAAGTAGCAAAAGTACGATGACTTTTTTACTAAATCTTATGTACAAGGTAGGATCATACTCACTAGGAGTAAATCCAATAGAGATGAGAAATATATTGAGTCTTGCATTCCAAGATCTAGAAGCTTGTTTTAAACCATACAAGCTTCTCTTGAGATGGCACACCTTTTCTTCCATTCATTGCTTGATGAAACCCTTGGGCTGCTCCATGAATAAGTCCTCATCCAAATAACCATTTAGAATTGAAACATCAACCAACCATAGTGAGAGGCAAGAGCAATGCTTTTTTGGCTCTCGGCTCTAGCTCCTCTTCATGATCAAGCTCCTCCTTGATCTCGGCTACTCTCTTCCAATAGAGTGGTTAGTAGAATCATCTCCATTTTTTACATTCTAATCTCATTAAAAATGACATCTCTAGATATGAAAAACTTTGAGAAGAGGGAATGTAAACCTTGTAAACTTTGCTTGCATCATCATAAACTACCATGATCCCCTTCAAGGATGATGGATCTTCCTTGGCCCTTGTGTCCACAAGGACATGTACATAGCAAATGCATCCAAACACCTTTTAGTCTATGAAATTAGGCCTTTCTCCATACAATAACTCATAAGAAGTTTTACCATTTATGTAACAAACCATTTTCAACTAATTAAAAACTTATTGGATCCAATTTTGATCAAAACTAACCACTTTACCCTTGTTGTGTCACATGTGGTAAATATAACATTTTAAGTAGTTTGCTCTTTATGGTAGTAGGTGTTGGGGGGCTTGATCGGCTCTGATACCAATGTGTTGGGAACTATTGATGATAAGCTCTGATACCACTATGATGGGATTAACAACAAAGTTTAGACCACAACGAATAAAGTCATTACCCCAGCAAAGAAAACAATGATAAAATAAGATGATTATAGGATCTTGATTTTACTAGAGAATCGAAGAGTAGAGTTGTTCTGATTTGCGTTGATAATGAATGTTAGTGTAGGTGTCGTAGACAACCATAAAGAACTGCAAAAAACAACGAGGCGTCGGAGACAACCATGCAATTCTCTGTTACTGATGTTCGTGATAGTGGAGAAAAGAGTGATAGATAATTAAACATTCAACATGAATGCAACATGATAGAAAAATAGCGACCCTATATAAGAATGTTGTAGTAACCAGCCAACATACTGTCTGTATGACAGTAACTTAGTACTTCTTCTTTATTCTGAACTTTCTCTCTAAGAAAATGAAACTGAACTTCTATGTGTTTAGTTCTAGAATGAGTTCTTGGGTTCAGAGATAGAGCTATACAGCTCTGATTGTCACATTGGAGTATAGTTGGACTGACTTGTGAAAATTGCAGATTCTGTAGTAACCTTCTGAGCCAAATAATCTTCTTCAGTGCGGTGTAGCTGCAACATATTTGGATTTTGTAGAGGACAAATAAATGCATTTATGCTTTCTACTGCTCCATAAGATGGGTCCTCCTGCAAGGAAACAGGTGTAACCAGATGTGGATTTTATGGTATCAACGTCTCCTGCCCAGTTTGAATCTGAATAGGTGACTAATGTGAGTGCAGCTTCTGTGTTTCCATTATAGCACAAAGCATAGTGCTTCATAGCTTGAATGTATTTCAATACTCTTTGAAGATCCTTCCAATGTTGTAAGCCTGGATTGGACATGTACTGCGATAGTGTGCTTACCGTATATGCAAGATTAGTTCGTGTGCAGATCATAGAATACATTATTGATCATATTATCAACTGATAAGAGTATTTGCAGATCTCTTTCTGTTCTGCTTCGGTCCTGGGGGACATATCTTTTGATAGTTTGGATCCTAGATCTATGGGTGAATCTATCATCTTACAGTCCTCCATGCCATATCTGTGAAGTATATTGGTTAGGGCTTATAGTGATCCTTCCGCTTGCGCGATCTCTGGTGATCTCAATATTAAGTAGGTAGTGAATCGGACCTAAATTAGTCATTTCAAATTCTTGTGAAAGTAAAGATTTTGTATTGAGCAATAACTGATTTGAATTGCTGATGATTAAAGAATCATCGACATATAGTGCTATTATGACATAGCTTGGGCCTTTGTACTTGAAATACACATTTGAATATGCAAAACAAGAAGTAAATTGGTGCTGCAACAATAAGTGATTAATTCTTTCAAACTAGGTCCTAGGAGCTTGCTTGAGCCCATAGAGAGCCTTCTGCAATTTATGTACACATCCATATGATGAATGTCCAGATCCTCTACAACAACTATAGCCAACAAGGTTCAAATGGATTGATGCTTTACCACTGGACTAAACGTGTCAGTAAAATCTATTCCGTATACTTGCTCATATCCTTTAACCACCAATCGGGCTTTTCATTTGGATATTGATCCATCTAACTTGAGCTTTCGTTTGAAGATCCATTTAGTGTCAATTAGCTTTGTACCTGCAGGAGGATTAACAAGACTCCAGGGCTTGTTCTTCATCAATGAGTTGTACTCAGCGTCCATAGCAGCATTCCATTTGTTTGCGTCTGACATTGACAATGCTTTTGCAACTGAGGCAGGTTCATCATGACTGATAAACGCCTGAGGGATGAAACGATCAGGTTGTCCTTGTCGAGTAGATCTTCAAGTTGTAGGTTCATGAGTGGATGACTCTCCTGGGTGAATGACAAGGATGTCTTCAGGTTGTGGTTGAACAATCATATGATCTTCAAGTTGTAGGTTCATGAGTGGATGACTCTCCTGGGTGAATGACAAGGATGTCTTCAGGTTGTGGTTGAACAATCATAGGTCCAGACCTATCAATGGTGAATGGAGTTGTTGGAACAAACTGCTTCTGCTTAAAATCATAGAACTTGTCTTCCAAAAAGACAATATCACGATTGACTGATATCTAACCAGTTACAACATCATATATGCGATATGCTTTATGTGATGTTGAGTAACCAATGAAAATATTCTTGTAGCTGATTGGGTCTAGCTTCTTCCTTAGATTAGATGGTATTTGAGCATAACAGAGACATCCAAACACGCGAAAGTGTTTGAGGCTTGGTTTTTAACCATAGTAGATTTGAAACGGAGTCTTAGACTCAACTGCCTTTGTGCTGGAATAATTTTGTAAATAGCAGACTGTAGATATTGCTTCAGCCCAAAATTTCTTGGGTAACTGAGCGTTGGACATCATGGATCGTGCTGCTTCCAACAGTGTTCGATTCTTTCTTTCAGCCACTCCGTTCTGTTGTGGAGTATAGCTTGTAGTAAACTGATGGTGCACGCCGCATGAAGATAGGTAGTCCGCCATTTCATCAGACATGTACTCTACCCCAGAATCAGACCGCAGGGTCTTGATTCTCTGACCAGTTTGAGTCCCAACAAACTATTTAAATTTCTTGAAACAGTTGAATGCCTCAAACTTGTTCTTGATGAATATTATTCTGGTGAATCTGGAGAGGTCATCAGTAAAGGTGACGAAATATAAAGCTTGACCCAAAGAGGACTGTAACGATCGCCAAAGTGAAGATCTTCAAGAATCCTGTCACATGCAAACCAAAAGGACACCTGTGGAGCATGAACCATCCAACCAATATGGAGAGGCTAGTCAATACCTTAACCAATCCACCCCCAAGCCACAGTGAAGAACACAAGAGAGGAGAGGAGAAACTAACTCAAGAAACTTAATTTCCAATAGGGAGATGGGCGAGTTTTCATAGGATATATTTTTTCCAAGAGGAAAGAATATTTTCCTTAGGATCCCCATGCAACCTATATTGAGCTATTGACCTCATATTCTTGCATTAAAGCATTCATTCACCATGCATGTGTTCCTATGTCCAATTATAGGTCTAGGCCCTCATATGATTATTAATTACTTGAAACGACCATGTCCGGAATGACGTAGCATAACTAATAACCACATACAAATGGAGTGACCGACTATCCACGTCAAGAATTATTCTGATTCCCTTATATAGGACATGGACATAACAAGGACACACTCATAGGACCACATGAATCACTGTTGATTAATTCAATTATAGACTTAGCCCTTTTGACTTGTCCTTTAGGAAATCTTGACCTAGGTTGTTTTCCTAGTAAGCACATCTCACAAATAGTCTGACTTTTTGTTGAGACAACATGAATTTTCATATCCTTGACCATGCTATTATGATGTATATACAAGATAGACCTCATGTTTAAATGAACTAATCTTTGATGCCATACAGATTCATATAATACCTTCCAAGGTAGAACTAGATTCTGAAGGACTGTTAAAGTTATATGAATTCATGCTTCCATTTCAGGTTTGTGAATATAGCTCAAAATCAATTGATGTTTTCAATTGATTAAGTGGAATTTAGACTTCTTGAGCCCAAATTATTATCTCTATTTGATAGTTGATTATTGAGAGTAGTGTTTCTATCACTCGGGATAAGATATTTTATGATTTTAAAGAAAAAGTCCGGTTTATAATAGTATTGAATACTCATTACTGACTTTTTTGAATATTTGATATCTTATATGTTGTCTCCTGAGAACTTTTTAATCGAAATTGTGAAATTTCTTTTAAAAGGGGGAGAAGAAAATGATAGGAATTAGACTTTCATGGGATCAACCAGTTGCATAGATTTCTTTTGTGGAATCCAGTTTGTGTGCAATGGTGGAACTATCCAGAGGAATAGAGGAAATCTCTAGTGATTATTTTGAATAATTTGGAACTAGAGAATATTTGGGGGTTTTTGAGCTATGAGATATTCATGAATATGAGAAGTAGTGGTAAAGATTGAATTAAAATTCACTGATTGGCTACCAAACACCATTTAGTTATGGATTGGATCAGTGGAATAAAGCTTTAGTCTGAACTTTTTGTCCAAAAATGTCTGTATAAGTCAGCTCCCACCCCCCTATCGTTTAACTATTCAGTTTACACCAAATCTATTGAGTTTACACCAAATTTTTCTAAGTTAAGCAACTAGGAGTTTTCGTCGCATATACGCCATTATTAGTACCCTACTGCTAAGCTTCTGTGCTAATGAAGCTCAAAAGAAACACACACACACACACACTCTCTCTCTCTCTCCACATACATCCACATACATACATATACACACACTTCTATGAGACACCATTTGATGGAAAAAGTTGTAATAAAAGAATGAGTAAAGTCGAAAATGAACTGCAGCATCGAGATTGGCCGTCTATTCCAGGTCATCGTCAGAACTGTTTTTCAGAAAAGAACCTATTGTCTTCCTTAGGATATTTAACGAGTTCGCCTCCTGCGCCAAAGAAATCTATAAAGATCAGTCGTGTGTAATTAGAAATCAGGTGCTACAAGTAGGAAAAGGATGAAAACAATGTCACGTTTTCTTCCAGCACGTCATAATAACATGCACACTATAGCAAGACTCATGGCCCGCGAAGAAGTTAAAGCGATAAATCCAGAATACACAAACTGTTCACAATAAGACCTGTTTTTTCTTCTTAACCATTTCCTCGGCTACCGCAAGCTTTTCTGCGCAATTGAATTGCAGATCCATCAAGGATGCTTTGTCTTTCTTTTCTGCTACAAGCTATCGTGTTAGAAGGTAGGAGGCTAAACAATTCAATTGCTTCTAGTACACATGTCAAAATGGCCAGAAGCTCACAAGGAGTCTGCTTATCGTGAAACTCGACATATTTTCCAAAAGGGACCTTGCATCAGGATTCAGTTCCCTAAGCCCGACAGACCAAATATTCACAGAGAGATAAAGAGATATAAGTACTTTGCTGATCGTAGCGAAGTATAAGCTTTTCCTTGGAATCCTCAAACCTTGCATATATCTCTGCACGCTTATATGATGTTATAAAAACACGCCAGGCCACCAATTCATTAATATTTTCCGGATATCAATGTGAGCTTCAAATTGTATCATATACGTACCCTCGTAAGTCTGTATATGTAAGTTTTTGTCCTTACAAAACTTCTCGTATAATGCCTGAAACTTGGCTGCCTCTTCTTTTAGGGATACCTCGCACTAGAAAACGAAGTCAATCATATCATGCATATATACCTACACAATGCTTAGAAAGTCATTCATACTTGGTAGAACTTCGCGAGGTCATGTCAATGAAAAGAAACACACTTAACTCGCATCAACGTTTTTCCTTACTTCTTTGCAAGCCTTTGTCGCGGTTTTGATGAAATTTTGCCTGCACAGCAGTCCCCTTTAGACTACAATCAGACTTCTGTCCTATCACCCTATTTAAAGAACAAGAAATTTATCCAATCCAGTCATCGACAGTTTATAAGGACTGAATAATAGGAAAAGCCTTAAAACTTTTTCAGAGCTAGCTAATAATTTACCGCTCCTTTTCAGCTTTAGCCTTGCTTTCGTCCACTAAACATTTGAGCTCCCGGGCGACACTGCACAGCTCATGAGTATTTTACTATAGTAATCCAGCAACATACTGAAGTCTAACTCGTCCTCAAGCCAAATTTCACATGCAATACGTTTTAAATACAACACTCAAAGTAACACGCCTTAGTATTTCTGATATTGTCTTAGTCACGGTTTACTTTGGTGCGAGAACAATAACTAAATAACCTGTTTATGATTTCCTCGTTTCTTCTCAGCTCATCGCTCTTGGCCTTTTGACGTAGATGCTCCAGGGCAGAAACGATACCTTTGATATCGCTGTCACCATTTCACGAATCTAAGGTCAGAGAGGACGCCATATCGTAGCAACATTATATTACGGGAGTTATTAATCGGCCGCTTGCTTAGGGCTCACATGCGAAAATGCCAGCACCACAATCTAGAGAATTATACACTCTCAAGAGAAAAAGACAATTATTTAGCGCTAAATTTGTAACAAACAACCTTGATAGTCCAAGATCTACATCATCATCAACGATTACTTGAGCGGCTACTGCAGCCGTTCCATCAGCTTCGGGAATCGTGCTTGCTGCTTCTCTTGATCGCTTTCTGGCGCTAGAATCTGCTGCTGTCATTTTTCTTTTAGCTCTCATACAGGCTTTCAGGCTGCTGTGTTTGCGATGCGTGTTTTACGAGTCCAAGATCTAAGGTAGGTGCTAGACGCAAGCCAGCAGGTATTCTCTTTGCTATTAACCATAGTTGTACCTTAAGTCCTTTAGTATGGTGGAACGGAGGGAGGGCTATGCCCTCGGGTGGACCTTCCACTACCTAATGCCATGTGGGAAGATATAGAAAACTTGCATTCCTTAGAGAGAGGAAAGAGAACTCACATTCTAAAAAGAAAATGACAGATTTCGCAGGAAAGAGAAAAGTGGATGAACATTTTGTTCGTGGAAGTGGTCTCAAAATACTAAGGAAACCTGAGCACATGGCATTACCGGGGGGAAGGTCCTGCTCCAAGGCCCTTTCGCCCCGGAAGACCGTGCGCCCTTGGGCGGGGGGAGGGTCCTGCTCCAAGGCCCTTTCCGCCCTTCTGCCGAGGAGCCGACCCTTCCCTTCCGTGAATTCAGTTTTTACATTTTTTTTTGACGTAATTTTTTTTTACACGCACCTTCCGGGCGGAAGGTGCATGTAAAAAACGTAAATTTTTTTACGTGCACCTTCCGGTGTCCGGAAGGTGCCTGAAAAAAAAAATTTGTCAAAAAGAAATTCGCCCCACAGATTACGTTTTGTGAGGCATTACCATTTCCTTTGTAAAAATTTTAAAATTGATTTTACGTATTATGGAAGGAGCCGGGCAGAGGCCATTCTGCCCGGTAAGGATTTCCAGGATTTTTTTAGGCGTGGCCCGGAGGGGCCGAGCCTAAATTTTTTTGGAAATCCGAACCGGGCAGAATGGCCTCTGCCCGCCCCCTTCCATTGCGTAATGGATTTTTGGACCCTTTTTAAACCAATCCTTGGCTGCCACGTGGCAGGTGCAAGCAAAAAAAATTGAGACCAATCCAATGCTGCCACGTGGCAGATGGCAGGCATAATCTGCACTAAATTTTTTTTAAAAAAAACAGGTGACTATTCTGCTTTTTAATCTATTCAGAAATGGGCAGAATAGTCACCAAAAATCCATTACGTGGAAGGAAGTCCCAAGGTCCAAGCATGACCTTCCTTTAGGGAGGTCCTTTGTAAAAGAGGAAGGGCACATCATCGAGCAAGGTCCCTTGTCTCTTGGAGGCAGTCAAGAATTTGAGCTCAGTGCGCCTCCAGTCACAAGGTTTTTTCTTTTTGAATGGCTGCCAAAGTTCCATGTCATCGAGCAGCCTGAAACATTATCCCATAAGCAATCTTATGCTCTGACTAGTAACCCATATAATTGCAAATTGGAGAAAACTCTCTCGTGTTGTCCGAGAGAGTGGCATTGGTGCCCGTAGGAAAATGGAGTTGGTCCTGTGCCCGCAAAAGTGGCAGGTCCAAACCCAATACACATACATAATAGTTTGTGCTCTAAAGCCCCATCGAAGAGGGTCCTTGAGACTTCCTTTAAGTAAAGAAAAAATTCTATGGAGTCATGATGTGACACAATTTAGATGAATACTTATGCAATAATGAATTGACATTTTCTGGAAGAAAACCTCTAGGGGAGAGTACATGTGCTATCTCTCGCTTAGTTAGACTAAAGCTATCTTCGCAAGTTGTGTGCCTATTTGTCACTTGCAAACTTTCAAGGGAGAAGGGATGAGAATGGCAAGCACACAAAGATGGCGCTAGGTGAGGTGTGACCAAATTTATATGAAAGAATAAAATGTCCACTACAACAAGATTTTTCATGCACGTTTCCGACAAAATATATTACCAATTTCAAAACTTTGAAGACTGTCATGTTGCATATTGTTGGAAATAAAAATTGCAAAAAAATACGTCGCCATCGTCCAGATGACATATGGGGTTCCTCATTGTCGATAAAAGGCACGTCATGCAATGACAAGCATTGCTCTTCAGGATAAAAATGTCAAAGAACATCACCCCCGTCCCATTAACTACATAGAAAGATGGTCTCGTCTATTTTTCCTTAAACGAGCTTGACCAAGTTCACAACATCATCATCAAGACATTATGGTTGCATTACTTCAATCAAAGTCTTTTCGTTGAAATTTGCATGAAGGTCAAGGATGTTCACTTATGAACCTCGCACTAGATTTTTTTTTGACAGGGATATTATTGTAAAGGCTTTGACATTAACAAATGTACCTTGAATGAGGTCTTTGCATTGCACTTTTGCAACTCACTATTTTAATTAGCTCAACTGAGATCTTATTGTCAAAGTTATCTCAATTGAGATCTTAGTGCAAAGATTATTGCGTTCGAGGTGTTGTCCATAATGAGGTATGAGATTCGGTCCAGAGTTCTATCTCTCTACGATTCGGTTGAGAGTTCTCTCTCTCTACTTCCTGCGATTCGGTCGAGAGTTCTTTTTCTCTACTCCCTGCCATACGGTCAACATTTGATCCACCTCTTCCGGCACTCCCTCCTCTTCCGGCTCGGTCAAGATCTCACTCCCTCTATATTGCAGCTTATCCTTTTTCACATTTTTCGCCTGACAAAAATCTCGTTTTAAAATCACAATATCGCATTTTTCACTTTGCAGCTGTAAATTTTTAATTTTTCTCACGGTTCTTTCTATTCTTCTCCAAGCACAGAAATATTTTATGGATTTCAAAGATTTATAGAACTCAATTTTTAATTTTTTTAACCCCTTTTTTCTAAGTTTGAACTAATTATTATTTTTTATCATTCTCTTAACGAACATAACTTTTTTATTTGAGCTTGGATGTCAGTGCAGTAAAAACGAAAACTGATCAAAACGACGAGTCTGACATTGCTAAGCTATCAAAAGCTTGTAACTACTACTTTTGATTTTATTTTTTTAAGACCCTTTTCTTGAGTCAGTTTTTACGTGTTCTCGATAGTCTTTTGAATCTTCATATCACTTTCGTCTGAGCTTGAAATTCGATGCTGTAAAAAGCAAAATTGTTCATGGTGAAAAATTGGACACAACTGCTACTATGTATATTTCATTCAAATGCCTATCAGAAATGTGCTTCAACCACATTCTTCCAAATCCATTCATGCTGCTAGTTTTATAGAGTTACGCAATATGATGGATTGTGCACTTGCCCTAGAGCACTTATCTACAAATCATATCAATGAATGGTGGAAAGTCACTGCTCAACGGAAACCTTATTGTTACAACCAACAATTGTCTGAATACGTTAGTTCTACCTTTGATGGAAGCATTCACTCCATTAATGTAGACAATTGGCTAGAAGATTTGGATTATAACTTCTACTATAGTGGATGTACTAGTGACAGTCCTATGGTTTTCTTTGCTTCATCGGGTCTCCAAGGACGTGTTCAGTCATGGTGGAACATCGTTCACAACTTTCAACCTGAGAACTGGTTAACTTTCAAAAGAGTTTGTAGACAGATCTTCAATCAATCTGACTTCATCCAATGGTGTTCTTTGAACCATATAACTATAGTTGCTGAGTACCGTCGAGAATTCCAACAGATGGTCCCAATATTTGATTATGGAGAAGTATATCTTGTACAATGCTATATGTATGGCTTACAACCTCAATATCGGAGCATTGTAAAAAATTATCTACAAACTACTTCTCTCCAACCTGGGGTTTCGATTATGGAATATGTTTTAAAGTACGAGCAACGAGAACAAAGGCTTGAGCTGGAAGCTGAAAGGAAAGAAGAACAATCTAGGTGGTTTAAAAAAATGAGAATGCGAATTCAAAAGTGAGTGTATACACTAAAGCATCAATCGACAATTGCATGCACATGAAAGGAAAAAAAAACTTTTGAAGATGAAGATGATCCTAGCAATGAGTCTGATGAGCAAAGTGCCAATGACGAAGCAGTTGAGCAAAGCGATGATAATGAGTCAGATGAGCAAAGTGACACCGAAAGTCAAGTCCCAGATCCAGATACAGTTGTAGGCATTAAAAGTCCAATTCAAGATTCGGATCAAGTTGCAACAACAGATGGTGAAATTCAGGATTCAAACGAGATTCAAGATTCAGATCAGGATGTGAAAATAATTGAACATCCTTTCGAGTTTCACTTCGACCATCAATGTCCGGAACTTGACCTACATCAATGCTTTAATCTGGTCAATGAACAAGCAACTATGGATCATCAGATTGGGAATATTGCTATGCTCGAAGAAAGTCGATCAAGGCATTCACCAAACTTTCAGATTGAGGACTATATGACACCGACATTCCATGGCTTGGAATTGAGTGGCTATTTAAAGGATCCGATCTGTGAACCAATTCATTTTGACTTGGAAGCTTTCAAGAATATTTTTATTTTTGACAATGATTTAATGGAATATGAGGTATTCAACATGGATACTGGTAGAAACGAAGAGATTTCATTAATCCATGGAAATCCTACTTGGTACTTTGGAAACACCTCATGGATCCATTTTACAAGAGCTTAAAGTGGCTTCTGTTGGAGAATCTTATTCTTATGGATTCTCTAGAACTCAACTGCCAGCATCTAATTCACGTGTATATTTGAAAAATATGGACATGAATAATGAGTGGGAATGTTCTCTCAATCAATCAACACTCTATTGGAAACTAATTTTTAAATATGCCAACAATCTATATCAATTTCTTTGGAGAAGTTTGCATTGCTCGGTGGGTTTTAATAAGATAAATATTCGATTGAGTAATGTCAACAATGGTTTTCTACAGTGGGAAAATCAAAATGGCAGAATTGTTATTTCCATGGTTTGACCTTGGAATACATATATGTTCTCCTGTATCAATGCTTCAGGCGTATACATGGCCAGTTATGGTTTACTAATTTCTGAAAGTAAGTTTCATTTAAAATCTAAACTGGCAGAGGCAGAATTCAATGAAGTTGACTTGTCTTGGCCAAATTTGAATAAAAATTTGTCCAGATTTGAAGAAATATATTTTGGTCAATAGTATGCCCAGAGATATGCTTCATCATATAACAGAGTGTCAATATTCCACCATAATTCATGTGAGGAACACCATACTTTTCTGTCCTATTATTAATGTAAGCAGCTATAGCTACTGCTTCAACCCACAACACTCTTGGAGCCTTTGAATAGGCCATCATGCACCTAGCAGCTTCCATTAGAGTCCTGTTCTTTCTTTCTGCAACACCGTTGTGCTGCGATGTGTAAGATGCAGTTCTTTTGTGAATGATACCACGATCATTGCAAAAGTCAGTGAATCGATTTGAGATGTATTCTGCACCTTGATCTATTCTGATTTGCTTCACTTTATTACCAGTGCATCTTTCTACCCAATTTCATTACTCTGTGAATTTGTCAAATGCTTCTGATTTATTGTGAATAAAATAGACTTTGGCAAACTTAATGTAATCATCAATAAAGGTAATGTGATATTTTGAGCCTCCTACTGAGATCACGTTGAAAGGTCCACATATATCTAAATGTACAAGTTCCAGAATCTTTGTAGTTCTGTAGGAGTCTTTGACAAAAGTGTCCTAAAACTTGCTTTACTTTATGGTACCTTCTTGTACTATAAGACTTTATATATATATATATATATATATATATATATATATATATATATATATATATATATATATATATATATATATATATATATATATATATATATACACACATTACTTATTATTTCAACAAAACTAAATGCAAAACATAATATTAGATCAATAAAGATAAGAAAAGATGAAAAATCTTTTTAATACATTTCAAAATGCCCAAAAGCCATCAAGTTTATTGGGTCTTTATATATATATATATATATATATATATATATATATATATATAGACACACACACACACACACACACACACACACACACACACACACACATTACTTATTATTTAGATCAATAAAGATAAGAAAAGATGAAAAATCTTTTTAATACATTTCAAAATGCCCAAAAGCCATCAAGTTTATTGGGTCTTTTTGTTTTTTAAGAGGGGCAACAATGGTTTTAGTTGTTGCCTCCTCGATTAGAACATTCTCAATGAAAATAATATCATCTTATCCTAAGACATCTGACAAATTTGTTGTGTCTCTAACCTTTAGGAGGTTGTGGCTCCTTCAACAAGGGAATAACAAAATCATGTTCATTTGTACGTTTTCCTATTTCTACCAAAGAACTGAAATTAGTTTACTATCAATTTCTACAACAACAACATGTCTACCTCTTTTGTACCTCTATTTTTTGTGGCTCAACTCCATATCATGTCTCTATGCCACATGTACCATTCCAAACATAGAATTGACATTTTTTGGTAACTCTAGATCTTTGTCCAAGTTAAAAAATTGCTAGTTTGTGTTGCGCCTTACTATGGGGTAAAGGCTTGTGCTAAAAAGATCTAATACCCAATCAACAATATGTGAAAAAATGTCAATCTAGTGATTTATTTATGATTGTGGATTTTGATATGGACAAGCCACTAAACCGTTCATGGGATTCTTGAACCTTTTTTTTTAACAATTGGATATTCAAAAAGATTGTCAAAATTTGTTTGATCAACTATGTTGTAATGTAGCACCGAGTGCTTGCCTTCAAGTGAATAACAATCTATGATCATGTATTCAACTTCATTGTAGAGCCTCACTCTTCCAACATTTCTGACATTTGGTTTGTACATGAAAAAATCAATAAAACAAATTAATTAAATTTACTTGATGTACATTAATCCGAAACAAAATGTGAAATAAAATTCATGTTGAGCACAGAACATGTAAACAAGTAAAAATTCAATTCAATATGTCTCCAACATTGCACACCTCAAGCAAGGATTTCTAAACAATTGTAGATTGCCAACTAGATTGGAATACAACAACTCTCCAAATGGGATAGGCTGTGAAATGTATTGAAAGTAGAACTTTATTTTTGCAAGTTAACAAATATTCAAGTTCAATTTCATGATTATCGCTTAAAGAATTTCGATTTGTGCTTTTGGATTGCAACATTTTCTTCTTTGAAATCCATGTTAGAAAAATCCTCCTCACTCATCAGCAATGAATGGAAAAAAGTCCATTTAAAAATTTCTTGTCAACATTAGATGTTAATTTAGAAGAAGATATGTACTCAACTTCGTCAACTGGAAAAGAGTGCTGAAGATATGTCAAGTTCCAAAATAAGAAGATTGGTGAAAATTCTTTGAAAATTGTATTGCAATTAAATCTGTCTGAGTGTGTGAGAGAATATTTTGAGATCTTGTATTTTTATGGAGTTTGGATGTTATTTCAAATGTTGTTTCATTTTTTGTTCTGCTGGTTTTATGATATTTTTTAAAAAAAAATTTGTCCTTATCTATATAAAAGTCAAAATTTATTTTTTTGTACGTTTTCTTTATTAGTTGGAAAATTAGCTCATAAAAAAAGATAATTCTAGCCTAAAATTAATCAATCAAAAAATCACCAGAAAAGGTTACTCTTTTTCACAAAACACGTCATTGCATTTTTTGGCAACAACATTCTTATTTCATGCTTTCCACAAGTACAATTGAAGTCTTTCCTATACGAAGATATGTTCTACAAAAACTAAAGTGTTTTTGTGCAGCACCACAATGTTTTGTTGTTGATCACATAGTATGATTATTCCAATAATGTTGCAACAACGACTATTTGGTAGCTGCATTTGCTATACCTTTGCATTTAGTTTATGGTTCATACATCGGGTTTGGTATTACCTTTTTTTTTATTTGACAATTGATATATTTTGCATTGTTTGTTTGGTTTTTTTAATGTTTTGGTTCTTTTCAAAGATTCCTGATGGTTATTTGGCCATGATGGGTAACTTTGTTTTTCTCCAACACTATCAAACCATACAATTGGCAAGATATCTTCCTGTATACAACAATTTTATTATGGCATTTTTTAGTCAAGCCATTCATTTCAACGTTTTTATCTGCAATGTTAGTCCACAAAACTAGCATGGAAGATCTTTGTTTTTTAACAGCATTGCTATCACACTCCATACCGTCAAATTGTCGGGATAACTGTATTTGGCATTCTTGGCCCATACGATAAGCATGGTACAAATTTGTTTGTGACAACATTGTTATCGCAGTCTGTACCGGTCAAGTTCATCATGATGCATTCATTTGGCATTCTTGACCATCCATATAGCTCAACAAGGCCTTGATATCATTTTTTGACATCTATCCATTTTTCCTATAGTTTGCCATTTATACTTGGGCTGCTACTTTTGCATTCCTATTGTTTGCTGATGTCCGACATCCAAATTCTATGACATCTTCCACATTATCTCACTATTTACCTGCGATGTTCACAAGGATGCCTTCGTTTGACATTCTTGGACTTACAGTTCAAGTTCAGCATTTATATTTTGGGGCTATTCATTAAGCATATGCGTTGTCACAGTATACCATACTTCATCGACACTGTACCGCAACATCTACAACATATGCATGTTTGTTATCTTGTATTTTGTGGCATCTACTCAAAGTTTTTTTCTTTAAGTTTATTGCCAACGTTGCGAGCAATGTTTTTGCTAGAGCAGGAGACTTGTGTTTAGGACCCATAACTGATAGTGTTTACAGGCTTTTACTCTTTATTTTTATTCACACGATCATTTACTGAGGTGGACTCTTTTTTTAGTGGATAAGCTTAGGTCAAGTGGGCCAAGAGGTATATGTTGGGGCGTGTAATCTCTTGGGAGCCATGCCAACTGATGGTGCCGATAGCTTCATAGGAGCTGCCCTCAAGGACCTCTAGAACACCATGAGTTGGATTAACTTATAGGCATTTTAAACTGCATTATTCTAATGTCCTTAAGCTCTTTGTAGGAGACTCATACAATTAGTTCCTTGCAGGAGGGCTTATAATCCACGTAATGCTCAGCTTCATGTCCATTGCGGTATAATCTTCGTTGGACATAGTTGAACATTGTAATACAATCCTCATTATGTTGTTCAAAATGGGCTTTTTTAAAAAGAGATGGCTTTTATAATACAAAGAGTAAGTAATGTTTTAGCTTAGAGAAAATCGCATTACCTCATTTGCCACTTGCAAACGAGTTAAGCCTCAACTGCCGAAGAAAAAAACTGAATTGAGTACAAAACTCAGGTGTGTCACATCCACTGGATACTTTTAGACTAGGAAATCAATAGCTCCTGGAAGAATAGAAAATTTTGCAGGTAGAAAACCTAAATGCTCCCCATCTGCTTGGATAAATATTTTCTCCTTTGATTCAACTTCCAGGTTGACAAAGTGCTGCCTGATCTCGATAGTGTGAACACTGCTACAAAAGAGACATCTTTTAGCAAGCCTTCCTAAATTTACAAATTTAGTTTGCTTGAGTGCAATAACCTTAAACATTAATTTAATCAGAACTACGGCGGAGACATCCAGGTTGGGGGGCTTGCTGAAGGTTAATTTCCAACGATATGCATAGATTGGTACTAAGTCCATGCTCTACCACACGAAGACCCATCACGAAACAATTCACATGGAATCAAAAGCGGTCCATTCAACCAAAAAGGCAGTGAATCAGCAACAACCATCCTGCTTTGCAACAGTGTACTAGAAGACTGACAATAGGGAATGGTAGGCAATGCTCACAAACACAAAGGCTCAATCATGGAAAAGTTTTTAGTAAATTGCACATAGGGGTAGGGTAGTATGCGACTTAAGAAGCAGGTACATGGATCAGCTGATTTGAGCTGTTGGCGTTTATTCTTTTCTCCAGTCAATCCAAGTTGCATATTCTCAAGACAAAACTTGATGAGGCTTCGCAAAACACAAATGATCTTGGGCTACCTTAAAACCCTTATTTAACAAACCATGTAACATTTTGGGTTAGAAGTTGCTTTTTAACTTTCTTGCATGGTATGTAGGAATTGTTCAATTTCTTTCTGATCAGTAGATTCTGCAAATTTCTCATCATACTAAACTTTCTGATACGTCAACCACGCATTTAGCATGTTTTCATGTGGTTTTCTGATACACAAAAAATAGATTCAATCAAGAAGATTAAAAAGAGAGAAATATTACATAAAGTTTGGACAAAATTTGTAAAGCTGTACATTGCCTAATACTAAATACGTTGCATTACAAAATTTACATATCAGTTGAAGAACTCTGCACTAGTATGGTTTCTCTTCATTGCTTTCCTGATCTTATCTTGCCCTTATCTGTTTTTCTTATTTAGACCTCAAATCAATTAGTTTTTTAAGCTATGAATCATGTTTCTTTAGCATTCATGTCATTCAAAATACCAAGATAAATTATAGTTTTGTTCTAAGTAGGGGTTGATGGCATTCAAATCACTTACCGTTTAACAGAAACATTTTGAATTTCTACATGACTTCCTTTATAGAGCTTGTGAGCTTGAAACAGAAAGTCATACCACTTAAATTTTTGCAACATAACTACCTGCAATAAGAAAATGACATCTTAGAAAACATTCAGGTACTTTTGCACAGATTTTGCATCCTACAACTTTGCATTCCAGAAAATGCACATGCTTCATTGACACGGGTGTAAAAGCATCACCTCCAAATCATTTGAAAAAGGATCTGCTGTTGGTGTTATCTTCATACCACCACCATAGTACTTAGCATTACCTACTGCCATTGTTGTGACTTTTGGAAATAGTTGCCACTCTCCATCGTCTATCTGAGAGTTAGGGAAACCAATTAAGAAAGTAAGACTTTCTTCACTGCAAACCATAAGAATTGATAAGAATGACTCAAGACAGCAATGAAACATGAATAGTAGATGAGGTTCAACAGACAGAATGAAAAGAGCCACAATCCAAAATGTTCAGATTTGACAATATGACTACATCGTTTTGAGCATACAGGACTACTATTTATGCTCAAAGAGTTTTGTCTACAAAAAGAGAGGTTTCACTTGGTCCCCACTCGTATATCAAAATCTTGATTTTTGTGGCTTGCAAATCCATGCAGGGCACCTGCTACATAGCAAAATGTGCCCAACTTTTTATACTTTGCTGCATAGTAGCCACCCTTCGCGCTTCTGGTGCAAAGTTACAAGCAAAGTTAGACAATTCTAATGTGTAATAGTAACTTATGAGAAACTAAATGGAACTAGCAAGCATCTTACTTGAATGCAAAAGAAAGCATAGTACAGGCAAAGGCCTCCTTCCAACTTGCTTAAGTTGTGCAAGAGTTGGGAAAAGCACGTACAGGTGAATATCAGCAACATTAATGAAATAGCGATCAACCCCCCCACTAGGCAAAACAACATGACCAACATCAACCTTCTGACGCTGACCTGCAGAACAAAACCATAATTGCTTGATCAATTCTCCCGTTTACTGACCTTTTTTCTACTTGCCAAGGCTCAAAATCTTTTATGACTCAAAAAATCTTAAAGAACACAATAGCTGGTTCACAAATTCTAAGCCTCAGATTCTTGCCATGCAGGATACGGACAATGCGAGCCAAAATAAGTTTGGTATGCCAACCTTTCCCTATTCGTTCAATGGCTTCAAGTGAGTTATTTTTCCTGTTGCAACATCATGTCCCCAAGCTTCAGGTCTCCAGTAGTTCAACGGTCAGTTACCACAAATGACAAACAATCTAGCCTTCTACCTCAGAATACTTGCTCTGTTCACAATGCACTTTCGAGTTATGCACTGAAATTGATTCTTGAACAAAGGGCCTACCAATTAAACGTCCTTGCAAAGTCAGAGCCAGTCCCAAGAGGAATAAGCTGCACCCATGTTGGCTTGTCAAAACAGATGAGATTCGAAATATAGCAGGTTGTGCTAGAAAAATCTTATGAAATTGACAATTTCTAGTGTCTTGCTCTTAACAGTAGTAACTTCTGTGCATGGTAGGTGGAAGATAATAGGAGGAACCTTCAACATATAGTTGAAGTTGAGCCGCTTTTTGCTCTCTCAACATACCCCAAGAGCTGTATTTGGTGCAACTCCCATTTCCTTGGGTTGGACAAGGTTTCCATCCTCAAAAAAGCCATTTACCACCTGTCCACATGAGAAAGTCACCTAAGTTCTGTCAGACTAACGTTCTTTGATCCATAGCATTGATAGAGTTAAGCACTCTGCAAAAAAACTGCACGTCCTTTGCATGTCATCACAGTGTATCTTCCTATGAGGTGACTCCATTGGATAGAAACATTTTGTAAACACTATGATTAATACAAAGTTTGAGTGAATTCAAAGTTAGGGTAGTTTTGTGACGTGCAAAAATCTCACCCTCTCTAGCCATGGTGGCAAACTAGTATGCATACATGCTCTCAGAAACTAATGCAGCTCTGATACCATGTAGTAGTGACAAGGTCTGATACCATGTAGGAAAGTGAAGTCTGTGTGCATGCTGTACTGATCTTATAGTATCAACTAACAATAACACAATGATGAGAAATGTTGCATGCTTTTCATCATATTTTTGCACTTCAAGAATAATCAAGTCAAACAGGCCCTTGTAAGCCGCAGTTGGAGGCGATTGCATATGTGAAGCTTTCGATGAGAGTCCTACTTTTTATGCATAACAGCACTATCTAAGGTTTTCTGCGGTGTGAAATTCAAATCTACTATTAGTTTCTTGAGCTGGGGTTTGGAAAGCCAAAACACGGCATCTTGAAGTCGACAGGGCACACTTGCTAATGGAGCATTTTATGGGCTGGTGCCTATATCATTCGAGAGGGCTTGAGGAGCCATGCACAACTACAGGTTGGACGTTGCAGGTCAAGGAAGCTTCATGTTGGTTGGTTGTCATTTGTTCTTAGTTACGTGCTTGATATGGCAAGTGTGTCTAAACTGTGTTTGATGGAATTTGTTTTGCAGTTTTGGGGCCGAGCACGTGGTTCAAGTTGTCATAGACCATTAACGCCATGAACTGCAGGCAGATGGGAGAGCTATTGATGCGCGAGCAAAACATGTGCTGTGCATTCTATCGATTTGCAGATCCACGGCATGTGCACACTACCATGGATCCATGAGGTGTCCTTTCTATACCTTCTTTCATGTCATTTATGCTAGTTTTGTTGCTATCATTTCCTTGCTTTGGTCGACCCGTAACAATTTCCTGATGGGTGTTTGTCTTGCTTTCTTTTTAATTTTAAAATATTAAAAAGAAACAAAAAATGGCGTCTGGACCCCCGGACGCGTACGTCCGGACGCATCTGTTTTTTTTTTTTAAATTAAGAAAAAATAAAAAAAAATTGGACGCGTTCGACCCCGCGTCCAAGGGTCGGACGCGTTTGGGTCCAGACGCCAGACGCGGACGTGAACGCGGGCAAGCCGGCCCAGACCCTCATGCCTGATATTATATATATATATATATATATATCATAGTACCCTCTGGTACCGCTGGTATGGTACCGCCGGTACCATATCAGTGGTACCGCCGGTACGGTACCGCCCTGGGATCCGCGGTACCAGGGCGGTACCATTTTTAATATTTTTTTTTATTTTTTAATATATTTTTAGTAATTTTTTTTTGCATATTAACTACCAAAAAAGGACAAAAAAAAGTAAAAAGAGGGGGTTCTGGGTGTAAAAAAAGAGGGTACAGTACATGATGCAGGGGACTATTGCAATGGCACATGGGCACTGCGAGTGAGCAGACCGAGGGGCCAATGGGAGACCAACACAGGGGGGTAGCATCACATGGGGGCAAGTACAGAGGCACATGGGCATTGTGGGTGAGCAGACCATGGGCCCAATGGGAGACCAACACAGGGGGGAGCATCACATGGGGGCAGGTACGGAGGCACATGGAGGGATGATGGGGATCCACATGGCCGATCAGGCTGTGGGGATAAATAGGCACTCACAATGCCATTGTGGTCGGCATTTTCAGAGGCTGTGAGAGGGCTAGTGATAGACAGTGAGAGAGCAAGCGAGAGCCGGTGACAGGCTGTGAGAGGCTGTTTGAGAGCCAGGGTGCTGTGAGAGGGTGTTCAAGGATCAGGGTGCTGTGAGGAGAAGGTCGATCGAGATGGCTGAGCGAATACCACCGAAGCCCGAGGGCGAAGCCAGGAGAAAGCTTGAGGAAGATATCCGAAGGCACAACGAGAGGCATCGGAAGCAAGAGGCAGATATCCGAGAGATGCTGCGACAGACTCGACAGAGAAATCCGGAACCGGAGCCACCCGCCCCCGCTGTGGATCCCGTCCCCGCTGTCGAGCTGGATCTGGATGAGCAGATCGGAATGAATTTCACACGACGGCAGCTCATCATGGTCAGGGAAAGGGCGGCCAGACGTCGGGCTAACCAGGAGGCAGCTCGGGCTAACCGGGAGGCAGAGCAAGAGCGACAAAACAATGCACCAGACGAGGGCGAGGAGTCGGTGGAGGATCAGTGAGGGATGTTTAGAATAGATGAGGTCCACCCGTATGTGGCGGACTGTTGCTATGTAGTTTTCGGCAGTTTATGGTGCAGCAAATAACTAGATGGCTGCTTAAAAAAATGACAGTATATGTGATGTTATCCTGATACAACGGTTGAATATATACATAGTTGTTTTTTGTGCAACGCGAGCCTGGTCATGTAAGATGCAATGTTTGTAATTTTTTTAAATGCAGATGTATTACATGTGTTTATTCAATGTCGTTTGGGGTGTAGGGGTGATTGCTGTGCTCATGATGTAGGTGCATATATGTGAAGCTAGCATTCACTTCAAACGAAATTAAATGAAAATAGGATTCACACACGCACATAGAATTCTTCAACATAAAATAAAGCATCACATGTACAGAGCGACATACGCACAATGTGCAGCAAATAATGTAGGCCAAACACTGTATATAATGTGAAAAATCATCTGAGTACAATGGTAGACCGACTGCTAGAGACAAACTACTGAAACTAAAACAATAGAGCCACAATCAATGCTCTGGCTCTGACTCAGACGAATGCTCTGGAGACAACTCAGGGCCCCGAGCTGACTCTCGCAGCCGATATCTCTGCCTGTCTGGAACTGGCATGGGCTGTGTATCCGAGGGGGAAGACTCGTCATCCTCATCCTCCCAATCAGCCTCCGCATCAGCCCCCAAGCAGGCCAAACCAACAACACCTGCTCCAACTGGCTGTGATACTGCACCTCTACCTGTACCTGGAGCCCTGCGTGGTCGTCCTCTCCTCCCTGGCAGTTTCTGTGCCTTGCCTTTCTTGTTCGGTGCACCCTTGGGCCTGCCTGGTCTCTTGCGGACAAGAGGAGCTGTCAATGCCTCGTCACCCCCATGCAAATCACCTGGCTGGCTAGGCTGGGCCCAAGCTGAGGCCGGCTGGGATAGGGAAGCAAAAGAGGGAACTCCCTGTGCAACTGAGCGAGGAGGATGAGCTCGTGGAGTGTGAGCAGGGTTCACTGTTGGAGAGACGCTGAAAATGGGCGAATGCAGGGCAAAGGAAATCAGATGCAAGGCAGGGCGTTGCGTGGGCGATGGGCGACGCAAGGAATCAAAGGCAGGCAAGAAAAACCAGCAGCGATGGCAGGGCGGAGAGGGCTCAAAAAAATTTCAGAGGAAATGCGAGGGGGGCGGGTAGGTTTAGGTAAAAAAAAATTAAAAAAAATATTAAATAATAAATATATTATTATATTGTGGTACCGCGGTACCATCATGGTACCGCGGTACCAGTATGGTCCCGCGGTACCGGGATCCGCGGTACCCAGTACCGCGGGACCTATGATATATATATATATATATATATATATATATATATATATATATATAAGGAAGCGGATGACGGACGCGGACGCGTCCGGTTTTTTTTTCTTTAAAAATATGAAAAAAAAAAATGGCGTCCAGACGCATCTATTTTTACTTTTTTTTCAAAAAAAAAATTAAAAAAAAAAAAAATTGGACGCGTCCGACCCCGCGTCCGGAGGTCGGACACGAGCAATCTGGCCTGGACCCTCATCCTTGATATTATATATATATATATATATATATATATATATATATATATATATATATCATAGTACCTCGTGGTACCGCTGGTATGGTACCCGCCGGTACCATATCAGTGGTACCGCCGGTACGGTACCCGCCCTGGGATCCGCGGTACCAGGGCGGTACCATTTTTAATATTTTTTTTTTATTTTTTAATATATTTTTAATAATTTTTTTTTGCATATTAACTACCAAAAAAGGACAAAAAAAAGATATAAAAGGGGGTTCTGGGTGTAAAAAAAGAGGGTACAGTACATGATGCAGGGGACTGTTGCAGTGGCACATGGGCACTGCGAGTGAGCAGACCGAGGGGCCAATGGGAGACCAACACAGGGGGGTAGCATCACATGGGGGCAAGTACAGAGGCACATGGGCATTGTGGGTGAGCAGACCATGGGCCCAATGGGAGACCAACACAGGGGGGAGCATCACATGGGGGCGGGTACGGAGGCACATGGAGGGATGATGGGGATCCACATGGCTGATCAGGCTGTGGGGATAAATAGGCACTCACAATGCCATTGTGGTCGGCATTTTCAGAGGCTGTGAGAGGGCTAGTGATAGACAGTGAGAGAGCAAGCGAGAGCCGGTGACAGGCTGTGAGAGGCTGTTTGAGAGCCAGGGTGCTGTGAGAGGGTGTTCAAGGATCAGGGTGCTGTGAGGAGAAGGTCGATCGAGATGGCTGAGCGAATACCACCGAAGCCCGAGGGCGAAGCCAGGAGAAAGCTTGAGGAAGATATCCGAAGGCACAACGAGAGGCATCGGAAGCAAGAGGCAGATATCCGAGAGATGCTGCGACAGACTCGACAGAGAAATCCGGAACCGGAGCCACCCGCCCCCGCTGTGGATCCTGTCCCCGCTGTCGAGCTGGATCTGGATGAGCAGATCGGAATGAATTTCACACGACGGCAGCTCATCATGGTCAGGGAAAGGGCGGCCAGACGTCGGGCTAACCAGGAGGCAGCTCGGGCTAACCGGGAGGCAGAGCAAGAGCGACAAAACAATGCACCAGACGAGGGCGAGGAGTCGGTGGAGGATCAGTGAGGGATGTTTAGAATAGATGAGGTCCACCCGTATGTGGCGGACTGTTGCTATGTAGTTTTCGGCAGTTTATGGTGCAGCAAATAACTAGATGGCTGCTTAAAAAAATGACAGTATATGTGATGTTATCCTGATACAACGGTTGAATATATACATAGTTGTTTTTTGTGCAACGCGAGCCTGGTCATGTAAGATGCAATGTTTGTAATTTTTTTAAATGCAGATGTATTACATGTGTTTATTCAATGTCGTTTGGGGTGTAGGGGTGATTGCTGTGCTCATGATGTAGGTGCATCTATGTGAAGCTAGCATTCACTTCAAACGAAATTAAATGAAAATAGGATTCACACACGCACATAGAATTCTTCAACATAAAATAAAGCATCACATGTACAGAGCGACATACGCACAATGTGCAGCAAATAATGTAGGCCAAACACTGTATATAATGTGAAAAATCATCTGAGTACAATGGTAGACCGACTGCTAGAGACAAACTACTGAAACTAAAACAATAGAGCCACAATCAATGCTCTGGCTCTGACTCAGACGAATGCTCTGGAGACAACTCAGGGCCCCGAGCTGACTCTCGCAGCCGATATCTCTGCCTGTCTGGAACTGGCATGGGCTGTGTATCCGAGGGGGAAGACTCGTCATCCTCATCCTCCCAATCAGCCTCCGCATCAGCCCCCAAGCAGGCCAAACCAACAACACCTGCTCCAACTGGCTGTGATACTGCACCTCTACCTGTACCTGGAGCCCTGCGTGGTCGTCCTCTCCTCCCTGGCAGTTTCTGTGCCTTGCCTTTCTTGTTCGGTGCACCCTTGGGCCTGCCTGGTCTCTTGCGGACAAGAGGAGCTGTCAATGCCTCGTCACCCCCATGCAAATCACCTGGCTGGCTAGGCTGGGCCCAAGCTGAGGCCGGCTGGGATAGGGAAGCAAAAGAGGGAACTCCCTGTGCAACTGAGCGAGGAGGATGAGCTCGTGGAGTGTGTGCCCGTGGGGCTGCTGCAGGTGGAGGAACTGGCTGTGCAGGAGGCGAGTACAGTGGCGATATGTACTGAAAGGGGCGCTGTGGTGGCCGGTACTGGTACATCCTGGGTGCTGCCAAAGGAGGAGGATGTGACGTGGGTGCTGCCACTGGAGGAGACACTGTGGATGTGGGCGCTGCAAGAGAAAACCTGGGCACAGATGGTGGCCTGCCATGGAGACCTGGTGCTGCAGAAGTGGACGGCGATGGAGGGGATGCAGGCCTAAATGGCATCGGTGGCACTGGAGGAGCTGTGCGACGCACATACACCCTCTGAGGAGCTGGAGGAACTGTAGGCACCTCATGCGGCTGCTCTGGCTGGGACTCTGTGTGTGGCATGCTGGCAAGAGATGATGGGGGCGCCCTGACACTCGGCATCTGCTGGGCCTCTGAATCCAATGTGGCAACCAAGTCGGCCAGCTGGGCATCCGAATACAAATGCTCTGGGCTCTGGGACTCATCCTGTGCACCAGCCTCTAAATCATCCTGTGCACCGACCTCTGAATCATCCTGTGCACCAACCCCTGAATCAAC